>OY856410.1:1172314348-1173021848 GCA_963693085.1 Alisma plantago-aquatica
TCTATAGAAAAAAACTCGATGCACCGACAAGCTCTTCGGAAACACCAAGATCTGACTAATTTTACGAGTCTTTCTAAAGTAAAATGTCAATAAAACCAACATCCATGTCAGTGGGAGCGTGGGACTAAGAGAAAGTGGCAAAAAAAATGACAATGAAGAGCAACGAAGAACCCCCCCTAGAACCTGATCATCAGGCACATTCATTCTATCTCTGACTTTGTTTCCAATAATGAGACATTTTTGAATTCAAACTTAGGGGTGTGTGGAAAGGAATATATTTTGCATTCATTCTATCCTGCATCTATCTATCTCACTTTCCTATTTATATTTAATTACCTTTTTCATCCTACCTAGTTCATGTTTGATGTTATTTAAACTTTCATTTTCTTGCATGTATTCATATATATCAAACGTAAAAGTGGATTTAAAAAAAATGCCCGCATGAATTAGTTGAGGTAATGGTTTTTTTGTAACCTTATCCTTTAAGCTTGATTATCGTGTTTAAGAGTACATTGCATGATGATTTTTTTCCAATAAATTTATAGACATATTGGCAAACTAGCACCTAATTCTACCATTGACTTTTGAATGAAGATGGTATTTGAGTATGATCTAATGAAGCATTAGCATGATCTTTTATATTAATTCAAGAATAGATTTTGTATCATACTAACAATGTAGTTAGTAGTAGAGAGAAGTATCATAGTTATGAAGAGTGTGTCTCTTAGTCACTTGATCTCATCCACTTCCTTCTCATTCCATCACCACCATAAACTTCATACAAGATTAAAGTCATTTTCTTCTTTGAGTACATATCATCATGATAGTAAGCATGTGGTTTAGTTGTGCATCTGAAAATGAAAGCATAGTTAAATACATAGCTCATTCATATATTTTAATTTGAAAACAAATCCATATAGTTTCATCTGACATTGCATTTTTCATATGGGTATAATATATGTGATTCACATCTTTTTTGAGTATAGAGAGTGATAAAGTTGTATATATCCTTACCCATTCTCCATGTTGTAAAAAGCACTATACAACACATCAATTTTGTATGACTATTAATGCTTGAAAATAAAAAAGACAAAAATTGCAAAAGAAAAGGAAAGAAAAAAGAAGGAGAAAGGAAACAGTGGAAGAAAAACAATCATATCTCTCTTGTAAAAGAATATGATTGCGGAATTCAATTTTAGGTCATATTCCACCTTCACTCATTACAAGGATGAGTCATTCAAAAAATCCATCATTCCACCATAAATAGTAGGCATTAGGACACATTGAATACCAGAGCATCTATCGTTTAATTTCATCATTTTATTCTTACATAAAAGATTTGGATTATGTTTATTTGTATTTATGATTACCCCTTCCATCCACCCACTACTCTACATGCTAGGCCACCACAAATATTTATTCTCTTATTTCATGAATATTCAAAGAACTGCATCAATTTAGACAAATTATCTTCTTGGTAGAGAAATGTAGATAGGGAGATCTTGTAATCAATTCAACATGGCTCGTACTAACCATGATTTCATTCTACCTAGGATTACTTATGTTTCAATGTTTTGTTTTTTATCATTGGTCGATTGTGAAGTAGTTGTTTGTTCTAGTTCACACATGTGTCTCTCTTTTGACTATTTCAACAAAATGCAAAACATTGTTTCTCAAGGAAGCGCAACATTCAAGCATAGGGGATTTTGGTGTGCACGATTTATATGCTAAAATTAGGCCTAGTGTAGGATTTTTTTCATGAATATTTCTCTCACAATTGTATACTTTATGTATATTTTTCCTAAATTATCTAATAACTCATGCATCCCTTTTATCTTTTTTTTTAATCCTGCCCATTACTATAATTTATTATGTACTTAATATGTTGTGGCTTTGTTGCCCAAGCACAAACAAAAGGAAGTCGGTAACGCCAACTCAAGTTAGTGGAATCGAGATGATGAGGGAAACCAATAACAAAAGAACAAGATTTGAGAAGAATGAATAGACAGTGTCAAAAGGATTCTTGGTACCATTGACCTAAGCCGGTGGAACCTGGATCACAAGTCCTAATCACAAAAAATTGAAGAAGTCACTAACACTGACTACCAAGTTGATGGAACTGACATTGACCAAGGAGAAGGAGATGAAGAGAAGTGGAGCAAGTCACATCCCAAGGAGTAGTTTGGTGGGTACAATGAGTCAGGTTGCAACATTCCTCTCATGAACTGTGTTATAGAAATTTTCCATGCTTTTAATTTTTTCTTCTCCTCCTTTGATTCCATACTGGTAATGAGTGGCTAAATCCCCATTCTTTAGGATCCGAGAGTAGCTCGACATTGACTCCATGTGTGTTGATGTTTGATTCAGTATAGTTTATATTTTTCTTCAAATTTTGATAACAAAGAATCTTTATTTCCCTATTTATGCATGAACACCATGAATATATTTTAGATTGTTAATTTCTGCAAAGACTTTAAAAAGCAATTATCATCACATGCCAATAACACACTACAAAAGTAGGCTAACCTCAATGAAGTATATTATCTAGAGAGAGATTCTACCATGTTGCTTTTTGTAATAATGTAGAGAAAAATGATTAGTAATTAGGCTAAATAGTGTGCTAAGATGCAAAAGTAGGTGATACGAGCTACAAATACTTAATCCAAAAACAAGATATGTTATATTATGTGAATAGAATAAACCCATAGGTTGGCACCATGGTTAAATTGGTACCCAATGGAATCTGCTAACCTGATATATATATATATATATATATATATTTATATATATATATGTGTGTGTGTGTATATATATATATACATGTATATATATATGTATGTACGTGTGTATATACATATATATATTTATTTATTTATATATATGTGTGCACACACACACTACATATATATATATACACACACACATACATACACACACAAATATATATATATATATATATATATATATATATATATATATATATATATATATATATATATATATATATATATATACAGAGAGAGAGAGAGAGAGAGTCAAGCTAGAAAACACTCGAGTGTATTCGGAGCAGAATACACAAGTAGTTTTTCACGATGCAATATTTTTTTTTCAAAAATCTAATCCGTTGATCTTCTTTAACATCATGTGAATAGCTCACATGTAAAATTTGAGCACATTTGGACATTTATAGGTCATGTTATAAAGACCGTAAAAATTATGCATTTCAAATTAGTTTCGTGCGTCGATTTTCTTGTCCTTGGATGAGGGACTTACACTCATCCAAATGGGCTCAAAATTTGTATGTAGCCTAGCTATAGTATGACAGTGAAGGTCAATGGTTTACATTTTATAAAAAACAGTCTCTATATGCAAACACACTTGAGTGTATTCGTGCAATCTGTACACTCAAGTGTATTCTAGCCTGACTCTCTCTCTCTCTCTCTCTCTCTCTCTATATATATATATATATATATATATATATATATATACATCTTGTTCATATAAGTATGTTTCTTCTCCAATAATTTTTCAAAGAAATCGATGTTTGATTTCATTACTACTCTTAATACATCACATACTCACCACATTTGTGTTTTTTTATGATTTTTTTCTTAGAGTTAGCATAGGATGTAAGACGTGGGATGTGAGGTGATCAATAATTTGGTGTATCTCTGTTATAGTTACCTAAAAATCTTATATATGTAAATCTATAACGTTCATTGTAAAGTTGTAAATATTGTAAATGTTATGCTGATATTATATATATGTACATTTGAGGTTGTGTAGTGAATATTTTGGATGTTCATGTAAAATTATAGCTTTGCGCTATGCAATCTTTGACATACGTATATAATATATATTTGGTTTCTAATTCTTTGTTCCTTAGGATTGAGAAGGAAAAATCCATGATGCTACAATGAACTATTTATTAGTCCTCTTTTATTGAATTGTGTGTACCAGTTCTTATGAATAATTGATCTCCTTTGAAAATCTAGAGAGGATCTTACAAAGAGACTCTAGGACAAACCCTTTATTTGAGTGTGTAAGACACTGCTTTTAGTTTATCCTTAATCACATCTTATAGTCTTAAAGATGTGGTTTAGTCATGTTTGTAGTTCATCATAAGTAACTCAAACAATATTTCAAATATACTTTCAATATGTTTTGGATATGACTCGTTAGGCTTGCATAGTTGTAACCTCAAATTTGACACCAATACGGAACATACCTGATAGACGTAGGTTCACTTGGATTGTTAATTTCCATAAAGAACAAGAACAAATGGATAATTATTAGAAACAAGTACACATTTTTCCTTATGATGATCATTATGTCGACTTAATTCTCTTATTGAATTGGATTTGAAATGCACTGGACAACTACATACATCTTTCTTATGTGTGGTGATTCGTCCATGGGGTACATGTTTTTAGCATTCAAGTGAAGAAATCATCTGACTTGTCTCTTGTAATATGTTAATAGTGATCCATATATTTTTTTACTTTGAACTCTACCTTTTTTAAGACAATCACAATGAATCTTTTTGAATGCTAGAATTCATGCTAAACAATATCTTGGTAATAATTTTTTAATGTTATGATAATAGAAAAGGAATTGTGGTTGTGAGGTTTGACTCGTATACATCTAGTGGGGTTATGTAACCTATGACTAAACTAAGAGGAAATGATTTCGTTCACACAAGTACTGGTCAATCATTTGGATACCATTTATTTGAGAATAAGAAAAGTCACAACAAAAAAGTGGACACGATTGGTACATTGTAAAATTTCCATAACTAATTATGACTGGTAATATGCTTGGAATATTGGAAATCTTTAACTCAATGTTTCATTGTTCAAAAAACTTGGTATATTGGGAGTATGAAAGGTTGAAAAAAGTGGATTTGATTGATACATTCCTAAAATTCCATAACTATGTTTATGACTCTTGCTAAACTTAGAATATCTGGAAATCTTAAACTGAGTGTTCGAGTGTTCAAATGACCGAATATTTGACAACTTGATAAAAAAAATTGATACCCTTTTGAATATTTGATACTCTATATAAAAATTTAAATCATATTTTAGGCATGGTTATCAAATCTCTTGAATCTATACCTTCCGACACATATTGTCCTGCTGGAATTTGCTGTAAATCTTTTTATTCAACCAAAAATCTTATGGAACTGTACCAGCTTTTATATCATACATGTTGTACTACACAAAAAAGTTGTTGAATTTTGTGTCGTCGGACCTTATAATCTCTCTAATCTTGTTATCCTTCCCTCTCTTTGTTTCTTCTTAATTTCTCTCAAATGCAGGAAAAGACGTTGTTTTGGATGTTGCTATACGCAAATGCTTGGTTTATACCAACTAACAAATGCCGGGTGCATAAAAGGATGTACAGTGGGCAGTGTGTATCACTTCCCTTACCGAAACTAGTAGGTGGTCGTGGAAACTTGACTGACAAGAAATGAGTAGTTGATCTGTGATAATTTCCGTGGACCCAACATGCCAGGTGACTATTATGGCGCGAATCTATGGTTCGTTTCAGCCCAACTGTAGCTCCAATTCCTTCTTTAAGTACTGCCGCATCGACCTAGTTAAAAACCCCGATTCCATCACCCAGCGCAAATCCGTCCTGCTACAGGTCTCTTGTTGATCCGTTTCGTCTTCCCCACTTCCGATACAAACAGATAGCCCCCCCTACAGCCACGCCGGTCTAGTGTATTCCAGCAAAGCAATTACGATGGCACAACCGCCTCAGGCTTCCGAGATTGTCGATAAGAATGCTGTCGAGAACGAAGATTCGACCTATTCTTTGTCTGATTTCTTTGATCTGGCTTCATCCACCTTGCTTTCCGATCCAGAGGCGGATGACAAGGATCGGATCAACGAGTTGGCGGATGAGTTACTTATTGACATCATCTCCCGGTTGTCAACCAAAGATGCAGCAAGGACGGGCGTCCTCTGCCGCCGGTGGACAAAGCTGCCGGCTGCGGCCACAGGGAGTTTGGTATTTGACACTCCCGAATCGTTTTGGTCCGCTGAAGACCCCTACCCCATCTTGGAAGCAGAGGCTGCCAAGTTCATCACAGGCGTGGACGAGGCACTGGGATCCTTTCAAGCTCTTAGGCTGGGTGAGTTCAGGATCATGTTTGACTTGGGAGATAATCATAAGGACGTCATCGACAGGTGGATGCTAACTGCCTTTTCCAAAGGCGTGCACACCATGACGCTTGATATGGCCCCGTGCTGTGTGCTCCAGAATCGCTATACTTTATCAATGGATACATTGACTTCTACCAACATCACATCTCTTGTGTCGCTTAGCCTTTATGATGTATCCGCTGGGCAAGAAGTCCTGGAACACATCCTGTCTTCCTGCCATCTTCTTGAGGAGTTAACCGTCAACGGCTCCTTCATCCTACTCAAGTTACGCATCAAAGGTAGTCCCTTTCTCAAGTTGAAGACCTTAAGCTTGAAACGTTGCCCTGAAATGACCTCGCTTTACATCTCCGTTCCCAATCTCACGTCCTACAGCCATAAATTGCCTGAATTGTGTGACATCCATGTAGAAAATGCTCCATCGATTAGGCACCTATCATTCCTCTCTCTCGACCATCGAGTTGCTTTTCCTTTTGAAGAACAGATCGTGCGGCTACACACTCTGACTCTCGGATTTTTTTTCTACCTCTCCGATCCGGTGTTCCCGAGTTTCCGGCATCTGCCCCTCCTCAGGCATCTGACATTTTCGGTGACAGGACATCGTAGGGGTTTTGAAAACATCTTCGATTACGTGCACATTATAGATGCTGCTCTGTTCTTAGATAAATTCACACTACAGGTAGATCGCAGTCGTTGTTTCGAATGGAGAAAACTAAGGAAGCACGGCATTTGTAGGCCTCATAAGTATCTTAGAGTTGTAGAGTTCCAGGGGTTTCTTGCTTCCCCAATGGAGATGGAGTTAGCCTACCACTTGTTAAGAATCGCTACGCAGCTGCAAGAGGTGATTATCGATCTTCGGAATGAATTTGATACTTCACGGCCTTGGGGTTGGCCATGGGGACATTCCGACGAATACAACGCCAGACGTGAAAAGGCTAGAGAAACTGCTGAGCAACTTCGACAACAGCTTCCTAAAGGAACAAAATTCGCCATTCTCCATCCTGCTGGTTTTTCAGTGTAAGTGTTATCAAATCCCGGGAGTCTATACATACAATTAATTAATATCCCTTCTATTTCTTGGTAATAAGTGTTTAAAATTGATTGTACGCATTTTGTTTCCAATAAAAGTTATTAATATCGAATTCTGAAATGTACTTATTCTAATTAATCAATATCTAATATATATTTGGCTCCAGCAAAGATTGCCGCATCTGGGGCCTGGTGGGTTTGGTGGTTTTACCATTGTCAATCACCATGATTCTAAATGCCAGAATCCAATTGCAGTGTTAGCCTTTTTCGAAGGAAAAGAACTAAAATAGTACACTTTTATTAAAAAAAATCAGATATAACACCTTCACGGAAATATTTTCTAAAATAGCCATTTCAGTGGGAAACATTATTTGTTTTGACGCCTTCCGAGTAAAAAAAAGGTAAGAACGCCATTTGATTCGACGTTTTTAATTACTTAAAATATTGAGAATGCAAAACGAGTTGGCACTTTTATCCTAATTTATTTGACGTTTTCAACCTTTTTAACTAAAAAGTCCGAATCAAATACTGTTTTTTTACCTTTTTTACTTGTTAAGCGTCACATTAAAATATTTTTATCTCCAAAACAGACGCAGTCGGAAATTATTTTCCTGAATGTGTTATATGTGATTTTCCTAGAAAATATGTCGTTGTGGTATTCTTTTATTTTCTAGAATCCATGTTGCATATCATTGGGATAATGGAGGATCATATTGTAATTATGTTATTTTAAGACCTTCAATTTCTCGCTAGTGAATGAAAATCTTTTTACAAGACTGCTTGATCTGATTGGTTTATTTTAACTAGTCTGGAAAATTTATGAAGTGAAGTTCTTAAGGTAATTTTTTATGATTAGTTTAAAGTGACTATTATAACTTGAGTTCTGCGACTTCCGACGAGTTATAAAGTTACATACAAAACAAGTTCATGAGTTCCTTCTTAAAAAGAGCGGAAAATGAATTCTGAAATAATTGACAACATTTCATGTACAATTATATTTTTCATTCTGCATAAATTACACATGTAAAATATTAGTGACATAAATGTTAGCAGTGTGGATATGATTCATCTGCAAAATAATAACATAATATGAAAAAATATTATACACTATGCATAGCATCATGTAAAATATTTTACGTTACAATTATCGTATGGTTTACAAAATTAAAAATTATATGAACACTATGAAAAATAATCACACCGCACCATGTGAGAAAAATATTTTTAATTTAACCTATATGTTCTAACATTTAAAAAATATAATGTGAAAAATGATAATTAACTATAACCACATGTGAAGAATATACTAAAAAAATTAACATTGTACAAATCAAAACTTATATTTACAAACACATAAAATTTAAATATTATTACCATACTTTGTATGAATAAAAATGTTGCAATGTGATTTGAACCATATATTTATTAAATTGATATTATATCAAATCAAAATATTTATTAGCATCATCACCACTTGTTGATGTTATGATGGTTACAATATTATGATTCTTCATGGATATGATTCTTTTTATATTTTTTTACTATCCTTACTTATTATATATTATATAGTAAAATTCAATAATATTTTTTTAACCTACAACATACCAGAATATGAGTTCCACATAACTTATAACTTACACCAAAACAATGGGAACTACATGAGCAAAATAACTTTTCTACGTGTTTATTTGGGTTTATTAGTGATTATTTAACTTCTTACGGAATGATCATTTAGTCAACTAAGTGTCTCTTATGAAATTTTGTATTGGTTATACATTATAGAAACCTCCGGTTTTCTTATTTATCACGTAATTCAACATTTAAAGTTTATTAAAAATCACTTTAGTGTTTGGCCTTGCCGTTTGGCTTCATTGTGGTTGGAAAGTTTGGACCTATTATAAAACCATGTATTTGTCTCTAACTATGTAAACCTTTTGGTAGACTTCAAGTCGTATCTATATGAGAAGAATAACATTCCTACATTCTCATTTAGCATTATGTCAATATATGAAGGTAAGAAATGTTCTTCATCCAACATGAACATGCTACATAAATTTATTTTATGTTTACACTTAAATGCGAAATTTATGTTTGTGTTAGATAAATTTTATATTTAATAAAAATTTCAAATGTAACATGGTGGCGATTATAACAATATGTTCCATAACATATATCTTACATTTCAACATTGAGTTTGAACTTGGACATTGGAGCTTCATCATAGAAATGTAAAACTTGTTGTGTTGCGTGCCATGTGGGCATGTAGGAAATAGCAATAGCTAATCATAAATAAGAATAAAATTCAATAGACGATGTTTTTAGAATAAAGATGAATAGGGTGGCCCCACATTTCTATGACGTTGCAAATCATGGATGGGTATCTTTTAAATAAATGGAAACGACTTGATGGCAAACTTCTTATAATCTTTAACATTGTTCAAAAAAGATTGGTTGTATTGATAATACTACATAGCATGGGCTTTGCTCATGACATTGTGCACTTCTTTCTTTAGATGTATATGGAATGCTCGGGATATTAAAAAATTAACTAGACACCTGAAACATAATCATCATTTCATATTCCATGTCATCAAGTAAAAAGTTTGTTGAAAATATCAAATCTATGAATTAAACAATCACCTTAGTTGTCTGACCTCACCGTTTGGCTTCATTAAAGTTGGAAAGTTCACTTCTTTTGACGATTGTTGATTAAACTACAAGAGTACCTACATATAAAGGGTAATAACGGACAGTTGTTTGACCTACACTTCAAAAGAAATTAATAAGGTTAACAAAAAGTTTTGATGTAATCTAATCCACACCCCAGCTCATCGCTTGTCCTACACCCAAGGTCATCGCCCGACCTACACCCCAAACCAATGCCAAACCTAAACCCTTTTCCGCATCCCTGACCGTTCCTCCCTTCTTCTCCTCTCTCGATTTCATTTCCCGTGATTGCCTCTTCTTCCCACCGTTCGCCGCGTGGTTTCTTCTCCCACTCGACGCCGTCACTGAGGATGCCTTTTACCCAACGATTTCCTCTCCCGCTCGGACACCGTCGCAGAGGACGCCCTTTGCATGCAATTGTGCAAAAAATATATGGTATAAATTATTTAGATAGTCCAAGATGTTTCATAGACATTGTAGTTTCCTGATACTCAACCACATGCCAAATATAAAATCAAGTTGCATTTTCTGTTTATAATGTTATACATGCACATTTTCTATGGAAAACATTTTTGCATATTTCTGTATTTGGCTCTAGGACTTCTAGATCAATTATGAAATTATTCAAAGTATCTATTGCAATCTTTATTGAAATTATTTTTATCTTATGATTACAATGGATGCGTTTTCAATAAACAAGATCGGGAAACCATCCATATGGCACTTATATTTTTTTAAATAGACAATATAGGCTTACATATGACACAACGAAAACAAAAGAAAAACAAAATTGAGAATTAAATATCATCCTAATGAAGTGAATAAATGATGGGGTTATATCAACTTTTTTACAATGCTTTGATTCAGGTTTTTGTCATATTTATTCAATAAAATTTTGCAACTATGCAAACAAAGTAGATGTGCTGTGTAAAATTTAGAGACACCGGAGGTTATCATGAAATAAAATGAGAATAAGTGACATAAAAGTTAAAGAAATTCAACGAAATGACAGTGTAAAGCGAAGAATGGTGGATGTGATGTTTAGCAAAAATACTACAAATAAATAGTCAAAGATTTTCTAAAAGAATATAAAGGAAAGTGTACAACTTTTTTTCAAGAAACTCACTATTTAATAAAGTAGACATATAGATGTTTATATGTATTTTGGGGAGTGGGAGAGAGATGGGAGTAGGGTGGATAGAGACTATAGTAGAGAATCTCAATACATTTTCATTGACTGGGAAAAGAGAGAGAAATGAATAATTAATGTGATACTAAATTAAGAAAGGGGGGATTCTTTCCTTCCCATCCCCTGCTACCCCGCGTTGCTCTGGCGATTAGGGTTACGGAAGTGGATGCTCCATACCTGACCGTAGGGTCATCTTTACTCTTGCATGTTCAAGGTGACATGCTCTAGTTCTCTGGTCTAAGTTTCAAGATGGCAGCGGAACTTGTAGAGAGGTGTGCAAATTTGCGATTGACAGAGGAGGAAGAGGAGTTGATCAACTTAGGGAACCTGATAACAGTGAGGAGGAAGACTACACAGACTTGTAAATCATTGCTCCGTTTCTAACCGATAGGGCATACAAATTCTGGGCTTTGGAACGAACCCTAAAACAAGCTTGGGGTTTGAAGGAGAAAGCCGACTTCAAGTAGCTAGAAGGAGGGTTTTTATGTCGTCCAGTTCACGCACTAGAGGGATCGTTCGCGAGTCTTCAACGGTTCCCCATTGAATTTTGATGGGAAACTTATAATGTTCAAAGAGATATGTAAGGAAGACCAGTCAGGAAGTATTGCGATCAATTATAGTCCCTTTTGGGTTAGGGTTTATGGGATGCCACTAGGCTACAGGTTTGAGAAGATTATTAATGAAGTGGAAAGATGGATAGGAGTAGTTCTCCAAATGGATGGAGACGACATGGGATGGGACTCGTCCATCAGGGTTTGGGTTCTTTTGGACGTAACCAAACCCATAAAAAGGATCTTGAAGATGAAGGTGAAGGGGGGGAGGATGTCGACGTGGAAGTCAAATATGAATGTCTCAATGTCTTTTTCTTTGGCTGCGTTGCTGGGACACTCAGAAAAAGATTGCGGTCGGGGCCCTAGGTATGGGAGGTGGTGTAGCAGTGGGGTAACTGGCTTAAAGAGTCGCCATGGAAACAAAGACGACAAAAAATAGAGGGTGAGAAGAGGGGAGGAAAGGCAAGACATAAGTTATGCTTTAGGTCAAGTGCAAGAGGCTTGTGGGCAGCGTGCACATGGTCTGAAGCGTCGGGAAGCAAGGATGAAGGAAGGGAGGGGAAAGGCTAGAGAGAACAACAACGCCTATTCTATGACATGTTCGTGGTCGTGATCGGTAAGTGGGGGTGATACAGAGAAGGACATATAGGGAGGGATAAGTGCAGGAAGTGTTTCTAAGCCTAAGGAGATGGAGGCTACATACAAGGGGGGCCCAACGAACTTGAGGAAAGTATGAGGCGTGGATGGGGAGACTGGATAGGGTGATGGGGAAGAGGAGGTGACTAGACAGAAGAGGGCAGTGGGAGGATACAGTGGGGGATCAAAGTCATACAACAGAATAGCTTCTTCAACTAAATATCTCAAGGCAGAGGAAAGAATCACAGATGCACAAACTGTTAATAGGGAATGATCCTACATCAAAGGAGAAAGAAGTCGGGGAGTTGGCCGGAAGAGAGGGGGCTGGAGAGGGAGGGTGGCTGGGAGAGATAGCAAAGTTGAACTTGGGACCTGACCTGACGGAGCCCTATACCGGCTTGGGGTAGGGGGCCATGATGAGAGCATAAAAGAAGAAAATGGTGTAGAACAAGAAGAATAATAGAGGCAGAGGAAGGGGTGGGAAAAAGAAAAAGCATGTACCACAGGTGTACAAGATGAGCAAAGGGGTGAGACTGGGGATATCAGAGGTAGAGGTAGTATGGGAAACATTAGCGGGGAAGAGGAACAGGGGTCACGAGAGCTGTGATATGGAGGTGGACCTGGTGGATAGTATGGAAGGGGTGAAGATGGAGATGGAGTTAGCCTACCACTTGTTAAGAATCGCTACGCAGCTGCAAGAGGTGATTATCGATCTTCGGAATGAATTTGATACTTCACGGCCTTGGGGTTGGCCATGGGGACATTCCGACGAATAAAACGCCAGACGTGAAAAGGCTAGAGAAACTGCTGAGCAACTTCGACAACAGCTTCCTAAAGGAACAAAATTCACCATTCTCGGGCCTGCTGGTTTTTTAGTATAAGTGTTATCAAATCCCGGGAGTCTATACATACAATTAATTAATATCCCTTCTATTTCTTTGTAGTAAGTGTTTAGAATTGATTGTAAGACATTGTTTTGGATAAAAGTTATTAATATCGAATTCTGGAATGTACTTATTCTAATTAATTAATATCGAATCGATAACCCGACCAGTGTGGCGCAGATAGTTCGGTTCAACTTGTCCTCCTCGAGGGACCCGGTTCGAAGCCTCCTGTTGCGCATTATATTTACGAACCCTTGGGTCATCCGAGCACTGACACCTGTTTGAGGGAAGGGAGAGACTAAGTCTCCTTTAACTCAAAATAATAATAATAGTAATAATAATAATATCGAATAGATATCTGGCACTAGCAAAGATCACACACAACTTGTCCATGGCCGAGCGTGTATGTCTCGCCAAGAGTACTCTAGCCACCATTCCAACTTATATCATGCAAACGACAAAGCTCCCTCTCCAAATTTGTGACAGAATCGACAGAGAGATCAGGCGGTTCATATGGAGTGGCGGACGAAGCAGAAGAGGGACACATCTTAATAACAATCCAATGACACAATCTAATCTGTCTCAACTAGCAAGAGTTGTTCTAAAATCAAGCTCCTTTATGAAGGCCAACACCTTCCTAAGCCCTATAAGCGGGAATGATATCAACGTGTGGACAGACTGCTGGCTACCGAGCGGTAACCGCCTGGAGGATCATGCCGTGAGAACCATCCCAGAGGAGCTTCGCGACCTGAAAGTGAGTAGCCTTGTGAATTTGGATGGCCAGTGGGATTGTGATTTCCTCGAACACTGGCTCTCTGCAGACGCTACCTAGGAAATCTACAAAGTTCACCCACCCGTCGATTCGGAGGCAGAAGACATTTGTGTCTGGAAACTCAATGATGGAATAAGCTGCACAGCCAAGTCTGCCTACACGACCTTGGGCGCAAGCTCTGAAGTCAAATGCCCCGGACAATGGGGACTCATCTAGAGCGCCCAAGTTGCTGCAGAAGTCAAGACTTTCATGTGGATCGCTGACAATGGAGCTCTCCTTACAAACTGGAAACGCAGACGCCGACAGATGACTACCAACTCCACCTGCGGATCGTGCAATACCGCTGAAGAAACCAACTTCCATGCTTTGAGGGACAGTGTGAAGGTGAACCCCGTCTGGAAACAGTTATCTGTTATATCTATGTCTGCTTCCTTCTTGACTACAAATAACTTTGAGCAATGGCTAGGACCGAACCTACGCTCCAAGGAGGAAATCAGGAACACCTTCCTCATAGCTTGCTGGGCGATTTGGAAACAACGCAACCTAGAGATCTTTGAAACACAAGAGGCGCCCGTCCCACAACAAGTCACCATAATCTTACTGGAAATCAGAAGATTGAAACAAGCCTGGCAACTCGCGACAACTACGAAGCTTACACAAATGCCGGCTCAACAGGTGCCCCATACTACGAGCCATTTATTCATGGAGACCGATGTTGCTTGGAAGAAGGGCAGTGGTGCCATAGCAGTCGTCATGAAAAACCAGAATAACCAGTGGATGGGAGGAGTAGGACAATTGATTATCGCAGACAATCCCCTCGAGGCAGAGCTGATGGCCATTGCCCTAGCAGCAAAAATCATCAAATCCACTGATTTGCAAGGCATCACAATGGAAACGGATTGTATGTCGGCCACAAAGATGCTAAAAGAGGATTATAGAAGCCATCCACGATATGCCAATATCATTAGGGGGATCCAAATGTTATTGAAGAACACTGCGCATATTACTTATACGGAGAGAAAGCAAAATGGTCCAGCTGATGCGTTGGCAAAACTTCACTTCCAAAACAACATGGGAATCCAGTACTATGATACACCTCCCAAAATAATACTTGATACTGGTCAGGTACAAAGCTGTAATGGTAGTAGTACTACCATATTTAATTCATCGTAAATAACCAAAATATGTAATTCGCAGTTGAATATGCTTGCACGAGGTGAGCAAGATGAATAAAACTATCGTCTGACTTCTCAAAAAAAAAAAAAAGATAGCCTCATCTGGGGCTTCGTGGGTTTGGCAACTGTCACAATCTAGTTATAGTTTTACAATCAACATGATTCTAAATGTCAAAATCTAATTGCAGTGTTAGCTTTTTTAGATGGAAAAGAACTAAAATAGTACACGCCTGCTGGTTTGGTTTAAATGTTCTGAAATCCCGGTAATTTTATATTATACAAATATATAGTATATAATTCTTGAATGTACTTATTCTAATTAATTAATATGTAATAGGTATGTGGCACTAGCCAGGCTCGCCTGATCTGGGGCCGGCGGGCATGGCAACTGCCACAATCTAGTTCTCATTTTATCATTTTTGCGTTCATATACATTGTGGACAACTTGCAGCTTTGGGGCTGGAAACTACGGGCGCTCAAATTTTCATTGTCGATAACCGTGATTCTAAATATCAGAATCCAATTGCAGTGTTAGGTTTCTTTGAGAAGGAAACAAGCTGAATTACTACACTTTCATAAAGAAATATGAAAAGAACTGAAGTAGTAAAGTTGAGGAACATTAAGTTTATTTTAACATGGTAGGGACGGTAGCATTATGTTACATAAGAGATAAATATATTCGAACAATATTGGGTTTGAACTTAACGCCTGAGCTCAACCAGCAGCATTTGGAACTCAGTGTTTGTGCAACATGGACATGTTCGGATAAAAAATTGTGGACAAAGGTATAACAAAAGATATAAATAGGTAGGGCCATGCATTTTCATAATGTCGCAAGCTATGGATGGGTATTTTCTAAATAAACAGAAATGACATGGCCATAGTTTACTGTAGGTTTTATTCTAATGGATCGAAAGATATCGGTAATATATATTCCGCTTCATCACCACCGCTTTGTTCATGACATAATTGCAGCTCCCTCTTTATATGTATGTTTTAAGAAGTATGCAATGCTTGAGCCGTTGAAAAATAACCAGAAACTAAATATTATGTACAGATCGTTTCTTTTTGCTTGCCATTGTGCAAAAAATATATAGTATCAATTATTAAGATAGTCCAAGATGTTTCACAGATATTGTAGTTTCATGATACTCAACCGAATACCAAATATAAAATCAAGTTGCATTTTCTGTTTATAATGTTATACTTGCACATTCTCTAAGGCAAACATTTTTGCATATTTCAATATTTGGCTCTAGGACTTTAATATCAATGGTGAAATTATTCAAAGTATTTATTGCAATCATAATTCAAATTATTTTTATCTTATGATTACAATGGATGTGTTGTCCAAACAAGATCGGGAAACCATCGATATGGCACTGATATTTTTTAAATAGACAATGTAGGCTTACAAATGACACAATGAAAACAAAAACAAAACAAAATTGAGAATTAAATGTTCTCCTAATGAAGTGAATAAATGATGGCGTTATATCAATTTTCTTACAATACTTTCATTCAGGTTTTCATCATATATATTAAAAAAAATTGTAACGATGCAAACAAAGTAGATGTGTTGTGTGAAATTTAGAGACGTGGGAGGTTGTCATGAAATTAAATGAGAATAAGTGAAATAAAAGTTAAAGAAATTAAATGAAATGACATAGTAAAGAGAAGCATGGTGGATGCGATGTTTAGCAAAATACTACAATTCAATAGTCGAAGATTTTCTTAAAGAATAGAAAGGAAAGTGTACAACTTTTTCTCAAGAAACTCATTATTTAATGGAGTAGACATATATATATGTTTATATGTATTTTTAGGAGTGGGAGAGATATGGGAGTAGGGTGGATAGAGACTATAGTAGAGAATCTCAACACATTTTCATTGGTTGAGGAAAGAGAGATAAATAAATAGTTAATTTGTTACTAAATTAAGAAAGAGAGTAACAGACTGAAGGAGGGAACATAATTTAAGTTAACATAATTAGGGGACTTTGATTTCATATTATGAGCATCAACAGAACTCTTTTGCAATTGATGCTAACTACTGATATAATGTATTTGTATAGATTATAGAAAACTATTAAAAATGAAAAAAACAAAAATAATATGTGGGAGGAGAGGCAGTCTAATGGAAGAATCATTTTAATAAGTTTACAACCCGATTCTCTAGGATGTTAGAAAAGCACATAAATAATTTTTTTCCCTAAAACCAACTCACACATGTCATAATAGTATAAATTACACAATGGTTCACAAAAATGGACTATTGTAAACACTTGTGGATTGATAATTGATTGTTAATTGAATGCTAATCAAATATAATTATTATTTTTTACTTTTGAGTTGTGTATCATGGTTCTTATATGGCCCACAATGATATCAACCATTCTACTCTTATAATTTTCACCATTATTAAGATCAACTACTCTTAATGAGTTTACAATGAAAATGATTTATTCTTCTAAAGTAGATATCATTATATTGATTTGAGTATGTAAATTTTTATATAATCCTAATAATAAAGTCTTTGTTGATGAGTATGATTCATCATGAATGTTAATCATTGGTTGTGTCTATTTATGTTGATTATGGTAGATTTTTTTAATATTGTATGCTAGATATGGCACTGTAGATTGGGCCAATATCAATTTATCTCATCCACCAAAAAACACAACATATTGAGGAGTCTTTAAGAATGTCTCTTGCATAGGTTTGACTTTATATGAGCATGTCATGTCCCCAAATTTCTCTCCCAGTCTTAACCATGAGTGAAGGCCTAGAGATTTTGAATTTTTGGTCCATGAAGTTTGGCGCAAGGTTGAAATTTTTAGGGTATTTCCTATTCACAAAATAGAGAAGTAGGTGGGTACAAAAAATCTCATACAACTTGTATTACATGAATTAAAAGTATAGTATTATATATTTAATCTATCATTTACATGATACACAATATCACGATACAATAGAACTGATTACAATGGCAAAAAGAGGGGGGGAGGGGGGCGAACAACAGAAGGGGCGATCTGGGCCATTGTGACGGTTGTAACATAGAACGACAATCAGAAAATGAAAGGTTTATTCAAAAAAGGGGGAAATCAAATCACCATTAAGGTTGATTTCTTGTTAGATAAGCCACCAAGAAGACATGACATAATGTCCCCTAAGACTAGAGGAGGTTGGGTTGCAACTTATTGATCAGGGAATAAAGAGAAGGAGGCACATGACAATGGTAACTTAAGTAGAAATATTGACACCAATATGCAAATGTCCTACATGATTCATCAACATCGGAGTCATGTTAAGAGGATAGATTATGGTAGAGAAGAAGAAATTAGAGAAAACAAGGGTTTCTTCTAGAATGCAATAACTAGAATGCACACTGAAGAAGTTTGCAAGAAATTCACAATAGATGATGATCTAGAAAGACATCTAAACATAGATGATATATCATAGAGGAACTAGGGTATTACAAGATCCTTGTTGCACTTGAGGCAGATAGGATAATCCATAAATTATGGTGTTATGCAATTATTAAAGAATAGAAACATATTTGTAGTACCTGACTATGAGTGATACATTGAGACTATTGTTGAGATCAATAGGAAGATGCAATATACATACATATATATATATATATATATATATATATATATATATATATATATATATATATATATAACATGAACAACTATGTTGTAAAGCAATCATGTAAAGAGGAATATCAAAAGATTATCATATGAGGGCATTAGTCCACTCTTGGATAGTGTCTTATATTTGGGCATGGAACACCTCATTTCTTACATTTAGCCATGACTACAAAGAATATTATCTCATGGATGAGGCTCAATGGACTTCAATTTCATATGTATAACCCATTGATGATTCACACCACTGTTCGGGAAATCAGTCCGCACGACTTCACATACTCCCGCATATACCTATTCAGTCACCCTACCGCACCACATATCACTAATCGGTCCATTAAGCGGTCATGGGCCGCATATACTCCCGCTTGGCCGATTAAGCGGCCGATTAAACTCTGCTTTTCTAAAAGCCCACAACTTATGTTCCTGCATTTCGTACATACATGCATACATATACACACATTTCATTATATATTTAAATTGAGATATATAATCATTAAATTATATGTATACATTGTAATACATGTAAAAATTTTCCACACACATTTGTACATTTATTCGAATACCTTTTGATATATTAACATGTATAGATACATATACAATATACCTAAATATACAATCACATATTTGTGCATCTATATATACATTTTGATTTATTCAAATTTATACACACTCTACACATATTTGTACATTGATTTACCTACATTTTAGTATTTGTACATATATTACGAACACATTCCATATATAGACATATATACATATATAAGCATATCATACATCATACATGCATAATAATATGTTTATAAGTAAATAGATGTACATTCCTACTCTATATATTTTAATTTATGATCTCGATATATTAATTTATATATAATTATTTTATTGAAATAAAAAATCAAAAACCGCATATACTCCCGTATATACCCCCGCATACCGCATATACTCTATGCGGTACCCTCTCCGCCCTTACACCGCATACCGCTTTCCTGAACAATGATTCACACAATGGAGATATTTTTTGGTAGGTTGGTAAAAGTGGATGACTACTCCAAAACACTCTCAATGAGTATTTTCATAAGACGAACCATTGATATTCACACCAAGAAGCTTTTCCAACCAATGATACTCATTAACAGTTATGAGTATAAGGTGGAATAGGTATAACATAAGTGAAATTTATAATCAATAAATTAATCAAATATAGGTCTTCAACAAAGTTTTCACAGGAAAACCTAATCTTGGACCTCAATACAACTAAAATGAACCAAACAACTAATTTATTAAATTTCAAAGCAAAGAAAAATGGTAATATAAAGGGCAATTTCTCTCTCCTTTTTTACTTAGTGATTAATAAGAATGTTAATATATACAACACCCAAATCTCAAAATTATATTGGATCAAACAAAAAATCAATTAAAACACGCATCATCTCTCTCTCCTTTTAATGGCCTTATCCCCACATACACAATTTCATCATGTAGACCCCACATAAAGGAAAAATAAATCAATTGAATAATTTCACTTAGAGAATACAACCCAACTAATAAATTACATCAAAATATTTCATTTAATCATAAAAACTAAAATCACCAAAAAAAATTTAGCATACAAAATAAAAAACAATATATATGTTTGAGTCCATACTAACTAGTTGTTCGTCAAATGCTGAAAATATTTAATGGAAGTAAATTAGACCACTTTAGTTAGACTATGAAAAAAACATTTCGATAAATTGGTCCTTCTTTGTCTCCTTATAGGATAAGGGAAAGAAGAGCACCATATTAATGACTATTATAATCATAATCACTATCGTTTTTTCATTTATACATTTCTATTTTGTTGGCATGTGTGTTATCATTCCCTTTCTATCTTTGCTACATCAGTTGGAAGGATGTGATTATATCTTTGCCTTTTTCATTGTTCTAGCTTTTATACAATGGTAGGGAACTTATCGCCTATGAGACATTCTTTGACTATTTTGAGAAGAAATGAAAGAGGCAATTTTTGGTGTTCTCTTGTTGCTTCATCTTCTCAACCTCATATTCTTCATGTTTCATTGTATAATCCACACATCTTCTTGAAACTAGCAATCCCCATCTCTTTCCCTTTCATGCCCTAAAAAGAAAACCTATACATAAACTTGAGGCACATCTCTAATAGACATATCTCACATATTTAGTGATTCTTATAAGAAACCACCCCTCTAGAATGCATCCACTCATCCTTTTGAACCCTCCTAACCATCTATTGATCCAAGAACTCCCTACATTTGCACCAAAGGACCCAAATACATCACCAATCACCTAAGATTTTCACTCAAAGTTGGAGTGACCTCAATAAAATTCTCTCCTGTACAACCATCTCTTAAAAATATTACTTGTTCCGATCATGCTATAAAAACATGTGGAGTTTTTCCTACACAGAATACCCAAGCAGTTTCAATAAACATGCAACCGATTTGATAGTTGAGTTATGAAAACAATTTCCATAACTTGAATTTTGTTCTTGTGCCCTCCACGTTTGTTGTTAAAGCCACTATTCATGTTACTTGAGAGTTTCTATGTTTGTTCCACAATTTCCTCATCAAACACCTATTTCTATTTTGCACACTTGTCAGATGCAAACTAAGATCCTACTATATCTAGCTTGCTAGTTTGTTTGACTATATTTGTTAGGTTTTTAGGAAAAACATTCCATCATTGGTTGGTACCATTGGTATTCATTTTATTTTATGTTATTTTGGATCTCCTACTATGATTGAAGTTCTACATGGGGCACTCTATGTTTCCCCAAAACCCAAACCTTGATTTTTTTCCCGCTAAAGCACCAATAACCTGATAATGATGGTTTCTTCCTAATTTTTCCACTTTGTTTCCCTCTTGAATCCAAGGATCAAAGAATGACTCTGCTCAATGCATGGTTTATTGAGGCAGAGAATGTAGTTGACTACCTTCCTCATCCATCCCCTAGTTCTTGTTTTCTCTTGCCATGCACAAGCTAATGTTAATTTTGATTCACTTTTTTTGAGTCGGACGTGTAGTTTTTAGCGGATCAATGGACACCTGGATACCTCCCTACTATTTTACTTAATGAGGGACCAAAATTGCTTGATATTTCATAATAAACGTTTAATTTCCATTTGTATTTCCTAAGTAGGCATAATTTATAATATGTATATATAATAAATTCATATTATTTTATAAAAATATGTATGAGTAATATATGAAACGAGTATAACACATGAATATGTATAATAAACAAACAAACCATGAGTTACACATTATTAATAAATTTATCCTTACGAACTCTAAACATATAATTGAAACCCTTATAGTGTGTAACATATTGTAAATTTAACTTAGCCCACTAGTAATTGAACCAAGTAACCTAATCGATTCATCCTAGTAAGTAATGCAACCTCATCGGGAAAACCTCAACAATGTAGGATTAATACAAGTAATTGATATGATATCATGCTTCACATAAATATTACACCTTATAATATCAAATTTAATCACTAATATGGTTTTGTGAATTTGTAGAACATGAATCTAAGTAAAGTTAACAAAATGAACAATAAGGCACAATAAGATTTATAATATTTTCAACATATGGGCCTAAAGACTAACTGTCACAGAACCGTTTGTTACCCAAATCCTAACTCTAAATGACTACAAAGTCAATGACATTAGGACCTTGGCGAACGTCCCTAGCATGGTATTAACAAAGCATGAATGCAGAAGCGTAAAGCTTAGCATAAATGAACATATAACAAGAAAAAGCACCAATAATAATCTCAACATTCAAAAAATATGATTAACAACAACTTTCCTTTATTACTCAATTTTAGTTACATATTCAAGAGTAAAACTTTACAAGCCTTCTCATGTATACTAGGGAATTTACAACAAGGACTCCTAGCATATCCCACCAAGCCCACCAACTTCTATCCATCTCTAAACCTATAAATCATGTGAAAGAAGGCGGGTGAAGCACACAAGGTGCCTAATACAGGGTTAAAAGATACATTTACATAAGCTTTACATAATTTGAAAAGATTAGCATAAGTAAACGAGCAAGAATATACAAATTAAATATCTAGGAAAATGAGAGACCGTGTTTTATGTCATTTTACTCCAATTATACCATCATACTATGCATTCATAAGGCCTTTGACAACTTCCCTTTGGAAGGGTACGTAAGGGTGCTCAAGATTAACTAACCATTGTATATATAAGGGACCTCAATAACCCAAAGTTATTGAGAAAAACCATGTTTCAACATTTGTATAATGGAGTTATATATTATGTGTGCAAGTTGTAAATCAACGAGATGAGACAAGCATCTAGTACTAGCATACTACATGGAAATATTTGAGAAAGTAAACAAGCATACATTCATATTAGTTTGCAATCAAGAAAGCCATATTGATATAAGTATGTAAACCCCGTTCCGGATTTAGAGATTTCACAACCTAACTTATCCTTGATCACCTAGACACAAAAAACACCTAATTAACAACAAGATTACATATATAAAGTAGATTTTCATCATTAACCCTAACTATCTTCATTTTTAGTGTTTTGGCCAAGTTAGATTCAACATTTCTTATTAGTGCATCTGATGATCTTTCATTAATTTAGAGGTTATCATTGAAGTGTGGATCAAATTTCATGTCATAAAAAAGGTTCCATCCATTTTCTATGATCATCTTAAGGTTTGAGTCACTAATGTACATAACAAGGTCATAGGACTCACAATTGGGCAAGAAGGACCATATTCCATTAAGTCAAATGATCCAAGCATGAGATATTATTTATATCAGGAAGTTAAGTATATAAGAATCGTATTCAAATATAGGTAGATGTCACTCAAGTTTAGCCTCATAAGCTTCATCATATTATATTCAGCATTCCAACATACATAGGTTATAGAATTTTGGTTCAACATGGGAATATGTGGGATATCCAAGTCTAAGAAATAAATAGGGATAGTAATCCCTGATTAGAGAGAAAGAGGCAAAAAAGGCTCTACATCATGATTGGGGCACAAGAAACTCAAACAAGACATGTATGTTACATTAGGCAAAAACTAGGGCATTTAGAGTTCGCAACACCAACATATCAAAAAAGAAGGTTGTCCTTAGACCACTAGTTACAAGTATTCATATAACTAATATTAAAGAGTTTAGAATAATTAAGCGCATAAGTTAGGTCAAGTACACAATATGATTCAAAGGCAAGATCATTCATCATCATAAAATGTAACTTACATGCATAAAAGTCATAGGGGAAAACATAGCAATTAGGGGATTTAGGATCTGAATTTCAAGTGATGGAGAGATGTAGGTTATTGACTTTGTATACAAGAATGATTTTTATATTCAAAAGGGATCATGATTGGCAATATACAGTAGAGTCCACCATTTATATTCAAAATAAGTCATATAAGTGCATTAGAACACATCATAAAGCAAGAAGAGTAATTAGGACCTCCAATGGGGTCACAGGATCACAAAGCTACTGATTTAAGGATCTGAGGGTAGATTTAGTAACAAAGATCCAAGTTTTATCATCAACATACATTAGTTGTGATCAATCTTAGTCCAAGGTCACATTTTAAGCAAAATAGGGGATTAGAAGCATATTCAGGTTATGGAACCATGTCTAAATTGTATATCTTTTTGAGAGGATCAATTTGATCTATAATGTTTCTATATTTGTCCTTAAGATGAGTGAATTATGAATATTGAAAGTTTGCATCAACAACTATACTCAAGGAGGGTTAATATCTCACATTATCTATGACGCGATCCCTCCCCTTGGATTAGGAACGAATAGCCATCCCATCCATCCACATACGGACCCATGTGCTGACGCCTCTACCATGATCCATCTCTCTATATGCTGGTGCAACCCCCATCCTGGCATCTCCATGATCCTCGTTAACCGCTCATGACTGCACATGCTGAGTAGCAGAACGTTGGACATCACCATCAGTCACCCCCGACTGAGTTTGCACCTAACCCCGCTCCTACGCGGCGCACCCCGAGAGGCTATCGTTGGGCCCGACCAGGAGTTGATTGAGGAACCCTGGACCTTGGATATGGGACCAAGGTGATCCGCTCACATCCTTGCGTCAGCATGACGTCGTGTTGTTGCTCTGGGCTTGCAAGCACTGCACCGACGCTGTGCATAGAGATTGCTGGATCTAAATAGTAGTGGGGAAGGAGAGGTGTAAACAGCCTGAAAGTATGTTGCTCGAAATCTAATCAAGCCCATGAATGATGTGTTTCTCTCCTCCATCATCGAAGTGACCTGGAGTAGAAATCCATAATGGCGCATCTCTGACGGCGCAACAAGAAGGGAAGAAGAAAGATGAGAGATGGAGCATGCCCTAGAGCACAAAACTATGTGTCCAGTTAGGGAAAATGATGGAAATGAAAAAGGATATGGGTTGGGCATCTTGATTGTTTAGGAGAGAGAGTAGGTAAGGTCGTGATTGGTCATTGTAAAAGCTCTACTACAGTAGAAAAGAACCCATGTATGGACCAAGATAGGAGATAGACTACCACCATTAGAATTTGATCTAATGGTCACACAAAAGGGTGAATTAGGGTTGTCACAAGAAAGGGTGGAAGCAGTTAGCCATGCTCTGATGTTTGGGCCCAAAAAAGCCTAAAGTCTAGTTAGATCAATTAATTCAAGTGAAATTTGAGTCAATTTTGAAAAGTCATAACTTGGGTTACATATGTTTGATTGAGATGATTTTTGAACTGATAGAAAGATAATTGATATCTTTATCACTTGAAATATAATCCAGATCAAGAAGATCATATTGAAGAGATTAAATATTAGTTGCAAGATGTCTACAGAATAAAGTATGGATTTTATTTCAATTCTCAAACTGAAGTCACATATTAGAAAATCGTTCGTTGATTTAATCAAATTGGAGCATCATCACAGTCTAACTATGGGATTGACATCAATTTGAACAAGATATCACTGGCTAAGAGAGAAAGGGTACAATAGAGGTGAGAGAAAGTCAGATTGTCACACTAACCCTAGACCTAATTCTAGTCATAGTCATAACATTATAATTATTATTTTTTTGGATAAGTGTTAAGATATAACACATTTTTGATGTGGTTTAGAATCGAAAATGCATAGGAATGGTTAACATAAATATTTTCTATGCTCCAAGTAAATGGGTCATGTTCCTGATACACAAGTATTCTACATACTTATGCTATTATTCTTTTGATGATAATCTAATTGATGGATGTTAATGTTCATGTTTATGACTAGTTTAAAATAGTTGGTGGTGTTTTGCTTCATTTTAATGTCCATATGTTACCAAATTCATTATACCAAAGTAAGTTTATAGTTCATTATTCATGTAAAGAAATTTAATACTCATTTTTTATGTTTAGGATTTCCTCCATGTTAATACTATATTTATGTTCAAGAGAGAGAAATCACATAATGTTTGTAAGGACCCTGACCTCAGTTTTTGGCTTATCCTGTTTGCATTGCCTAACCCTGGTGTTTAGTTGCTTGCTAATCACCTTTAGTGGTGATTAGGGTTTGCTTGTGCTTGTCGAGTGTTGGAGGTTCTACTTGCAATTTACCCAAATCTAGGGTTGATGGGCAAGTTGTCACGTTGAGAAGTGTTCTTCTCTCTCCTTGTTTCCTCTAGTGTTGAGAGGAAGGGTTGGGCTCGTTGCTTCAGTTCCTTTGGGCTTGGACAAGCTTTGTTAGGCCTTGTTTTGCCATGCTTGATCCTTGCCTAACCTTGTTAGACCTTGTGTCGAGCTAGAGTGCCTTGTATCAGCCATAAGTGTGTCGCCTGGGAGGTGTGTCAGGCATGGAAATGGGGTGTATCGGCCATGGACCCCTTTGACCCTTTGACCTCATTTGTGTCACCACTAGTGATGGGACGGCTGACCCAGTGAATGCAGATCTATGGCTGACAGGTCTTGAGAAGGCCTTCCGGATCCTCGACATCCCCAAAGTAGACAAAGTCAAGCACGCTGTCTACCTTCTGAAGGGTAGTGCTGGCCACTGGTGGGCCATCGAGGAGGAAAAGCGATCTGATGAGGTGATCGGTTGGGAGGTCTTCCGGTGAGAGTTCGTTAGTAGATACTTTCCGAAGACGTATCTGGACGAGAAGATCAACTAGTTTGAGCACATGTGCCTAGGAACGATGAACATCACCGAGTATGAAGCCAAGTTCATGGACCTATTGAGGTTTTGTCCTCACATGGCAGTGCCAGATGACGAGCAGATTAGACATTTTGAGAAATGCCTGAGTGCTGAGCGGACAACACCTGCTTCTGTGTTGGAGAACCGAGAGCGGTTTGCTATGTTCATGGAATCTGTCTGGAGGATCAAATGGCCAGTTTGGGAAAAGGGAGAGGCCATGACCAAGAAGAGGCCTTCTCAGTTTCATAGATAGAGGTCTGGTGGCTTCAAGAAGACAAGGTTTTCGGCACCTTCCATGATGAGAGGTTCCAGTGTACCATCACAGTGGTCTCCAAGTAAGGGTATAGGTTATGTTTCTTCACCGTCAAAGGTTCATAGTACAGCTTCTGTGGCAGTGACAGGGTCGTCTAGGCCACAGTTTGAGGATAGGGCATGCTATATCTGCGGACAGATAGGGCATTTCAAGTCAAACTTCCCAAGGAAAGATGTTGAAGTGACACAACAGCCAAGGCAGAATCAGCAAGGGGTAGATAGACAACAGCCCAGTGGTAGCATAGGGAGAGGGTGCGGTCAAGCATCACAAGAAGGATTGTCTTCTCAAGGAGGCAGAGGACGTGGATAGAAAGCAATGACTCGATTCTATGCCATGAGTTTTTCAGAGGAGATAGTCAACCCGCGAGTGGTGACAGGTCAGATGGAGTTATTTCATTTTGATTTGTCTTGTTCTTGCTTTATATCTGTTCTGGTTGACCCAGGTGCTACACACACTTTTATCGCCCATAGTATGCTTGAAAACTGTGTTTTACCTATTAGCTGTAAGAAAAATAGCTTGTCGTTAGAAACCCCTCTTGATGGTTCGTCAATGCTTTGAGAAGTGTGTCCATCCTGTATTCTATCTTTTTTAGGGCACAAGATACAAGTGGATCTTATACCACTTGATATACATATTTTTGATGCAATCCTTGGGATGGATACCTCAGAGAAGTATAATGTTGTGTTGGACTGTGGTTCCAAGCAGGCAGTGTTTGATAACGACATTGAGAAGTGTGTCTTCCACTGAGATAGGAAGATTCTTCGGACGTGTCTAGTATCAACGATGGTGGTAGAGAAGTTGTTACGACAAGGTTGTAAGGCATTCTTAGCTCACGTTGTGGATACTAAGGCAGAGGGTTCTAGCTTTGAGGAGGTGACGGTTGTCAGAGAGTTTGCAGATGTGTTTCCTGATGAGTTCTCCAGTGTTCCTCCACCTCGAGAGATTGATTTCGAGATCAATCTGGCTCCAAGAACACAACCAGTTGCACAGACACTGTATAGGATGGATCCAACAGAGATGGCAGAGCTCAAGAAGCAGTTACAGGAACTGTTGGAGAAAGGTTTCATCCAACCAAACACGTCGCCTTGGGGTGCTCCAGTGTTGTTCGTTAAGAAAAAGGACGGATCGATACGGCTATGCATAGATTACCGGTAGTTGAACAAAGTCACGATCAAGAATAAGTACCCATTGCCGAGGTTAGATGATCTGTTCGATCAGTTGCTTGGTGCTACAATGTTCTCAAAGATCGATCTACGGTCTAGATATCATCAACTGAGGATTAAGGTGGATGACATACCAAAGTCAACTTTTAGGATGAGGTATGGTCACTATGAGTTTGTGGTTATGCCGTTTGGGCAAACCAATGCACCTGCTTCTTTCATGGACCTGATGAATCGAGTGTTCTATCTGTTCCTAGATCAGTTTGTTGTAGTATTTATAGACGACATTTTGATCTATAGTCGGGATAGGCAAGAGCATGACCGACATCTTCGACAAGCGTTGACTCTTCTTCACCAACATCAGTTGTATGCCAAATTCAGCAAATGTGAGTTTTGGCTGAAGGAAGTGACATTCTTGGGTCATGTGATATCTGCTAAAGGAGTCAGAGTATACCCTAAGAAGGAGGAGTTAGTGGCAGATTGGAAGCAACCAAAGATGCCGACAAAAGTTCATAGTTTTTTTGGGCTTGGCCGGATACTACCGGAGGTTTATCAAGGACTTCAGTGTGATCGCGTTGCCAATGACATGGTTGACTAGGAAGGATGTACCTTTTTTCAGGGATGATCATTGCCAGCAAGCCTTCCAAAGTATAAAGGAGAAGCTGAATGGTGCTATAGTGCTAGTGCTGCTAGAGCTTGGGAAGGGCTATGTTGTTTTCTGCGATGCTTCCAAGAAAGGTTTAGGTTGTGAGCTGATGCAGGAAGACCATGTGGTTTCTTTTGCTTTGCGACAACTTAAGAAACATGAGGAGAATTATCCGACTCATGATTTGGAGTTGGCAGCGATAGTTCATGCGTTAAAGATTTGGAGACATTATCTTTATGGGGAAGTGTGTCAAATCTTTACAGACCATAAGAATATGAAGTACATCTTCTCACAGAATGAGCAAAACATGCGACAACATCACTGGATGGAGCTCATCAATGATTATGACTGCACCATCAAGTATCATCCTGGTAAGGCGAACGTGGTAGCTGACACGCTTAGCCGAAAGTCTTCTTCTCTTCCTACAAAGGAGGCACAGTTGGATTCCTAGATATGCCAAAGATGGGATATGTTTGTCTCCTTGTGGAAGATGAATATATAGATGGAAGTTTCCTTATTAGTATGACTTTTGGCACAAATGCAAGTCAAGCCTACGCTGAGATAGAAAATCAATGACGCACAACAAATAGATGATACAATGCAGTTGATCAGGTCAGAGGTGACAACAAAAGGCATGATGGATTCCATGAGTCTGAGGATGGATTAGTTTGCTATCATGATAGGATGGTGGTCCCCAATGCTGATAATCTAAGGAAACTAGTGCTCGAGGAAGCACACACATCGATGTATGCTATGCATCCAAGAGTCACCAAGATGTATCACAATCTGAAGGACCTTCATTGGTGGCTTGGCTCGAAGAAGGATGTAGCCAAGTTTGTGGCTAGATGTGCGGTATGCCAACAACTTAAGGTTGAGCATCAGAAGTCGGTAGGTACGTTGCAACCCCTGCCAATACCGTAGTGGAAATGGGATCATATAACCATGGATTTTGTAGTTGGTCTACCTAGGACAGCTAAGAGTCATGATTGCATTTGGGTGATAGTGGACAGATTGACGAATTCTGCCCATTTCATACCTATGAAGACAACGTATATAGCCGAGAAGCTTGCCTGGGTATATGTAGATGAGATAGTGTGTTTGCATGGCATACCAGCAACGATAGTTTTCGACAGATGTCCTCAGTTCACGAGTCATTTCTGGGAACAACTACACAAAACGTTGGGAACGCAGTTGAGGTTCACCACCGCTTTCCACCCGCAGATAGATGGACAGTCTGAGAGGACTATTCAGACTTTGGAGGATCTTCTTCGAGCTTGTGTTTTACAGTTCCTAGGCAGTTGGCATGTACATCTCAGTTTGATAGAGTTCGCCTACAATAATAGTTACCAGTGGAGTATCGACATGGCTCATTACGAAGCCTTATATGGAAGGAAGTGCATATCTCCTTTATGTTGGTATGTGTTTGGTGAGTATCAACTTTTGGGTCCTAAGTTAGTACAACAGACAACAGAAAAGATCAAAGTGATACAACAACAGTTGAAAGCAGCAGAGGATAGGCAAAAGTCTTATGCAGACAATCATCGACGATCTTTAGAGTTCCAAGTGGGAGACAAAGTGTATCTCAAAGTCTCGCCTTGGAAAGGCATACTAAGGTTTGGCCGGAAAGGTAAGCTAGCACCTAGGTATATGGGGCCATACCCGGTCATAGCATGTGTGGGAAATGTAGCTTACAAGTTAGAGTTGCCGCCAGAGCTGCACAAGTTACATCCAATGTTCCACGTCAGCATGATGAAGAAAAGTCATCCAGATACGGGGATAGTGATACAGCCAGTTGAGGTCGAGCTTGATGAACATGTGACTTACGAGGAAGGTCCTGTGATGATCCTTGACAAAAGAGTAAAGAAACTGAAGAGGAAGGACCTGGTTCTTGTGAAGGTTCTTTGGCATCATAGTGGCATTGAGGAAGCCATGTGGGATCTTGAGGAAGAGATGAGGAAGAAGTATCCCTCACTTTTCTCTTCGGATTTTAGGGACGAAATCCCTTTGTAGAGGGTTATAGCTTGTAAGGACCATGACCTCCATTTTTGTCTTATCATGTTTGCTATGCCTAACCCTGGTGTTTAGTTGCTTGCTAATCACCTTTAGTGGTGATTAGGGTTTGTTTGTGCTTGTCGAGTGTGGGAGGTGCTACCTGCAATTTACCCAAATCTAAGGTTGATGGGCAAGTTGTCACCTTGAGAAGTGTTCTTCTCTCTCCTTGTTTCCTCTAGTGTTGAGAGGAAGGGTTGGGCTCGTTGCTTGAGTTGCTTTGGGCTTGGACGAGCTTTGTTAGGCCTTGTTTTGCCTTGCTTGAGCCTTACCTAACCTTTTTGGACCTTGTGTCGGGCTAGAGTGCCTTGTATCAGCCATAAGTGTGTCGCCTAGAAGGTGTGTCGGGCATGGAGATGGGATGTATCGGCCATGGACCCCTTTGAGCTCTTTTGTGCCACCACTAGTGGACACTTGGTGCATGATTCATGCATGTGGAAAAGGCCTTGGACATGTGTATAAGGTGAGATAAGGAGGTGGCATTGCCCATGGACAAGTGTCCCTAGGTGGGCGACACCTTGCCTTGCTTTACCTTGGTTTCTCCTCCACCCTCTCCTATATATGTACCTTCTTTCTCTTGCTAAGCATATCTTTTAGGTCCTCGGTTTCTCTCTTCCTTGGTGCACGACACCTCTTCCTTTGCAAAGCTTGGTGGCTGATCCTTCTCATTGGAGTCTTCTTCTTCCTCTAGTGGTGGTCGAACCCTAGAGTGCTTTGTTCTCCTTCTTTGGTGGTACTTAATCTTGGAAGCTTGGTGCTAGGAGCTTGGAGCTTGCTTAAGGTGGGTTACATAACTCCCAACCCTAACCATACTAACTTCTTCTATATTCATGTATGTTTTTATATGATCATAATCGGCCATGTATGTTCTAAGATAAGCTTCTTGCTTAGTTGCACCTTTAGCCTTAGTGATCTTGTTGTTATGGTGGAGGTTTTGTACCTTTGTACCCTAGTTGGCCGAACCATAGTTTACGGTTTCCTTGTTGAGCAACACTCCCTTCCCTCCTTGGTCTAGAGAAGTGAGTTTGAGCTCTAGTAATGTGGGAAATACCCCTCTCTCGTTTAAGTTGACAGGTGAACTTGTGTTCTAGTTGCTTGAGCAACACCCTCCTCTCACCATGGATTCGAGATGTGAGATTTTTGGTAGATGATGTCTTATGTTAAGGTTGATCGTTGTGGTTGCCTGATTTGTGATTGAGGTTGTGCAAGACCCCTCTCTTGGTTGTTGAGAGGTGAGTTAATCTTCTTGATCAATTAGGGTTTGGTGTCCTTGTGCTTGAGGTTGAATACAATCTTGTTGGGTTGTATCTTGCACGATATGACTTTGGGATAGTGATGCCCATTTGAGTTGTACCCCTGGCCGTTGTGCCTAGTTGGAGTATGGTGGGTGGACGATACCCTTGTGTGCTTGGCCGATATGCCTTGGAGGGTGCCCTGCATGATACACCTAGCTTAGGTTGTGGCTTGGTACCCATTGTGCCTTGGACGTTATGGAGATCAGTGGGCTAGCCTTGTGTGGTGCGTCATGGTTTGGTGATGATGCCCGATATAGTGGCTTATGGTAACCCTAGATGCTGCTTTGATGAAGGCCATTTTGGTGTGCTGCCCTTGACCGATAGGTTCCTTTGGAGTGCTTTGATGTCGCCTGAGTTGAGAGTGTGTTGGGCGATACCATGTTGTACTAGGGCGCTGTGTTATGACAAGTGTGAGTCTTGGGCGTTCGAGTGGTGTGGTTTTCGATAGGTACCTTAATCCTAGATGGGTGATAGGGCTCATTCGACTCATATAGATAGTTGTGTCGTGCCTAGCCCTTGCACGATACACTCACTCAACCTAGCTGCACATTATGCCTTGTGCGTCAGTGTTGCACGGTATGACTTGATCTCTTGCTGCATGACACCCTTGGGTGGTGGTCATTACCTTCTGTGGTTGGCCGATATGTATTTAGGCCGATATGCTTTTGATAAGGGATGCTACCCTACCCGTCACAAGTTGTGGTGAGGGACACACCACCCGCCACCTCTTTTTGTGAGGGTTGTGAGTGTTTTAGTAAGGGTTCTGATAACCCGAGTTGCATGTAGATGATGGTTCCATGTTATTAATAATAAAAAATGTGTGATGATCTCCTTAAACCCTATATATACGATGATGAATTAACATGATGAGCTTGGAAGCATATGAGTTGTTCCATATGATGAGGTGACCCATGCCTATGGTCACATGTTTGAGGCATGAATGATAAAGTGTATAACCATCAATGTTGCCCTATATTTGATAACATGATCTTTCTGTTAATCCATAATGGCTTTAGTCATCTCTATGAATGTGTATACTAACCATGCAGGTGTTTCATGCGGATTCATAGCCGGGAAAAGGGCTATGAGGTATATATGTTTGAATAACACTGCATTGATGGTCACTCTTGTTGATGAGATAACTTGCATCCCCAGTATGATGTGTTTAGGTCTGGGGACCTTAGTTTGGCTAAAGTGCCTAGTTGAGGTGTTATCCTCTAATGATGAGATCAGGGATTGTTATCCCAAGGGATGAGAATGCACTAAGAGGCAGTGGTTTCTTGAGATGAGGGATTGAGATCCCGGGATAATGTGATGGTGGTAAAAACAAGGTAACTTGATGTTATATATGTGTTACAACCTGGTTGCCTCAACAATCCACTTAACATATACAAACAAATTATAGTGGAACATATCATGTAGTTTGCCCTGGCCATAGATCCATTATCGTCAGTAGCTGGTGATGGTGAAACGGGTTCTCCTACAAGTTAACCCGGAGCGTATATTGTTGAATATGCGAGGTTTCTCCTAGCCTAAAATAGAGAGGATTCGAGTACAACTTTGGTTGTAGACTCAAGATGTGTATAAGAGCATGGTGAACAGGCCCATGGCTCAGTGTGATAGAGAATTAATCCGTTCATGGCTCAGGGAGCATGGTGAACTGGCCCGTGGCTCAGATATACTAGAGTCGTGACCTGTACCAAGGTGGGATAGAGAAAGGATGGCCTACGGGGGCTGACCCTGTGGCTAAGACCACTTAAGTATGAGATTGCGGTCTTGCTTTGGTTCTCGTGCACTAACCACGAGGTAGTGAGGTCGTGGAGTCTGGCTCTTCCATTGACCTTGTATGGCACCAGCTCTGTGTTTCGCAGCCATCGGTCGGATCTGAGTGGTGCAACTCACTTCCTCATGGCATAATAATACGTAATCCAGCCGAATAGTATATCTTGATTAGAGCAAAATACAGAACATTGTTGGACGCCTTGCTTATATAGCTGATCTAGTTTAACTATGCACTTGTGCATACGATCCTTATATCTTGTGGTAAGTTCTTATAAAGCCAATCTTGGCAATCATGTTTCATAAAGAAATGCTTGGTTACATGTCTCCCAGATATCTTGGTAAGATGGATGGTAATAATAGCTTTTCTCAGTATGCTGCTCTTATTATACTTATTCAGTTATTTTCTGTTATCTGCTTTAAACCTTTGAGTTTTTATAGTTTCGGCGGGAGTTATGTTTCTCGCTGGGACTGTGTGTCTCACCCCGTTGGTTTACACCCTTTTTAGGTGATCGCGCTAAACGTGGTGGTGGTCGCAAGGTTGCGGCTGAGCAACAAGAAGAGTAGTAGAAGGCAAGAGATGGATACACTGCTAATTTTGGTAGTTTTGTAGTAGAGTCCTGGAGTCATCCCTGTACTCTCGGGTCCTCAGAGGCATTTTGACGTTGTTTTATGATGCATAGCTGATGAAGGTTTGTATATCCTGCTGCTGGCCGGATGTGGTCGTTATGTATGTATAAATAGGTGATGAACTCATGTGATGACAAGATAGCTGATCTTCTAAGCTGTGAACATGTATCAAGACTTGTAAATGTTTTCATAACCTGTTTTCTTGCAGGATGAGGATCTGGATGTAATAGTTTCTTGGTTTATCTAATTTCCGAAATCGGTTTTAATTAATCCGTGTTTTTGTTGATAGGTGGTTTATGGTGTTTTCCGCATGTTTTCGCGTGGTACCTCGTTGTCTGTGTGATAGCGGGATGTGCCGACACAATGTTTAAGAAATGGAATTAATTCATGTTAGTGATATAAGTCATGATAATGATGTGAAAGGACTGAAACAATTTTTTATGCTTCTTGATCACATTAATAATGGATTTTCTTAGAAATTAAGGGATTCATTGGAATCATATTCTCTTAAGTGTGCAATCAAATTGGGAGATTCATATGACAAGTGAATACATACATATATACATATATATATAAATATATATATATATATATATATATATATATATATATATATATATATATATATATAAAACTGGCTTCAAAATTATTCATGAATATTATATGCATATTTGTATAATGCGATCCACACCGCGTACTTATGTATTATTTTTGTTATCACATGACTGTGAACTGAAATGTCTCTAGATCAAGGTGAAGATTAAATTCAAGTAATATCTTTTAGACTAGTTGTTCATTGTTAGTTAACTTAGTGGCATTCCATCTACAACCCATAAATTCAACTAGCTAGATATTTCATGTATTATGTTTTAAATTATAAGTTGAGAACATTTATGTAAAAGTTTTTGTTTTTAAAACAATTTTATTAATCTAATTTTTGTTAAAGCATGACACTTAATTTATGTTGTTTATAAGAATGTTAAATTTTGTAACTTTCGTCCAAGAAAAGACCCATGTTATGAACCATAGGGGGGTTGTATATGATGACTTGACTATACCTGGAAGGGTTTTGTAACTTGATATAAGTGCAATGACTAGACTTCCATTTGGAATATATATATATACACACACAGATATACACACACATATATATATATATATGTATAGTGTATATATATATATATATATATATATATATATACACTATACATATATATATATATATGTGTGTGTGTGTGTGTTCTTGGAGGTACTCTTTATGATAAATATACAAATTCTATAGTTGTAAGTAGATACCCATTTCAATATTGGGTAAAATTAAGAGACCTCAAGATTTATTTTTGAGGTACATGTATACTCGATAGATTATATAGACATAATGGGCATATGTTCGTATCAAATTCGGATCTTATGCTTTGACCTAATATTTACATGTGGCATGTACTCTTTTATCCACAATGGTTGGTTCAACCCAGTCAAGTGTTTTAATGGGAATGAAATAAGCATAAAAATGTGTTGTGCATCTCTTCAGTTCCTAGTAGAACATTGGTATGAGAAATTTATTTCATCTATTTAATAGTAGAATAGTAATATCTCATATCTCATGTATTTTATAGATAAACTAGTATCCATGTTTTCTAGAATGATTGGGTGTTACAAAAGACCAAAAACAAGAAGTCATATAAACCTAATGCAATTGGATGTTAAAAATTCATTATCTATGTTTAGGTTAGACTCCCTCGACTTAGATGATGAAGTCATGAGGATGAAGTAAGAGACTATATTGATGGTGAAGATCATATATTATTTGAATTATTGGATATAAAAGTTTAACTATGGAAAATGAATTGGTAATTTCTTGAGGAAACTGTTTTAAGCGATAGATCTAGAAAAACCATTGAAAGTTTGAGTTGGGAGGAGAGGAAGTTAATCACAACATTATTGTGGGTCTCTAATACCATGATCTATCATCATAAACCCAAAAAGTAGAAACACTAGCTCTTATATTCACTAAGTAAGAACCTTTATGAAAAAGTTAGGATAGTTTTGTATCACAAACAAGGAAGGGGGAAAACCCTAATATGGGTAGCAACGTGGAAAATTGGCGGATATAATTAAATTAAGGATAGAAAAATTGTAACAAAATTAATTTTAATAACTAGAAAATTAATTAAATAAGGGTTCTTAATGGAGTTTTCTTAATACCAAGTTCATACATGTAAGATAATACAATTAAATAAAAACTTAATATGATTAAATAAAACTACAAAAATCTATTTTGTCTTGAATCAAGTGCAAGGAAAAAAGAGAATAAAAAGGGTTATTTCTCTCTTCTCTTTTCTTTAGTGAATAATAGGTAGGTTAGTATATAGGAAACTCCTAAACTCTATATTTTTCTTAATTGTGAGAAAACCATAATTTTAATCACACTTGCTTTTTCTCTTATAATTTGACCTCATCACAAAATAGATAACATCCACATCTAGACACCCACATAAAGGAAAACAAAATCAACTTGATTAATTTTTTTGGTAATAGAACCCAACTAATCAATAAAAACAACCCCTTCAACTTTATCTTTAAAATGAAAGTCACCTTAGAAAAGATCACCATAATAGAAAATTCATACAAAAAACATAATAATATACATATTTTATAAATACTTACTAATTGGTTGGAAAAAATGGAAACTAATACCATTGGAATGAGCTAGATCCTTAATTTGACAATGTCAAAAATTGAGACCGATTGGAACATTTTTGACCCCTAAAATAAGAAAGGAAAATAAAACATAAGGTTTATGATTAATATCATAATCACTTAACCGGTAAAGTTCAACCAACTATTCATTACGCATCTTACCTTTAACATCCCATGTTTTGTGCATTGATTGGTACATGAGATTATATCTCCTCATTTTCTATTATTTTAGCTTGTTGACACCCCATTTTCTTAACTCCTTAAAATTTCTCAGCTAATGTTATCTCTCTGGCTAATAATTGAGTAATTCCATTTCCTCACATTTTCCCATATTTTAGATATTTCTCTCTCTATTTAAACCATCCATGATACCTACTTTGAGCCTGTTTGGGCAGATATTTTTTATCTAGAGTTAAGGCAATTTCCCCATCAGTTATACTTTTTATAAAACTTTTCTCATAAATTTCCTGGTTGTATTATTTTCATAAAATATTCCCCTTTTCCACCATAAATAATTCAATTGTCAATTCAACATAGAAATACATATACTTTTTGAAAAAATAATGAAGGATAATCCTAGATTAATACATTTTCTCTTTCCTTCATTAACTTATTGACTTTTATTCAAAATATATCTTATCTAAATTTTCTCCAGAACATTGCACAAATATCCATCATATTGGAAAATAAACATTATCAATCCGGACGCAACTGAAAATTCAAAGCAATCCACCCATTTCCATGTGGAAGTTTGCCTCGATTCGTGGGACATGCCTAATAGAGCATCAATACAATCTATCACCACTTCTAGAACCTTCTAGTTGGAAACTCCGAACCCTAAAATAGACTTATAAATAGACGCCCATACCCACTGTACTATGACCACTTTTGTTTCTCCTGAAGCTAGGGAAACGACTACCTCTCCCTTTTATCTTCTACATGTGATTAAAGGATACTTCCTCTAACACCAAATACTTCTTCTAATGCCATTAGGATACTAAAAGTAAGTGTTATATTAATAATTTTGCTTACTCTATTATTCATACCATGATATTGGTTGAGTGTAATTATTCATCTCTACACGCCTTTTTCAAAGTTCTAATCTTTCTATACTGAATCAACATCTCTCTCCCCTCTCTCTCTATTCCAACACATAAATCCAAACCACCTATGTTGGATCTTGATTTTGGGAAAACATGAGGCGGTTAGGACAACAACTCTCCTTAAAAACTAGGAACTTAAGGAAAGTTATGGGAAACCCATGACCATCTCCAACCCCAAGGTATGCCAAGATAAAATCACTTTATTAACATTTCCCTCCCTTTTCTCTAACAACAACCTTGATCATCATCATTTTTGTTCTAGATGACTAGAAGGATGTTGTATCATTTATCGAGCGTGATTGGGGTGCTAAAACCTTTCCCACATGTAACAAGATCATTGAGTTTGATGTCTCAATTCTTCATACCTTTCTTATCTGCCCTTATGTGGAGTCAAAATCGGTCTTTTTTGTGTTTTTATTTTGATTTATACACTCACTTACATTTTTTGTTATTTTACAAATCAATTTAGGAGGCGACTTGAGTTTTGTCAATATATCATTGTCTTACTGCTTTTTAGTTGTTTTCATGATCGTATGATCCATGAGATTATTTTTTCTTGGTATAATAGTTTGGTAAATCCACTATGGATGTCACACGATCTAAGTTGCATTTTTCTTTCTGTTGTCTCATGTTTTACTGATCAATTGAGGTTTTTTTTCATCCATTTTTCTTTCGCTCATTATGTTTTCTCTGAAATTATAATTTTTCCAAAAAAATCAACAACAAATGACGTAAATCATAGAAAAAAATATAAAAATAAAATTCTCTAAAAAAGACTTGAGATTTTTATTGCCTCCTTTGTTTTTTTGTATCACAATAATTCTAGTAGAATCATTTGTTCCAATAGGAATTGCCTGTCACTTTGGTTTTCCTATCACTTCAATTTTTGGAAGTATGAAAATTGTGAATTTTTCTAACCTTCTTTTCTTTCATGGTTAACATCTGCTTCCCTTCATTTGTTTGATTTTACTTTCCTTTTAAGGTTAGCCTCTGGTTCCCTCATTTCTTCATTTTTCTTTCAATTTACATTTATCTTTCAATTTACATTTATCTTTTTTATAATAAAAAATAACTAAAAAAAGAAAAGGATTGGAGATACATTTCATGACAAGATAGATATTCTCTTTCTAAGTAATTGCATGATTGTGTCCTTATATGTTTATCATTAATCTTTCATTCTTTATTGTTGTGTGTTTGCTTCAAAAAATATCTGAACCTTACACCTATACAATGCACACACGTAACAACATACATAATGGTAAGGGTGTAATAAATCATGTTGGATCCCGTAAAGTCGTGTGTGGGTGTTAGTAAAGGTACATGCATAGTGTTAAGTTGGATATCAGAATGCCTTCAGGACACCTTCCTCTCCTAGCACTCATAAATGATTATGGAAGTCATAGTAATGAGGTGTATCGAGATTAGTACCAATATACGAAGAACCTAGGTTACCCCTCAATGAGTGCACCACGCCATAGAGAAGATAAGGACCAACTAATGTGCATGAGTTTGCACATGAAAGATCACCAGTGATGATATCTAGAGTATTCCTTAACTAACATACAATAATCACCACCTACATGTGGGCATATCTCATGATAGTCTAATTTAGGATTGAATCCAAATGAAAAGTTATTACAACCCCAATTTCAGGGTTCATTAGGTGAGAAATGTAATTTCTCATATTAAAGATATTTGAACAAAGAATGATATAATTTGCTTCAAATAAATGGATTTCATTTACAATAGCCTTGATGTTTGTATTGTGGGCTTTATTGGCTATTGGGCCCAATAATAAGGCAATAACAAGAAAATTCAATTGGTGAATGAATAATTGAATATTTGAGAAAAGAAAAAGGTAGAATCCTCTAGAAGGCAAAATGATGTAATCCAAGGATGGATTTCGTGCCTCTTGGGTTCCTTGGGTTCCAAGGAGTCCAAATTTGCAAAAAGAAAGCAATAAGAAAAGAAAAGATTAATTAAGAATTTCTTTAGTAAGAAAGAAATTGAGAATAATGATAAAATGTGGAAGACATGTGGAAAAAGGTATAATTCAATTATCTTGGTGGATTTTCGTATCCAAAGGATTCCTAAGGTTAGAAGGAACTCCAAATAAGGAAATAAAAGAGAGATAATGAGAAATTATCAAAAAGAGATATTTTAACAAAGAAAAAGTAAGATAATAAGAAAAAAGATGAAAGATAAGGAAAAAGGATAAGGAACATTCCCATGATGGGAATTCGAGGCATTAAGGTTCCTTGAGGTCCAAGGAAATCCAAGATAATAATTTAATCGCAAGGGAAAGAGAAATTAGGTGAGAAATATACCTAAATGAGTAATAACTTGCAACTAAAGAGAGGTACCCGATTTCTTTATATAATGAGCCCAAATTTGGCATGATGATAGATTAAGTCATTAATAAGATTCCCTTAAAATTTGGGGTTAATTGGATAAGTGGTTTGTGAGGTATGATTTTTACAAATTTCCATAAAGTGTTATGATTGTAATAAATGTCACACTTTTCTGATTTAATTGGATATAGCTCTGGACGACGCCAGCCATTAGATCAAGATCTGACGCCGGACGTGCGTATCCTACCTTGGGTCTGGATAGGAAAGGAGCCACTGGCAGAGGGATTTTCCTCTCCAATTTCCTAGCAGTCCAGTTCGCATGAGAACTTGGAAAGGCCGCAGTTAAGTTCGGGGTAGGATTCCGAACTACCCAGACCCTACTTGTTCGTGCTTCCATGGCGTATAAAAGAAACGCCTATTTTCATCCAAAGGGCAGTTGGCGGTGAGGGCTGGAAGCCCCAGGACTCGACCCTAATCCTATATACAAACTACCCCTCTCAATTCCTCTCACCTTCGCACACCCGAACCGCGCCTCCCCTTGTTCCCTAGTTCCCCAGATCAACAAGATTGATCTTGCTCCGACGATCCCTCAGCCACGCCGCCACCATGAGGCTGTTGCTGCTTCGGGTGAGGAAGAACGAGCAACTACCGTTCGATCATGGACTACGATGGGCCACAAGAACTGATCAACGATATGGCTTATTCGCGACTTCAAAGTGGGCACTTGTGTCAGGAGCCGTGCGATCAGGTGCAGTCAAAGAAGACCTGGGATCCAGCGGTTGTCGTTTTTTCCAAAAAAAACTCAGGTAACTCGCCTCTCAGGTTAATATTCAAGAAAAGTATTGAAACTTGTATAAATCGCTAAAAATAGATCCTTTGTCCGAAAAATGCAAATAAGTAGTGCTTTTGGATCAAAAAAATGCGTAGAGCATGATAAAAATGATAGTAGATCCTGATTGTAAATGATTTTCAAGAAGTATAGGGTTTTTCATATTTTAATGCATTAAATAATGGAAAAACCCTAGAAAGAGCTAAAAGAAATCATGATGAATCTTGATTGTAGTTTTGATCAAAGAAAACCAGCTAATAGTAAAGAAGAGGGTAAAATCATAAAAGGATAATTAATATGTTACTTTTAGGGTTCTTGTGATCATGTACATGGTTTAATAGGATAAAAACCCTAACATTGGGAAAACATGAGTATTAGTGGTTATAATTCGAAATTTCCTAGTAAACAACTGAAATATAATGATTCTTGAACATAAGTGAGATTAAAGAATCCTTGCTGAAGATAATGGAGAATTAGGGAAATTGAGTAATTGCAACCTATGGGATATTAAAGGTGTTAAATGATGATTCTAAGCCCTAAGTATGGGTAAATACCCTTAATAGAATAATTAGGGTTTTCTAACGAATAAAAGGTGGTTTGTCTATCCAAGGTTGCCTAATTTGGAGTTGTAATCCATAAAAGAGGGACAGTCTAAATGGAAACCTTAATTTGAGATAAAAGAGGTGAAAATTCATGTTTATTTGGATTAAGGGAATAAGATGCTTAATAAAGATCCTGAACTTGTTAAGAGTACTAAAATGAGAAACTTAGGGTTTTATGTAGTTTTGATAAATTAAGAATCATAATATTGAAAGAGGAGGTAAAAACCCTAATTTCCAAGGAAACCCTAAAATTGGAATAGAAATCCTAAGGAATATGATGATATTGGATACATATTAATAAAAGGAAATTGGTATATTAATTTCAGGATTATGTGCATAATTGATTACTTGATTGGGATTTCTCTATTTTGGATAATTTTGTCTCAAATATGCAATTAAAGGTATGTGGTTAATTATGAATAACTGCTTTAGTTTTCCGATGGATTCCCGGATGTTTAATCGCATTGAATGCAACTAAACTTTTGGATGTTTATTTATTTCATGCAACTATAAAGTGACTATGATTATCACTATACATGTGCATATATAACTGGCTAGATCCGGGTCCACCTCTGTTACTTTGAAAAGGCTAAAAAAGGGATAATCCTAGAGCAAGGTCTAGGTTACCGTGAGTTAGAAACTGGGCTACCTACGTGTAGTGCCATGAGACTCTTTAGCGTACCCCGAGTTAAGGAGTGGTCTACCTATGAGTAGTTCCATGTGACTCAACCCTAGAAACTGGTTCACTTGATAGGTGGATCATGAGGGGTTTAATGGGGACAACACAGAGGGTAGGGTACCCTTGGATCGCAGAGTTATATCTAAAACGTAATCTTGGTTGTTAAATGATTAATTGAATGATTACATTGTTAACATACTTGCATGATTATTGTTTCCCCCACATACTAGCTTCGGCTGACCGACATTTTATTTGTCGGCTTTTTAGGTACAAACCAAAAAGGACAAAAAGAAAAAACGTCATATTGTGAAATACATGAAGTTAAATACAAGGAGGATTAGTTAGAGTAGAATCCATAAGTGGATAGAAGTTTAGAGATCGAAGTTTTCAAAAAGGTATGCAAAATTTTATTTCTCTTACAGTTTTCAGTATAGTATGTTAAAATTTGATAATTATTTTTGGTTAATTGCCGAACCTTTGATCCGGAAGTTATGGGTGCGGCTTTGACCTCTCGGTCTCCCTTAATTGGGGGTTATCAGGAGGTGGGGTCGTAACATTTGGTACCAGAGCTTGGGTTCCTCAGTTAACCATTAATAATTATTAAATTTTACAAACTCCATAGAACCCAAGGGAGTTATTAGAGTATTATCTGAAAGATAGAGGTGTCTAGAAAAGGATCATGACTGGGGGCTGGCAATATTTTCCTCCGCACCGCTAGTCGGAATATGAGGACTCCCAGATCCGTGTGACTTCCTGGCCAAATTCTTAGGGTATGAATCGAAATAAGATACCTTTAGGACTTCTCATCTTATTCATCCCTTCTCATCACAAAATTCTGATAAGGACCTAAAGGATTAGGTTTTTCTTTCTTCTCCTCACCCTCTTGAGGTATGGGTAAGGTTAATAAGGTTTAAGAAATCCTCCACCAAATTAATGAAAGGCATGTAAATAAGATGTCATGGACATAAGCTTAATAGATTAAGCACAAACTAAAGAATAGATACATGCTTAGGTCGTATGACATAAGTTGTCATGTCCTCAGAAGAGACCTGAGGCTAGACCTTCTTGTCAGGAGGATAAGTTAGTCTTGGAGATAGAGATCTCCATTGCAAGTAGAGACCTGGCACATCCTCTGAGGATGATGCTAACCCTAACCCTAAGTGAAGGTTAGAGAGAGATGATATGATAAGTTAGATGTCATGGTAGACCAGGTGTGTGGAAGGACATGCCTTTGGGATGCCATATGATCCATAAGTGACCTAGCACCTTTGGCAACCCAACCCTGGGAAGGGTCGTGCATGTTACGGTAAAGGATAGCTCCTTAGATGATGATGTTAGTGAAGGACCATAGAAACCCTATGGGCTTGTGCATGTAGGGCATACCTGGCACCTAGGGAACGTCATAGTGCTGACAGTAGGATGAAACCCTGGATAAGGAATTATGATAGAGCATAAAGGGTTATGGATGATCTTGAGCAACCATAAGTTTGAACCTAGGCTTTACCCATGTAGGGCATGCTTTTGAGGTTGATCCTTCATGAAGTGAGGACCTCTCATGGTGAGGTTGGATGTAGGGTTAGCTCTAGAGAGAGCTGGAACCCAGTAAGAAGGTTGGAAGCCTAAAACCCTGAACAATGGATGATAGTGGTTGCCTCATGATCGATCCCTAAAAGTTGATGATATCTTGGTTGCCTTTAGAAGGACCAAACCCTAAAGATAGAAGATGAAATATCTGGTGCCTATGTGCCTACGGTATAGGTTTTTACCTTCTGAGGTAGGAAGAAGAGTTCCTTAGACCTAGAAAAGTTTAGTAGCAGGTTATGAGGCCTTGTACCTTGTTGGTTGTCCTTAAGGAGGACCCAACCCTAAGTGTTGCGCGAGTTGAAGGATAACAGGAAGTACATGTCATGCCTTTTGCATTCTTGGTTCGTAGTTAAGAGATAGAGCATGCGGTTGGACACCTACAGGTGAACCTAGGGTTCCTAGGCCTAAGAGGGGAAGTGGTGTACCTAATGCTCATAATGAGAAGTCGAGTTCCTATAGAAGCGAGCATGGTACTCCTCATGTATAGAGGAAAAGGGAAGCCCCTTAAGTTTAAGGTGTGTTTGATGAACCCCTCACAGCTAGGTTGATGATCAAGAAAGGTATGATCTTGATCCAACATTGAGGAAAGAGGACAAGTATGATGTAGCATGGTTCAGTAGGTGATCTGCTGTGCCTTAATAGCTTGCTAGGGTTAAGTAGGCTCGTGTGGAGGTAAACCCTAGACCTAAGAGATTTTGTGACCTTGTTGTCAAGAGATAGTTTTCCTCCCAACCTAGGAGAGGGACCCCTTTGGTAGGGTGTATATCAGTTTTGTTGGTTTAAGGTAACCTGAAGAGGTCTCACAGGATCTTGAGAAGATAAGTGAAAAGTACATGGTATGAGAATGAACCTGTAGACCCATAGATATCCATCTCTAATTGCATATGAATGTTTTACCATGGATGTAACCGGTATGGGGCTTGACCAGGGTAGGCAGGTTGCCATGATCCCTATGAAAGGATGGGAGCCAGCCCATGAATGCAGAAAGAGAGATGATGAAGACTTGGGTAAGGTTCTAAGTGAACATGTACTATAATGGTGAATCCTAAGTCTATCCTAGGGTCAGGTAGGGATAAGACCGATGAAAGTAGGAGTTGCCTAATTCCCTAGTTGCACATGACCATATGGTCAAGAGGTAACATCTATCATTGTCTGAGGTCCATGGGTTAGGAGATTGATCACCTTCATGAACTCATGGGACCCAAAGGGCAGATGAGTAGGGCACTCTCTTGATGCATGAGGGAAGAGGGATGACTCCAAAAGAGTCGGTACCCTATAGACCTAGAGGAGATGACCAAGGATATAAACCTCAGTAGGTTCAAGACTTGTTTTCCATGGAGGTAACTTTGATATTGAAATGATTGTGATGAAGAGACATATGTGGCACGTTGCAAATTAGATGTAAAGGTGTATTGGCAAGGTGGGATGTACCATCTCTACTCTTGGAACAGGAATAACTTTGTATTTGGACTACAACCAAATGCTTATTTCCTCTTGTTATGGGGGTGAGAGATAGGACATTACGCATGCCATACACCAAGGATAAGAGATGATGTAGGTTGGAATGCTGCCACGAGAAATGGGGATAGAGAAGATAACCTACCCTAGTAAAGTGAATGATACATGGATGGTTTGCAAACACTAAGAGGAATGAGGTAGTCCCCTTATGAGGAAGTTTCTATCATGAGCTATGTAGAACTTACAAGTTATACCGGGTTGAGTTTGATGATGAAATCAGAGAGTGTTCTTAATTGAAGATAGACATAGAGTTTGAGGTGAGATGATAAGTGAAATACATGGAAGTGTATGTCTTCAACGTTACCTAATACCTAAGCATGTGAAGTGGCAATGGATGCTCTGGTTAAGATACATCTGACTTGATTGACTAGAAGCTAGGAGAGGTTGTTTGGCTAACCCTAAGTTCGAAAAGGAGAGGTGTTTGGATAACACTCAGATGTAATAGGATACATTGAAAAATTAAGGGTTGTTTGGTTAGCTAGTCTAGTCCTTGATACAATGAAAGGATGGTGGTAGAACCTCAAGTGCACTTCTTTGGAAAAGAAGGTGATGAAACCCCGACTAGAGTGGTTTAGGGTTTCGAAGAAATCGATCTTGAGGAATCATGAAATACAAGAAATCATGATTAAAGATCACCATACACCGTGGTAAAGGGAAATAGCACTTTGGATGCTTAACATGAGGTTGCACGTGGTATGTTTCCATGCAATCCAGGAGGTAAAGAACGAACCCCAGTAACCCAGTGTATCAATATAGAGGACAAAAGAGTCCCTGAGAGGGAATGGGAGCTCAACCCTATGGATGTTGTGATAGGGCTCCCCTGGACCAAGGAAGGTCGAAATGCAATATGGGTTATGGTAAGTCGCCTTACCTGAATGACATGAGAAAGAAAGAGTTATGTTAAGGGACATATCTGGTTGAACTATCCATGAGAGAGATGGTTCAACTACACCATGATGCGAGTTCAAAAGTTCAGGAGTATGACTTAAAGGTTCACTTCCATAAGGTGAAAGTAGGTACATGAAGAACTCGATGTTATTACAGTTTATCACCCCTAACTAATGGTTAGTATGATCCAAACTAAAGGGTCTGATGAGAGCATATGTGCTCATTCGGGGTGATAGGTAGAGACAGTTCTTGTCCTATGCAAGATGTGAAGTTAACCATCATAGACAATATCGGGTTTCAAAGAAGCTCTGTAAGGGAGGTTGTGTCAGTCACCACTTCAGTTAGGTGATGTTGGTGAAAGGACCACATGATGGTTAGAAAAGGGCCACAGTGCGTGTAGATGAAGTCGCTTTGATCGTGCAATGGCTGCAAGGATCCTAGAGATGACGAAAGTCATGAGCAGATGCAAAGTAGACTGACATGCAGATCACTGTGGGAATATGTGACATGAAAATACGACCCCTCTAAGTTATGACTAAGAGAGATGAGTCCCCGATGCATGGGTTCTTTTGACATGGTTTGGTGGAAAAGGTTAAGTTTGACTTTGCCCCTCAGGATAAAGTAATGTGTAATGAGTTCCATGTGTCCAATTTAGAGCACTATGTGAGATACCCCGACCATGTGCTGAGCAATGAACCTAGTGAGCCCCAAGGGAGGCTAACATGGCCTGAGTCACCTGTGCAGTTTATAGACGTCGGGATGAAAGGACTCAGAGAAAAGAATATGTGATGATAAAGGTTCTGTGGAAGCGCCATGAGTACGGTAAAGCCACATAGGGGCCAATGATGGACATGGAAAAGACTTATCCTAAATTGTTTGTTTGCTTGTTTGAATTTTGAGTACAAAATTCCTATAAGAGGGGAAGGATGTTACAACCCCAATTTCTGGGTTCATTAGGTGAGAAATGTAATTTCTCATATTAAAGATATTTGAAAAAAGAATGATATAATTTGCTTCAAATAAATGGATTTCGTTTACAATAGCCTTGATGTTTGTATTGTGGGATTTATTGGCTATTGGGCCCAATAACAAGGAAATAACAAGAAAATTCATGTAGTGAATGAATAATAGAATATTTGAGAAAAAAAAGGTAGAAACCTCTAGAAGGCAAAATGATGTAATCCAAGGATGGATTTCGTGCCTCTTGGGTTCCTTGGGTTCCAAGGAGTCCAAATTTGCAAAAAGAAAGCAATAAGAAAAGAAAAGATTAATTAAGTATTTCTTTAGTAAGAAAGAAATTGAGAATAATGATAAAATGTGGAAAACATGTGGAAAAAGGTATAATTTAATTATCTTGGTGGATTTTCGTATCCAAAGGATTCCTAAGGTTAGAAGGAACTCCAAATAAGGAAATAAAAGAGAGATAATGAGAAATTCTCAAAAAGAGATATTTTAATAAAGAAAAAGTAAGATAATAAGAAAAAGGATGAAAGATAAGGAAAAAGGATAAGGAACATTACCAAGACGGGAATTCGAGCCATTAAGGTTCCTTGAGGTCCAACGAAATCCAAGATAATAATTTAATCGCAAGGGAAAGAGAAATTAGGTGAGAAATATACCTAAATGAGTAATAACTTGCAACTAAAGAGAGGTACCCGATTTCTTTATATAATGAGCCCAAATTTGGCATGATGATAGAATAAGTCATTAATAAGATTCCCTTAAAATTTGGGCTTAATTGGATAAGCGGTTTGCGAGTTATGATTTTTACAAATTTCCATAAAGTGTTGTGATTGTAATAAATGTCACACTTTTCTGATTTAATTGGATATAGCTCTGGACGACACCAGCCATCAGATCAAGATCTAACACCAGACATGTGTCTCCTACCTTGGGTCTGAATAGGAAAGGAGCCGCTGGCAGAGGGTTTTTCCTCTCCGATTTCCTAGCAATCCATTTTGCATGAGAACTTGGAAAGGCCCCAGTTAAGTTCGGGGTAGGATTCTGAACTACCCAGACCCTACTTGTTCATGCTTCCATGGCGTATGAAAGAAATGCCTATTTTCATCCAAAGGGCAGTTGGCGGCGAGGGCAGGAAGCCCTAGGACTCGACCCTAATCCTATATATAAACTACCTCTCTCAACTCCTCTCACCTTCGCACATCCGAACGACGCCTCCCCTTATTCCCTAGTTCCCCAGATCAGCAAGATTGATCTTGCTCCGGTGAGCCCTCAGCCGCGGCGCCACCATGAGGCTGCTGCTGGATCGGGCGAGGTAGAAGGAGCACTATCGTTCGATCATGGACTACGATGGGCCACAAGAATTGATCAACGATATAGCTTATTCGCGACTTCAAAGTGGGCACTTGTGTTAGGAGCAGTGCGATCAGGTGTGGTCAAAGAAGACCAGGGATCCAGCGGTCGTCGTTTTTTCCACAAAAACTCAGGTAACTCGCCTCTCTGGTTAATATTCAAGAAAAGTATTGAAACTTGTATAAATTGCTAAAAATAGATCCTTTGTCCGAAAAATGCAAATAAGTAGTGTTTTTTTATCAGAAAAATGCGTAGAGCATGATCAAAATGATAGTAGATCCAGATTGTAAATAATTTTCAAGAAGTATAGAGTTTTTTCATCTTTTAATGCATTAAATAATGGAAAAACCCTAGAAAGAGCTAAATGCAATCATGATGAATCTTGATTGTAGTTTTGATCAAAGTAAACCAGCTAATAGTAAAGAAAAGGGTAAAATCATAAAAGGATGATTAATATGTTACTTTTAGGGTTCTTATGATCATGTACATGGTTTAATAGGATAAAAACCCTATGTTTGGGAAAACATGAGTATTAGTGGTTATAATTTGAAGTTTCCTAGTAAACAACAGAAATATAATGATTCTTGAACATAAGTGAGATTAAAGTATCCTTACTGAAGATAATGGAGAATTAGGGAAATTGAGTAATTGCAACCTATGGGATATTAAAGGTGTTAAATGATGATTCTAAGCCCTAAGTATGGGTAAATACCCTTAATAGAGTAATCAGGGTTTTCAAATGAATAAAAGGTGGTTTGTTTATCCAAGGTTGCCTAATTTGGAGTTGTAATCCATAAAAGAGGGATAGTCTAAATGGAAACCCTAAGGGAATAAGATGCTTAATAAAGATCCTGAACTTTTTATGAGTACTAAAATGAGAAATTAAGGGTTTTATGTAGTTTTGATAAATTAAGAATCATAATATTGAAAGAGGAGGTAAAAACCCTAATTTCCAAGGAAACCCTAAAATTGGAATAGAAATCCTAAGGAATATGATGATATTGGATACATATTAATAAAAGGAAATTGATATATTTATTTTAGGATTCTGTGCATAATTGATTGCTTGATTGGGATTTCTCTGTTCTGGATAATTTTGTCTCAAATCTGCAATTAAAGGTATGTGGTTAATTATGAATAACTGCTTTAGTTTTTTGATGGATTCCCGGATGTTTAATCGCATTGAATGCAACTAAACTGTTGGATGTTTATTTATTTCATGCAACTATAAAGTGACTATGATTATCACTATAAATGTGCATATATAACTGGCTAGATCCGGGTCCGCCTCTGTTACTTTGAAAAGGCTAAAAAAGGGATACTCCTAGAGCAAGGTCTAGGTTACCGTGAGTTAGAAACTAGGCTACCTACGTGTAGTGCCATGAGACTCTTTAGCGTACCCCGAGTTAAGGAGTGGTCTACCTATGAGTAGTTCCATGTGACTCAACCCTAGAAATTGGTCCACTTGATAGGTGGATCATGAGGGGTTTAATGGGGACAACACAGAGGATAGGGTACCCTTGGATCGCGGAGTTATATCTAAAATGTAATCTTGGTTGTTAAATGATTAATTGAATGATTACATTGTTAACATACTTGCATGATTATTGTTTCCCCCACATACCAGCTTCGGCTGACCGACGTTGTATTTGTCAGAATTTTAGGTACAAGCCAAAAAGGACAAACAGTAAAACGTCATATTGTGAAATACATGAAGTTAAATACAAGGAGGATTGGTTAGAGTAGAATCCATAAGTGGATAGAAGTTTAGAGATCCAAGTTTTCAAAAAGGTATGCAAAAATTTATTTCTCTTATAATTTTCAGTATAGTATGTTAAAATTTGATAATTATTTTTGGTTAATTATCGAACCTTTGATTCGGAAGTTATGGGTGCGGCTTCGACCTCTCGGTCTCCCTTAATTGGGGGTTATCGGGAGGTGGGGTCGTAACAAAAGTTGTTTAAAAATTATTTGATTAAGGTAACCATGGTAGAAGTAGTATTTCACAAAAGAGTTGGACTTGGTTGATTAAACTAAGGTTGCATATAGTAAAGTTCAAATTAAAGTCTAAATTTATCAATGTATTGAAATACTAGGATGGAATCAGTTTCATCTTTACTACCAATCATCCACTTTCTCACTACATCATATTGAACATGAGCATATATATGTTGAGGATAGAAAAATCTCCCTTTTGGTGTTAGGATTGAAAACCCAAGAGCATATCACTTTAGGCTCATTGTTGCATTACCTAGAGATCATATAGAAATCGCCTCCTAAAATACCTATCTATAATTGTCATCAAGGGTATGACAACAATAGTCAATATGCTAGACCATTGGTTTGAAGTTTTCTACACACAAGGTTTGATAAACATGTATATTGGTGATCAAACAAGAGTAGAACTGTAAAATGATTGATTTATAAATATATAATGGTCCATAAAAATATAGATTCATGTAAAAGGAACAAATTTAGGTAGAGGGACTGCTCCTCGTGCCCTAACGAGAGGATTACCCACTGACGACAAGAGTAATAAGAATAAAAATAGAAGCAAAGAAGAAAGTCATCGTCACAGTAAAAGATAAAAGAAGATCTATGGTATGTGGATGCTTGTCTTCAAGATCTAGTGTGATAGTAATTGGAGCACCAATAAGTCTACCCCAGACCATTTTCCATAGTGGACTTTGAGTGTCGTTCTTTATTCTATAAAGATACATCTAGTCGTTGTCAATAGAGAGTAACAATCAATGAAAGTTGGAGTCGTCAACTAATAGACGAAGGCTCTAGAACAAACTTCCTTTGATGTCAGCACCTTGGTGACTTGGTGGTAGAGGAAGTGTAAGCACCTTCAATTGACGTTCGTCTAGTGATGCATGAGGACAAAAGATCCTGGAGGTTGAAGGTGAGTGTGGACAACAACATCCCAAAACCATTAAATAGTGGATCCTTTCTTTGTAGGTCTTTGTCTTCAATTTATAGGTAGGGGAAGGTCTTGGAACCTTCCTAGTTTCCTCAGAGTTAAGGCTTTGACTTCCATAGAGGTGAAGAGATAGTGGTGGCACAAAGAATTCAAAGGGTTTATGGCATGCAATAACTACTTTTTTAGACAAGGAGACACTCTACATTTAGTAAAACCTTTAGTAGGTGAACCGTCAGGTGGACCATTAGAGTGAAGACATAGGGAAACCTTTTGTTGATGGTGTTGACTAACCATCATTTTAAAAGTGCAGCAAACCCTTAGGAAGGCACTACAATACATCCATTGGAATACAATGCATAGATACCATTGTAGGAAGATGTTGTTCATCCATCAGAAGGTGAAAGCATGGAATCCATTAATTGTTGAGTGTTGAACTATAATAAGATGATTGTGAAATAACTACCATCAGTTGTTTCACTAAGGGGTCCCATAAGAAGGAGCACTAATGAACCATCAGAAGTCTAGGTGTGTAGGTTCCTTCAGTCTGTCAACGTGGGTCATCCATTGGTAGGAAACAACTAGTAGTGGGGGATGGGCTTCCTTTAGTTGAAGGACTACATGATGTAAACCAATGGTTTGATAGATTGCAAGCCCACCTGAGGGAGGGGACATGAGAATATGGTCATTGGCATGTGCTTAAGGAATGACATTTGATGGAAGGGAAGTTCAATGAAAATAGATGGCTTCACAATCTGTAAAGAAGGAATAGATCATCGATATATGGTCCATGATATTAATAGCAGGACCATTATCTCCGACGCTCCTACCACACAATGCATTTCAAGCCTACCATGGAGACGAATGGATCAAAATTCTATGAAATAACATAAAATTAAGAAAACTTAAATGTAAGATGATTATGAAGTGATATAGGAAATGTATTCAAAGAAAAGCTGAAAATTCAGCTAATACTAGGATGAATATATATTCATCAGCAACACCTCCTATACTGGTCATGCTTGAGGTAGGACGTAAATCACATCTAAACTCGTGGACTAGAAGGCAGTCTTTCTCTTCTACATATGTGTCTTGTGGTTATTTGTTTTACAATTTTGAAGAATGTTGCAAGCTTTGCAAATTCTAAGATATTTTAAACATTCATGCTTTAAGATCATTCTCATTTCTATAATCCTCATGTTTAAAATAATTTCATTAAGAAAATAATCTGAAATAAACAATCTTATCATCTCCAATGATCTTACATGATCTCATATCAACTAAGTTATGATCTCACATTATTTGAAATTGACAATCTTCTATTACCTATTAGGATTCCAAATAATTTCAAGTGATCTCAATCATTAACGATCTTTGAACTATCCTCTATCCAAGTTGAAAATCTACCATTGATCTCAAACAATCTCAGGGTGATCTCTCTCATCCAACAACTCCAATCAATAATCTTGAATGAACAATCATTTCTATAGAATAACATTTTTTTCAAAACAAAAAAGAGAAAATTAATTTTGAAACAAAAAAGAATATTATTTTTGAAAAAAAGAAAATCTTTTAAAAAAATCTTTCCAAAAAAAATCTTCTCGCCACAATAAAAATCTTTGAATAAAATAAGAAATCTTTTCAAAATAGAATGGGAAAATTCTTTTAAGAAAAAGAAAAACTTTTCACAAATAAAAAAGAAAACTATTTTCCAAAAAAATCTTATTTTGAAATTAAACCTTTTAAAACAAATATATCTTAAAAAATAAAAGTATAACATTTTTCAATTAAGAAACATTTTTACAAACAAAAAGAAACAATATTTTGAAAGTAAAATAAGAAAACTCATTTCCAAAAATCAACGAAAGATGAGCAGTGTTTCAAAATCCATGAAGTGGAACCATCTCTGTAAAAAGGGCTGAAAAATGTTTTAAAAACTCAATAAAAATGAAAGTCATTTCAACTAGAAGGACTTTCTAAAAAAACTTCCAACTAGATCCATGCCGAAAGGCAACCTGATTGTGGTTTCCACTCATGAGCCACCACTTTTACCTTAAACATTTGACATCTGCTGAAAGGCTGTCGAAATGTTATTCAAATATTATGAATTCTCTTCAATCTTCATCTTCGACTGGGAGCAATACATTTTGGGAAGCTTCTCCAGAATACCTTGACCTTCAGAGGACTAAATCCGAATACCTTCAGCCTTGCGCCAAAAGGCTGCAAGATTTTACCTGCAAGCTATGTGCTCTACCAATCATCTGACATTTAACTTTGCATCATTTTCTCTAGCCATCAGCTACTCATGCCCATCCTTACTCATCTACAAACTTCCTTGAAAGGCATATACACAACTTTATTCTTCCAAGACAAAGCTTTACCATTGTGTTGAAAGGCTACTTTGTTCTAAAACATTCGAAACAACTTCCAAATCTTGATTAAAATATCGACTCACTCACCAAGCACACCGACTCCATTTGATCCAAAGGATTTTCGAGCTTGACTGAGATATCACCGAGTAGTATGTGGTTCACCCATATTATCCTCCCCATATATACAGTACTAGACCATGACCAAAAACTGGGCCATCACTATGTTATCACGATAATATCGATGGTTTTGGATTACAACCTAAAGTTGGGCCATCATTGTGCTTCAACGTTCATATATGTACGGTGTCAAACCATAACCTAAAAGTTGGGCAATCATTGTGCTTTCACTTTCATATCTATGCAGTCTGAAACTATGACCTAAAATTGGGTCATCACCCTACTACAACTTTCATATCTAAATGATCCTAGACCGTGACATAAAATTGGGCCAATACACCCTTTTCTTTCTGAATATTTCTCTCATAAACTACCCCCTTATGAGAGAGGAATCTTACACACACCTGTATCTCTGACCACCAAGAGGGTCACCTTGTCCCTAGATATCCCCCTTTTCATTGTGAGCATTTCTCTCATAAGATGTCCCATGAGGAGAGAGGAATCTCACATGCCCATATCCATCCACAATCTCTGGCCCTGAGCAGGTCACCTTATCCTTGGATACCCCTATCCATAGTCACTATTTCTCTAATAATAGCTCTAATGAGGAGAGAGGAATCTCACACGCCTGTATCCATCCACAATCTCTACCCCTGAGTGGGTCACCTTATGCTCTGATACCCCTTTTCCTTGTGAGTATTTCTCTCGTGATATATCCCATTAGGAGAGAGGAATATCACACACACATATCCATCCATAGTCGCTAGGCACAAACAGTGTCACCTTGTCTTGGGGATATCCCTTTTGTCCTTGTGAGAATTTCTCTCATAATATCTCCCCTTAGGAAATACGAATCTCACACGCCCATATCTAGACATTGTCTCTGGCCCCAAGTGGGTAACATTGTCCTTAGATACCCCTTTACCTAGTGACTGTTTATCTCATAATATTTCCCCTAAGAAGAGAGGAATCTCACTCTATGGTGTCCTGACATAGTTTCTAACCTAGATAGGGTCACCTTGTCTCTGGATACCCACCTCCTCATAAGTTCTTCACTCATAAGATTTCTCCTGATGAGAGAAGAAACTCATACATCCATATCCAGCCAAAGTCTCTAGACCCGAGTGGGTCATCTTGACTCTGGAAACCCATTACCATATGAGTATTTATCCCATATGATATTACTTGAGGAGAGACAATCTCATATTGTCACATCCAACCATAGTCCCTAACCCATAGAGGTTCACCTTAACCTTGGATATCCATTTCCTTATTAGTGTTTCTCTCATAAAATTCCCCTGAGGAGAGACGAGTATCACATGTCATTTATAGATACAATCTCTATTCTTGAGTGGGTTACTTGTCCATATACATTTCCTTGTAAGTGTTTCTCTTGTGAAGTATCCTTTAAACGGAAAGAAACCTGACATATTGATCCCTAGCCACTATCTTTGGCCTTGAGTGGGTCACCTTGTCCGTGGAGACCATCCTATCCACCATTTACAACCAACAACCAAGTTCCACATGCTTTATGAAGATGCTACTTGATATACATCAAGACAAGACTGGAAAACTTTTTCCATATCACTCAATCTAGGGGGATGTTTCTCTCCTCATATCTTTGCATCTAACAATATGTGTTGATACAAGAACAATCCCTTTCAGTGCAAATGCTGAAGTTTCATATTTCAAAATTGTTGGTAAGGTATGTCGAGAGAGCCAATCATATGATGATTGGCATGCCATATAACATGTTTGATTAATAATAATCATAAAGGAAAGCTTCCAATTCATTTTGTTTCACTTAGTTATTAGATATTGAAGAAAAATTATGAATGTCTAATGAATGACAATACTCAATGACATATGTTTTCAAGTACATGACTTGAACAATGAGATCATACAAATGCTAAGAGTATGTACATTCTTATTATGTCCCTAGTTGGTTGTTACTGTGGAAGGTAGATAGACACCAGTAACAAATAAGACTAGAGTGTGAGTTGGTAGATGACAAAATCGCATTAGTCATGACATGGTATACCAAACCAAGCACACAAATACATGCTAGGGAACAATGTATCAGACAAACCCACCTTGAGAGTGACACATGGAAACCATATTTGTGGTCACAGTCATATGTCACAGTGAAGGTGGTGATCGTGGTTCTTAGAAGTGAAGTCACTACACTCATCACATGTCATTGGGTATACTTTGACATCATCAAATGCATCTGGAAATACATGGAATGCCACATCCCGCTATCACACATACAATGAAATGCCACATGAAAACGTGCAGAAACATCATAACCACACAATACTGAAAATATGTGTTAATTAAAACCAATTGTGGAAAGAAAATACAGGTGAACTATTGCAACCAGAACCTCATCCTGTAGAGAAATAGGTTATATAAACATTCCCAAGCCTTGATATATTGTCCACAACTTAGAGGAACCAGTTGTCCATGAGCACCAGAGTTCACCACCTATTTATACATACATAACGGGCTACATCAGGCCAGCAACAGGATATACAAAGCTACATCAGCTATAAATTGTTAAAACATCATCAAAACACCTTCCAAGACCTGATTGTACATGGATGACTGTAGGACTCTACTAAAAAACCACCAAAATAGAAGCATATCCATCTCTTGCCTTCTACTACTCTTCTTGCTGCTCAGACGCAACCTCACGACCACCACCACGTCTAGCGCAACCACCTAAAAAGGTTGTAAACCAACAGGGTGAGACACACAGTCCCAGCGAGAAACATAACTCTCTGCAAAAACTATAAAACCTCAGAAAGGTCAAAGTAGATAAAGAAGATATTTGACATTAGCATATTATAAGAGCAGCACGCTGAGAAGGACTTAACATTACCACTAATCTTCCAAGATATTTATGAGGCCTATCATCAGGTATTCTTTATGGAACATGATTGAAAAGATAAGATTTATAAGAATTTATCACAAAATATAAGGATCGTACACATAACTGCAAGGTATTACTAGATCAACTATACAAGCAAGGCCTTAATCAATGTTCCGTGTTTTTCCTTAAGCAATATATTCTATACGGCTACATTATGATTTATTATGCCCTGAGGAAGTGAGATGACCCGCTCAAATCCAACCTTCAGTTGTGAAGCCCAAAACTGTTGCCATACAAGGTCATTGGGAGAGCCAGACTCCATTACCTCACCACTTCGTGGTTAGTTCATGAAAACCAAAGTAGGACCGCAATCTCTTTCTTGAATGGCCTCAGCCATAGGGTCATCTCTACAGGCTACCCTTCTATAATACTCAGCTATGGGCCTGTTCACCATGCTCTATAATCACTGAGCCATGGGCATGCTCACCATGTTCTATAATCACTGAGCCATGGGCCTGTTCACCGTGCTCTATACACAACTGCAGTTGTACTCAAATCCTCCTACTTTTTGCTAGGAGAAACCCCGCATATTCAACAATATGCGCTCCAGGTAATCCCACAGGATAAACCTGTTTCACCATCACCAGATACCAACGATGATGGATCCATGGCCAGGGCAAACTACATGAAATGTTCCACTATAGTTAATTATTATATTTTATGTGGATTGTTGAGGCAACCAAGTTATAAAGAATAACAGCATTGAGTTGCATTATTACTATGGGATCTCAATTCCTCATAACAGAATGCCAGTACCTCTCAAGGCTTACATGGAAACCATCGTTGCCATAATGCCCAAGGCCATATCGACCATGGTCATAGCACCCAAGGAGCCTATCATCTAACTATGTTAGGTACTACATAACAGTCACCACTAAGGCATCTATCTAGGGTTTCACCACCTAAGTACCATATCAGGCAACAAGGTCAACATAACCCAACTTAGCATATCATCCAAGACAAAACCCTAGAAGAGGGTTATCGTGCAAAGCACCCTAAAAGGACGGTATCGGGCACAAGAACCATACGGGTATGGTCATCATTAACCTCAAGATCACCATCATCAAACCCTAATAGATCAAGGGAGTCGGCTCACCTCTCAACAACGAAGAGAGAGGGGTTTTGCACAACCTCCATCACATATCGGGCATCAAGGTAGGTCATCCATATCGGACAATCCTTCAACCTCAACTAGGTCATCAACAACCAAAGGCTCACCTCTCAAATCCATGGTGAGAGTAGGGTATTACCCAAGAAACTAGAATATAGACTCACCTCTCAATGACTAAGGAAGAGAGGGGTTTTACCTACACCACTTGATCTCAAGCTCACTTCTCGAAACCAACGAGAGAAAGGGGTATTGCCCCAAGGTCATACAACTATCAACATCATAACCACTAAGTCCAACAAGATTAAAGGTACAAACAAGAGCAAGAAACTTATCCAATAAGATGGAAGGATGATCATGGTCATATATGAACATGCAACATGAAAGAAGGTAGTATAGCTAGGGTAAGGAGTTATGTAACCCACATCAAGAAAGCTCCTCAAGTGCCAAAGCTCCAAGCACCAAGCTTTAAGCTCTTAGCTCCAAAGCACCCTACCTTCAGCCACCACAAGAAGAGAAGAAAATCTCATAACCACCATGGCTGAAGAATAAGCAAGAAGGAGAAGAAGGTGCTAAGGAGAGAGGGGAGATGCTTACCAAGGAAGCAAGACCCTTCTAGGGTTCGGCCACCACCTAGAGGAAGAAGAAGAAGACAAACTCCACCAAGGAGATCAACCACCAAGCTTGCTCTACCAAGGGAAGGTGTATCGGCCACCAAAGGAGAAAGGAGCAACTAAAGAGCTCAGAAACTAAAGAGAGGGTTGTATATATACAAGAGGGTCTATGGGGCGCCCACCTTGGTGTTGCTCCACATGTTCATATCCAAGGCACCACTTGTCCAAAGCCATGCCACCTTGCTAAACCACATGCTCATGTCATGCTACCAACTAACAAAGGATCGGCCACTTGTCCCTGGTATGGTGACAAAAATAAGGCAAGGTCAAAGTGGTTACATTGGGAAACACAACCCACTAGGTGACACACCCCATATGGGTGACACAGTTCACCAAGGTGCTCTTTGCTCGACAGAAGACATCAACAAGGCAAAGAAAAGCAAAGCAAACCCCAACAAAGCTCAACAAGGCCCAAAACTACTCAAGAAACAAGCCCAACCCATCCTCCTAACCCTAGAGGATGCAAGGAGAGAGAAAAACATCTCTCAAGGTGATAAACTTGCACATCAACCCTAAAACTTGGGTTATTTGCAAGTTGCACCTCCAACTCTCAACAAAACACAACAAACCCTAATCACAACCTTAGGTGATTAGCAAGCTTCTAAACACAAGGTTTCGGCAAAGAAAATATGGTAAACCTAAAATGAAGGTCAGGGTCCTTACAAGCCATAAACCTCTACAAAGGGATATCGCCCCCAAAATCTGAAAAGAAAAGCGAGGGATAGTTCCTCCTCATCTCTTCCTTCAGATCCCACGTGGCTTCCTCAATGCCACGATGATGCCAAAGAACTTTTACCAGTACCAGGTCCTTCCTTTACAACTTCGTCACTCTTCTGTCAAGGATCATCACTGGACCTTCCTCGTAGGTCACATCTCCATCAAGCTCAACCTCAACTGGCTGTATCACTGTCCCTATATCTGGATGACTTTTCTTGAGCATACTAACATGGAACACCGGATGTAACCTGTGCAACTCTGGCGACAACACTAACTTATTATCTACCTTGCCAACACATGCTATTACCGGATATGGCCCCATATACCAGGGTTCCAGTTTGCCTTTCCGACCAAACCTCAGCACGCCTTTCCATGTTGAAACTTTAAGGTACACCTTGTCTCCCACCTGGAACTCTAAAGGTTGTCTGTGATTGTCAGCATACAACTTTTGTCTGTCATGTGCTGCTTTCAACTATTATTGTATCACTTTTATCTTTTCTATTGTCTGTTGCACCAATTCAGGACCCAAAAGCTGATACTCACCTGACTCATGCCAACATAGAGGAGATCTGCACTTCCTACCATAGAAAGCCTCATAAGGAGCCATTTGGATGCTCCGTTGGTAATTATTATTGTAGGAGAACTCCATCAAACTGAGATGCACATCCCAACTTCCTAGGAACTGCAAAACACAAGCTCGGAGAAGATCCTCCTAAGTCTGAATAGTCCTTTTAGACTGTCCATCTGTCTGTGGGTGGAAAGCAGTACTGAACCTCAACTGCGTTCCCAATGCTTTACACAACTGTTCCCAAAAATGAATCGTGAACTAGGGACCTCTGTCGGAAACTATCGTTGCGGGTACACCATGCAAACACACTATCTCATCCACATACACTTGAGCAAGCTTCTCTACTATATATGTTGTCTTCACATGTATGAAAGGAGCATACTTTGTCAACATGTCCACTATCACCCATATGGAATCATGATTTTTAGTTATCCTTGGCAGACCAACCATGAAATCCATGGTTATATGATCCCATTTCCACTGTGGTATCGGCATGGGTTGCAACATACCTGCCGACTTCTGATACTCAGCCTTGACATGTTGGCATACTGCACACCTAGCCACAAACTCAGATACATCCCTCTTCAAGCTAGGCCACCAATATAGGTCCTTCAAATTATGACACATCTTGGTGACCCATGGATGCATGGCATACATCAACGTGTGTGCTTCCTCAAGCACTAACTTCTTCAGATCATCAACATTGGGGACCACCATCCTACCTTGATAGCAAACTAGTCCATCCTCAAACTCATGCAACCCATCACACTTTTCACTGCCAAACTCTGATCTTATCCACTGAACCGAAGCATTTGTCTATTGTGCATCTTTGATTTGCTCCCTCAATGTAGGATTTACTTGCATATGTGCCAACAATCCTGCCATCAAGGAAACTTCCAACTATACATTCATCTGCCGCAAAGAGACAAACATATCCCACCTATGGCATACCAAGGAACTCAATTGTGCCTTCTTCATAGGAAGAGAAGAAGACTTCCTACTAAGTGCACCAACTACCACGTTCGCCTTACCAGGATGATACTCAATGATGCAATTGTAATCATTGATCAATACCATCCAGCGATGTTGTCGCATGTTCAACTCACTCTGCGAGAAGATGTACTTCAAGTTCTTATGATCTGTAAAGATCTGACACACTTCCCCATAAAGATAGTGTCTCCAAATCTTTAATGGATGGACTACCGCTGCCAACTCCAAATCATGTGTCGGATAATTATCCTCATGTTTCTTAAGATGTCGTGAAGCAAAAGAAACCACATGATCTTCCTGCATCAGCACATAACCTAGGCCTTTCTTGGAAGCATGGCAGAAAACCACATAGCCTTTCCCAGGATCTGGCAGTACCAATACTAGAGCACTAGTTAGCTTCTCCTTCAAACTTTGGAAAGCTTGCTGACAACGGTCATCCCAAACAAAAGGTACATCATTCCTGGTCACCTTTGTCAACAGCAATGCGATAACACTGAAATTTCTTATAAACCTCCGGTAGTATCCTGCTAAACCCATAAAACTACAAACTTCCATCAGAATCTTCGGTTGCTCCCAATCTGCAACTGACTACACCTTCTTGGGGTCCACTCCGACTCCTTCTGCAGATATCACATAACCCAAGAAAGTCACTTTTTTAACGCACTTACTGAACTTGGCATACAACTGGTGCTGGAGAAGAAGAGTCAACGCTTGTCGAAGATGATGTTCATGCTCTTGACTATCCGGACTATAGATCAAGATGTCATCTATAAAAACTACAACAAACTGATCTAGAAACGGACGGAACACCCTATTCATCAGGTCCATGAAAGCAGCAAGCACATTGGTTAGCCCAAACAGTATAACCATGAACTCAAGGTGACCATACCTCGTCCTAAAAGCTGACTTTGGTATGTCCTTATCCTTAATCCTCAATTGATGACATCTAGACCGTAGATTGATCTTTGAGAACACTGTAGCACCACACAACTGATCAAGCTGATCGTCTATCCTCGACAACAGGTACTTGTTCTTGATCATGACTCAGATCAACTACCGGTAATCCATGCACAAATGCATCGACCCATCCTTCTTCTTTATGAATAGGACTAGAGCACCCCACGACGATGTGCTCGGTCTGATGAAACCTTTATCCAACAACTCATGTCACTGCTTCTTCAGCTCTACCATCTCAGCGAGAGCCAACCTGTACGGTGTCTGAGCAACGGGATGTGTTCCTGGCACTAGATTGATCTCAATGTCAATCTCTCGATTGGGGGAACATCGGCAAACTCATCGGGGAACACATTCACAAACTCTCAGACAACATGCACCTCCTTAAGGCTAGGACCTTTTTCCTTGGTATCTACAACATGAGCTAAGAACACCTTACATTCTTGCCGCAACAACTTATCTTCCACCATTGCTGATACTAAACACGTCAAAAGGATCTTCCTATCTCCTTGGAAGATCCACTTCTCACCACCATCCCCAAAAACTGCTTGTTTGGAACCACTGTCCAACACTACCTTATACTTCTCTAAGGTATCCATCCCAAGGATTACATTGAATCCATTCATATCAAGTGTTATAAGATCCACTTGTATCTTGTGTCCCAAAAAAGATAGAACACAGGATAGATACACCTCTCGAAGCATCGAGGAACCATCAAGAGGGGTTTCTAAGAACAAGTTATCCTTCTTACAACAAACAGGTAAAAGACAACTATCAAGCATACTACATACAATAAAAGAGTGTGTAGCACCCGGGTCAACCAGAACATATATAAAGCAAGAAGAAGACAATTCAGAATGAAATAACTACATCTAACTTGCCACCACTCGTGGGTTGACTATCGCCTCCGACTGACTCATAGCACATAATTGAGTCGTTTCTTGTTGTCTACGTCCTCTGCTTCCTTGAGCAGATGATCTTTCCTGTGATTCTTGACCGCGTCCTCACCCTCGGCTACCACTAGACTGTTGTCAATCTGACCCTTATTGATTCTGCCTCGATTGCTATGTCACTTTGACATCTTTCCTTGGGCAATTTGACCTCAAATGCCCAGTCTGTCCATAGAGATAGCATGAACTGTCCTTTAACTGTGGCCTAGATGGCCCTATCACTACTACAAAAGTTGTGTTGTAAGCTCTAGACAACGAAAATCCACGCCCTCTTCCCTTACTCTGAGACCACTGTGATGGTGCACTAGAACCTTGCCTCACAAAAGGTGCAGAAAACCTCGGCTTCTTATGGCTATCAAACCTCTATTTCTAAAACTGAGAAGGCCTTTTCTTGGTCATAGTCTCTCTCTTCTCTCAAACTGACCATTCAATCCTCCAAATAGATTCCACAAATGTGGCAAACCGCTCTCGATTTTCTAGAGCAGCAGTAGGTGTCGACATCTCGACACTCAAACCTTTCTCAAACTGCCTAATTCTTTCATAATTTGTTGCCGCCAGGTGAGGACAAAACCTCAACAGGTCCATAAACTTGGCTTCATAGTCGGTGATGCTCATCGATCCTTGGTGCAGATGCTCAAACTGGTTGATCTTCTCATCCAGATACATCTTCAGGAAGTATCAGCTGACGAACTCCCATCAGAAAACGTCCCTAAAGATCACCTCACCGGGCCGCTTCTCCTCCTCGATGGCCCACCAGTGGCCAGCATTACCTTTTCGAAGGTAGATAGCGTTCTTGACTTTGTCTGCTTCACTGATTTTGAGGATCAAGAAGGCCTTCTCGAGACCTGTCAGCCACAGATCTGCATCCACTGGATCAGCCGTTCCAGCATAATCTGAAGCTCCGACTCGGCAAAGCCGCTCAAAGGTATTCCCAATGCCCGAAGATTCACCATGGGGAGCCTGTGCTCTTGGCGGAGACACTGGCAATCTATCCACCATGTGATCCATTATAGCCATCAACTGCCCCATAAGCTGTTGATAGGCAGGGTTTTTAAGAATGGTTGGGTCAAGTTGGGAGACCTCAGGCACCCGATCTTCATGTTCCTACACTCGTGCTCCATCAACAGATACAACATCACTTCTCTCGGCAGCATGTTCTTCATGGTTTCCAGACATCTTTGCTTTATTTTCAGCTGAGGGCAGAAGGTTAGTGTAAGCAAATATGGAAATATCATAAGAATAGACACAAATCTAGTCCTAGATCCCTTTAGACTCAGCAAACCTAGATCTCTAATACCAAACCTATAACGCCACATCTCGCTATCACACAGATAGTGAAATGCCACGCAAAAACGTGCAGACACATCATAACCACACAACATCAAAAATACAAGTTAATTAAAAGCGATTGCAGAAAGTAAATAAAGGAGAACTATTGCAACTAGAACCTCATCCTACAGAGAAACATGTTATATAAACATTCACAAGCCTTGATATATTGTCTACAACTTAGAGGAACCAGTTGTCCATGAGCACCAGAGTTCACCACCTATTTATATATACATAACGAGCAACATCAGGCCAACAGTAGGATATACAAAGCTACATCAGCTATACATCGTTAAAACATCATCAAAACACCTCTGTGGACCTGAGAGTACAAGGATGACTTTATGACTCTACTACAAAACCACCAAAACAACACTATATCCATCTCTTGCCTTCTACTGCTCTTCTTGCTGCTCAGCCGCAACCTCACGGCCACCACCACGTCTAGCGCGACCACCTAAAAAGGTTATAAACCAGCGGGGTGAGACACACAGTCCCAGCGAGAAACATAACTCCCCGCCAAAACTATAAAACCTCAGAAAGGTTAAAGTAGATAAAGCAAATATTTGACATTTGTAGATTATAAGAGCAACATACTGAGCAGGACTTAACAATACCACCAATCTTCCAAGATATTTATGAGGCCTATCATCAAGGATTCTTTACAAAACATGATTGACAAGATAAGCTTTATAAGAACTTATCACAAAATATAAGGATTGTACAAATAACTACAAGGTATAACTAGATCAACTATACAAGTAAGTCCTCAATCAATGTTCTGTGTTTTGCCTTAAGCAATATATTATATACGGATGGATTATGATTTATTATGCCCTGAGGAAGTGAGTTGTCCCACTAAAATCCAACCTTCAGATATGAAGCCCAAAACTGGTGCCATACAAGGTTATTGGGAGAGTCGAACTCCATGACCTCACCTCTTCATGGTTAGTGCATGAAAACCAAAGAAGGATCGTAGTCTCTTGCTTGAATGACCTCAGCCATAGGGTCAAATCCGTAGGTTACCCTTCTATGATACTGAGCCATGGGCCTATTCACCATGCTCTATAATCACTGAGCCATGGGCCTGTTCACCATGCTCTATAATCACTGAGCCATGGGCATGTTCACTATGCCATATACAAAACTGCAGTTGTACTCAAATCCTCCTACTTTTGGCTAGGAGAAACCCTGCATATTCAACAATATGCACTCTAGGTAATCTCGCAGGATAAACCTGTTTCACCATCACTAGCTACCGATGATGATGGATCTATGGCCAGGGCAAACTAGATGAAATGTTCCACTATAGTTAATTAGTATATTTTGTGTGGATTGTTGAGGCAACCAAGTTATAAAGCATAACATCATTGAGTTGCATTATTACCATGGGATCTCACTCCCTCATCACAGAATGTCACTGCCTCTCAAGGCTAACATCATCACCATGGTATAGCAATCCCTTATCTGAACATCATAGGATAACACCTCAACTAAGCACTCAGCCTTTATCAGGTCAATAGACCTTTTCACATCATACGTGTGATACATGTTATCCCATCAATCAAGGATTATCATTATTTAGTGTTATTCAAAACACATATACCTCATAGCTCTTACCTAGCTATGAATTCATTTGATTCACCTGCAGGGTTAGTATACATATCAAGAGAGATAATTGAACCACCAAACATAGATCTTTATTATTATCATGCTATTAGGGTTTAAGGTACATGATTGGATCAACATCCATGATTATCACTACGTGAAGCATAGAGTTGTATCTTTTACACAAATTACATTATTGTAATCAAACCACGAGCATTCACTATGCTCTATATCTCATGAGCATGATCATTATCAAGGAATACATCCCTAAGGATTACACAACCATAGCCTAGTCATACATCATTGGTCCCAACCTTTCATCCATAACCTATCATCCACAAGGTACAAGAAAGTAACTACTAGGGTTTCCCTGGTTAATTACAACCCTCACTAAAGGTAATGTCTTCCCTCACTAGAGATGTGGCAGGCATCACCATCCCTCACCCAAAGGTGGAGCGGGCCGGATCATATCCCTCACTAAAACTCTAACGGCTAGGGCACTTAGCCACACATATCAACCATCTATGTCGTGCATCCATGCACCAAGGGTATCATGCAACCAAGGCTAGTGTTGTGTTCTGCAACCTGATCTAAGAGAGTATCGTGCATGCAAGTACAAGGTGGTACCAGGAAACTAAGTGCAAAGGTGTGTCGGGCAGCATATGGGCACCTATTATCGTCCAAGACCCTATCACCCACTAGGGTTAGGGTTTCATATTGGGCAACCATCATTACCATAACACCCAAGGACATATCGACCAAGGTCATAGCGCCCAAGAAGCCTATCGTCCAACTAATTTAGGCACTACATAACGGTCACCACTAAGGCATCTATCTAGGGTTTCACCACCCAATCACCATATTAGGCAACAGAACCCAACTTAGCATATCGTCTAAGAAAAAACCCTAGAAGAGGGGTATTGTGCAAAGCACCCCAAAAGGAGGGTATCGGGCACCAGAACAATACCGGTCTAGTCATCATTAACCTCAATATCACCATCATCAAACCCTAATAGATCGAGAGAGTCGGTTCACCTCTCAACAACCAATAGAGAGGGGTTTTGCACAACCTCCATCACATATCGGGCATCAAGTTAGGTTATCCATATCGGTCAACCCTTCAACCTCAACTAGGTCATTAAGAACCAAAGGCTCACCTCTCAAATCCATGGTGAGAGTAGGGTATTGCCCAAGCAACTAGAATATAGACTCACCTCTCAATGACTAAGGAAGAGAGGCATTTTTCCTACACCACTAGAGCTCAAGTTCACTTCACAAAACCAAGGAGAGAAAGGGGTATTGCCCCAATTAAAACCTAATCCATAGGTTCGTCCAACAAGGTCCAAGGTCATACAACTATCAACATCATAAACACTAAGTCCAAAAAGATTAAAGGTACAAACTAGATCAAGAAACATATCCAACAAGATGCAAGGCCGATCAAGATCATATATGAACATGCAAAATAAAAGAAGGTAGTATAGCTAGGGTTAGGAGTTATGTAACCTTCCTCAAGAAAGCTCCTCAAGCTCCATAGCTTTAAGCACCCAGCTTTAAGCTCTTACCTTTGGCAACCACAAGAAGAGAAGCAAAGTTCATAACAACCATGGCCGAAGAACAAGCAAGAAGGAGAAGAAGGTGCTAAGGAGAGAGGGGAGATGCTTACCAAGGAAGCAAGACCCTTCTAGGGTTCGCCCACCACCTAGAGGAAGAAGAAGAAGAAAGACTCCACCAAGGAGATCGGCCACCAAGCTTGCTCTACCAAGGGAAGGTGTATTGGCCACCAAAGGAGAAAGGAGAAACTAAAGGAACTAAAGAGCTAAGCAACTAAAGAGAGGGTTGTATATATACAAGAGGGTCTATGGGGCACCCACCTTGGTGTTTCTCCACATGTGCATATCCAAGGCACCACTTGTCCAAAGACATGCCACCTTGCTAAACCACATGCTCAAGTCATGCCACCAACTAATAAAGGATCGGCCACTTGTCCCAGGTATGGTGAAAAAAACAATGCAAGGTCAAAGTGATCATCTTGAGTGACACAACCCACTGGGCAACACACCCCATCTGGGCAACACAAGTCACCAAGGTGCTCTTTGCACGACACAAGGCTTCAACAAGGCAAAGCAAAGCAAAGTAAAGCAAAGACCAACAAAGCTCAAAAAGGACCAAAACTACTCAAGCTATGAGCCCAACCCATCCTCTTAACCCTAGAGGATGCAAAGGAGAGAGAAAACCATCTCTCAAGGTGAAAAACTTGCACATCAACCCTAAAACTTCAGTTATTTGCAAGTTGCACCTCCAACTCTCAACAAAACACAACAAACCCTAATCACAACCTCAGGTGATTAGCAAGCTTCTAAACACAAGGTTTACGCAAAGCATACATGGTAAACCCAAAATGAAGGTCAGGGCCCTTACAATACAAGTTGCAAAAAAGGTGATGACTGGGTAGTTTTGACACATGTGGGCCGAGTATGAGTGATGTAGATGGGATTTGTCCCTTGTACTAGAGTTTATTATACTATCCACTTTATAAGTGAGACTGAGAAACACATGCACATGAAAATGTGAATCAATATATAATATTGAGGTCAAATTATCTCAAATAGTCTACTCTTAGTTCAAGGAACATGGATTGAATAGGGAGAGGATGATGATTCTACTCCTCCAGTTCATTCCGAATATCAGAGACAAATTAATTATACAATCACTAAAACACATTAAATAGATTGTAGGTTGAAGTTGTTATCAAACTTTCTATTCAATTGGGTAGCACTAATATTCAACTAGGAATTACTCTCTACGTTTTATGTCATAAGTTATTTATGGGTATCCATTGCCAATGTGATATGGGACCTATAAGGCCACACCCATAGAAACTCATCTAGAATAGGAGTTTAATCTTCAATATTGATTGGATTGATTACTAAAGTGTTTCTGTATTTAATTCAAAAAATAGGTTAGCTGATTGCACTATGAACTGGTAGACTCACAGGGTAGATGGTTGTTTGGAGTGCCAAATGACCAGCTCAAGATTTGAGACATCTGTTTGGAGTGTCATACTCTTTGGATCTAAACTGACTATAGTTTTGCACAAATAAGGCACCAAACGATCGGATGACTGGGTGAATCGATATGCTTGGGTTAGCAAGATGACTGGTTCACCTGGTGAACCGAACGGCTCGGTTGGGCCAAACGAAGGTTCTAGTAGCTTTCCTAAATTCTTTAGAAAGATTACTCATTTCACTTGTTCAATTCATCTAGAACAAGGAATTAATGTTTGTATTAATTGGAAATGATTTTGCTAAATTCATGTATGGTTAGGAAATAGGAAAAATGACCAGTTTGCATCGTGAGTATACTTTCTTGCGTCTGAACCAATCGGTCAGTTTCCAACCGACCATTTTGCAAGTCATAGGTTATGAAAATTTAAGATCTTCCTGTCCTTTCCACTCCCACACAAATCGCCCACCTAGACCTTAACCCTTCTATAAATAGAGGGGTACTAGAAGCTTCCCAGAACACAACTCAATTGCCTTTGATAATTGTTGTCATCTCTGTTTGTGGTAACCAATAGAGAGTCTGAGCAAGTCCTACTCGCTAAAGGGTGGAATAACAAGGGAGAAACAATTGCAGGAGAGTAAGTTGGTAACTAGTTCACCAATGTAAGGGACAAATCCTTCTTATCTGTTCTACTAGAATGACATTATTTCTAGTTGGTTCATGTGGACGTCTCTAGAGGTGAGGAAGTTGTTGCCTACTGCTGGGAGGACAACGTCAACCCACAGTCCTGGTGAGAATAGGAGATGCAACAGACATTGTTCAGCTCTATTGTTCGTGGTGAAGACCAGGAGCTCCATAGACACCGTCCAAGATAAACTACAAGATAGTTTCACTGCAACGAATTGTAGTCATTGGACTTGCTCTAGGAACAAGTATAAACTCTTTAAACCATTCTTCATGATTCATAGTAGTTGACGTAATCTTGTTGTTATAGAGAATATGGATAAATAATTTTTTATGTTTCACCTCCCTATCTTTGTGACCTTATTTTCCAATAGTAGTATCCAAGCCACATCAATATACTATATTTTAGGATTATTGATATGATATGATTTTTGGTTTCATCATTTATTTATTCCATACAATGTGAATATTTAAACTATCTCATATATGTATCCGATCAAAAATCCCATAATCCTAAAGTAATATATATATATATATATATATATATATATATATATATATTTGTGTGTGTGTATATATATGTATATATAAATATGTATATATATGAATACATGTATATATATGCATACATATGTATATAGGTATATATATGTATATTTATATATAAATATATATATATACATATATATATATACATATATATATGTATATATACATATATATATACATATATATATATGTATATATATGTATATATACATATATATATATATATATATATAAAGATATATATATATTGGGATTATCTTTAATACCCACACGGGTAGCTACCCACACACACTTCCTGATATTTTTTTAAATTTTTTTTTTGCAATTGTAGAGGACCATTTTTTCTAGCTCTCCAAAAAATTTGATCCAAAAATAATATCATTTGCCCCCCCCCCCCCAAAATCAAAAAAGTCATCCATATATTTATTGACTGTATATTTTCTGTGTAGTTACTCTTTTGCTATCAGAGTTACTCCAGTGTACCATATAGTTAATCTTGTTATTCAGTAGAGTTACTCCAGCATACCATATAGTTACTCTTTTGTCCCGAGTTACTCTAACGGGTAGTGAAATTTTTGGCTACCCGCACGGGTAACGAATGAACAGTCATATATATATTTATATATATATATATATATATATATCAATTTACACGCTTCACCTATATATATATATATATATATATATATATATATATATATATATATATATATATATATATATATATATATATATATATATATATATATATATATATATATATATATATATCAATTTACAAGCTTCACCCTAAAAGCAATTTTTATGGTGGATGTGCAACATGGTTATTACCAATAACCCAACATCAGTGCATGGTTGGATGGTTTGGTTTTATTCCTATTTATCTCAGTCTGTGTATTGAGCCTCTACCTCCTTTTTCCCAATGTAAAGTCAATTCTTTCCTAACTTTTCTCCCCTCGAAAGTAACCCGAGGCTTCTTTTTACAATGTAATTATATCAGCAATAGGGTAGTTTGCTTTCTTGCCACAACAAATATGACGACCAAAGTTAGGAGAGCCGACTATTTTACATGATGAACTGACTGGCTAGAGGACCAAGGAGGACAGATTGTAGGAAAGAAATGACCACCTAGTTGACCCAAAAAACCGTCTGGAGGTGTATAGACATCGGTTGGATAAGAGGCCAGACGACCATTTCTTAGAACCAACCGACCGGGCAAGAGGCGATATGACCAGTTCAAGGGTTGAACCGATTAACCTGGATTGGCAAACACATATCTACACAAGAACAAGTCCATACATGTGATGCTATGATTGACTTAGGTGGTAGTAATTTCTTGTAGCTCCAAGGAATTATAATAGACATGGCCATAACCATCGCCTTTTATTTTATATTGCATGTTTATGTTGTCAGATATAGCATGTATACAATATGTACTATATGTGTGTTGATTGGATACAATATATGTATATATATGATATATATATACATATATATATGATATATATATACCATAATCAAACATTTTATGTATAAGATGCTTTCCAAATAGCAGCACACATGAAATGATAGATAGAACAAGCACAGGATATACCAAATCATGGTGCATTGTCTATCTCGTAGAAGTGTGATGGTAATAATGTAGGTTCTGCCAAAGAGGGATGTGTTATTATCATGTTGGGTTTTGGGTTAGACTTAACTGGTGATTCTTAGAGCCTCTAGACCCAGAAGAATACAAATAATTATGACAAGGAGCTGCATGTATTATCTATCAAGGATTGCATAAGATGCATTTGGAAAATTGTCTACCATAATGGTTGATTATTTATGTTTGCATTGGTTGGGTAATAATCAAATCATTTTGGATCTTGCTTATTAGAAAATTATTTGCTGCAATTTTCCAAATTGATACTTGAGGGTTGTCAATTTGATCAAAATAACGAGAGAGATAGTTAATTAAAGATCTAATCGATGTCGTCAATTTTAATCAAATCAAAAATGAGTTTTTGACAAAATTACAAATTTCTATTTTTGAATCAAATGGCAACAAACAACAATCACTTTTCTCTAGAATAAGTTTTTGAGAAGGACAAGCTTAATGAGAACAATTTCCATGACTAGTTCATGATGTTGAGAATTTTTCTCACACAAGAGTGCAAGATCTATGTTCTATAGACACCAAAACCAGATGAACCCCTTCCTACTGCACCTAGGGCTGGTTGGGATGCTTACAAGAAGCATATTGTAGATGTCATGGATGTCAAGTGTCAGATGCTATGATCTATGAACTATGAGTTGAAGAGGAAGCTGCAGATAATGGATGGAATTGAGATGGTCAAATATCTCAAGAACATGTTCAAAGATTAGGCAAGATAAGAGAGATACGATGTTTCCAAGGCTCTACTCAAATGCAACATGGAAGAAGGAGGACCCAGTATGTCCTCATGTACTCAAGCTCATTGGGTATGTGGAGATCTTAGATAGAATGGGATTCCTCTTGGGTCATGAGTTGGAAACTACCATGATTCTACACTCCCTACTAGAGTCATGTAGTCAGTTTTTCATGAACTACAACATTAATGACTTCAACATGCCATTGATATAGTTGTTGAGCATGTTGAGAATAGGTGAGACATAAATGAAGAAAGACAATCCCAAGTCTGTGATGGTGATTAGGAAGACAAAGGGGAAGTCTAAAGGCAAAGGAAAAGCTAAGAAGAGTTCTATAGCTAGCCAAAATCCCAAGTCTTCAAATCTCAAAACAAAAAGAGGAGTGAAGAATAGAGGCGATTGTCACAATTGTCACCATCCTGGACATTGGAAAGAAATTTCTCACTCTAGTTAGAGGAACTAAAGAAGAAGAAATAAGGAACTGAGGCATCCACTTCAGGAATAAATGTTATAAGATAACTTTGAGTACTTCTTATTGGTATTTGATACCAAATAGAGATCTAACATACTTGATGTGTAGGATCTGACAAGGAGTGAAATCCCTCATGGACGAACAAAGAAGGACAAGGCGGAGCAAGAGTTTTTGAAGATTTGGTATATATTTAAATTTATCTTATCCCATTGGTCATGTAGTATAGTTAGTTGAACTGCTATTATATTATGACAATAAATAGAAATATTTACTTTACTCATCTTGTATGACAAGGATGGTAAATATTAAAGTAAGTTATTGATGTTCCTATTTCAAAATATATGATATTGTATGGCAACAACGAAATACCTAGTGGATCTTTGTATGAAAGAATCTAATAATGATTATACCAAAGTATTATAATTGATAACTCAAAACAATCATTAGAAATATTCACTTTGGATGCATAAATAAGAAATGTATATCTAGAATATATAGTGATGTTAATCTATACTCCCTTGGTTATTGAACCTAAGGAAAATATGCCAGTATATCATACGTGCAACGTGACGTAAGATCCTTCACTAAATTTTGTTGGAGGATAAGATTTCCACTAGAACTCATACATATGATGCATGAAAATGTTATGGAATAAATGCTATTGATAAGTTACTTATACTTCATTTCAATTATTGGTAATATCATGATATGTACTCATAAAATAGATACATAAATCCCTTGAAGTGTTCAATCATATTACAAATGAAGTATAGATTTGAAAAAAAGTTTTAAGAAACTTTGATGAGATCAAACATTGAGATACTTTACATCAATACCTTGAGACCCTGTAGGATAGAACTGTGATAATATATCACAAGAAAAATACGTATGAATATGATGATAAGTCAGATTGAAGAAATTATACCATGACATGTCATGATATAATTATCAATTGATCTCATCTTCTTGTATCCTTATAAATATATAACAATCACTAAATGATGTACCATCTGAATGGTTTATAAGACATCATATATGATATGATATGGGAATGTCCCAATATGTCCAAAGGATTGACACCTACATTGGGAAAAAGGTTTATCCACAAGCCATAATTGTTGAATATTAATAGTAATCTCAATCCACATATAATTGTTTTTGATACGATAATTGAGTTCTTAAAGAATTAGTGGGAGTAAGAGTAGAATCCAAAATGTTCAACATGAACAAAGCGGTATAATGAGAACTAAAAGAATTGCAAGATGTTGTGGAATCTCAAGTTCATCATGTGACACATAATGAAATTGTTCTAGTAGAAGACATCTGAGATTGGAGGATTGTGAATGCAAAAACTCAGACATATTGTTCATAGGAAGATGATCCTATTAATCAACTAGAAGCTATTGGGAACCATAATCTGAGTAATGGATCAAGGTTGTTATGGGGTCAATGTAAGCTAACAAGGTAATACCTTGGCAGTGCCACCTAAAGCGTATTACATAAAGGGTGCAATAGGTCTTGTTCCAAAGATATGCATGGAAAGCTTAAAAGGAGAAATTGGTTAAAAGGTTTTCAAATTAGTTCAAGTTGTTGAGCATGATAGAAATTTCTAAGCCAATTGTCATGATTGTTGTTATAGTTAAAATAGACTTTCAGATTTGGCATATGAAGGTTGAAACCTGATTCTATAAAAGGAATATTTGAAAGTATGTGTATGTGACATAACCTTAAGGTTTTATAACTTCATGAATGCAAATAAAGTCTATAAACTACAAAGTTCAATCAAGGATTGAAATAATCACCTCAGAGATTGAATCTTTTGACTTGACAAGACAGTCAAAGAGTTTGACTTGAATCAAGATAAAAGACAAAATCTATGATTACAAAAAATTTAGTGGGTGAATATATGAATATTCCACATATGATGAGAAATAACGTCTCAATATTGTGAATATTGAGAACTGGCATGAAAACCCCTTCATCAATGAAGTATTAGGTGAAATATCCTATAAGATAGGGATTAAGACCTATAGAGATAATTGTAGAGAGTTTCATAACATAATTTTAAGTGCGTACAATACCAAGGTGTTTAAGGAGTTCAACATTAAAGGATTCAATGAGAGAGAATCCGAATTAGTCTTGCATGAACTATATATTCCAATTCTTATGAAGAATGGAAATGACATGATTAAGATTTCATAGGATGTAGAAATGGATCTATCATGAATTCTATAAATGTACTTAACCCATATAATATTGTAGGTATTGGACATGACAAGATGGTATTAAATTTCAATAAGGTTTATTGGAATGACATTAAAGATATCCATTAGTACTTGAGATGTAATTAATGATAGATTACTACAACAATACAAATAGAAATAAAGGAAGAGTTGGGTGTAAAGGGTTACATCGATGCAAGCTTCTGAAATGAAAAAAGTGATCACAAATAAAATATGTTAATAAATATAGACAAGGATGTTATTAGTTGGAAGGGTGATGAACTAATAGCCATTAATACTATTCTACAATAGAAGTCCAGTATGCTTGTGTTAAGAATATGAGGTTGATACTATATGGATCTAGAAGTTCATATGATGGACTTATAGATATTCGAACTATTGATGAATAAATAGAGATATTGTGACAACAATGGAGCTACTTTTTAGGAAAGGAATATCATATACCATATTATTGTAGTTCCATGCCATCGTGTAGAGATAAGAAACATGCAATATGCCGACTAATAGCAAAGTGTTGCTAACCCCTGGATTAGCACTGGTTGTAGAAACATGGTGGACATGTTTAGAACACCGTGAATGAGATTCATGGGTGATTGGCTCTAAGTGCAAGTGGGAGTTTGTTGGTCAGGTATGCCCAGAGAGCCTTTCATATGACGATTGACATGGCATATAAAGTATTTGATTAAAAATAATCATAGATGCAAGCTTCCAATTCATTCTATTTCAGTTAGTTGTGAGATAATGAGGAAACATTATGAATGTCTAAGGAATGAAAATACTCCATTATGTATGTTTTCAGGTACATGACTTGAACAATGAGATGATACGAATTCTAAGAGTATGTACATTCTTATTACGTCCCTAGTCAGTTTTTATTATGGAACATAGATAGACACCAGTAACATATAAGACTAGAGTGTCGGTTGGTTGATGACAAAATCTCATTAGTCATGATATGGTGTATGAAACAAAACACACAGATACATGTTAGGGAACAACATATCAAATAGAACGACCTTGAGAGTGACACATGGAAACCATCATTTGCATTCATAGTCATCTCTCATAGTGAAGGTGGTGAGTGTGGTTCTTTTACCTAAATGCACTACACTCATCACACGTCGTTGGGTATAATTTGACATCATGAAACATAATCCTGAAATATGGGTTGCAATAAAGGTGACAATTGGTTAGCTTTGACACATGGGGATTGATTGTGAGTGATGTAGATGGGATTTGTCCCTCCTACTAGACTTGTCACTTGATAAGAGAGACTGAGAAATGAATGTGCATGTACATGTGAATCAATATATGATATTGAGGTCATATTATTTCAGACAATCTAGTCTTGGTTCAAGGAGCATGGATTGAACATTGAGAGGATGAGGATTCCATGCCCCAGGTTCATTATGGATATCAAAGACAAAGGCATTATGTAATAACTCCAACAGCTTAAGCAGGTTGTAGGCTGAAGTTGTTCTCTAACTTTAAATTCACTTAGGTAGCACTTATGTGCGACTAGACACCACTCTCATGTTGTAATGTCATATGTTATTTATGGGCATTCAATGCCAATGTGATATAGGACCTATAAGGTCACACACATATAAACTCATTTAAAAGAGGAGTTTAATCTTGAATGAGGTTTGGATTGATTACTAAAGTGTTTAGGTATTCAATTCTAGCAATGGATCATCTGACTGCACTGCCAACCGATGGACTCATAGGGTGAGATGGCCATTTGGAGTGCCAAATGATCGGATAAAGAGTTGAGATGTCTATTTGAAGTGTCAGACTGATTGGAACTGAATTGGTTGGAGTTCTGCATGACTAAGGTACCAACCGATCAGCTCACTTTATGAATCGACTGACTCAAATGAGCGAGACGAGTGGTTCACATGGTCCACCAATTGACTCGGATGGGCTGAACGATGGTTCTAGTAGCTTTCTCAAATTTTTGATAAAGATTACTCATTTCACTTGTTCAATTCCATTGGAACAAGGAATTAATGTTTCCATTAACTGGAAATGATTTTGCCAAATTCATGTGCGATTCAGAAAAAGGCGAAGGATCGATTTGCACTGTGAATCGACTGTCTCACGTATGAACCGATCGGCTCGATTTCCAAACAATCATTTCAAGAGTCATAGGTTTTGAAAATTTAAGATCTTCTGGTCCATTCCACTCCCATACAGATTGGGAACTCAGACCCTAAACCCCTACAAATAGAGGGGTACTTGGGTTTCTTAGAACACAACTCAATTGCCTCTAACAATTGTTGCCCTCTCTAGTTTTGGTAACCAATAGAGAGACTGAGCAAGTCCTACCCATTAAAAGGAGGGATAGCAAGGGAGACATAATTGTGGGAGAGCAAGTTGGTGACTAGTACACCAATGAGAGGATGGCTCCTTCCTATCTGTTCTACTAGAATGACATGAGTTCTAGTTGGTCTGTGTGGACTTCTCTAAAGGTGAGGAGGTTGTTGTCTATCATTAGGAGGAGAACATCAAACCCACAATCTATTGTGAGTTCAGGAGATGTTACAGATGTCGTTCAAGTCTATAATTAGTGGTGATGACCAGGAGCTACATAGACACTGTTCTAGAGCAACTTGAAGGTAGTTGTACTACACTGAGTTGTAGTCGCTGGACTTGCTCTAGGACCAGGTATAAACTCATTAAACCATCCTTCCTATTGCATAGTAGTTGACACGATCTTGCTGTTATGGGGAATACGAATAGATAACATTTTTTGTTTCCACTGCCTATCTTCGTGCCCCTATTTTCCAAAAAATATGATATTTATTCCCTTCTTAATTGAAGGGGAAGGATTCCTTTATCTAACATAATTCCTGACATCATCTTCCATTCAAGGTAGTAGTTTCTGTCAAATCCTACCCAAGATGTTGGGGACACAAACTTGAATGCCATATATTGAAGCCTCTTTCTTAACATAAGGGACAATTTGTTTAAACCATGTTTCTTCCCTTTTCAAATTTTGAAACATAAGAAAAAGATTCCCCATTGGTATCCCCATCCTAAAAATAAATCATGTACCTTCAGTAAATAGGAGGATATCACAAAATTCTCAAGTAGCATAATGCTTACTGACAATTTTAGAAAGTGCTTCTGGATATGGAAAACACCAATGAACATTCCAATATTGATGAGGTGATGAACATACTAGTTGAACATTCTAATTATGATATTTAGACTTAAGAAATCATAAGATCCATCTGGTAGACATGATGGTATGATAAACCACAAGTTAGAGAGTCACTTAAGTTTGTTAGCAAGAAGATAGTGAAAGACAAAATTGGTTAGATAAAGCCACATATACAAGTGTTCCCTTTTCATGTCATCAAAAAATGTCATCACCATACAACCTACATGGTGAGTGACTCCAACATACTGGAAAAATCCTATCAAGGGTATACGAGTGTAGGAATGTTACATCCAAGCATCTACAATAGAAGACATCAATTATACGAGTGTTCACTCCACATAATTGACAAAAAGATGATGATATAGAAGAATCCATTGAACACACATAACTCATTGTCTATTAAGGAAGAAGTCCCAAAGGTACAAAAGATCAAAAGAATACAATTCTAGTGCAAAAGAAGAGGTCTTACACAGTCAATCCCATAGTGTACCTCCAACTGCCACCTTGTGACTGTCCTCTAGTTTAAGGACCTTATGGGTACCCACCTCATCCAGGATCCATTGTTGCATTGACAGTCCACTCTGAGTTTTGACAAGTTTTTTATCACAGTGTGACAAAAATCATGCAAAAATAGGGGGACTTAGAAGTCCATAAAGCATAAATTGACTCCTTCAGAGTTCATTATGAGAAGATAATAAACCTTGATTGCCAAAATATGTTTTCAGAAACAGTTATTTCCCCCACCATTGTAAAAAAAGAGAGACCAATGTAGAAACCAAATAGAAGTTCAAACCCTTAGGGGCCTCTCTTAGTAGCATTCTTCAATTGATCGATCACCTTGTGATGTTTCCATCCATAAATGATCCTGATAATCCTCAACCAAACAAATACAACTCCAACACTCACTACATTTATCACTGTGTCTTAGGGAACAAAATAGACGCATGTATATGCCTCAAGAAAAACATTCAAACCCTAATTGATGTCAGTTTGGTCCAAGTGGATGCCCTAATAGACACAGTAACTCTAGATCATTTCATCAAAGAGACAAGTGCAGACACATAATTGATTGAATCCTTGCTCAAGCCAGAGCACAACATGAACGACCGCCTGATAAAGTCACAAAGTTCATTGAGCATGCATAGGAGGTAGAGATATGTAAAAGAGTGCCAAGAGACATAGTAGCCATGAACCCTAAATCATTCGAGGATCGTGAGGGGTCTATATAACCATTTCTACCTCAAAAAACAAAAAATACAAAACGAATCCAAAAATTTCATAATGAAATGAAAAAAATCATCAAAAACTCTCATAATTTTTTAAAAAATACAAAATGGAAAAATAAAAACAACAACAAATTTTAAAATGAAACAAAAGATAAAAATAAAAAAATCCACTTAATATACCTAAGTTCCTAGAGGCTTCCGCCCGTGCACCCTGAAGCGAAAGGGTCAAAGTAGACCCATACGGTCTAGGATGGAAGGAGCATGGTCATTAATTTGAGGCAACAATGGTTCTCAAACTTAATCTCACCCATAAAAATTAATGAATCAATGAAACCATTTAAATCTAAGAATGTAGGATGAAATTTCATCTCAAAATTTCCATCTTCACAAATCTAAACCTAAATGTAGAGGTGGAAAAATCCTACTAAGTTAGGACATCCTGAAATCAAATTTATGGTCACTTCGTACATGAACTTTAATGTTTAAACATGGCAACAACCCTTATCATGGGACATGACAAATACTGGTGGACTAGAGGATAGGGGGATTTGGATCCCTTGTAATATTGTTCATGTATCACCATTTTCCATGATGATCTTACTTGGGAAACACACTTGGAGAACCTTCACTGGGAAACTCCAATTGATCGATAATTTAAGTTCTCATTCTATGGCTCTAAGAATCAATGTCCACAATGTCAAAATGACTAAACCAATATACATTAATTTTGAAGCCAAAAGGACACCCGAACATGGACATATGCTTGTGGTGAACTGAATTTGAGAATAAATGTTGAGGATAGATCCAACGGGATCTCTTTGACACATGGCACCTTAATCCAACTAGGTGAGGAATTTTCTCTTGAACACTCACTACATGACATGAGTAAGCTAAAAAATCATGACACTTATGTCCAGTGGAGCATGGAAACTCTCCTTTGGATAGTCAAAAGCTCTCATCCTAAGGTTTTAAGCATCGATGCCGAGTGACATAAATGCAATGCAATCAAAAATATTAATATTTAATTTTAAAGGACACCTGACAAGGTGGATACATGTTTGTCAAAAATTAAATGCACCAAGAAGTGTCAAGAATAGAGCCCATTGGGGTATCTCCAAACACCTGGTTCCTTAACCTAGATGGTTGGGAATTTCATTCAAATAGTTTCTACATGTCACACCTTGAGTCATGCAAGCATGAAATCTAGAGCCAGTGGAGCATTAAATCCACCCTAAACAAATCCTCCCCTCGTGGTGTAATATGGCTATGATCATTCCTAAGGAAGAAAAAAACAATAAATAGAATACTTTTGGAAAGCTTAAATGCTTGGGGACTCAAATCACCTAAAAAGTCTAGTAATAGAAAGTGAAAGTAAGGTGAGTATGGTAGTTGTGATTTACCATCATATAAGCTACACTGGTAACATGACCATCCCTCACATCTCGTGGAAGGTTGTAACATCCTAGATTGTCTCTCTCTTCCAACTATGCACAGCTTGACTAATAATGAAGTCAATTGAATTTCATGACCTCACTCATAATCTATGGGATGTTTTGGAATTAGATTTTGGTCACTCTAAGAATGATGATTTATAATTTGCAATATTCAACTTGATTGTTTAATGTTGAGTGTCTAATATACATTGATAATGTTTGGATTTTTGAGACCTATAAGCATCTTATTCTTGATCTGAAAACTGGACTATTAGATAGAGGATGAAAGTTGTGATCCAATGGTAAACAATTTTACTTAATAAGATAGTTAAGAAGAAAGAAATGAAATTGCATTATTTTACTTCTTTTTCTTCTTCTTTTTCCTTCATGGGACTCTAACCTTTTCTATCTCTTGGGACCGCCCATTTGGTGTGCCGACATGGATCCTCAGTCATGCTCTACTAGACTATTGATCCAATGGCTGAGGTCATCCATGCCGATCCAATGATAGTTGTTCATCTCATACCTATAGCCACATAAGGGCATGGAGGCAAGAATGGGCACCCATGCGGGCCATTTTTGGACATTGTTGGGCCAAATTAATATGCCCTTTTTCTCTTTATTCTTCCTCTTTGATTTCCACCCATTTTCACATCCCTTCCCCTATCCTTCCTTCCTCTCACACAAGGACCTCCAAGAAGATCCATCCATGGCTCCACTGCCATTTTTCCTTTTGGGATTTAACTCATAGCTCCCCCTTTTTCTTGATCAGACCCTACAAAACCCTCATGTGGCCAAGTGGACTATGAGATATGCCCTTTTGGGGCTCGTACAGATTTGGTGCTCCACCCTCCACCTTCTTCTGGTAGACTCCACTATGAAGCAACAATAGTTGTTCGCATACGCGATATGGAACAACAAGAATCGCAATCCAGTGGTTGAACCCCCGTGTGGCCCACTTCTCCTCTAGTTAATGGGTGTGTCATATATGGCTTCTGGATTGCCATGGGTCCATGATGGACCAAAAAAATCAAATGGCCAACAAAATTTACGACATTGGGCATAGTTCCTTGTCCCTGTTTGATAATAAGTATGCATAAAATCTTGTAAAATGTGTTAAAAATTGACCCTTTAGACAAATATAATATATTATACATGAAAATTGATCTACTAATGAGATCTATCCAATGCACTAGGTTTTAGAGTCTAATTCCACTCGTAGATCCTGATATACTGAAAATGACATCTAAATAATCTCTTTTGATACATTTGATGATTATTATGTCAAAATTGGATCATGTGATGACCCCTTTTGTTTATTTTGACCCTTATGAATATCATATACTACATTTTGATATATGAATTGAACTGACCATAATTAACCCTTTTTATTGGCTTACTCTATGAAATTTGTTTCTAATGTAATTTAATATCAAATTTTGTACTAAAATGATGAATGATGTGAACCAATATGATCTTATGACCCTCAAATATTCATGATCACCTTAGAAGTAATTTTGTATATACTTTTAACTATGGACTCAAACTTAGTCCATTCATGCCATGCTATTACCATTATGTCATGAAAAATGCCTTTAAATGTGATGATTGTGGACAAGTTTAGTTGGATCTTTTTCCTTATGATTATATTGATAAAATATGTTTAATACCTTGTGGATACCAGATCCATAACATTATATTCTTTAAAAACATAATGAATGTCAAGAGAATGACGTTACTGAATGATGTGTGTCTTCAAGTACGTGACTTGAACAATGAGATCATAAAATATTAAGAGTATGTAAATTCTCATTATATCAAGTTGGATATTACTATCGAAGGTAGATAGATAGGAGTAACACAAAATACTAGTGTGTGTTTTGGTTGATGGCAAAATCTCACCGGTCATGATATGTGATATCAAACCAAGCACACAGTGTGACACCCTGCACCACAGAGAAACAAGATAACTCAAAGACAAAATGTAGAAAAGAGATTAACAAATTATTAGTAGAAAACACTAAAAATTAAAACCATTTTGCATAAAACTGCCCCATAGCAAGAACCTTTACACATGTGCACTTTCATGCCTCAAAGCATCCACAAAACATGTTGTCAACCTGTAATGACAGAATTGTTCTAGAACGTATATACATGATCCCATCATAGCTGATATACAACAAGAAAATAAGGAGTACACATTCATAAAACATCTAAAAAACATACCCAAAGTACCCGAGGGTACATGGACGACTCTAGGACCCTATCAACAAAGACAACCAACAACACTTCTAACCTTATTATCTATTGCTCCTCTGGCTACTGCTCAACCACCTCTGCACGATCTCTAATTCCTCGTTCTCTTCAACCTAAAAAGGTTGTTAACCAATGGGGTGAGACACACAATCCCAGGGAGAGATATAACTCTTAGTCAACTCTATTATTACCACAAATAAGATAAACTAAGAAGTAATATAAATAATAGGAAGAACAAGTACTATTGAATTATGAAACATCTTAATTATTAAAAAGGAATATGAAGAACATGTATATTTTCTACCAACAACATTGTCTAAGGATCAACGAAGGCCTCAACCAATTTTTTGGTATTTGATCCTACACAATAATACTACACGGCTGATTACGTATTCATTATGCCCTGAGGATTTGGATCATACCATCCAAATCCAACCGACCACTATATGAATATATAGTCAAGTCTGTTCCATACAAGGTCTAATGGATGAGCCAGAATCCACGACCTCACCTTCCTCGTTCAGCACAAGTAAACATATAGTGACTTCATGAGTCATCTGCTTCTAGGGACATTTTAGTCTGAATGTGTGTATTTATCCCACCTTGGAACAAGTTACAGTGCTAGAGAAATTGAGATAAAGCTTATAGCATTTCTCATCTAGGTACGACTTACATTCAATCTTGTGATACAGTTCCAGGTATGACTTACAGTCAATCCTGTGATACAATTCTAGGTAATCTTGTGACACAGTTCCGGATATGGCATACAGTCAATCCTATGATACAGTTATTTTTAGGATGCAAGGTGGTATTTCAACTTGCACCCCACATATTCAACAATATGCACTCTGACTTAAACTCATTTCATCATTCAACATTGCTAACACTGAATGGATATATGCACAAGGCAACTACACTATTAAATTTCTCTTGATTTATTTAGATCAATTTCAACATATTCAAGCATCAATCAAGTTACAACGTATAACCTCTTAAACAAGATCTGCATAAATAGTGTATGACTCAACTCCAGAACATATTTAATCACATCATCACTAATGCATGTTATCACTTATATGTCCATCTCAAGGACCAATGTCCGTCACAAGGATCAAGGACCACTTGTCCATCACAAGGACCAATGTCCATCACAAGGACCACATATCCATCACATCATAACCATCATAGCACATACATGGCTATGTTCATCAATCAGCAACACCTGCATGGTTAGAAACTGATAAGAAAAGGTAAAACATTATCATCTCATAGAAATCATGCCATACATTCACATCATATACTTTACATTATGACAATTAGAGTTTCACTTTACTCGATTAGGATTTACAAGGTTGGATCATCAACCATCTTTAGATTATCACTTTCCTCATCATAGAAGCATGTCTCTCATCATCATCATAAAACACATTGTGTAGATTAGAAACATGACCTTCTCATCCTATGTACAACTACTCCTTAGGTTGTCACATCATCACCATTAATGTAACATCCCAGGATTTGAGGCCTTAGATAACATGATCTTAAAAGGAATGATTGGACTACCCATATCACCAAGGTGCACCTCCATTTCCAGGAGCCCATCACTAAGAACTGCATAGTTAAGTGTGCTCAGCTTGGAGTAGTACTGGGATGGGTGACCTGTCGTGAAGTTGATCCTGGCATGCGCGTGAGTGAGGACAAAGTGCACAGTTAAGGCTAGTGGTGGTCTGTGGGGATAGGCGTCATTCCTAAAACTCTACTAGAGCCTTGGGCAGTGGGTCCGGGCATTGCAAATGGTATCAGAGCCATAACCCCTCCAGTAGGTGGGGCTCACATGGGCATGGCATGCCAGTCTTGAGTCGTGTGGTCCAGGGAAATGAGGTCTCGGATAACATGATCTTAAAAGGAATGATTGGACTACCCATATCACCAAGGTGCACCTCTTTTTCTGGGAGCCCATCACTAAGAACTCCATAGTTACGCGTGATCAGCTTGGAGTACTACTAAGATGGGTGACATGTCGGGAAGTTGATCCTGGCATGCGCGTGAGTGAGGACAAAGCGCACAGTTAAGGCTAGTGGTGGTCTGTGTGGATAGGCGGCATTCCTGAAACTCCACTAGAGCCTTGGGTAGCGGGTCCGGGCGTTACAATTTAACTTTTACATATATAAGATTCATCACTACACCACATAGGGGTATTGGTTAGGGCTAGGGTATCAACCACCACACTAAGATAGGATATTGGTCACAACACTAGGGTAGGGTATCAGTTTACACTACATATCAAGAAACCAACCTAGGTAGGGTATCAGTCTGCCAACTCAAAGATGAGTATCAATTTATTACAAAAGATATCAGTTCATCATCACTTGTACCAGATTTTCATCTCTTAGAGAGAGAGACGGCCAAGGCACAACAAAGGCTATCGGTTTCACTATCCTTTAGGGTATTGGCCTACCCACTCAACTAGGGCATCAGCCTGCCCATCAACTAGGTTATCATCTTGCCCAACAACTAGGGTATCGACCACATGGGTTGGTGGCATCGGTTGAACCACAAGGTAGGTTCTTCTCACCTCTAAACAAGGTGTGATGGGCTAAGGTGTATCACTTAGCAAGATGTTTTGGTTTTTACATGCATATCAGATTAGGGTTAACCACCTTCAGATTCCACACTTAACTAGAAACATGGGGACTCAACTCTCTTCCCACCCAAGGCATCATGAGATCATGGAAAGCCTCATCACAAGAAGCATATCGGGCTAAACAAGCATGTCGAGTTATAAGAATATTGGTCATCTTACCATATCGATTTGCAAGGAGCAACACATATCGGTTTAGTCATCTTCTACCTTAAGATGACGATACTACCAAGGAAAAGAAAGTGATGTTTCATGGAAGCAACTTAACATGGTTCTATTCTCAAAAATAGAATAGATATACCAATAAAATCTACTAGCATGCAAGAGAAACAAGCTAAGAGAAACTAGAAAGATAAAAAGTAGAAGTGTTATAATAATAAAGTAGGGTTAGAGTTGTATAACCCGCCTCAAGAACAACCACTAAGATTTAAACTCCAAGGTCAAGCTCCAAGCTCAAGGTAGAAAAAGATCCTCCTAGCTCGACCTCCACCACACCTCTAAGAACGAAGATAGGAACTTGGTCAAGAAAGAAAAAGAGAAAAAGAAGGTGCCAAGGTCCATGTCTGAGAACAAGAAAGAAGAAGAGGAGAAAGCTAGAAAACCATGGCTTACTAAGGAGGAAGATGAAAGAGAGAACCACCAACTTCTAACTCGCCCTCCAAGCTCCAAGGGAGAAGACTCTTCAAGCTCAAGGTCAGCCACCAAGGAAAGCAAGCAAGGATTTCTAAAAGGGTTCTCTTGCATGAGAAGGAAGAGGTGTATATGCATGGCCAGAGAGAGAGAGCAAGGGAAAGGTGTCACCACCTTAGAACCCTAGAAGACACTTGTCTAGGAAGAAGGGACACATCCCATGCCATGCAACAAGGTGTGAGGACCTAAGTCTCACCAACTTGGTCACTAAGGAAAGTCAAGGTCGACACACCCTTCCACCTCCTCCACAAATTGATTGGGCTGAAACCCTAGGTCACAAGGCAATATGGCACTCCTCCTAGAGTCTCTACAACCCGATATGGTGATCCTTTAGGTGCCAAAAATTGATAGAATGTCCCTGACGACATCCTCAACTGATACCAAGCCCTTTCAAGGCAACCACAAATCGATACAGGCTTCACCAAGGCTCTCAAGCCCAGGACAACACTCCAAAGAGCAAAACACACCTCAAACATTTGCCCAAAACATCACCAAGGATGTCACCACTCAACCAAGGTCAAAACAAGGATACCAACACTTTCTCTCTCTTCTAGATAAAGCCACGAGAGAGAAGAAATACTCTAGAGGTGGCAAACTTGCACGTCAACCCTAATTCTGGGTAAATTGCAAGTTCCACCAAAACCTCACCACAAAGCAGAAAACATCAAGAAACAAGTTGAAACAAGGAACACCAACCTTCAACATGCCCTAATTACATCATAGATGATTAGAGCAAGGAGCTAAGAAACTCACTTAAGCATAACAAATAGGGTTAACCCAAAATGTGGGTCAGGGTCCTTATAAGCCATAAACCCCTAACAGGGATTTTGCCTCCAAAATTTTAAGGGAAAAGGGAAGGGCACTTCCTCCTCATCTCCTCTTCGAGCTCTCACGTGGCTTCCTCAACACCACGATGTTGCCAAAGAAGCTTCACAAACACAAGGTCTTTCCTCTTCAACATCTTCACCCTCTGATCAAGGATCAACATGGGACCATCCTCATAGGTCAAAACCCCATAAAGCTCCACCTCCACATGTTGTATCACTGTCTCTGTATCCAGATGACACTTACTCAACATACTGACGTGGAACATTGGATGCAACCTGTGCAACTCTGGTGGTAACTCCAACTTATAGGACACCTTCCTGACTTGTGCCACAACTGGGTAAGGTCCCATAAACCTGGAAGCCAACTTTCCCTTCTTCCAAAACCTCAAAACACTTTTCTAGGGAGAGACCTTTAGATATACTTTATCTCCCACTTGGAATTCCAAAGGCCTACAATGATTGTCTGCATATGACTTTTGTTTGTCCTATGCTACTTTTAACTATTGATGTATCACTTTGATCTTCTCAGTCATCTATTACACAAGCTCAGGACCTTGAAGTTGATACTCCCCTGTCTTATACCAACACAATAGATATCTATAACATCTCCTATATAGCACCTCATATGGTGCCATGTCAATACTTCTCCGATAGTTGTTATTGTAGGCGAACTCTATCAAACTGAAGTGTATATCCCAACTTCCTAACAATTGAAGAACACAAGACCTCAAAAGATCCTCCACGGTCTGAATGGTTCTTTCAGATTGACCATATGTATGCGTGTGGAACGTAGTGCTAAACTTCAACTGCGTACCCAAGGATGTGTGTAGTTGCTCCCAAAAGTGACTTGTAAACTGAGGACCTCTATGAGATACTATAGTAGCTAGGACACCATGCAAACACATTATCTCATCAACATATACTTGAGAAAGTTTTTCTACTACGAACGTTGTCTTCACAGGGAGGAAAAGAACTGACTTGGTCAACTGGTCAAAGATCACCCAAATGGAATCATAACCTTTGGCTATCCTAGGAAGACCAACCATAAAGTGCATGGTCACTTGATCCCATTTCCACTGAGGTATAGGAAATGGTTGCAATGTCCCTACAGGCTTCTGATGCTCAACTTTGACTTAATAAGACACAACACATCTTGCAACAAACTCAGCTACATTTTTCTTTAATCCTAGCCGCCAATACTATTACACCCCGATCTCACAATTTCCACTAATCATGAGATCAGGGCATAAATTGAGGATTTAGCATAATACAAAGATCACATTTAACTTTTTCTTCTCTTTCAAAACTATTTGTTTCCTCACATTGAGCCACATAAACCAACTTTACAAGAGAATCTAAACATTGATTTCTCTAATCTAATTTCAACAATAAAAATGCATGTATGATCATTCATTTTGTTCCTCATACTTTAAGCACATAAAACTTGTTGATTCACACATATTGCTAAAAGAGGAATAATGTTATACACCATCATTTACAACTCTCTATTATTTCTTTAGAAGGACCTAGAGTGACAAGGACCGACTGAACATAACTATACTCAGACTTAACTCTTGTGGCAGATCTACTCTGATGCAATGATATCTTCTTCAAGTCCATGTGATTTCCCTAAAAATTGTGAGTAGAGGGGTGAGCCTACTCGCTTAGTGAATGAGTACTTCAAAGAAACAGTCTAAAGCACTAATATAATTACATATATACTTTTGAGCAATTGATATCAATTATAACAGTAGTAAGCTTTAAAGAGTCTAATAATTGACAATCATAAATATGGAAGGATACTGTAAATTTATATAAGAGTGAATCAATATATGAAATGCTTGATTGATCATAAAGAGAACTAATAATTCAGAAACCTAGAAAGAATAATTGAATAACCATACACACTTGTTTGACATGTCATTCATTTTATTATGCCCTGATCATATGCAGTGTACTCTACATATGAAGACTCGTAGTGCACTACGATCACACTGTACAAGACTTAGCAGACACACTCGGGAAATGCTAAGTCTGACTACTCTCCTGGTCTGCAATAGGGAAATGGCTCTCTGGCCTAAACTGGACTCCTCCTCTAACATGAGCACACAGGTGGAGAGTCAAGCCACCTCTTGGATTTTCTGTACTCTAGTGCCACCAAGGCTTCTGGTTGATGTTGGACACTACAAACTATAATTTAAGGAGACTTCCACTAGGGCTTTGTCCCCCGTGCCACTTGATAGCACATTCTGACCCCTGCATATTGGATTCTTCCAGGGTTAGGTCATTTCGCCCCTAAGGCAGAGACCTCACATAAGGGTTCTACGGTGTTCAGGGCTCCTAAGTTTATTATTTTATTATTCCTAGAAAGTTCTTTTCTACATTGTACCCTTCTCTTACTTATACTTGACTCTAGTATCTCTATGGTGTAGCATCTACTTATTTGAAGTTATAATACAACATGTATATCATTCTAAACTTTCCAGAGCAGTATATTCAAAACATTGTAATATACAGAGTAATCAACATACTATACATTAAGACAAGCTAAAATTATTAAATAAATAGATTACATGTCCACTTGGTACATACACACTACAATCATGCAATTTATCATCTTATTACACTGATAAGAGTTAATTACTTGACATATGAGAAATCGTCAATAGCACCTGCAACTTATTTGTAATTTCTCAAAAAACGTGCATATCAACCCAAATCTTGAGTTGTTCATCTCATAACTCAATTAAGAGTTAATTACTTATCAGTACAAGAATTATTAATAATAACTGAGAACATTGATATCATAATACTTGATTCATTGAACACCCTACCCTTAGGGTTTCATTTAATCACAACAAATGCTACAATGAAAGGTGTAATACATCTATCACATAGTTTTCAAATCATTACAACACATGATACATGGGATCTCAATCCCTTATCACATTACTGAGAATTCTCATCCCTTCACATCATTATCATAATTACTGAATCTGGTATTCAAACCCTTAGATCATCACATATCATTGTTACCTCTATAATAACCATTACCTATAGGTCCTTAGACCAAGGTATTCATTTCACTGGTTGTACAAGTATTCTCATGGCTCACAATGCCATCACACATCTTGTCACCTCTCACTAGGAAACAACTTATTCCCATGGCTCCCATAAAGATTTCATGCAACATAAACATTCACTGAATAAAGACTACTATCACCAAATCATATAACATCAATATATGTATGAAACCTTGGAACTGAGCTGAATTTGGGATTCCATGTCATTCACCGGGATATCATGCATCAATAATAACATTGAATAAATGAAGTCTATCATGTCAATAAAATCCTTTCAAATGGATTTCATGATATCTATTTGCAAATATCCAACTTTCCTCGCATCTAGGGTTTCACCCTCTTCAATGAGATGCCAAACAAACACTACTCACTTCAAACGAAATCTAAGATAGTATCTGACATATATGAACTATGAATTTAGATAAACAATCATTGAAAACCAAGGGGATCTAGATAAGAAACTTTCTCTATTTACTTATACAACAAATTTCAATCATAGACAAATTCCATATATTTTAGTTTACTCGTATAACCTCTGTGAATACTTAGGGAATTCTCATTATAATGCATTGTATGCATTTTTAATACGATTTTATCACCTGAAATTCATTCAAACAAAGGAAGAATCCATTTCATATCATTTTGCAACAACTTAGAACAAATAGACAATTCAGGGTTTGTAGTCGCATACTAAGCAATTGAAGATTATGGTTGATTTAATCAATTTTCGTGAAATATACTATTTAAAGGAAGTTCTAACTCACCCTAAGGTGTGAAAGCACCTTAAAAATGAATTCCACATCTGAAAATCTCGAATCCATATCATATCCCTAGCAATTCACTCAATTCAACTTCCTTTTAACTTGGAAACCCTAAAAATGAGGGATTATGAAGAAAGAGTGAGAAAATGGGAAGTTTTAATATCCTTTTGGATCAAATCAGAGGAGGGACATAATTTTGACATGTGAAAAAACATTCACCATCAAACTATATCCAAAGAAGCTAAACTTACATGATTTCATCATTCCTAGGACCGCAAAACCCTAGGTCAGCATCTCCATCAATTTCTCCTCTCAGACCCTAACTATCTCTCTCTCTAGGATTTTGTTTCTTTGTATTGAATCACGAATTATGATATCTCCTTGTGTGTTAGGTTGACCATATAGAGCAATTGAGCTTCTTGGGTTAATTGCACATTGACCCCTCACTAAACGTTTTCTTATTTCAGTAGATTTTTCTGTCATCCAAAGGTTTATGTGAATTCGTGTATTTTAGATATCAAACCTTCTCCAAAAATTATGAGAATTTAGCATGTTGTGTATAATTCAGATAAAAAGCTTCAGTTAAAATTTTTGATCATTCCAAGCTTCCATTAAATAATTAAAAATCGAATGGTGCACTACTTTATAGAATTCTGTAGAAATGTCAGTTACTGTAATTCTTCTATTGATAAGGTCTAAATGCATCCAAAAATTATGAAAATTTTACATGTTATTTATGACTTTGTTTAAGATTTTAAGTTAAAATATCAGATCATTTGGAGTTACCAATAAATAATTAAAATAAAACACTACACTACTGAAAAACACTTAGTCAGCATTTTGGTCGAAGTATAGTTCGACCAAGAACCACATTCAAAGAACACTCAAATATTATAAAATTTTTCTCCAATATGCATGATTGAGTTATCCATATCATATCAAAAATTCAATTCAATTAAATTTTTTTATAAAATATGAAAAATCATTTCCCAGCGTGGTAGGCCTGTGCCGGGGGAGCAGGGAAGGGAGGAAAGGGAGCTATCCTGATCAAATTCCATACTCATGTACCATCAAAACCCAAATTTCAGCCAACTAGAGTTTATATTTCTCAAACCCTAATTTCTCAAACAATAGAACACGAAATGTTCTTATTAGGTATGAAACATCATAATTGAATTATCATTATTAATTATATTTAAGAAATGATCAATCCAATTAAGTATATAATCATCTAGGTAAACCCTAGTTTACCAATTAAGCTCAGATGCGGTCATAACAATTCTCCCCTCCTTAAAAAGGTTTCATCCCTAAAACAAATATGCAAGTAAAGTACATTCAAGGTTTATTTTAAGCTTATGAAATATTACATGTCATTATATTCTTGTATTTCATACTTGAATGCAGTTTTCAACATTAAGTCCTTTATTCCTTTACTAAATCACAACGTGTTTGAAATAGTTCTTAAGGATAACAAACAAATTCTCTATGCCACAATCAATCATAGGATAGAGAGAAAAACAACCATTTCAATATTTTCATACTCTTGAGGTGTTACCTCAACATCGATAATCTGATCCAACTATCTCAATTCATACTACTAAATATGTACTATTGTAATGTATTACCTCTAAATCCCAAAAGAGAGTTCACCGTGTTCTTTTGAATTTTACTATTGTTCTACTAAAATAGCAAAACAATATTGAGTTAAAAGACTAGATTCAACAACAATTGTACATTACTACTCACGACATCCCCATTTGATCATGGATGCATAAGGTGAGCATTACCATCACATTCCATACTATTCTCAAGTATGAACCCACACATAATTCAAGGTGTAACCATCGAGTTATAGCATACTAGGGTTTCAACAATAGTAACAGAGTACTCCATAATTATATTAGTCATTAAAGGACTATTCATACCCAATTACCATCACTTAGTTATATTAAATCTAGGTATAACAAGCTACACCTCATTAGGGTTATATATCAATACATTATGGTTATCATCCCTTCTATTCATATGAGTGAATAGGTAAGACTACCTTTATTTAGGGTAACCCTTCATTTGTTCCGTCATTATTCAACCCATATCACCATACCCCAATTGTACAATACTAAGATGGATTACTAGTATGAATGACTACAACTAGCAGACACCTTTAATTAACATATTGCTTGCACGTGTACACTGAAATCATACATAGAACCAATTTACACCCCTTAATATAACTTCAACAAATTATACTTCTAAAAACAAATTCACATGTTACTAAAAGCCATTATTTTCTCTTATCTCTCTCCTCATTCACTACTACTTACTGTTTGCTACTTATCCTTCTCATTTTAATCATGTAGATTAAACATCCCTAAAATTGAAACATACAAGGTATGGATAGATTATTCATCATTGTTGTTATTACTGCAAGAATTTATTTCATATCACACTTCACTCATATTGCATTTCACCTTTTATTCAAAACACACCTCTTATTTTTCAAATCTATTTATTATCCTTTACTCTAAATCATTTCCATATTGTTTATCTACCTTTTAGATTAGCTAGGATTACTATCAAAGCTAGTTTACATCTCATAGTGCAAATTTCATGATCTTGTTTCATAGAGATGCTAGTATTCAAGGTCAAATTACTAGTGACAACCCTTGAACTACTACAACTCTAAACATTCTAGGGTTTGGCCTTTATTAGTGGCATGACGTTATTGTGGTGTGACTTTGCTCCCTTAATTTGAAATACAAACTTTGGATCTCACAAGTTTTTACTAAAGTCTTCCTTATCTTATCAATTGAATTTTCTTCATCTTAATTGGCCATTCAGATAGATTATATTCTCAATTTACCCTTCTAGGGTTTCATGATCATATTGTGTATCATTATTACATTCACTAGATGCCTCTACCATGGTGGTTATGCATCATATATGATTCATTTTCTTATCACTTCATTCCCACATTTCTCTCATTAAGTAATACATGGAAGAGAAGACAATTCTGAGACTAAGAATTCTTATCTTCAAACATCCCATTAATACATTTGTCATATGTAGGTTTAATTAGTTATCAACAAGGATACTTGACTAACTAGAACTTGATTGAATCTCCTAACCTCTTTCTTTTATTATCTATAGTGGGCAGACAACGCATTGCTCATTTTTATTTCTTGATTGAGAAGGTGTCTGACAAAGTTGCAGCCTGGAAGTCCAAATTCCTCTCATTCGTAGGGCGACGATTGCTGATCAAGCATGCTCTCAATTCCACGACGTTGCATGTTGTCATTGTAGCGGATCTGCCGGCGGGCGTGATGAAAAGAATCAACTCCATCTTCTCCTGTTTCCTATGGTTAGATAGGCAGAATTGATCCATGCGCGTGGGATCGTGTCACCAGTCCTACACAGACGTGCGGCCTGAGCATCCCGTCATTACAGCTCACGGCTAAGGCCTTTAGGTTCAAAGCATGCTGGGAAGTCATTCAAGGGGACTCCGCTTGGGCTACCTTCATGAGGGACAAATACAGGTCGAAATACAAGAACCAAGATGGGTGCTATCCACCGTATTTGAAGAAGAGTTATTTTGCTTCAACTTACTGGAAGAAGTTGTGGGCCACATACCCTGAAGTAATTCCAAGATGTAGGTGGGTCGTTGGAAAAGGGAACATTTCCTTAAGGGAGTCGAGATGGTGTCAGGAGATCATGCAGAATTATGCTATCAGATAGGCGGACACTCGGTTAGAGATCAAGGTCAGTGACTTCTGGTTACACAACGTAGGTTGGTACTGGAACACCCTCAACAATATCATATCTCCAGAAGGGATTGAACAGATTCAGAGGTCCATGGCAGCTGTTTCTGACAAGGCGGATTGCTTGATATGGACCCCTACAGACAATGGGTCATTCAGTCTACGATCTGCTAAGGCGATCATCTCTCACACACAATCTATAGATGTTATACATCCCAGGGACATAGATTGGATACGGTCCACATCCGTTCCCAGAGCAGGAGTTGTGTTATGGAAGGCAATTAACGGCGCGTTGCCAACTGATGATCGTATTAGGAGTTGTAGAATTCCCATGGCTTCCATGTGTACCTGCTGCGAGCAGCCTGAAGAGGAGACAATCGAACATCTGCTTTTCGAGGGACAGTTGGCCAGAACCTTGTGGTCAAGTTTTTCTGACATCTTTGAGTCTATACCTCGGTCCATCGCTATCCTGAAGTTGTTGAAGCCGTCTGTGATCCTGGAGGTGTGGCTTCAAAATGAGATGATCATTCTTATCCTTTGGATGATTTGGTGAGCAAGATGTGATATACGATTTCAACAAAAGAAGTATAGGCCCGAGAAGATGTGGGATGAGATCTTCTTCATTCTTTATAAAACCGTGTCTAAGAAGAAGCTTAGTAGCAAAGATGACGCGTCTTTGTATGAGAAGCTAGGAGCCAAAGGAATTGACGTGCACAGTTCTAGAATCAGGTCTATTAGCTTGATCAGATGGGTACCTCCTTATATGGCGAATTTAAAGTTAAACCTGACTATCAGAACAGGCAAAGATATTATGGGGTCTCAGTGTAGATGGACCGTCGGGATTATCAGAAACAGGCATGGGCATGTGAGGCTCGTTTTCATATTCTGGCTTTTGGAGAAGGACTACTATGTGGCTTATATACAAGTGTGTTTCGTTGCTTTGAAGATATCCAATGATCATAACTTGACGATATCTTGTTTTGAGATTGATGATCAGAGAACTCATGATTGTATATGGAATGGTGCCTCAAGCCCGTGGAGAGCAGCTCCATACCTTTCTGAAATCCAAAATGTGATGGCAGAAGAAGCGATTTTGGGCTTCCTGGTCCCTAAAATCATTAACTCCACACCGAGTTACTTAGGGATGTGGGGTAATCAGCTCGAGGAGGGTGAAGTGTGGTCTGAGCAGATGAATCTCCCTATGCGTGTTAGAGGTATGATTTACCTGGAGAGAAAAGGAGTTCCCCATATTCTTACAAGATGGACTAATATTAGTGGAGGAGGATAGGGTGGTATGTATGTTTTGCTGGGTTCACTTGTAATGAAGGCATGATGATATTTTGCCCATTGCGGATCATGGGATGAATATATCTGATCCGTGTTTATTTAAAAAAAATATTACTCCACAATGTTTCAAACCCTTCCTTACTTTCCATAATCCTCTTACCATATACTACTCTTCCATCTGTTATCTTTAACTTCTACTTTTATCTTATGATCATGTTGCTTATTCATGTGTATGATCATGTATTCCATGTTGCACATATTTCAATTTATCCTTCTACTAATTTGAATTTGAAATTCTAAATCAATAATCTCTCTACTAGTTTCAACTCATATTTAATACATTATGTATCCTTCATTTTAAATCAAACGGCTCATGCATGGGTGAAACATAGTTTCTCTTATATCAAGTTTTTCCTTCCTGAGTATAGTCTACCTTTGTATAACTTATTCATTTTTTAAGATACACTTTTATTATTTTTTTAGAAACTAGTTTGTTATTCTGTAGAGACTTGGAATCCAAAGGTAGTAAGGATGGATGTATTAAACTTATGAATAAAGGTATACATTCCATGCTCTCAATTATGTCATAACCCTCATTCCTTAATCAAGTTCATCATTTCCAACATTTATCTTTGTTTTAACTTAGTTTCTTATCCTAGTCTTATGATTTACGTTTTTATCTAATTCTCTTTACTTTAACTCTTTTGAAGACTCTTCACTTATATTTATTTATCGTATACTTAACTCTTTTCTTCTATTTTTCCTTTACTTTGGAGTACATAAAAACATTGTACTCAGTTATATAATCCATTCCTCATGATGGATTCTTACTACCTTGGCCCTTACATACTTTTCTCATATCGTTTCCATATTTCATATTTAGAGTTCATATAATATTATTCATTAAACTTAATCTAAACCTTATATTGTGTTCCTTTATTCCCAACTAAGGATTTCTCATATGAGGCCCCAAAGTTGGGTCTCAGATATGAGATCCAACTATTTCTTAGCTATTCTAATCTTTCCCATATGTTTCAACATCTTAGTGTATGTACATTCTCACTATGATGTGGGTCTAATTTATCCAGAGTCTACTCTTATCATATTATTAATAGGAGTCATTAGATCCCAGTAATGCATCATGCTAGTCAGACAAGGCTGAACCTGCAGTCCTGAAGCCAAGAGCTACTTAGGATTAACCAACTCCTATTAATCTCAAACATCTGGAAAGAATATCCACTTATGAAAGTTCATTCAAAGATCATTTCTAGTCTACTTGATACAAAGAATATAATCAAGAAATGCTACAACCTCATAGTGTACAATAAATCTTAAAGACCCATATATATATTTCAAAATACTGAATATCTGAATTTGAACTTATAATAGCATTTCTATTCATCTCCAATAAAACAACAATATGAAATGAAAGTTCTATCTCATTTTATATTTATGCTCTTAATTCATGTTACTTATCTTGTTTCTAACCCTAATATTTCGAGGGTTCCTCTCTAGACCATCCTTCCACTGTATATACCTAGCCAAGGTATACATGAAAGAATAGACAGAGTAGCTTGATACTGGTTGATCCAAGTACTCAGATACTAGGCCAAGATATCCAAATACTCAAATCCCCAGAGCTAACATCATAACATCTCCTATGTGCCACACTTATGACTCTAACTTACAAACTTAATGGTCCCTGACAACTCAACCTAAGCTTTGATACCAAGTTGTTACACCCCGATCTCTCAATTTCCACTAATCATGAGATTAGGGCATAAATTGAGGATTTAACGTAATACAAAGATCACCCTGTAACATGCTGAATTTTGGACTTTTTAGCTTTTTGTCCTCTTTTCCATCCGTTCCTTTCATTTCTATACTCTTTTCCATTCTGTTTAATTTGTGGATAATATAATGGCCTAATGAGCATTTGTTCACCTTTTCTCTCAATATTTGGGTTTATGCACAAATACCTCAGTGGAAGCTTAGTGATGGGTCAAATATGCAAAATATCCACTTGAGTGATAAAAAGAATAAAGTAATTCAGGTTATAACTTTCTAGTATCTTTTATTATATGTAAAAGGAGATAATTCTCAAAATATGCAAAAAGAAAATAATAAATGTGGTAATTGGAAATAATATAGAATATAATGGATAAAAGGAGATAATGAGAAATATATTGTTCCAAAAATCATAAGTGGAAACCCATGAAGATAATTTTGATGTCAATTTCGTTTTCTTGACTTAAAAGATACTTAATGGCCAAGTATCATCTAATTTGGATAATAAATAAATATATATAAACCTTTATCACAAGATAATGGGAAATAAGCCAATAAGGTGAAATAAAATATCTAATGTCCTCAAATTGGAATAATAACTCCAAATTCGTAATATGCATATCAAAATTAGTCTATATGTGAATTTTTATTTAATTTGGTCAATGTTTAATCTTTTATTTTATTCAGGAGAGAGAAAATGACTCAAAGACCAAAAATATTAAATATATGTTGAAAAAAAATAATTAATGCCAAAGTCGTGTTCCACACGTTTAGTATTTCTTATAGGACAAGTTTTATATTTTTAGAGAGTTTCTAGATACCTCTAATAAATTAAAAGGATAAATAAGTAGTAAAATGTAAATGAATTAAATAAAATAATAAAAGTCTTCAAAAAAAATTCAAATTCGTATTCTACATGTTAAAATAAACCTTTGTATGTATTTTGAATCAATTTGGAAAATATTTTTTGAGAAGATAAATTTAGGAAAGAGAAAGTGTGCAAAACTTTTAAAGCATTATTTAAAATAACAAACAACTTCCACAAATGGAAATAATACAAAATTCGTGTCTAACATACTTAATATGAGTTAGGGTGAAGTTTTGTAATTTTTGTATAATCATAGAGTCATAAATAAATGAGTAAAGAGAAAATGTGTATTGAATTATTTAATGCATTAAAGATTCTCAAAAGGGAAAACTAGTTTCGTATTCCGATTCTACACGTCAGAATTAGTCATGGTGCAAATTTTGGTTATTTTTGGAAATTTTTTGATCCCTAAAATAAAGAAAGACAAAATGTTAAGTAATGAAATAAAGGACTTTATTTTGTGTTGGATTTGGCAACGGATTAAGTGTTATAATGTACGCGTCAACAGTGACCGTCAGATCACGATTGGATGGTGTCTGAATCGTCTTCTAGCTTGCTCCCAACAAGGCAACATGCCAATGTTTTGGTGTGGATTAAAATTGAGAATTCTCTCTCGTTTCTTGACAGTTTTTCAAAGTTTTTGATGCTATGGATTCAGGAGTGAATTCCACACCACATTATCCCAAAATTTTTGTATTTTGATGAAGATTCGAGAAAAATACAAAGCTTTCTCCCCAAGCTTCGATGGTCCATTATGAATTCTAGGTCTCCTTGCCTCTCTCTCTCTCTCTCTCTCTCTATATATATATATATATATACACACACACCCCAAGGACCGCTATCACATTTGCAACTCAACCACGTTGTTAATTTTGAGTTTCGTGGACGTATTGACCTCCATCTAGCCGTTGTATGCCCCTGATCTTGCGGAACCCCTCGCGTTCTTCTCTTTTCGCCTCCGTTCAATTACAAGGTACCAACAGATTCCTCTGGTCTTCGTGTTTCTTTTGGGTACCTAAACACGAAGTTCCGTTGTGTATTGTGATTTTGCCCAAAATTGCTAGCAGCAGGAGCCGATGTTCATCGGCTGTCGTGCGGGTGAGTTGGGGAAGATGATGATCCGTCATTTTACCGTTTTCCCCATGATCAATTCTCTTCGCCTTTGTCCTGCGTATGGACAACATCGTCTTTTTCTTCCATGGTTGACCGGCCTTTGACCCGGCTTGGACCTTTGCCAGCCAGTGGGGTGGGCCACTAACTTGGGTCGCTATGATTGGGCCAAGTAGTGGGCTCGGTCACACCTTCTCTCCTTTTCAAAACGAAAATCAAATTTTCTAATTTTCTCATTGGTTGATATTGTAATATTGATATCTTTTTACTCGATTATCCAAATTTAAAATCAAAATATGTTTTATAATCGGAAGAATGAGATCTATCTAAAAAAATACTTTTGTGGTCTGATTTTGAGTATTTTGAATATGTATTTTTCGAGTTGATTTAATTAACTAATAAATATAGAAAATACTCTAAAAAGTCAATAACTCGAAAATATACAAATATATATGTTATCTTGATCAGAAGAACATAACTGAGATAGTAGTGAGGTTTTTAGAGTGTAATTCGATTGTTTGTGGAAAAAGTAGATGGTTTTGAGGTTTTAATCCTTTAATGAATATACATAGACCTAATACATGGATATAATGATGAAATTAGGGCAAGTGGATTCGATCTCATGTAAAGGTTATGAAAAGTGGTTTTATGGCTCTAAAGAATGAGGTATGTACTATGTATGTGCTTAATACACTTCAGTTGGGAATCATTTGTTCCTTAATCTATGCTTTCCATAATGAGGCTTATTTGCACCTTATATTCTATCTCTCTTGAATCTATTGCTATACTTGCCTGATAATCATTTTGGATTATTGTTCTTGGGTCTTAGTTACCCCTTTGCCATGTTCTATTTGGATGATGCTATTACTTGCCATTGTTTTTAGCATGTTGATTTTATTAGACTAACTACTGTAGTGGTACTTGTATGTACAACCACCCATTGTTGGGGAATGTGTCATTTCTCCCCTGGGGAATGTGTTACTCTCCCCCACACACAAAATGTGTGTAGGTGACTAGGAATGTCTTATTCTCACCTCACCCTTTGGTTGAAGGTCCGGTAGGTGCCTCAACCCTACTTAGTAAAGGTAGTCAATATTAATCATACATGCAATCCTTTTTTGATATGTTCTTTATGGCAAGCATCTATTGAAATATTCTTTTATATATATGGCCTCATTCTCTTGATATCTTCGTCATATGATGAACCCTATCATGTTTATATTTTCTTTGCTTATCTTGTTGCATTAGAATAGTTTTGTAACACATACTTTTATTTTCCTTCCCTCTGCTGGGTGCTTTCCCAACCACCTAGATGTGGAGCAAGGTGATGGATAATGCATGAAGTTCTTAGCGTTGACATGGACTAGCTGATGGATATGTTGCTTGGAGACAAAAGTGGAGTAGTCTAGACTTCCCTCTATCTAGATCCTAGTTGTGTATGATGATGTAACTCTAAAAGGGAGAATTTGATGTATTTTTGTACAATTTTTATGAAATTCAATATAGTCACAAAATTTTTATCTTCTGTTGCTATCCAAATTGGATTTTGTTTACCATTATTATTAGTAGAGAGGTTGACTGATTTCACTCTTTACACGCCCTTAACTTTTTTCTCTTTCAAAACTCTTTGTTTTCTCGCATTTAACCACATAAACCAACTTTACAAGGGAATCTAAACATTGATTTCACTAATCTGGTTTCAATAGTAAAAATGCATGTATGAACATTCATTATGTTCCTCATACTTTTAAGCACATAAAACTTATTGATTCACACATATTGGTATAAGAGGAATAATGTAATACATCATCATTTACAACTCTCTCTTATTTCTTTACAAGGACCAAGAGTGACAAGGACTGACTAAACTTAACTATAATCAGACTTAACTCTTGTGGAAGATCTACTCTGATGCAATGATATCTTCTTCAAGTCCATGTGATTTCCCTAAAAATTGTGAGTAGAGGGGTGAGCCTACTCGCTCAGTGAATGAGTAATTCAAAGAAATAGTCTAAAGCACTAATATAATTACAGGTATACTTTTGAGCAATTGATATCAATTATAACAACAGTAAGCTTTAAAGAGTCTAATAATTGACAATCATAACTATGGCAGGATACTCTAAATATCTATATGAGTGAATCAATATATGAAATGCTTGACTGGTCACAAAGAGAACTACTAATTCAGAAACATACAAAGAATAATTGAATACTTGTACACACTTGTTTGGCCTCTCATTCATTTTATTATGTCGTGATCATATACAATGTACTCTACATATGAAGACTCATAGTGCACTACAATCACACCGTACAAGACTTAGCAGACACACCCGGGAAATGCAAAGTCTGACTACTCTCCTGGTCTGCAACAGGGAAATGGCTCTCTAGCCAAAATTGGATGCCTCCTCTAACCTAAGCACATAGACAGAGAGTTAAGCCACCTCTTGGCTTTTATGTACCACCAGGACTTCTAGTTGATGTTGGACACTACAATTATAATTTAAAGAGACTTCCACTAGGGTTTCGTCCCCCATGCCACCTGATAGCACATTCTGACCCCCGTATACTGGACGCTGCCAGGGTTAGGTCATTTCAGTCCTAAGGTGCAAACCTCACATAGTGGTTCTATGGTGTTCAGGGATCCTAAGTCTATTATTTTATTATTCCTAGAAAGCTCTTTTCTACATTGTACCCTTATCTTACTTATACTTGACTCTGGTAACTCTATGGTGTCGCGTCTACTTATTTGAAGTTATAATACAAAATGTATATCATTTTAAACTTGGTAGAGCAATATATTCAAAACACCGTAATATACTGAGTAATCAACATATTATACATGCCGGTAGACTAAAATTCTTTAATAAATAGATTACATGTCCACTTGGTACATAAACACTAGAATTGTGCAATTTATCATCTTATTACATTGATAAGACTTAATTACTTGACATATGAGTAATCATCAATAATACCTGTAACTTATCTGTAATTTCTCAAAGAACATATATATCAACTCAAATCTTGAGTTGTACATCTCATAACTCAATTAAGAGTTAATTACTTATCATGACAAGAATTATTTATAATAACTGAGAACATTGATATCATAATACTTGATTCATTGAACACCCTACCCTTAGGGATTAATTTAATCACAACAAATGCTACAAAGAAAGGTGTAATACATATATCACATACTTTTCAAATCTTTACAACACATGATACCTGGAATCTCAATCCCTTATCACATTACTGGGAATTCTCATCCCTTCACATCATTATCATAATTACTAGATTTGGGTATTCAAACCCTTAGATCATCACATAGCATTATTACCTTTGTAACAGGTAACCATGACCTCTAGGTCCTTAAACCAAGGTATTCATTTCACTGGTAGTATGAGTATTCTCATGGATCAGAAGTCCATCACACATCTTGTCACCTCTCACTAGGCAACAACTTATTCTCATGTCTTCCATAAAGATTGCATGCGACATAAACATTCACTGAATAAAGACCACTATCAACAAATCATATAAAATCAATATATGTATGAAACCTTGGAACTGAGCTGAATTTGGGTTTCCATGCCATTCACTGGGATATCATGCATCAATAATAACATTGAATAAATAAAGTCTATCATGTCAAGAAAATCCCTTCAAATGGATTTCACAATATCTATTCGCAAATATCCAACTTTCCTTGCATCTAGGGTTTCACCCTCTTCACTGAGATACCAAACAAACACTACTCACTTTAAATGAAATCCAAGATAGTATCTGACATATATGTACTATGAATTTATGTAAAAAATCATTCAAAACCAAGGGAATCTTGATAAACAACTTTCTCTATTTACTTATACAGCAAATTTCATTCATAGACAAATTCCTTATATTTCAGTTTACTCTTATAACCTCTGTGAATACTTAAGAAATTCTCATTATAATGCATTACATATATATATATCTAATATGATTATATCATATGAAATTCATTCAAACAAAGGAAGAATCCATTTCATATCATTTTGTAACAACTTAGAACAAATAGACAATTCAGGGTTTGTAGTCGCATACTAAGCAATTAAAGGTTATGGTTGATTTAACCAATTTTCATGCAACATACTGTTTAAATGAAGTTTCCACTCACACTAAGGTGTGAAAACACCTTAAAAACGTATACCATATCTGAAAATCTCGAATCCATATCAAATCCCTAGCAATTCACCCAATTCTTCTTCCTTTCAACTCAAATACCCTAAAAATGAGGGATCATGAAGAAAGAGTGAGAAAAGGGAAAGTTTTTACACCATTTTGGATCAAATCAGAGGAGGGATGGAATTTTGACATGTGAGAAAAGATTTACCATGAAACTATATCCAACGAAGCTAAACTTACATGATTTCATCATTCCTCAAACAAAAAAACCCTAGGTCAGCATCTCCATCAATTTCTCCTTTCAGATCCTAACTATCTCTCTCTCTCTCTAGGATTTTGTTTCTTTGGATTGAATCACGAATTATTAGATATCCTTGTGTGTTAGGTTGACCATATAGAGCAATTGAGCTGCTTGGGTTAATTGCACATTGACCCCTCACTAAACGTTTTCTTATTTCAGCAGATTTTAATGTCATAAAAAGGTTTATGTGAATTCGTATATTTCAGAGTTCAAAAATTCTTCAAAAATTATGAAAATTGTTCATGTTGTATGTAATTGATTTAAAAATCTTCATTTAACATTTGAGATCATTCCAAGCTTCAATTAAACAATGAAAAATCGAATAGTGCACTGCTATCCAGAATTTTGGAGAAATATCAATTACTATAATTTGTTTACTGATAAGGTCTAAATGCATCCAAAAATTATGAAAATTTTACATAATATTTATCATGGATTTTAATATCTTCAGTTATTATTTCAGATCATTCGGAGTTAACAATAAATAAATAAAAATAAAACACTATAATGTTGAAAAGCACTCTGTCAACATTTTGGTTAAAGTATAGTTCAACTGAGAACCACATTCAAAGAACACTCAAATATTCTGAATTTTTTTTCCAATATTCAATATTGAGTGATACATATCATATCAAAAATTCAATTTAATATAAAATTTATATAAAATATGAAAAATCATTTACCACACTGTTATCCTGATCAAATTCCATACTCATGTACCTCCAACACTAATTTCAGCCAATTAGGGTTTATATTTCTCAAACAATAGAACACTTAATGTTCTTATTAGTTTTAAAACATCATAATTTATTTATCATCATTAATTATATTTAAGCAATGATCAATCTAATTAATCATATAATCATCCAGGTAAACCCTAGTTTACCAATTAAGCTCAGATGCGATCATAACAAATACATATCCTTCAGATTGTGGTACATATGGTACTATCTTGGTGCATAGCATACATAGATGTATAAGCTTCTTATGGAACCATCTTCCTCAGATTATCGACATTAGGAACTACTATCTTTTGATGATAAAACACTATCCTGTTTATCGTCTCGTGAAAGCCATCACACTTTTCACTGCTGAGCTCTGATCTAATCTGTTGTGTCCCAATATCTGTCTGTTGAGCTTACTTGATCTTCTATCTCAGTGCAGGCTTCACTTGTAATTGTGCCAACAAATCGGATAACAAAGAGACTTCCAACATGATATTCATCTGGCAAAGAGACCAACATGTGTCTCTTGTGACACATTAAAGAACTCAACTAACCTCTCTCCACATATGTAGATTTCCTACTCAAGGTGTCTTTCACGATGTTTGCCTTTCTCAGATGATAATCAATCATGCAATCATAATTTTTCACTTAAGTAGCACTGATGTGCGACTAGACACCACTCTTTACTTGTGTGTCATTAACTAATTATGAACATTGATTGTCAACATGATATGGGACCTATAGGGTCACACACATAGAAATTCATATAAAAGAGGACTTTAATCATGAATGATGATTGAATTGATTATCAAAGTATTTGTGTATTCAAATCAAACAACAAATACTCTCGTTGGACTCCAAACCGAGCGACTCATGTGATGAAATGATTGTTTAGAGTGTGAGGTTTATTGGATATTAAATTGGTTGTATTGAACCGAAACTAGGGATTGAACTGACAGATTCACATAGTGAATCAATTAGCTCAGCTCCCCGATCAACCGACTAGGGTCATGAAATGATCGGCTCACAAGGGAGAGACACATAGTTTATAGAGAAATTCAATTGCACCAAGGATTAGTGTTGACGTCATGTTGTGCATTAATTGGATTAAAATTTTCTAATTCAAATGGGATTGGGAAACATGACGTAACAACCGGTTTAGGGTGCTAATTGATCGACTCTCACGTAAACCAACCGGTTTGGTTGTGAATTGACTAGATCACTGCTTGCAAGTTATGGAAATTCAACATCTTTCAGTCCCTTTGACTCCCACATAGCCTGGGAACCCAGACCTAACCCCTCCTATAAATAGAGTTGTATTGAGTGCTTCACAAAACACAACTCAATTGCCTCTAACAATTGTTGTTCTCGCTGGTTTTAGTAACAAATAGAGAACCCGAGCAAGTCTACCTGCTAAAGGGATGGATAGCAAGGGAGAAACAATTGTGGTAGAGAATGTTGGTGACTGTAGCCCAATGGGAGGGATAATGCATTTCTTCCTATTCTAGTAGAACAACAAGAGTTCTAGATGGTCCATGAGGACTTCACTATAGGTGAGGAGGCTATTGTTTGCTGCTAGGAGGACAATGTCAACTTAGAGTCAGTGGTGGGGCCAATCCAGATGATGTTCGAGTATGTTGTTTGTGGTAAAGGCCAAACGCTTCATAGACATCATCCAAGTGAAACTAGGAGTGCACGACTACTACAATGAGTTATATTATCTAGACTTGCTCCAGGATCAGGTATGAACTCATTAAACCATCCTTCCTATTACATAGTTAATGTTGTGATCTTGTTGTTTATGAGAATACAATAATAAAAACTTTGTTCCCCTACCTACTCTATGTCGATATTTCCCAACAATGGTATCATGGACACGTCAATTTACTATATTTTTGGATAATCAATATGATTGCATTTTTATTTTATTTCATTTAGTTATTTCATAAAATGTGAATACTTAAACTTCTTAATGTATATATCCGATCAAAGTCCACATACAATCCTGAACAATCAACTCAAAAGAAAAGAGACCCCTTTCCTTCTGCCAGCTCGCTCTTCAGCCCCTTCTCCCATGGGTGATGATTGAGGGAGGCAAATTGATATATATGTATACACATATATATATATATATATATATATATATATATATATATATGTGTGTATGTATGTATGTATGTATGTATATGTATATATACACACATATATATACATATATATATATATATATATACATACATATATATATACATATCTATATACATATATATATACATACATATATATACCCATATCTATATATATATACATACATATATATATATACATACATATATATATATACATATATATATACATATATATATATATATATATATATATATTGTGAGCTCTGATCTCCAAAACACAAGATAAACATGGCGGAAGCGAATCGATTAATCAGCGGAAAGCGGAAAATTATGAAAAATTAAAACCTTATGAGAAAAGACCATAAGAGCAAAGACACACCCTTCATAAAAATACGATAATCAGTTTACATATTTGTTGAGTCACTTCTTGAGTGAACATATACAACATTTCAAGACTCCAAAATTCAAAATCTCAGATCTGACTCCCGGGACCCAAGTGTACAGAGATGACATAAGACTTCTAACTATCAACCTGATAGCTAAGGTATCCACCTGAGGCTCACTGCTGCCCCTAGTGTTGTTGCTGCTCTCCTACAGACTGGTTCCTTCGTCCACGACAACCACCTAAAAGGTTGAAGCCTACGGGGTGAGACAATTACAAATAATTGTCCCAGCGAGAGTTATAACTCTTCGCCAGAAGCTTTCTAAAGAAGGGAAACAACATAAGCAAGGTAGTTAATCCTGCAAGGCAGACTTAAGAGTAGATAAGCAGTAAATACTTCTAAGTATCAACATGAAAGACATGTAAGCTGAGTAGGCAACAGAAACATTATATTTCAAGGCAGTACCAAACATTGCTTCTCGTTGTTCAACCTAAGCAAATATACTAATCGGCTGATTACGTTTTACATACAATCATTATGCCCTGTGGAGATGAGGTGTACCGCTGAAACTCCAACCGACCACTGTTAAGTCGCCTCGGTATCACACAAGGTCATCGAAAGAGACGGATTCTCATGACCTTCAACTTCCTCAGTCGGGTTGAGGTCCACATGCAGGACATTCAGTGTCTCTGCCACTATAGCTCACCAGGGTACTCTGGTCCTTCGCTATTAGAGTCACAGTGGCGTTCTCTACTCTCTTCACCATCGAAAGATCTCATGTTTATCTTCATCAATGTGGAATCACAAATTCCTCGGGTGATTAGTGATACATCAACCCGACATAAACACATAGTGTAGTGCTGATGGATTATGATACATCCACATCAGCCCCTACACCAGGACGTAAGGATATACGCGTCCATCTCCCCCACATACTCAAAAGTATGCGCTCCAGGAGTTCCCGTAGGAAAACCTGTTTCACCATCATTTTACACCTGACAATGATGGATCTATGATCAGGGCTCTACATGATATGGTTATACTTGATTAGTTAGGTACATTTCAGTATTCTTTTATCAACAAGCATGATCTCAAGCATTCAAACACAAAGCATGGCTATAACTAGGGAATACTAAATGCAACTAACTCATTTCTCATCAGTTATCAGATAGGTATTAGTTCTTAATCAACTTCTCACTATGATTTAAGAATCACAGGAGTCAACCCTCAGGTTGTCACAACACTTGCTATTAAATAGCACATAGTCATCTAGTCATCATGACCTTGAATGAAGCAATGTATCCATCACATAATGTAAGTGTCCTCAATGAACAGAACATCATAACCCTTACCTGGCTATGATCACCTTTTATCATGGACCTGCATGGTTTACAATAAATGGAACATTCATAGATAACAGTATAAACACAAAATCCAGAATTCCTCCATTATATATAACATTCATGAGGTTTCATACTCCGAGATATAACCTAGAGTTAGACCTTCCAGGTCAACTCCTCAAACTAGGGTTTACTATTCACTTACATGACATTCCTTCAAATTAGGGTTTATTGTATACTTTATGGTGAATTGAGTTCCTGGCATCATCTTGTATGAGATTAGCATCCTTGATGTCCTGAAATTAGGTTAAGATTCACCCATTATCATAATTAGGGTTGCCATGATCTCACATAGGCGGATCATACCCTAATTGTGCACATTCATGTACATTGAAGGTACTTTATTTGAGTTTCAACTGGTTAAGGGACCTTCTCTCTCCTTTTTGGGTTAAGAGGTGATGATTATGCCACTCTAGATTAGGTTAGAACAAGCCTCCATAGATTATCTTGATCCAAGTCATCATCATCATGACATTAAGGTTTTCATTAGACAAGGTGTCACTTACTTGAACCCTTCAAGGGCACATTGGTAAATGTACCACCATTTCTCATCATGGTTCAATCTATTAGTCACTTAGCCCCTTAATGTATTAGGGTACCATTAGGGTTTGGATTAGGCCACCATTGAACCAATTACACCTTCAAACGATTAAGAAAAAACAACCTTAAAAGTCTCCAAACGGTTTCAACCTTCAACCTCCAAACGGTCTTGAGACGTTTGGGGGCGTTGACCATTTGGGAAAGTTGACCTCCAACCCGTTTGAAGCTATGCGACTTGAAACTGTTTGATCTTAAACGATCTTGAGATTGATTGGTCCAAACGACCTTGAGATCGTTTGAGCCCAAACGGTCTTGAGACCATTTGTCCCCAAACGGTCTTGAGACCGTTTGGCCCCAAACGGTCTTGATACCATTTCGATCCAAACGGTCTGGGGACCGTTTGGTCCAAATGGGCTCAAAACTGCATGGACCTCCAAAGTGTCTCCAAGGTTGTAATTGGTTAGGGTTTCTCATGTTGAAGCCTCCAATTGGCCACATCCTTGCTAACCACTTGACAATTGAGTTAATTAGGGTTACCCTCAACTAATTGGACATCCAATGGACCCTCAATTGCTAACCAATTGGGGTTGAAACCGATTGAATTAGGGCTCATCAATGATTAACCTTCAACATTGATAATTAGGGTTTTCAATTGAAGTTGATCCTATCATTTGACACTCAATTGGGCCCCAACCTGGCCCAAACGGTCTTGAGATTGTTTGGACACCCTCCAAATGATCTTGAGACCGTTTGCCCAAAGTTGCACCAAAATCTAGGTCAAGTTGATGCGAGTTGAATCCTAATTAGGTCTAAAATCAGCACTTTTGTTCAAATACTCAATCTATTGTGATTAGGTCATCAGTTCATCAAATTGCCCTAACCCTAGACCTCCAAACGGTCTTGGGTTGTCACCAAACGGTCTTGAGACCGTTTGGATGAACCCCCAAATGGTCTTGAGACCGTTTGGGCCTTTCAACCCAAGGTTCACTAAGATCTATCCTTCAATTCAGCAATTTCAATTGATTAGGGTTTAGAGGGTTGAAGTGCCTTCAACTTGAGGTTGGTTTGCAATTGGGCTTCAATCTTTTGGGGTTATTTAATTCAATAAGTGTATAACATACCCCCAAACGGTCTTCCCTTGGTCAACCCTTCCAAACGGTCTTGAGACCATTTGATTCCAAACGGTCTTTGAAGACCGCATGAAATCAAACGGTTGTGAGACCGTTTGATTTCAAACGGTTTGCAAACCGTTTGGACCAAATGGTCCAAGGTCGTTTGGTAAAGTGACCTAGGTATTCACGCCCATTGTCTTCAACCTCAAGACAGGTCGGTTTCCTCCATGGATTTGCTTGCAAGAAGGCCAAGAAGTTGGGGAAGAAGTAGAACTAGCTACAACTAACATGAACAAGTATATGCATTAAGGAAACAAGGGGTTTAGAGATATAAAACCCACCTCAACGATGTTCTTAGAGCTCCAAGCTTCCAAGCTCTCAAGTCTTTAATGGCACCTTGAGCTCCACTGGTCGTCCAAAGACTTTTCTCCAAGAAAAGGTTGGGGAAGGTTGGCTAGAACAAGAAACCTAGGTAAGATGACCACAAAAACATCCTTAAGAACCATATTCCTCCATGAAACTGAGCTAGAAGATGGTCTCCCCTTACCTTGGAACAAGATGGTCGTATCCTCTAGCTCCCTAGATCTGCCTTGGATGGACCAAACGAGGTGGGGAAGGGAAAGAATGAAGGGAACGTTCTCTTGTTTGCAAGGAAGGTTGTATATATAGCTAGGACAAGTTTCACCAAAAAGGTCATCTAGTTTTCTCTATTTCTCAACTAAGTCCCTCTTTTCTCTCTTGCACGTCCTTACTCCTTCTCTAGGTGAGAAACTTTACTAAAACAAGGGTCCGAAGGCAAGGAAAAGGTCACCTTACTACTAAGATACACATACTTAGGGTTTCTTACTTAAAACTTGGTGATCTCTTTACAAGGGTTGTTCATCTTATCTGATTAACTAGTGAAGTGCCATATTCATTATTTCTATTCTAAAAGATGTCAAGAATCACACAAGATATTCTAGAAGATGTATTTTTACAAGTTGTACCCCACATTTTGGGGAAATTGCACTTTACACCAAAATTAGGGTTTCAAGCACAAGGATTGCTCCACAAGGTGCATCTCGATGCCCAAGCTTGGAGAATCCATCATATCTCATCATATTCATCCATATGATGTCTCATCACCTGAGGAACATCTCAACATGTGAAAATTGCAAGTTAACCCCTCTAATTGGGTTATTTGCACATAGGTCCCTGCATTAAAAAACAATACTAAAACTTGTTCAAAAAGGACAGAAAGGTGAAAGCATGTTCCTCAAGAACTTAATTACATGCCAAAGGATAATCACAAGTGTTTAATTACATATTTAGGCAAAACTCCTAGGGTTAACTTATAACCTAGGTCAGGGATGTTACAAATCATCCACCCCTTACAAGGATTTTGTCCCCGAAATCGATAAGACATATTAAGAGAAAAGAGCAGGGTATTTTCTCCTCATTTCTTCCTCTAGTTCCCAAGTGGCTTCTTCAACACCACGATGATTTTAGAGGACTTTCACAAGGCTTATATCTTTCCTTTTTAACTTTTTAATTCTGTTATCAAGGATCGACACTGGTCCTTCCTCATAGGTTATATCATCATTCAGTTCTACCTCCACATGTTGTAGGACTGACTCGGTATCCGGGTGACATTTCCTCAACATGGAAATATGAAACACAGGGTGTAACTTTTGCAACTCTGGGGGTAACTCTAGTCTATAGGCTACCCTTCCAACTCGTTCTGTGATTGGGTAAGGCCCCATAAACCGAGGAGCCAACTTCCCTCTCTTTCTAAACCTCAGAACTCCTTTCCAAGGCGAAACTTTGAGATACACCCTGTCTCCAACCTGGAACTCTAAGGGTCTACGATGTTTATCGGCATACGACTTCTGTCAATCCTACGCAGTCTTAAGCTGTTGTTGAATTACTTTGATCTTCTCTGTAGTTTGTTGCACAAGTTCAGGGCCTAACAACTGATATTCACTAGTTTCATACCAACACACTGGTTATCGACAACGTCTACCATACAAATCTTCATAAGGTGCCATGTCAATGTTATGCTGATAGCTATTGTTACAGGCAAACTCTATCAAGCTCAGGTGTAGGTCCCAACTCCTGGTAAACTGGAGAACACATGCTCTCAATAGGTCCTCCAAGGTTTGTATAGTCCTTTCCGACTGTCCATCAGTCTGGGGGTGAAAGGTTGTACTAAACCTTAATTGGGTGCCCAAGGCCTTATGCAATCGCTCCCAAAAACGACTCATAAATTGGGGACCTCTATCCGATACTATGGTGACTGGGACTCCGTGCAGACGTACTATCGCCTCAACATACAACTGTGCCAACTTCTCCGCAGAATAGGTTGTTTTGACAGGTAAGAAGTGCACAGTCTTTGTCAACCTATCAACAATTACCCAGATGGAATCATGTCCTTTGCTTTTCCTGGGTAGGCCAACTACAAAGTCCATGGTCACATGGTCCCACTTCCACTGTGGTATGGGTAAAGGCTGCATTGTCCCTGTAGGCTTCTGGTGTTCAGCTTTAACCTGCTGACACACAGGACACCTCAGAACAAACTCTACAACATCCTTCTTCATCTCTGGCCACCAATACATATCTTTCAGGTTTCAATACATCTTGGTGCTCCCGGGATGCATAGCATACATCGAAGAATGAGCCTCTTCCAGGACTAACTTCCTCAAGTTACCCACATCTGGTACTATCATCCTACCATGATAACATGCCACCTGGTCATTAGAGTCATGGAAACCATCTCTCTTCTCACCTCCATACTCCGATGTGATTTGCTGAACCGCAACATCAACTAGTTGTGCCTCTCTAATCTGCTCCCTTAAGGTAGGTTTTATATGCATCTCTTCCAACAACCCGGTAATCCATGACACCTTCAACTATACATTGTCTTGTCTTAAAGAGATGAGCATGTCTCTCCTAGGGCATACCAAAGAGTTTAGTTGTGCCCTATCCGAGGATGGTGTTGCTGACTTCCTACTCAGAGCATCCGCAACTACATTGGCCTTCCCTGGATGGTAATCTATCGTACAATCATAGTCCTTGATTAGCTCCATCCAGCAATGTTGCCTCATGTTAAGTTCATGTTGCGAGAAGATGTACTTAAGATTCTTGTGATCTGTGAAAATCTGGAACGTCTCTCCAGAGAGATAATGTCTCCAGATCTTCAAGGCAAGAACTACAGCTGCTAGCTCCAGGTCGTGTGTCGGGTAGTTCTCCTCATGTTTCTTAAGCTGTCGGGAAGCAAAAGAAATCACATGCTTATCCTGCATCAGCACACACCTGAGTCCATTCTTGGAGGCATCACAAAACACTACATATCCCTTGCCCTGCTCGGGCAGCACAAGTACAGGTGCACTGGTCAGCCTCTCCTACAACAGCTGAAACGACTGTTGACACTTATCACTCCAGACAAAGGGAACATCCTTCCGGGTCAACTTTGTCAGGGGTAGGGCTATGGAACTGAAGTTCTTATTGAACCTATGGTAGTATCCAGCTAACCCTAAGAAACTACAGAACTCCGTCGGTGTCTTCGGTTGTTCCCATTGTAGAACAGATTCTACCTTCTTGGGGTCTACACAAATTCCTGCGACGGATATCACGTGTCCAAGGAAGGACACCTCTGGCAGCCAAAACTCACACTTGTTGAACTTAGCATATAACTTATGTTCTCTAAGCAAGGTCAAAGTTTGGTGAAGGTGTTGCTCATGTTGTTGGGCATCTCTACTATAGATCAAGATGTCATCTATAAAGACGACAATGCACTGATCGAGGAAGGGTCGGAAGATTCTATTCATGAATTCCATAAATGCAGCTGGTGCATTACTTAGTCCAAACGACATAACTGTGAACTCATAGTGACCATACCTTGTCCTAAAGGCAGACTTGGGTATGTCATTGTCCTTAATACAGAGTTGATGATAACCGGACCTCAAGTCTATCTACGAGAAGACGGATGCACCACGCAACTGGTCAAAGAGATCATCAATCCTCGACAGAGGGTACTTATTCTTTACTGTTACCTTATTAAGCTGTCTGTAGTCAATGCATAACCGCATCGATCTGTCTTTCTTTTTAACAAACAAGACCGGAGCACCCCAAGGTGAAGTGCTCGGTCGGATGAAACATTTCTCAAGCAACTCCTGAAGCTGTTTCTTGAGTTCTGCCATCTTGGCAGGCGCCATCCTATACGGTGTTTGGGCTATGGATTGTGTACCGGGGATCAAATTGATCTCAAAATCAATTTCCCGAGGCGGAGGTACACCAGGAAGTTCTTCAGGGAATACGTCTTCGAATTCCCTAACAACAGGAACTACAACAAGGGTGGGGCCCTCCATGGTAGTGTCTACCACATGGGCTAAGAATGCACGACATCCTTGCCTCATCAGCTTCTCGGCAACCAAAGCGGACACTAAACAGGTGGGTAGAATCTTTATCTCTCCTTGAAAGATCCATGTGTTGCTATCATCAGCAAACATAGCCTGCTTGGATTCACAATCCAAGACAACTCTATACCTTTCCAATGTATCCATCCCAAGGATTATATCAAATCCTTGCATATCAAGTGGTGTAAGGTCCACTTGAATGCGATGACTGGAAAAGAAAAGGATGTAGGGAGAGCATACCTCCCGCAACATAGCAGACCCACTCAACGGAGTCTCGAGTAACAAACTATCAGCCCTACGATCAACTATCATATTGCAGTCATGAATCACTCTTTGAGTGATAAAGGAGTGCGTAGCACCCGAGTCAATCAAAACAGATACTATGCAGGATTTAGACATATCAGAATATAAAAGTTCCATCTGACCTGTCACAACCTGTGGATCGACCACTGCATCGGTGGGTTCATAGCATAGAACCTCGTGGTCGCCTGAGGTTGGGTTGGTGATGACGATCCGGCCTGGGACGCCTGTCCACGTCCCCTAGATGCTCCATGAAACTGTCTTCTCTAAGACCCCTGCTGACTTTGCCTTTGAGGCTGTGTCACACTGACAGGCCTGGACCTACAGTCCTTCATCAGGTGACCTACCTTCTAACAGTTGTAGCAGCTCCTGTCTTACTGAGGCCTAGAGGGTTCGGTGACTGACACCGATGCCGAAGTGTGGGTCTCTTGAGGTGGTAGACTCCGTCCTCTACCTCTACTTGGGGACCACTGAGTCTGAGGGGTAGATCTAGGTGGTGGAGGGTTAGGTGTAGAGGATCTAGGCTTCTTAAAATCTCTAGATGAAGACGCCTGGAACTGCGGGTACCTCTTGTGGGTTTGCCTCTTCTCGACTACCGACCTCTCTATCCTTCGGACTGACTCAACGAAGGTAGCGAATCTCTCCTTGTTCTCAAGAGCGTACACGGGAGTAGACAGGTCGGCATTCAAACCCTTCTCAAACCTCCTGATCCTTTCGTCTTCTGTGGTGGTCATGTGTGGACAGAACTGCAGCAGCTCCATAAACTTGGCCTCGTACTCGCTGATATTCATCATACCTTGTCTTAGCCTCTCAGCTGCGAGATCTTCTCATCCAGAAAGGTCTTCGGGAAGTACCGGTTAACAAACTCCCGGCGAAAGTCTTCCCATGAAACCTCTACTCCAGGCCTCTTTGCCTCTTCCATGTTCCACCAGTGGCCAACATTTCCTTTGAGAAGATAGACAACATGTCTCACCTTCTCCGCTTCGGGGATGGTCAGGATTCTGAAAGCCTTCTCCAACTTAGTCAACCACAAGTACGCATCTGCGGGGTCAGCTGTGCTGAAATATTCGGTCGCTCCGACTCTGTGAATCCGCTCGAACGTCTTTCTGACACTCTGGCCCTCATGCTGAGCAGGTGCCCTAGGTGCAGGCATGGGCATCCTGTCAGTGATACGTGTCATGGCAGCCAGGAACTGCCCGAACATGGCTTGAACAGCTGGGTTTGCCATGTCAGCTGGGTCAAACGGGGGTGGCTGTACATGTGGCTCAGGCACAGGCTTCTCTATCGCTGGAACCCCTGCACCGCCTTGAGGTGCAGCTACGCTACTCTCGCTTTCAGATTCCTGATGTGTCTCATACATCCTTATATATCTTCTTCTCCTGAGGAGTAGAAGACTCTATTAGATAAGAAGGAACACTAAGGATAGACTCGACACGCTAAGTCCTATGTCTCTGTAGACTCAGTGAACCTAGAGCTCTGATACCACTTAATTGTGAGCTCTGATCTCCAAAACAGAAGATAAACATGGCGGAAGCGAATCGATTAATCAGCGGAAAGTGGAAAATCACGAAAAATTAAAACCTTACGAGAAAAGACCATAAGAGCAAAGACACACCCTTCCTAAAAATACGATAATCAGTTTACATCTCTGTTGAGTCACTTCTTGAGTGAACATATACAACCATATACAACATTTCATGACTCCAAAATTAAAAATCTCAGATCTGACTCCCGGGACCCAAGTGTACAGAGACGACATAAGACTTCTAACTATCAACCTGACAGCTAAGGTATCCACCTGAGGCTCACTGCTGCCCCTGGTGCTGCTGCTGCTCTCCTGCAGACTGGTTCCTTCGTCCACGACAACCACCTAAAAGGTTGAAGCCTACGGGGTGATACAATTACAAATAATTGTCCCAGCGAGAGTTATAACTCTTCGCCAGAAGCTTTCTAAAGAAGATAAACAACATAAGCAAGGTAGTTTATCCTGCAAGGTAGACTTAAGAGTAGATAAGCAGTATATACTTCTAAGTATCAACATGAAAGACATGTAAGCTGAGTAGGCAACAGAAAAATTATATTTCAAGGCAGTACCAAACATTTCTTCTCGTTGTTCAACCTAAGCAAATATACGAATCGGCTGATTATGTTTTACATACAATCTTTATGCCCTGTGGAGATGAGGTGTACTGCTCAAACTCCAACTGACCACTGTTAAGTCGCCTCAGTATCATACAAGGTCATCGAAAGAGCTGGATTCTCATGACCTTCAACTTCCTCAGTCAGGTTGAGGTCCACATGTAGGACATTCAGTGTCTCTGCTACTATAGCTCACCAGGGTACTCTGGTCCTTTGCTATTAGAGTCACAGTTGCGTTCTGTACTCTCTTCACCATCGAAAGATCTCATGTTTATCTTCATCGATGTAGTATCACAAATTCCTCGGGTGATTAGTGATACATCAACCCGACATAAACACATAGTGTAGTGCTGATGGAGTATGATACATCCACATCAGCCCCTACACCAGGACGTAAGGATATACGCGTCCATCTCCCCCACATACTGAAAAGTATGCGCTCCAGGAGTTCCCTTAGGAAAACCTATTTCACCATCATTTTACACCTGACAATGATGGATCTATGATCAGGGCTATACATGATATGGTTATACTTGATTAGTTAGGTACATTTCAGTATTCTTTTATCAACAAGCATGATCTCAAGCATTCAAACACAAAGCATGGCTATAACAGAAGAATACTAAATGCAACTAACTCATTTCTCATCAGTTATCAGATAGGTATTAGTTCTCAATCATCTTCTCACTATGATTTGGGAATCACAGGAGTCAACCCTCAGGTTGTCACAGCACTTGCTATCAAATAGCACATAGTCATCTAGTCAGCATGACCTTAAATGAAGCAATGTATCCATCACATAATGTAAGTGTCCTCAATGAACAGAACATCATAACCCTTACCTGGCTATGATCACCTTTTATCATGGACCTGTATGGTTTACAATAAATGGAACATTCATAGATAACAGTATAAACACAAAATCCAGAATTCCTCCATTATATATAACATTCATGAGGTTTCATACTCCGAGATATAACCTAGAGTTAGCCCTTCCAGGTCAACTCCTCAAACTAGGGTTTACTATTCACTTACATGACATTCCTTCAAATTAGGGTTTATTGTATACTTTATGGTGAATTGAGTTCCTGGCATCATCTTGTATGAGATTAGCATTCTTGATGTCCTTAAATTAGGTTAAGATTCACCCATTATCATAATTAGGGTTTCCATGATCTCACATAGGCGAATCATACCCTAATTGTGCACATTCATGTACATTGAAGGTACTTTATTTGAGTTTCAACTGGTTAAGGGACCTTCTCTCTCCTTTTTGGGTTAAGAGGTGATGATTATGCCATCTAGATTAGGTTAGAACAAGCCGCCATAGATTATCTTGAGCCAAGTCATCATCATCATGACATTATGGTTTTGATTAGACAAGGTGTCACTTACTTGAACCCTTCAAGGGCACAATGGTAAATGTACCACCATTTCTCATCATGGTTCAATCTATTAATCACTTAGCCCCTTAATGTATTAGGGTACCATTAGGGTTTGGATTAGACCACCATTGAACTAATTACACCTTCGAACAATTAAGCAAAAACAACCTTAAAAGTCTCCAAACGGTTTCAACCATCAACCTCCAAACGGTCTTGAGACCGTTTGGGGGTGTTGACCGTTTGGGAAAGTTGACCTCCAACCCGTTTGAAGCTATGCGACTTGAAACCGTTTGATCTTAAACAATCTTGAGATCGATTGGTCCAAACGAACTTGAGATCGTTGGAGCCCAAACGGTCTTGGGACCGTTCGGTCCAAATGGGCTCAAAACCGCATGGACCTCCAAAGTGTCTCCAAGGTTGTAATTGGTTAGGGTTTCTCATGTTGAAGCCTCCAATTGGCCACATCCTTGCTAACCACTTGACAATTGAGTTAATTAGGGTTACCCTCAACTAATTGGACATCCAATTGACCCTCAATTGCTAACCAATTGGGGTTGAAACCAATTGAATTAGGGCTCATCAACGATTAACCTTCAACATTGATAATTAGGGTTTTCAATTGAAGTTGATCCTATCATTTGACACTCAATTGGGGCCCAACCTGGCCCAAACAGTCTTGAGATTGTTTGGACACCCTCCAAACGGTCTTGAGACCGTTTGCCCAAAGTTTCACCAAAATCTAGGTCAAGTTGATGCGAGTTGAATCCTAATTAGGTCTAAAATCAGCACTTTTGTTCAAATACTCAATCTACTGTGATTAGGTCATCATTTCATCAAATTTCCCTAACTCTAGACCTCCAAACGGTCTTGGGTTGTCACCAAACGGTCTTGAGACCGTTTGGATGAACCCGCAAACGGTCTTGAGACCGTTTGGGCCCTTCAACCCAAGGTTCACTAAGATCTATCCCTCAATTCAGCAATTTCAATCGATTAGGGTTTAGAGGGTTGAAGTGCCTTCAACTTGAGGTTGGTTTGCAATTGGGCTTCAATCTTTTGGGGTTCTTTAATTCAATAAGTGTACAACAGACCCCCAAATGGTCTTCCCTTGGTCAACTCTTCCAAACGGTCTTGAGATCGTTTGATTCCAAACGGTCTTGCAAGACCGCATGAAATCAAATAGTTGTGAGACCGTTTGATTTCAAACGGTTTGCAAACCGTTTGGACCAAATGGTCCAAGGTCGTTTGGTAAAGTGACCTCGGTATTCACACCCATTGTCTTCAACCTCAAGAAAGGTCGGTTTCCTCCATGGATTTGCTTGCAAGAAGGCCAAGAAGTTGGGGAAGAAGTAGAACAAGCTACAACTAACATGAACAAGTATATGCATTAAGGAAACAAGAGGTTTAGAGATATAAAATGCGTCTCAAGGATGTTCTTAGAGCTCCATGCTTCCAAGATCTCAAGTCTTTAATGGCACCTTGAGCTCCACTGGTCGGCCAAAGACTTTTCTCCAAGAAAAGGTTGGGGAAGGTTGGCTAGAACAAGAAACCTAGGCAAGATGACCACAAAAACAACCTTAAGAACCATATTCCTCCATGAAACCGAGCTATAAGATGGTCTCCCCTTACCTTGGAACAAGATGGTCGTCTCCTATAGCTCCCTAGCTCTTCCTAGGATGGACCAAATGAGGTGGGGAAGGGAAACAATGAAGGGAACGTTCTCTTGTTTGCAAGGAAGGTTGTATATATAGCTAGGACAAGTTTCACCAAAAAGGTCCTCTAGTTTTCTCTATTCCTCAACTAAGTCCCTCCTTTCTCTCTTTCACGTCCTTCCTACTTCTCTAGGTGAGAAACATTACTAAAACAAGGGTCCAAAGGCAAGGAAAAGGTCACCTTACTACTAAGGTACACATACTTAGGGTTTCTTACTTAAAACTTGGTGATCTTTTACAAGGGTTGTTCATCTTATTTGATTAACTAGTGAAGTGCCATATTCATTATTTCTATTCTAAAAGATTTCAAGAATCACACAAGATATTCTAGAAGATGTATTTTTACAAGTTGTACCCCACATTTTGGGTAAATTGCACTTTACACCAAAATTAGGGTTTCAAGCACAAGGATTGCTCCACAAGGTGCATCTCGATGCCCAAGCTTGGAGAATCCATCATATCTCATCATATTCATCCATATGATGTCTCATCACCTGAGGAACATCTCAACATGTGAAAATTGAAAGTTAACCCCTTTAATTGGGTAATTTGCACATAGGTCCCTGCATTACAAAACAATACTAAAACTTGTTCAAAAAGGACAGAAAGGTGAAAGCATGTTCCTCAGGAACTTAACTACATGCCAAGGGATAATCACAAGCATTTAATTACATATTTAGGCAAAACTCCTAGGGTTAACTTATAACCCAGGTCAGGGATGTTATATATATATTTATATATATATATATATATAGATATATATATATACATATACATACATATATATATATACATAAATATATACATACATATATATACATATATATATATATATATACATACACATATATATACATATCTATATACATACATATATACATACATATATATACACATAGCTATATATATACATACATACATATATATATATACATATATATATATATGTATATATATATGTATATATATATATATATATATATATATATATATATATATATATATATATATATATATATATATATATACAGAGAGAGAGAGAGAGAGTCAGGCTAGAATATACTTGAGTGTATAGAGAGAGAGAGACAGAGAGAGAGTCCGACTTGAATACACTAGAGTGTACATATCACTTTGTACACCTCAATGGTGTTTATCTATCTAGACCTTGTCTTTCTAAAATCCAATCCATTGTTCTTCAGGGTAACAATAATAATAGGCCACATACAAAATTTGAGCTCATTTGGATGAGTGTAAGTCACTCATCCAAGGAAAACAAAATCGACGCAAAAAACTAATTTAAAATGCATGATTCTTGCCTCTTTTAGATGCATGAACTATAAGTATCGAATGAGCTAAAATTTATTATATAGTATGTTCTTAAAATATTGAAGAAGATCAACGATTTATAATTTTCAAAAAGTTACTACATCTTTAAAAATGACTGAGGCGAATGATGCCTCTGGTACACTCAAGTGTACACTAGTCGGACGCTCTCTCTCTCTCTCTCTCTCTCTCTCTCTCTCTATATATATATATATATATATATATATATATATATATATATATATATATATATATATATATATATATATATCACTACAGAAATATATAGCATGGCCAACCATCTAACTGGTAGTGCAATGAGGAATAACAACCAGTTTACGGTAGATAGTTCAAAAACGGTAGCTAACTACTAGTAGTCCTTGTTTTGGTAGGCAAATGGTTTTAACTACCATAAAATGGTAGATAACAATGTATTGGTAGAGAATACAACGACCATGAACTGGACAAATAAATAGATTTAGACTACCATATAAAAGGTAGAGGAAACTCAATTATCAGCAATAGACCAACAATTTGGTTATGCTTGCCTACCAAACAAATTTATATTGTGCTAGCATACATCTACGTGACAACAATGATGTTTGAGGAATACAAGACCCTTCTATATTTGAACATTCAATCACAATTATAGGTGATGTAACACATGTTGCATCATATATGAAGAAAGAACAAAATTTTGGCACTAGAAACTTGCTTAAAACATTTCCATATATATTATTCAGTCTAGATAGGAATGATAGAGCAATAAAATTTTGCAATCTATGTGCAGAATAATTTTGTTTCCCTACAACTTGTCGAAGGCAAATATGCTTGATAGTTAAACTAACAAATCACATCACAACATACAAGTTCGACTAAGATATGTATTACACCACATAATTAGTCAACTGTAAAACAAAAAATTGCTATATGCTCTTCAAAATTGACTCTTCCAAACGTAGTCATGACTTGTTCTCACGTTATCATGCTTCTTAGATTGTAGCCTCAAATAATACATACTACTTAAACGTTGTAAGAGAGCATATTCAACATGTTCATCTTCATCACCTACAACAACATTTTAAGTCAAAATTAATCATATGCATAAAAGAACTATGTTTTAACATATTTAATATAATAGAAGAAATAAGGTGTCATTACTAAAAAATACTTGTAGGCGTTGTTTGGGTGCCCACATTCCGACCGCCACAGTAGTTGTCATTAACAGATTTTGAACTCTAGCAATTAATAAATGTCTGAATTTCATATTACATGGTTTGTATGATTATATATTTGAAAATACAGTAATTATGATTACTGACTTCTAAACCACTTTGGTTGGTTGCACAACTGATTTAGAATGATCTACTATTAGAAAATGCTAATCTCAGGTAGTCATGGTTACCTCTGCCCCGCTGTTGATCAGGTACAAAGGCTACTCTGGGTTAGACGTCATCACACACCACTACGCCCTTTTGACGATCCTCGCCGCCGTCACTGACTCTACTTCACCATCGTTGTTGCATGCACCAAACACAATCAAGAGGACGAGTATTTATAGGGATGGGTGGTGTATGGTGTATTGTCATGCATTCATCGGCCAACCTTCTGAGCGCCCGGGTCGCAAAGTGTTTGAGCGTGAGGAGGTGAGTATGATGTGGTCATCCTATCATCAGGACCACGAAGTGGTTGTTCAAGAGGGAGAGTGGGAAGGTGTAACCATGGAACAAAGGTGGAGGGGGGCATTGAGTCGAACAGCAAGCGGGCAACCAAGTCAGCCTAGTAGGGAGAAGAGGTGGAACCATTTCCTAGATTTGGACGAGAAGAAGGGTGAGGAAGAGGAGAAGGCTTGGGAAATCTTGATGACGGAGCCACAACCCCAACCTCAACGATGGAGCTACAACCCCAGATCTGAAGCGACAATGGATCTGGAGGCATGGGTGCGTTGTCAGCAGGTCGTCAAAGTCAAAGGAGAAATCTAACGGCAACGTCAGGAACTCAGCAGTGATGGGTACTCAGCATCATTGGGAACTCAGTGGCGTCAGGAATGTAGCCAACCCTCTCAAATCTAGGAGAGTTTGGGCGGTTTAGGTAGGTGGAGAGACGGACGTGAAGGATCAGTGCCAGCCGACGAAGGAGGACATGAAAGGAAATGATGGTGGAGGAAGACGAACATGAGAGGAGGAGAAGAGAGACGCGAGTCATGAGAGGCGTCAGGGGAGAAGGGGGAGGAACCGTCGCTCGACGGATTCTGAATCTTACCATATTTAGCGGATTTTATAAGGTTTGTTGAATGATTGTGGGATAAAATACCGGACTTGGACTGCAGTATTTGCTAAATACACCTATAACTATTCAAACAATGGAATTATGAGTGTGGTAGTTAGACTACTGAAAAGAAATACAATTCCATGTTTAAAAACTTCACCCAAACGGCCCCTTGTTATCAACAATTTGTTTGAGGCCTTCTTGCTTGTGTACGGTTAGTTTGTTTGTCAAAATCACATTGTTACATAAATGAAAATGGTGTCACAGTTAACACTGTATTGTAGTTGTATATGCATTCTAAGTGAATCATGCATAGTTGGCATATTTGATTGAAAGTGATAGTAAATTTAGCACCCAGTTCAGAGCTGGGTTGAATTTGATCAAGATGCCTTCTGGGATATTCTGCTGACCAGTAAACAATAGGGCCCAATTTCTAATGTTTATCAATATGAACAATAGAGAACATGATGGGTAGCTGAGGCCTTTTGGTTGTACGATCATTGGGCAACCTTGTCAATAGGTAGACAACATCTATGAGGAGTTTGTAGCTGACGAAGCATAGGAAGGCAACTCATATGTGCCCATATTAAGTATGATGATTGGGGTTAGGGGTGTCGTTACATTGGACATTCTTAGGGGAAATGAGGTAGGCCATGGGGCAAGCCTTGGATTTTGAAAAGCACCTGGACGAGGTCAGCAAGGCGGTCGCTCCACCCAGTCCAAACACAAGTAAAATACCCAAATCTAAAACTTGGGGGTTGGGAATATCCAAGACAACACTACAACCACAAAGGCCAATGACTATTTCTGTTAGAAGCAAGGGATCATAATGGTTTTGCACTAGGAAATAGAGGCATTGGGGCTTTCGTTTCACTTAATTTTTGCCTCAATCTTGTCCACGTCGGTCTACTCACCTGGGTGATTAGGAGTGAATTGTTGATGAGATCATGCCCCTCTCATCTGTGTTCATGTAGATCATCCTCTTAATAGTGGTAATCTTTATAGTGAGTAGGATAGGAAACCAATTACTCCTCTATTTCCCCATTGGTAGCTTGTCATGGATTTCCGGCACAATGTCTTGCCATGGTGATGCTGAGAAGGTCATCATACAAGACCCTAGAGTCAAACCCACTAAAACTTGAAAATCTCTTCCAATAAGGGGAGAGGTGCCAAAACAAGTTATTCACATTGATCATCACATGGAATGTCAGGGAGCGCCATAAGCAAGACCCAAAAGAAAATTGAAGTCTGATTCTTAAGTCAAATGTCAATCTTGTATTTTGGCTTGAAAATCTAACAATGATATGAACACTAAGTGCTCTAGAAACTATCCATCCCTTAAAGTTGAGAATCTAACAACCAAAATAGTTGAATCTTGGGATCCTTAATCACCTAGAAGCTATAGTTCCCTTAGAATTGTGAATGTAACAACCATATCAACACTGATTGCTCTATGTTTTGTCAAATACTAATATGAGGCCCTGATTCACCAAACCAGAATAGTATGCAATGTTTGTAATGATAGAATGAAAATGTTAATATTTAAAAGAAAAAACATGATAGAATTCAAATGTATCACAATATATTTAGGCATATCACATGGAAAAATGTGAATATGTATGTATTTTGTATTGCTATCATGAAACATATAGTACCTAGAAAATGTAAATAATACCTTGAGGTGTAGATGGTATGCTTAGATTGTACTTACTAAGCATTGAAAATTATAGCTAACTTATTTCAGAGGAAAAAATTCTACTATGGTAGGATTTAGCAGAGTAGGAGTTGGAGGAAAGACCATGGAAATGCCACAGAACATATGCAAAGGAAAAGCATGACCTCAGGATGCTAGATTCCAAGGTAAGGTAGAGTTAAACATACAGTCGGTAAACAAAACTACCACACAGATTTCAAGAAGACACCACCCCTTACAGTCATGGTGGAATTCCCTACCAAAGATGTTCGAGAAATCATATTCTCCATTCATAGCATAAATGCATCACTAAAGTGTGTTTGACCAATGTGATGGCCCCATTTCCAACATAGCCCCCCCCAAACCAATGGAGGGTCTACACTTGACCTACTCTAGTTGGACAAGAAGACACTATTTAATTAACATGGTTACATATATAGATACATAATAAAACCACCATGTGCATGAATTAGTAAATAAACCATTAATCACATTAAGTTGCTCCCTTTATAGAGAGAATGATTTGTTTCATCAATAGAGGCTAAGGTTCTACCTTCCCACTCGTGATGTGATAGATGAGAAGATAACTCAAGAGTTTATTACTTGTTTCAAAGATGCATTCAACAAAATGAAGAGTTAAAGTGCCCTTGTGTTTGATGCTTTTCTTCTAGGATGTAGAAACTAATTGAAGTTGAGCACGAAAAGTAAGTACATTAATCATAGACCATCACACGATATTACATGAGTACACATTATAATTAATGTCATTGTTAGTGAATAGAATGATTTCAAATAGAATGAGGAAGATAACTATATGTAAATTGGAAAGTATTATTGTAGTTGTATAAATTGTTTGTACCTTCTCATTTGGTAGTTACATCATAGACGATCTCACAATTCTCATGGTAGATGATTAACAAAATTTGTATTACTACAATCAAGAAAAGAAAATGTGGTAGATACAAACATGATAAGAGAAAACATTAAATAAAGACATACTACACGCACACACATCATGCAAACACGCACCACACACACACCATGCGCACATACACATACACACACCATGTGCACACACATATACACATGCACACTCATACACATACACACAGACCATGCACTCACGCACCACAAACACACCATGCACACACCACATACACACCATGCACGCACACACACATCACACATTTGCGTCAGGGCTGACATTTGGCAATCACTGCCATATTGTACTATATATTCATAGTGGGTTCTCTGTCACGCCTCATAGTTGGCACTCATTGCCATAATTCAACAACCATTGAATTATAAATTCAATGTGCAATGAGTAAGATGAAAGATAGCACTTAACATAGGTTTTAAACATTTTTTCTTACCATTTGGAGACTTACTTTCTTGGATTTGATGCTCTCAGTATTCGTAGTTCCATATCTGCACAATTAAACAAATAGTTAAATATCTCTATCTGGATGCAGATCCAATGTTTAGCTTCATTTTGATTGGTATCATGAAATACCTTGACTGATCAAGTACCATGGTGATAGCATGACTTGTAATCCCCACAATAAAGATAGAAATATGCATCTTGTGTATTGCATCAAGCAACTAATAATATAACTTTTTCCTAGCATAGACGAAAAACAACCACCCATTATTGGAAAACATGTATGAGGATACAAATGGGTATGACAAAGTCAAGAATTTAAGTGAACAATTTTATAAATAACTTTAACAAGAGTTGAACACACCTACTAATGCAAAGATCTAAGACACCCCGCCACCAGCAAAAAGCCACATTTGACCACCCAAATGCCTAGAAAGATAGTAAAGCTAGAGTGTGTGGTGGTAGTAGAATTAGCAACTTCTTTCTTACAATGTGTGATTGATGTAACTCCTTGGGACACATATCTTGTTTATACATTCTTGAAATACCTCCAGCAAGAGAGAGATGAACCTAAGAGGATAAACTAAAATAAGCAATAAAAATGTAAATGAAAAGAACTTTCTTTGACTTTTTGGAACACCTCATTAAAAGAACTTTGTATGAACAAAGCTTTACCTTTCTGAGATAGTGGAGGAACTCTAGGGTGAGAGACCAAATTACAAGGATGATGAAGCATACCAAAGTAACTACTCATGTCGGCCAGAACTCCGAGAGCACCTCGCATGCTGTGGTTTTTCCGCCATCCATCTCAAAGCTAATCAGACACTAGCACCACTACACCAGGTTGTCGATCCAGTAGCAGTGGCCCGCGGAAGCGCCAGACCAATAGACCAACAACAACAAGAAGTGATGGGTATGTGGGAACAAAAGTGTCAGGCAGGCGGACGCCAGCAGGATAACTGGTCGACGGAAGCAGCATGACAACTAGCAGGTAGGAGCAGCATGACGCCTGACCACTGGAAAAACGAAAATGCTATGTTGACGCGGCTAGCCTGTGACGCGTCCTGGACGTGGCAGTTTTGCCGCTTGGCTGGGTGGTTTTCCCGACCGGGACCCCAGCCCCCCTTTTTTTGTTTTTTTTGCCACGTGGCAGATCTGCACATAAAAGAATACAAAAATGAAAATTGTCAATAACTTTTAATCCATAATGAATTTTTTAACGAAATAAAAACCACTAGACTCGTTACGAAAAATGCAATCTAACAAGACTAATATCGATATATTTTGAAAAAAATAATATGCACGCTATTTTACCAATAGTGTGCACATTATATTAAGATTATTTTAATTTATATTTATGCACAACATCTAAAAAGTAGGTGCATTGTGTTAAGATTTGTGTTAATTTGCTATTTATGCACATACTCTATTTAAGATTTGTGATAACTATGCACATTTTCCATACAAGTAGACGCATTTGCCATAAGTGGGCGCATTCAATCAAAAACATACATTCAATCAAAAGTAGGCGTATTTGTCATAAATAAACTTTTATTACAAATATAGGGCGAATTCATACCATAAGTGGGCGCATTCACATCATAATTGGGCGCATTCACACCATAAGTGGGTGTTTACTACTAATATTTGGCGCGTTAATTAGAAATATTGACACCATAAGTGGGTGCACTCACACCATAAGTGGGAACATTTACACCATAACTAGACTCATTCACACATTCACAACATAAGTGTGCGCATTCACACCATAAGTTGGCACATTCACACATTCAAACCATAGTGGGAGCATTTACACACACACACCATAAGTGAGCGCACTCACACCATAAGTAGGCGCATTCACACCATAAGTGGGCACATTCACAACATAACTGGGCGCATTTACACCATAAGTGGGTGCATTCACACATTTACACCATAAGTGGACACATTCACAACATAAGTGGGCACATTCACACCATAAGTGGGCGCATTCACACATTCACACCATAAGTGGGCACATTCACAATATATGTGGGCGCATTCACACCATAAGTGGGCGCATTCACACATTAACACCATAAGTGGGCGCATTCACAGCATAAGTAGGCGCATTCACACCATAAGTGGGCGCATTCAGATATTCACACCATAAGTGGGCGCATTCACAACATAAGTGGGCGCATTCACACCATAACTGGGCGCATTCACACCATAAGTGGGCGCATTCACTGCATAAGTGGGCGCATTCACACCATAACTGGGCGCATTCACACCATAATTGGGCGCATTCACACATTCACACCATAATTGGGCGCATTCACCCCATAAGTTCGCATTCACACATTCACACTATAAATGTGCACATTCACAACATAAGTGGGCGCATTCACACCATAAGTGGGCACATTCACACCATAACTGGGCGCATTCACACATTCACACCATAACTGGGTGTATTCACTGTATAAGTGGGCACATTCACACCATAACTGGGTGCAATTCACACCATAAGTGGGCGCATTTACACCATAAGTGGGCGCATTCACAGTAAAAGTAGGCGCATTCACACTTATGGTGTGTGTGCGCCCACTTATGGTGTGAGTGCGCCCACTTATGGTGTAAATGTGTGAATGTGCCCACTTATGGTGTGAATGTGCCCACTTATTGTGTGAATGTGTGAATGTGCCCACTTATGATGTAAATGTGTCCACTTATGCTGTGAATGCACTCACTTATGTTGTGAATGTGTGAATGCGCCTAGTTATGATGTGAATGCGCCCACTTATGGTGTGAGTACGCCATAAGTGGGCGCAAAAATATAAAATTGGGTATTTGTAAAAAAATACCCAATTACGGTGTTAATGTATCAATTATAGTGCGAATGTATCTACTTTTTAGATGTTGTGTATAAATATAAATTAACATAAATCTTAATATAATGTGCACACTATTGGTAAAATAGCGTGTATATTATTTTTTTAAAATATATCAATATTGGTCTTATTAGATTGGATTTTTCGTAACGAGTCCAGTGGTTTTTATTTCGTTAAAAAATTCATTATGGGCGCATTCACACCATAAGTAGGCGCATTCACACCATAAGTGGGCACATTCACAACATAAGTGGGTGCATTTACACCATAAGTGGGTGCATTCACACATTTACACCATTAGTGGACACATTCACAACATAAGTGGGCACATTCACACCATAAGTGGGTGCATTCACAACATAAGTGTGCGCATTCACACCATAAGTGGGCGCATTCACACCATAAGTGGGCGCATTCACACATTCACACCATAAGTAGGCGCATTCACACCATAAGTGGGCGCATTCACAACATAAGTGGGCGCATTTACACCATAAGTGGGTGCATTCACACATTTACACCATAAGTGGACACATTTACAACATAAGTGGGCACATTCACACCATAAGTGGGCGCATTCACAACATAAGTGTGCGCATTCACACCATAAGTGGGCGCATTCACACATTCACACCATAAGTGGGCGCATTCACAATATATGTGGGCGCATTCACACCATAAGTGGGCGCATTCACACATTAACACCATAAGTGGGCGCATTCACAGCATAAGTAGGCGCATTCACACCATAAGTGGGCGCATTCAGATATTCACACCATAAGTGGGCGCATTCACAGCATAAGTGGGCGCATTCACAGCATAAGTGGGCACATTCACACCATAACTGGGCGCATTCACACCATAAGTGGGCGCATTCACTACATAAGTGGGCGCATTCACACCATAAGTGGGCGCATTCACACCATAATTGGGCGCATTCACACATTCACACCATAATTGGGCGCATTCACTCCATAAGTTCGCATTCACACATTCACACTATAAATGTGCGCATTCACAACATAAGTGGGCGCATTCACACCATAAGTGGGCACATTCACACCATAACTGGGCGCATTCACACATTCACACCATAACTGGGTGTATTCACAGTATAAGTGGGCGCATTCACACCATAAGTGGGCGCAATTCACACCATAAGTGGGCGCATTTACACCATAAGTGGGCGCATTCACAGCAAAAGTAGGCGCATTCACACTTATGGTGTGTGTGTGCCCACTTATGGTGTGAGTGCGCCCACTTATGGTGTAAATGTGTGAATGTGCCCACTTATGGTGTGAATGTGTGAATGTGCTCACTTATGATGTAAATGTGTCCACTTATGCTGTGAATGTACTCACTTATGTTGTGAATGTGTGAATGCGCCTAGTTATGATGTGAATGCGCCCACTTATGGTGTGAGTACGCCATAAGTGGGCGCATAAATATAAAATTGGGTATTTGTAAAAAAAATACCCAATTACGGTGTTAATGTATCAATTATAGTACGAATGTATCTACTTTTTAGATGTTGTGCATAAATATAAATTAACATAAACCTTAATATAATGTGCACACTATTGGTAAAATAGCGTGTATATTATTTTTTTAAAATATATCAATATTGGTCTTATTAGATTGGATTTTTCGTAACGAGTCCAGTGGTTTTTATTTCGTTAAAAAATTCATTATGGGCGCATTCACACCATAAGTTGGCGCATTCACACTTGACTTATTTATTATTTGATTTTTTTTCAAAAATATACCAATAATTAGTCTTGTTCAAATGTATTGTTTATAATGAATCGGGTGCATTTTGTTTTGTCAAAAAAATCATTACGGAATAAAAGTTATAAACAAAATAGCGGATTTCCCCATGGAAAATTAAAAGAGAAAAAATTAAAAAAAAAACCGGACCCGCGTGAGGGGTTGTGCGAGCTGGGCAGGGGATGGCGGTTTACCGCCACGTCCGGGACGCATGAAACTGCCCAAGCGTTTCCAAAGTTAAGTCTCTGGCAAAACTAGGGCCCAGAGCCAGAGGCAAGAGTGGTTGACCCTGGAGGAACTAGGCATGGGCGGCTAGACAGCCCTAGATGAGAATGTTGTTGGGAGTCGATGGGGGCGTGAAGCAGAATTGGGCGTGGAGGCCATTTCCCACGATGGGAAAAGATAGGTTTAGTTATTGTGGATGATATACACAGGAAAATTGCCCGCCTGATATTTCGCGGGTATTGGACTGAAATTTAAAAGCCTGGTAGATAATAGAATGCCAAACTGGGCCTCTTTACATTCGTAGTCTTAAATTTCCAAGAACGGTAGTCTTTTATATATATATATATATATATATATATATATATATATATATATATATATAGAGAGAGAGAGAGAGAGAGAGAGAGGAGAGAGAGAGAGAGGAGAGAGAGAGAGAGAGAGAGAGAGAGAGAGAGAGAGAGAGAGAGTTGGTTTTTAATGCCCGCGCGGGTATTTGGATTATACTACCCGTGCTTTCCGACGCGGTGGCACATTTCGTAATTTTTGATTCAATTTTCCTTATTCTAGATAGCGATGCCACGTCCTTGTAAATAAATATTAAACCATCACCTGCCGCTAGGACTCACATCTCTCATCTGGGCTTCCACTCATTTGACGGTGATTCTCCTATGGCTTTCATTTTTTGTTGTGATCTAATACAGCCTTTGCCAAATGCTATTTCGCTTGCTAGCGATACAAAGACAAGATTATGCGTGCCTCGGTTGGTCGTCATCTTCCGGTACCGTAAAAATGAAGAACAAAGAGCAGTGTCTGATGCGGATTCTGAAAAAAGTGATGGCCACGCATCAGAAGTACGAGGGGAGGAGGCACTCTGGGAGAAGCGGATGCGCCAGCAGAAAGTGTTCCAGTTCTTCAAGGAATTTGTGGAAGCCTCCATCTCGCGTTCCGAGAAGCAGGATGGTGCGATGACTTCTGACGCCGGCGACGACAACTCTGACGATGATGCACTCCCAGCCATGCACATAGGTTGTCTCCCGTGAACGAGAAGGCTGCCTTGGTAAGGGGTTGTTTCTATGGTGCATAGGTCGTCTCCCGTGTACGAGAAGGGTGTCTTAGTCGAGGACGATGAGGCACTGGTATTCTCCTGCCTCAGCAACTGGATAGGAGAAGTGGCTTCTTTCTCTGATGAGCTCCTCGCCGCAGTAACAAAGATAACCTATCAGACGGACCTGCTAGAAGCCACCATGGAATCGCTTAAGGTCAGTCAGCCGGGGAATGGCGCAGAGGAACAGGGGAATGATGGCGACACGGTGGAGACTGTAGTGGTGTCCGAAGAGAGCATCGACGAGGAACGAAAATGTTCTGACGGTGATCACGCAGATAGCTCTGTGTCACTGGATCAAGACGCTTGACACCAGTGGTCCAACATGACGAGCTTCTCCACCACTCCCGCCTCTACCATGGCCTGCACGGCCTCGCGCCTGTGGTGCCTCCCCATCTCCATCACGGCCCACACTACCGCGGCTGCTAGCTCCGCTGGCTTTCTTGGCTAACTAAATGTTATTTATGTGCATGTATTGTGAATCTAGAGTGATGTAATTATAATTAGGCATACATATTGGTATCTCAAAAGGTTAAAGAAATCTAATGAATAAAAATGGATATAATTACAAAAGTAAACAACAGAACTTACCACAAAGTAATTATGTGGTTATACAAAGTAACTATTTGGTACACAAAGTAACTGTAAGTACACTAAGAGTAACGGTAAGAACACTAAAAGTAATTGTGAAAATAGAGAAAAGTAACCATGTGATTAAAAAAAGTAACTCTTAGACTTTGTAAAAGTAACTCTTACAGAGGAAGGTAAAACATGTATCACAAAAACAATGTATATGAAACACAGAGTAACATGGACATCTTGTAAGTAACTGTACGAACTCGAAAGCAAGTGTTCTATTCCAAAAAAAGTATCTATATCAGAACTCACTGACAAATAAAAGAGATGAACTCGTCATCGATAAAGTAATTATAAGAACACCTAAAGTAACTGTAAGAGCACTACGAGTAACTCTGACAACATAAAAGTAACTATGTGCATTCAAAAAGAGATGAACTCCATGGACGGTACAAATTGTCACATAAATAATCACATAAGGTCCATATTGTATTCCTATTCTTTGTGTATTTGTAGTGTACTGTTCATGTAAAAGTAATGTATTCTTCTCTATTGCTCACGTAATTATTTGTACCGAGAAATACCACTCACATAAAAAGTACTTATCTGACATTGAAAGTAACACCATAACACAAAAGTAATTGTATGATATAAAAGTACTCATCTCATAGTGAAAGTAATTGCATGATATCAAAGGTAACTATGTGGTATAAAAAGTAATTATCCCACACCAAGAGTAACAACAAGCCACAAAAAGTAACTATATCATAGGAAAAGTAAATATCTGACACTAAAAATAACTTCACGACACGAAAAGTAACTATCTAAAATTGAAAGTAATAATAAGATAAAAAAATAACATTACGGTACGAAAAGTAAGTATACAAAAATAAAATCATGACACAAAAGAGTATATGTCTAAAGGTAACGCCAAGACACAAAAAGTAACTATAAATCAGGCTAACTACACACCCTTCCCATCACTTTTTTTATTCGCAATTGTAGAGGAGCATTTTATCTAGCTCCCCAAAAAATTTGATCTAAAAATAATATCATTTGCCCCACCAAAATCAAAAAACTCGTCCATATATTTACTGACTGTATATTTTCTACGTAGTTACTTTTTTAGTCACATAGTTACTTTTTATATCAATACAATTACAATTTTGATCAGAAGAGTTACTCGTGTGTACCATATAGTTACTCTTTTGGATGTACGAGTAGCCAGTAAGTAGCGAAAATCTGGTTACACTATCTTCAAGCTCTCTTTAAGAAATATTGTTACAACCTGTAACAAATTGTTACTTTTTAGATCAATATCTTTTTAGACCAAATAGTTACTTTTTACACCATGTAGTTACTCTTTGTTAACATTTTATTACTCATTTTTTTAGTTGTATTCATTTCTATTTTATTGTTTTTATACCTTTTGTTATTAGTTTGTACATCTTATTTTAATTACAACACTCTAAAATAATCGTTACTTATTTGGAAGAGACCAAATCTGTAATAATACAGAAGCAAAAGTTGTTAGTGGTAATTGGAGTTAAACTAATGGTAATCGATCACTATGGCCTCTTCTTTCGAGGAAGCTACAACGAGGCAGCCCGACCGAAGGCGAATAGTACATCCAACGTCATCACTCTTATTCCTACCTGTATTGCTCCTTCTACTCCTCTTCGCACCGGCCGCGTCGGCGTTCCACGAGCCCGACCAGTAGGGCTGCTACGGCAGTGGAAGCTGGGGTGGGTATCCTAGTAGTTATGGCGACGGCGGCGGTTATGGTGGCGGCGGAGGAGGAGACTCTGGCAGAGTCTTCGGTTACGGCGGTGGCGATGGCGAGTACACAACCATTGGGATGAATTCTACAACTACAACAATGACTCCAGCAGGTTATGTCCGCAGCCTTGGCGTTCGTGACGCTCAGATGATCTGAGTACGACGACTACCACCATAAGGAAGTTCAACTGCTCAAAATCATTCTGGAGCCTGCCACAGTTACCATTCACCTTCTATACTGGACTGTCTCATATGCTATCCTGTAAAGTAGAAGAAAGGCACACACGGCGAGCACCTACGTCTGCTTGGCGAAGGAGGATGAAGAGGGTGGGCGCTTGTTCCTGAACATCATGTATCCGAGGGGAAGGATTACCCCTGCCAACATAATTGCTGCACCGGTAAGGTACCACAGCAAGCTCGGTGGCTCCAACTCCAAGTCTCCATCTTCTTGCTTGATCAGCCGAGCCACCCTCCCACCACACGCCGACGTACAACATCAACGTGACGGGAACACTCGACAACACGACTCTAGAGCTCCTGGTCCAGCTACAGTGCGGTGTCACGGATAGGCAGGTCAACGGTAGCGGGACTACTCCAGGGAGGAGCTTGTATAACTTCTTCCCTCGGCCGAGGGACAGGAAGTCACTGACGTACGCTTTCGTCGCGCAGACGACGTCGACCAATGTCCATCACAGTGCTCCATAAGGTCTTCACGCGGGCCTTCGCGAGGTGGGCGGAGGGAATTTTCGAACTATTTACAATGATTGCCACCGTCCATTCAGAAATGGGTAGCACTATGACGGTGCTCGCGCGGGCAATGAATAAATTCCCATATATATATATATATATATATATATATATATTCTATCAATCTAAACGTCACTGCTCGTCTCCGTCGCTGTCTCATCTCCCTTTACATCGTTGGACTCCTTTCCGGTTTCATGTGTCCGGTAATTGTTGAGTTCTAATCAACTGGGACTCCTTTCCGGTCTCATCTCCCTTCGCATTAGGATAGGTAATCAGCGGTACTGAAGTCCTAATCAACTGGGACTTTTGAGTTCTGGACCCTACCAGGTATTGCTTGGGATATCTCCCCGCTCCCAATAAAACATTCTCGACAATCACCCCGATCCCCGATACACTTTCGTCGGCGATGCTGCTTCGTGCAACACCTACGCCACATACAACGTCTGAGTACCCTGCACTCTACCATTACGGAGTCCTATAACAGCCGCCGCCTGTCTGTGAATATTGACCACTACACCTGTGTCAGCTCCGACGTTGATAGCCCCAAGATCGTCGAGGTTGACCCCAACCGTCCCAAGACGTGGGCGTCAAGAACGCGAAGGTCTGCCGGATTCGGAGGCGGAATCCCTGCTTCGGCCGTTGCTGCTTCTTGGTGCTCCACCACCACCGACTCATCCATGGCGCTTCTCTACGGTGCAAAGCACACCACGATTCTCACCTGTACCCTTTTCCTCCTTTCTGAATTAGTTGTTTGAACCTATGTAAAAGGGTGCATAAGCTGCAAAAAAGGCAAACCACCGCCCTGAAGCCCTGCCCACTGTTTTCTAGCTCCTAAGTTACAATTTATCAAAATCATTTGAACTTTGGTACTGATTTGTTCATTACGTATTGCCGCCTGAGTCAATGTCTGTGCTTTTTGGCTTTCTTGATTAAATAATAGATGATACAGCTTATTGTGTCGGTTGAACCTGAAGATGTAGAGACTGCCATTCATGAACAAATAGAAGATGACCAAGAAGACAAAGTACTTTCCTGTGTGTATCCAAACATGAGAAAGGATAACAAAAAACCTATCGTTTACCAATTTCATCCTATCCTAACCATTCACATATCCTATAAAAGTCCTTTCCTGCCAACCAAACACAGCCTTCTAAGATATAATCAGTACCCTTCCCATCTGGAAATCAATATCGTGATCGTATGTTTTCTGCCGCCTCTCTATCAATAGCGGTGCGTGCTCCTATAGCAGATCCAGTACGGCAGTATCATCCTCCTTGACTACCCAAGGCATAACACGAACAACGGAACAGGATTACCCAAGGGAAAACATGAACAAAGAAAAGATGTACCAGTTCTTCATCACAGTCACCAGGGCCTAAACTCCAACTATGTTTTGAAGCCTGGTAATGAGACCTACCTCCACGTCCTGCAACTGGTGGATTCCCTGTGGCCAATCCTTCATTAATAATGATCAGAACTATGGGAATCATCCACTGACAAACATTGAAAAGGACCTGGTAATGATCTTCATATACTATTTGGGTTACATCCTGTTTCCGGACCTGGCGCAGTGTGTGGCGGCATCCGATTTCTCCAGGAACAACACTATGGGGTTCGAGGAGAAATAGGTGATGACTCGATCTCTTAGATTACATGTTCTCTCCCCCTTCTTCTCTCGTCCTTCTTTTTGTTCTAATTTCGTTTTGTTGCTCTTCTCCTCTTATTAAATTATTATGTCTCCTCCCCGCAATCCTCTTGGTTCATTATTTCTCCCTGACTCCTTCTAAGCTCATAATCTTCGATCTTTTTCCACATGTGACACCTTAAACAATATGCATCTAATCTATTATTAGTTCATACATTATTTGTGTAACAAAACTTTAAACATGCTAATTATTTTTGTCTTTAGGAGATCCTTTTTTCCCTACGCAATGTTTTTGTCGGCTGTTTCCTATGATCGTGCCTCTGGTCTTATCTCAGTCTATCAAAATGACACATCAGCCACCTCCTCATATATAGCAAGGATTGAAAATTTTTTATATGGAATATGCTAGGTGGACACCATTTTGAAACCCAAAAATAAAACTCCAAGCATTCTCCACTACAAATTAGAAGGTATAAAAAAAATATATTTTTTATACCTTCTAACTTGTGGTGGAGAATGCTTAGGGTTCCGTTTTGGTTCCCAAAATTGGTCTGTATCAACCCCTTTTTATGTTTGTACTGATATTTTTTTACATACTGACACTGACAGGTAAAGACAAAACCCAACACAAAAGCTAAGTATGTGGCGACATTATTTAGGTGAATTGGTTCCTTCTTTGTTGTCGATGAACATACTTTACAAATTCTATTTATTAACATTTATATATAAAATTAGGGGTAAATTGTAAATGTGTCAAACATTTAAGTAAATAATTTTATTTTTTCGATAGACATGGTTTCTAAATACTAATAGGTATTCATCTACTAACTTTGTATTTCTTTCAATCTATAAGTTGTGAGAATTTTGATTTTTTCAAGGTAGGCTACCAACAATATATGAGTGAACGTTACGAAATTACCTTGTTGACTGTGTTGTGAGTATTTTACCTTTCTTTACATTTCCAAATTGATTTCAAATCCTACATTCTAAATTATTAATGAAACATAATTTTATATTAAATACACTTTTATAGTTTTAGTAACTAGAAAAACATGTTAAAAGTTATGTATATGGTGATTATGATATAAGTTGAGGTTCACGTAGTAACTTTTCTTAACAATATATGCAGCAGAAAGATGTAATACAATTTTTGCATTATTTCAAGTCATAGATGTCTCTCTCTCTCTCTCTCTCTCTCTATATATATATATATATATATATATATATATATATATATATTGTTCCATAAGCATATGTATATGAAGCATTAATTAGTGTTATGAATTAGAGAAAAATTGTACTTGATTTTTTTTGTTAAAATGAATCTTATCCTTCCTTGCATCCAAACAAGGGATGGGAACACATACCTCCATTCCTTGCATATATCTTCTCATCTTATGTTATCACTTTAAGTGTGAATCCTCAGTGAACTAGACAACAACCTCAGATCAAATTATATTTCATGGAAAAAAAATCCTATATTATTCGATGTGACAATGTCATCATCACGTTATTGTGGCTAACACATTATCTGGTCACATGATTATAATATACACATTTTACATCATGGGGTTTCACTAGAAGATGTTATAGCCATAAGAGCCAGGATTCCTTTCTCTTCATTTAATCATATGATATGCATTTTGATAGTGTTAATATATATTGTGCAATTCATGACAGGGTTAATTTCCTGTAGTGAGAAGCTTCCTAGAAGTTCTTACTATTGTCATTGTTAATCAACAACTATATGGAAGGAGTGATACCACTATTGCTGGGTTGTTTGATTTTATAATACTTCTCCTTATGTAGGATTGTTGAAGAAATGTGCACATTTTCTTTGATTTGACGAGAAATCAACTCGTGTCCCCTTCATTCCTTTGCTAGGCCATGATATTATTAGGAAAAATATAGATGACTATAAAATGTTCACCTCTACATTTTAAAATTTTCATTTTACACATCTTCTTTTTACAAAAAGAATTAATCATGTAGACTTTGGCCACTATGAATTGTACATCCATGTCGGACCTTACATGAATTCTTGGTGGTTTTGCCCTTAAAGGGTTCCTTGTGTAGTTATTTCTCAGTAAGTTTCATCACTAAGATGCAATCAACAATTATACAAATATTGATGACTCCCTTTTCAGCATATGCAAGGTGTAATTATGAACCCAAAAGACCCGTACCATTTAAGTTGCTAATTGTTACTTCGAATGGACTTCTTTCCCAAAAAAATTGGTGAAACGTCTTGAATTGTGAGATGTGTAAAGAAATAGACAATGTAATTATAAAATAAGCATAATACTTGAATTGGTTCTAATTATAGTGCAATGAAGTTGATGATGTAAATGATGGTATTCATAAACTTGAGAAATGGTGTAATATTAATCACTTCTATCTATTTATTTTGTCTCTCTCAACAAAATACAAATAGTAATTATGTATTTGTGCCCAATTAAAGCAATATTGAAAATATTCTTGCATTTCGCATATGTCCATACTTCTACACATTATGTAATGTAAAGAATATTTTATTGACATTTAAAAATTTGGTATTATAAGTTTTCTTGTTGGACATAATTGATCAGCTAAGAAAATCATTTCTATAATATTTTGCAATTGCTATTCATATTGAAAGAAATAGTCTCTAAAAATCAATATAACTATTAATGAGATATGTAGAATATTGGCCTAGAAGTTGGACTATTCTTATCATAACATTTGAAGTTGAACAAGTGAGAAAGAGATATGCCATTAAAACTCAATCTAAAATTAGGTCATTATCGATGGTAAGTAAAAACTTATTGATAGATCCATCTATTCAAATAAAGCACGTCAGGATGACATTTTTCTTAAATGTCGGACATTAGGATGACATTTTTATTTAAATAATATCGATGAGAAATACTATACAATGAACATCTATTAGATATAAAATTGTATCTAAAATCATGCAATAATTTTTTTAATCATAATCAATGTGTATAAAAAAAATCTTAAGTCCAATGTTTTGAATTAAATCTGCATATTATGTTTTATATTGACAAAGCTTAAGTGAGAGTTTGTTATATGAGATATTATCTTACGATTTTTTTATCTAGAGATTAAGGTTTTATCCTATAGTAACTTTTAACAATAAAAATAGGTTTGTACTTTTACAGATCTTAGAGGTATAAATATGTGTGTTGACTTTGTGTACCCAAAAAGTAAACACATACTTCATTAATTAATTTTTTTTTTCATTGTCCATGATAGTACGTGCAAAGAACGTGCATTTATTAGTATATACATATACATATATACATATATATATGTATGTGTGTATATATATGTATATATATATTATATTATATATATATATATATATATATATATATATATATATATGTCGGAATCAGGTAAATATATTCCGACTTCCCCCTACCAAATAGTAGGGTTCAAGAGTTACATATAGCTCCTATGCTCACTATACACCATGCACGTGAGCAACTCGCCCTTCTAGCTACTCCGTAGTTTCATTTTTACATTTTTACATATTTTTACAGCAATGGTACTCACACTCCTAGCTAATCTTCCATGCTTACATGTGTTTCTTTCAGCCCATATGTGGAAGCACAAGGCAACCAGCATGAGCATCTTCTTCTCGCTGTTACTGCATCGCTTGACCATCTTCCTGGTATCTTCAATCAGCTCAATCTGTAGGTGGGACTCTTTGCAGATGTTATCCCACACATCCTTAGTGAATGTGCAACTACCAAATAGGTGGTCATGGGACTCCTCCCTCTCCTTACACAGAAAACAAGTAGAAGATATATTGTTGTTCCATTTTTGTATTTTGTCCAGAGTTGCTAGCACCCCATGTAAGATCTTGAAAACACACACAGACCATTTGGGAACATAATTTCCAGCCCATAAACGTCCCACGACTCCATCTTTTTCAGCCTTTGATCTTTTGATTTCCCATAGACCAGCCTTTTGATTAATCATGTGTCATTCACCATCATGATTCATAGAGAATATATGTCTCACCTACGGCCAAAGACTCCTCATCATCTGGATAGTACGTGTCAATCCCTCTCGAGTTCTTGGCTGGAAGTCCAATCCATGTGGGTATCTTTCTCTCATCCACCTTCCCCATGTGGAGCCTCGTGATTGGTACTGAATGATTCTTGTTAGCATCCCCCATCTAGCAATGTCCCGTGGAGTTTTCAGTTGTAACCCACCTTCTTCCTTAGGTAGAGCAATCCTAGAATAGCGCATTTGATGAAAATTGCTCGCCCAAATGAAGTTAGCAATCTTCATCTCCATTCTATCAAGCACTGTGCCCAGGATCTCACCTTGTTGCACCCAGAAAATGAGAAGACCCTCAATGGCTGCTCTAATAAGCATTGTCCTTCCCGCCATAGAAGTCTTGGGTAGGCCACTGTGCTATCCTCTCATCCACTTTGTCAATGCATTCAGAAAAATCTTTGACTTGTAAGTTGCCACCTGCAAGCAGAAATCCCAAATATTTGGTTGGGAACTTACCCAACTCCACGCCCATGGCTTCCTGCAGCCTATTGGCCATCTGAAGACAATTCTCTGAGAGAAAGAGATGAGTTTTATTTGCGTTAATATGCAGCCCCGTCTGTTCCCCGAAATCACTAAGAAACTTTTTCAATTCAAGAAGTGTATCCACTTTTACCTCCATAAATAAAAGAACATCATCAACAAAAATGAGGTGTGGCTCATTACCTTCATTCCATGTACAATATATGCTTTGATCAATTTCCTATCTTCCACTGCCTTGAGCTTCCTTGTAAAGTATTCCATGACTAGAGTAAAGAGAAGTGGTGAGAGAGGATCACCTTGTTGTAGACTGTTGTTGCATTTGAACATACCGGCTGAAGTACCATTATTCAACACAGAGAAACTCGTGGTGCCAACGCATTGTTTCATCCAGTGTATCCACGTTTGGGAAAACCCCATCTGTTGCATGATCCACCATAGCTTTTCCCAGCTAACACTGTCATAAGCCTTAGACACGTCCAATTTTAGACAAGCTTTCTGGCTTCCCTTCATCACATTATAGTCAGCTAAGAACTCATCAGCAAGCAAGGCGCAATCACTAATACTCCTTCCAGTAACAAAAGCTCCTTGGTTTCTAGAAATAAGGAAAGGGAGGACCATCTTCAGTCTAGTAGCCAGAATCTTTGCAATGATCTTATATTAGACAGAACAACAAGCAATAGGGCAAAAATCATCTAGTGATGTAGTAATCTTCTTCTTTGGAATGAGGACCAAAAAAGCATGATTGACTTGTCTTACCATGTTACCTCCCTCTAGGAACCATCTAACAAATTTTAGAAGATCATATTTGATTGTCTCCCAAGCAGATCTGTAGAAGAAGGCATTGAAACCATCTGACCCGGGTGATTTGTTGCAGCCTATATTTTATAGGGCATCTTTAACTTCTTGCTCGGTAACCTCCCTTGTAAGAATTTTATTGTGAGTGCTAGCCAGCTTGAATTTCCAGTCTAAGTCTACCTCCTCCTCCACCTTGGCTATGAAATTTTTGTTATATAGCTTTCTGTAGAACTGCACGGCTTGGTCCTCAATGTCTTCTTGCTTGTTGACCACTTTTCCATCCTCATCAATCAACACATAGATGATGTTAGTAGCCTCCCTTTAACTTACTGCAGCATGATATAGCTTTGTATTCCTGTCCCCATCATTCATCCATTTTTCCCTGCTCATTTGCTAGTAGAATTTTTCTTCAGCTTTCTTTAGATCCTCAAGCATCCTCCTTAATTCTCTGTCCTTCTCTATTAAATCTTTGTTTAGTGGATCTGCCAGTAAAGACTTTCTCACCTCGCTACACTCCCTTTTAGTTTTCGTGATCATATTGGGGATGTTGACCTTCTCTTTCGCCCATTTCTTCAAGGTTGATTTCAACAGTGAAAGTTTCTTAGCAAAGACAAACATAGAATTCCCGTGAATGTGTGTGCTCCACACTTCCTTCAGAATATCATCATAACCTTCCCATCCTGCCCAAAAATTAAGAAATCTGAATGGTCTTCTTTTTTGTTTCTTCTCCATTATCTGTACAAGAAGAGGTGCATGATCAGTAAGCTCAGAGCCACCTGCCTTTACCTGCACTTTGGGAAAGAGTTTCAACCACTCGTCATTGACCAACACTTTATCCAGTTTGCTTGCTATTATGTCCTTCGGGTCTTGTTCATTATTCCATGTGAAGAGATCTCCACCTGTCATGGGAAGCTCCGTCAGCTCTGCTTTATCAATGGCCCTATTAAAAGCATCAATCACACCACGATGCGCAAGTCTGCCTCCAATCTTCTCTCCCTGTAACCTGACATTATTGAAGTCTCCAATCACCATCTAAGGTGTCTTTATCTGCATAGATAATAGTGATAGATCATGCCAGAGCTCATTCCTTCTCTTAGCGTCATTATGGGCATAAACTGCTGTTAGGAACATGTGCAGTCCGGTTGCATTCCTGCAATGCAGGGTAATGTGCTGGTCCGTCATCACCATCACTGTCATCTGCCATGCGTTGGGCTTCCACGCCACACACGCTCGTACTAGCTCAGAATGTGGTAGGTTAGATACATGTTCCCATCCTTGTGGAAACAAGTACCCAATACTCTTCTTATTCGGCTCTCTAATCTTCGTTTCAACAAAGCTGCAATTTAGGATCCACTAACTCCAATCCACTCCCGAATTTCCTTTTTCTTGTTCCTGTCGCACCCTCCTTTAATGTTCCACATGACAATAGACATGTTTAAATGTTCTTATTTGCCTGAGTGTGCCTGGGTTGTTCCTTCTTCTTATTGTCGTCCCTTATTTTCTTGGGTTCCACCTGTTCTGGCTCTTCCACATCTGACTCGCTGAGGGCTTCAGACCTATTGGTAGAGTCTAGAATAGACCCCACCCCTTGCATTTTTGGAATCCCACTCACGGACTTTTTCCTAGATGCAGGCATAAATTCACCATCTTCCTTTTGAGTTGCTTCAGTCTCACTACTCTTGGCACCTTTGTCATAAGTGATTGTGGTTGGTTGCACCTCAGCAGCGGCTTTCTTCTTTGCATCAGATGCATGTTGCTTTGAGCTCTCCTCCACATCAGCCATCAAATGCTCTTCTACAACACTCACGACTTCAGATTCTCATTCAGCAGTCTTGCTTGAGTCCTCTGCAGACACAACAGCCTTGTCAACTACTTGTTTCTTGCCCTTTTCAACCCATTGTCTAGCACCAGCCACTGCCTTCATTGCCTCCTACTTGGAAGCCTTCTCGGGCTCATTGCATCCTCCATCAGGGTGGTCGAACGCCATGCACTGGCTGCGGCGAGGAGGCTTATGATCGTACACAATCCGCACCGGGATGGCCTCTCGACCTCAGACGTTCAGCCATACTTGCTCGATGAGTTCCTCTTCCGCCCTGAGTTCAATTAGAACACGTGCCTCATCGAACACCAACAAACGCTCGTCAATATGGAGAACCTTGTCGGCACCGACAGTGATGGTCCATGTTGCCAGTCTCGTCCACGAACGGCCGATGGATCCCAAAGTGATCCACATCGCTCTTTAACTCATCCCCGAATCGATAGTCCTTGGCGACCACTAGTTGTCTGTCAAACCAACGCGACCCTAGGCTGAGCACGACCTGTTTGTCTGGCGACTTGGAGAACCAAACAAGGAATAGACCATTGTTTTTGGAGATCAGGTCGAACGAGCCCTTAGGGTTCCAAGTGCGCTTGATCCAAGCAAGAAGATGCGAGAAGTATGGTCTTTTCCCCACCACATATGTCAAGAAAGTGTACTCCCAGACATCTTTCATCCGCTGGAATTCTTCCTCCGCCAAATCTACATGAACATGTCTCCAACCGCCTGGGCGTCGGGAAGGCTACGTCGTCCGTCTGGCGAGGCAATGGCTCCTGGAGGATCATCTTCCACTCCTTCTTCTGGGTCATCGATTTTATACCCCAGTCCGAAGACGTTGGGTCATTGGCCATCCTCCCAACAACCATTTCCAGTGTCGTGGGATTCTGTTCTCTGTCGTTCCCAGTGCCGTTTGGGTTGGGAACACCGTGTTTTTCTCTTCTCTCTCTCTCTCCTGGTTCCGTGGGGGTGGTGCGGGATGGGGTTGGGAAGTCATGGTGGTGGGCGGGATGGTGGTTGTGGAAGGGTGGACGCCATCGATCGGGGTGATCGACGACGTGGTCGTCGCACAAGCCAGGTCGCACGGGCGATCACCCGGGAGAACCCTAGCGGACGGGTGTCCGCGCTCTGTATGTATGTATGTATTGTATGTATGTATATATATAAATATATATATATAAATATATATATATATATATATATACATATATATATATATATATATATATATATAAATATACATATATATATGTATACACACACTCACACACACACATATATATATGTATATATATATATATATATATATATAAATATATATATATATATATATATATATATATATATATATATATATATATATATATCGTCGTGATATACCCGATCCATGCATGATACCATAAAAAATAGATACAAATTTGGGACGGCTACTTAGTATCAGCAATGAGTTTGAAAAAGTATCTAAAAAGGTGAAATTTATATTTATATATATATATATATATATTTATATATATATATATTTATATATATATATATATATATGAAATTTACATGTGTCTCCCTGAAAGTGAGTTTTGATGGTGGATGTGTAGTGTTTTTATGGACAATAATCCATATATGTCTGTGGTTGGATGGTTCAGTTTTATTTTTGATTTAACTCGATTTGCATACCGAGCCTCTACCTTCCTTTTCTCAATGTAAAAGTTTAATTCGTTCCTACCTCTTCTCCCTTCAAATGTAACTTGAGGTTTCTCATTACCATGTTATAAGTGTACTACCAATAGGTTAGTTTTCTTTCTTGCAAAGGCAAAGATGACAATTAGCTTCAGACGAGCCAACCATTTCACGTCACAAGTCGACCGATTGGAGGATCAAGGAGGGGAGACCACAGGAGAAAATCGAACGAATGGTGATCCTAATTAACCATAGGAGAGGTTTAGGATATGCTCCAAAAGAAAAATCTCATCAATCTAAACCTAGGAGAACACAATAACTCAAGACCAAGATCATATATGTACCCAAGAACAACTCAACTCAAAATCATAGAAAGAGAAATGAAATTGATTCCATTTGTTGTCACTAGTGCTTGCATCTTGGACACTATTCTTTCTCATTCCCATACCAGAAATAGGATGTTGAATTAGTTTGGGTTCCATGACCCAAAACGTAGCAAAATCAAAAATGATTAAGTTGATATTTGACCTAAAACTTCACTTTGAATATCATAATGTCGTATCTCAACTAAATGTACTGGTACCTTAGCATATTGCAGTAATTTAAGCTCAAATTAGAACAAGCAAAATCACTGAAAATAAATAGAAACAATCTCGATCGACAAAGAGTTCGACCGAGATGCTCCTCGGTTTGACCAAGGCAACTTCTATTTCAAACCTGCATCTACTGTAAAAAATAGTAACAATCCCAGTCGAGAAAATCTTTGACTGAGATATCTTCGGTCGAACAAATAGTCGACCAAGAAAGTTATTGTTTCACACATATATCAACCTATAAAACAACAGCACTCTCGGTCGACACAATCTTCTACTGAGACACTCTTTGGTCGAGTTATTTATCGACCAAATATAGTTTTGTTCAGCTTAACACATCCAGTTGTAAAATCATGTAACTATATTCAGTTTGTTATTAAATGTTTCTAACAAAAAAGGACCATCACATGGGTACCAAAATCTATCTCTTTTGCAGGATTGAGTGGTTGATAGTGGATTTTCTAAGCATATGACCGACAACAAAAAGGCCTTTTAAACATTTGAAGCAAAGAAAAGCGGAATAATCACATTTGGAGACAATGGAAAAGGAAAAATTGTTGGAATAGGTAACATTGGTACAAATCTTCAAATCAAAAATGTTTTACTTGTTGATGGCCTACATCATAATTCAATTATTGTTAGTCAACTGTGTGATAGTGGTTATGATGTCTTATTCAATAAAAAGTTGTTGTAACTATTAATTGAAAACACTAATGAAATAGTTTACGAAGGAAAAGGAATAGGAAATCTATACATACTTAGGCCTAATTCAATGCAAGCCATTATTGGAAAATGCCTTCTTACAAAAGATGAATACTTACAACTATGGCATAGAAAATTAGGTCATGCAAGTTCACATGTTATCAGAAATATAATTAAATATGATCTTGTACGTGGGTTACCTAAAATATCCTTTGAAAAACCTAAAAATTGTGAACCATGTACCTTAGGAAAGAAAAACAAAACTTCCTTCAAATCCAAAACAATGCTTAGCACTACTAGATCATTAGAGCTTACTCACATGGATTTGTTTGGTCCTATGAGAACTAAATTTATTGGTGAAAAAAGATATTGCTTTGTCATTGTAGATGATTATAGTAGATACACATGGGTTCATTTTTGTACAAATAAAGATGATACAATCCAAAGTTTCATAAAATATTGTTATAAGATTGAAAATCTATTACAAAATAAAATATTTACAATTAGGAGTGATCATTGTGAGGAATTTGAAAATCACATCTTTGAAGAATTTTGTACATCTCAAGGATACACTCATAATTTTTCAGCTCCACACACTCCACAATAAAATGGCATAGTAGAAAGGAAAAATAGATCCTTACAAGAAATGACTAGAACAATGTCACTTGAACACAATACACCTACAACTTTTTGGGCTGAAGTAGTAAATACAGCATGCTATGTGTTAAATAGAGTAACAATACATTCTCATCTAAAGAAAACTCCATATGAACTCATCTTCAACAAAAAACCAAGAGTTGATTTTTTTCATACCTTTGGGACAACTTGTTATATCTTAAATACCAAAGACGATAAAAACAAATTTGATTCTAAATCACATAAATCATTCTTTTTGGGATATTCAACTTCTAGCAAAGCTTTTAGAATTTACAATACTACTACTAGAAAAGTTGAAGAATCCATCCATATCACTTTTCATGAGGTAACAACTCACAATGCTGAAAATGAATATGAAGCTATAAATGACATTACTCATAAAATTGAAGATTTAACTATAACCACAAAAGAAAATAAAAATACCGAAACTAATCAACAAAATAAGACACAACAACATGTTCCTAGATTAATCAAAGATCATCCCCAAGATTTAATCATTGGAAATCCTCATGATAAAGTAAAAAACTGATCATCATTTAGAGATTTTGCAGATATGGCATTTGTAGCAATCATTGAGCCTAAAAAGATAAATGAAGCACTAAAAGATGAATATTAGATAATGGCTATGCAAGAAGAAATAAATCAATTCACAAAAAATGAGGTATGAGACCTAGTTCCTAAACCACAAGACAAAACCATCATTGGAACTAAATGGGTTTTTTGAAATAAACTTAATGAAGTCGGGAGGTAGTAAGAAACAAACCTAGACTGGTGGCTCAAGGGTATAATCAACAAGAATGAATAGATTTTGATGAAACTTATGCACTCGGGACAAGACTTGAAGCTATTAGAATGCTATTTGCCATAGCTTCCCACAAAGACATCAAACTATTCCAAATGGATGTAAAAAGTGCATTTTTAAATGGAATCATACAGGAAGAAGTATATGTTGCCCAACCACTTGGATTTGAAATCCTTGGCAAAACTGATCATGTATATAAACTTAAGAAAACACTTTATGGGCTTAAACAAGCACCTCGAAACTGGTATGAAAGACTTAAAAATTATCTATTCGATAATAGTTTCTCAATTGGAAATTTGGACTCTACGTTATTCTTCAAAACATATGAATTAGATTTTCTTTTTGTACAAATATATGTTGATGACATCATTTTTGGTTCCTCCAGCAATTCTTATGCAAACAATTTAGTGACATAATGCAATAGGAATTTGAAATGAGTCTTATGGGTTAACTAACATTCTTTCTTGGTTTTCAAATAAAAAAAACACATGTTGGAATTTTCTCAATCCAAGAGAAGTACACTAATTAACTATTAAAATGTTTTGGAAGGGAAAATTACAAGCATGCTACCACACCAATGGACACCTCTACCAAAATTGACAAGGATGGATACGAAGAACCCATTGATGATTCCTTATATAGGGCTATGATTTATAGCTAGTTATACTTAACTACTTCTAGACCGGACATTATTTTTTGTCAGACTTTGTTCAAAATTTCAATCTAAACCAATGCAATCTCATATTCAAGCCATTAAACATATCTTAGGATATCTCACTGGTACTATTGACTATGGATTATGGTATCCTTAAGGTCAATCACTAGATTTAAAAGCTTTTACCGACACCCATTATGTTGGTTGCCAACTTGATCGCAACAGCACAAGTGGTGTTATTAGGACGAGCTTTAGTATCGTGGTTTAGTAAGAAACAAAATACAATCACCCTTTCTATGTATGAAGCTGAATATATGGCAGCTAGTTCCTGTTGTGCTCAAGTTCTTTACATGCAACAAGTTTTAAATAATTATGGCTTTACATTTTCATCTACACCAATTTTATGTGATAATACAAGTGCTATAAATTTGGCACACAATTCTATTTTACATAGTCGTGCTAAACATATTGAAATCTAACACCATTTCTTAAGGGATAATATTTCTAAAAATCACATATCTCTTCATCATGTTGACACTGAAGAACAATTGGCTGATATTTTTACAAAACCACTTCCACTTGATCAATTTCAATACATTAGAACGAAGTTACTTATTACTCCCCTAAAAGATGTCTTCTTTGATATATGTGCTCCAAACTCTTAAAGAGTCAACAATCGATACATTCTCACATTTGATTTTCATGACTATTACTTGAAATAAGCTCAAACAATCCTTACAAAAACCATTCACAGCAATCCAGTCGGTCTGCGAAATCCTCAATCGCGAACTGTTTCGGTTGACAAATTTCTCGACCGAGAATTGCTTTGCCAGACTCTTTCCCGACCGACACGCACCCAAACCTTTTGCATATTCTGGACTAAATATTGGTCTCGGTCTACAAAATCTTCGACCGAGAACCTCTTGGTGGACCCCCTATTCAACTGATTTTAGATGCAATTTTTTTATTTTTTTTAAATTCAACGACTATTTTTCAAAACCCCGATCGATCGTTGCAAGTGGAGCTTGCAATAACGACCGTTGGGACGCTCGGTTGACAAATTCGTCAACTGATAAGGCTGTTGTTTTGCTATAAATAGTGCCTAAAAATGGCCATTCTTCTCACCAATTCACAATCTCTCTTCTCTAGCTTCTCACTAGTTCTTTCTTGTGCAAATTTTCAGCCATTCTCTTCCATAATCTTGCCTTGCTCCTCTTCCACCTCACACTTTCAAGATGGCTTACTCTTCTTCACGTGGAAAGAAGCAAGTTGCGGCAAAGAAAGTAAGGACAGTCTCTCTGGCTCTGACGATCATCAAAGACATTCCCTTCAATGACGTTGCTGTCGGAGATCGCTACTACATCTGTCCTCAAAGACTGCTCTTCCTTGATGGTCGGTGGTCGTCAATGACTTCATCACTATCATTGATCTAGATTAGATCTTTGAGGTGCAACATCTCTCTGAATTTCTTACTCCATCCTTCTGCTCCTACTCTATACAAGTTGTGAATGAGTTCCATACAAAACTATCCACAAATCCTAACCACTTCCACTCTTTCTCCTCTATGGTTAGTGGGTTTGTATTTCATTTTTCTGAGGAGGATGTTCTCAATATGTTAAACATTGATGTAGAGGAGTATAGGGGGTTTATTGAATTAACCACTGGAAATCCCCTATCCAAACTATCCCAAGATGACACCACGATCAGCTTGAGTGACATTAAGTGAACCAGCTTTCTTCCGAACACATCCTTCCATGAAGAACGGGGTACCTATTATGCAATCAATCTAAAACCTTATGCTAGGATAGCGAACCTTATTGTTTCAACTAATATTTATCCTAAAGAAAATAAATCAGAAGTACCAACCTTTAGAATATATCTCATTTATGCCATTCTCAATAGCATACCCATAAACTTCATTCGCCTTATCCTCAAAAACATGGTTGAATTTACTGGCAACCCTCCTTATGCTGACTTTGTGTTTCAGATCACCCAAAATTTTCTTAAGAAAAGCCTTGAGGACCTAGGATTTAAAAGTGATAGGAAACCTCAAAAGATTACCAGAAATACAGTTGAGAAAATGGGAATTTACTTTGGACATAAAAGGGCTAGGACTGAAGGGGAGCCATCCACTCAAGATATTCCTCCACCTCATACTACTCCTAGCCAACCCATTGATAACCTATCCAATAACATTACCTACCTAACTGGTGCTTCCTATCACTTAGGGAGACAAATGGACTATACTCATCATGCCATGACCTACATAAACCAAAGAATGAAAGCTCTCACTCCAAATGTTCTAGACAATTATCCTTATTCATGCTATCTTGGTCCTCTCTACCCTTATAATCCATCTCCCAACTACTCTCAAGTTCCAACACCACCTTCTCTTGATCTTTCCCACACACAATCTTCACCCATGCAACTTCAAGACATTGCTTCCCATTTTCACTTTGATAGAGCACCCACCTTCTTGGAAGCTTATGCTCTCACCAAGACAGGTGGATTGGATTGGCAGACGCTGGTCAAATATTATGGTGATACTTCATTCCTTGCGAAGATTCTTGAAATTGATGTTATTTTGAGATCTTTTAAGTAAGGTGGCATTATGTAATGATATGATTATAATATCTTTTAGTTAACTCTCTCATCTATGTATTTGAGCTTGTTGTTCTTTTTGGTCTTGTTGCCATGATAATAAAATCTTTATATTGTGGCTTGCGTTGGACATCTTTTATAACTTTTCTTTTCAATTTGAGTGTCATATTGAGGGGGAGAATCATATTTAGGGGGAGTACTAATAATAGTCTTAATTATAATTCTTGGTTATCTTTTTGAAATGACAATGGGGAAGAAGTAATATAAATCAAAAACAAATTTATATATCTCAAAATTAAATCAGTTTTATAATCTCTTGGCTTCATATAAAATGTTGTTATATTCCTTAAAGAGTTGGATACTATGTTCCACATATCTTTGGGAATTACTAGCATACAAGAGAATGTATACAAAAGGTAAATCTCAGGTATGAAACTCATGCTATTTAAATTCCCTTGATTTATATTTTAGAAATGTTTGTCATCTTCAAAATGGGGGAGATTGTTGCCTAAATTGGACATTATTAAACCCTTTATTTTGATGATGACAAACATTTCATTCTTGTGGATCTAACTTGTTATTTGAGTGTTTTAAGGATAAACAAATAAGGAAGTAGATAGTTGAAGATCAATACATATTGGAAGATCAACATCCTTAGTTCATGCAACGTAAGAACTTGTACAAGTACATAGATATCATATAAATCAAGCGTTAGATCTTCCCTATCCACTCACAACACTTAGACAGATCCACCCCTAAGACAGAAGCATAATTACACATTGATACACACACTTAGTAGATGACTCAACACATTAAAACAGGGACATTCTCGGTCGACAAAGTTCTCAACTGAGACACCCTCAGTCGACAACTTTCTCGACTGAGAATAGACCTTCCAGCAAGTTCTACAGACGTTAGATTGAGTTGGAAAAGTGGTTCAAAGTTGGAAATGAACGTTGCAACACATTCACTCCAAACCCTCCCTCGGTCGAAGAAATGCTCAACCGAGACACACTCGGTCGGCAAACTTCTCGATTGAGACATGTTCTAGACTGTACTTTTCAACACTAAACAATAGTTGTTCCAATGTAATTTATGGACACCTAATGACTAGTTGAGCATTAAGAACACCTTAGAAAGTGTCTATAACGTCCATAGACCCTTGTAAGCCATTCCTATAAATAGAACATGCCTTAGGACGCCCAAATCACTTGTGCATGCACATTGCAACTTGAGAATCATTCTTTATGAGCAACAAGCAATGTTTCACTTTCGATTCAGTTTCCTTGAGCTCTACATTAGTGTCCTATAGCTTAGTATCCCCTAGCCACCACACTACCACGTTCATCTATAGTGTATAGGAGATCAATATGCTTGATATAGGATCAAAGTGTTGTACTCATTGGTAACATTGTTTCTTTCTTCCAGTCTTGTTCTTTTCATTGTATTTTGTTTTCCTTGACTACTCCTAGGTTGGAGATGTGATAAAGTGGACTCTAGCTTAATTTCGAGGATGAAATTTCTTTAAAGGTGTGTAGTATGTGATGGAGTGTAGTTTTGGAATCTTAAAATGTCCAATGACACAAGTGAAGTCAGACATGCAGAGTTGTTTGAAAGTTTCAAGTGTTTTTGTAAGTTCGATTATTAATTGAGGATATATAATGATTTAGATCCATAAGTTTATGCCTATTTGAGGAATTCAATTGATTGGTCTAACAGTTGAGTTTTGGCACCAAATTTGTGTACAAGGTACCTTGAGTAGTGAGTAATCTATGGTTAAAATTCGGTGGCAATTGGATTATCCTAGAAGGAGTCATTTAGGTTTGAAATTGGTGAAATAATGTGTATAATTGATGTTCTTAGACCTAAGTTTGGGGTTTAATCGATGTGTGACGCGCCCTTGGTTTGGGCTGCGTCTGCATGGACAAATCCAGGCCATTCGTGGTTAATCTAATGGTTCAGGCCCTTGGCTTAAGGGAAGCCACGGATGGGGCTGTGGCTAGCTTCAGCATGGACAGTAGATCATAGATTTGACGGCTGTAAGTTTGTCCTCAACCTCCAGTGGATGGGGGATGAGACGTGGGGAGGAAGATGCCACGTTTGCCTCCACCACTTCACAGATCGTGGGAGTGAGTGAGATTTTCAGCTGGACAGTTGGCTTCAGACTGGGATGAGCTTCCAGACCCCTTGGGCAAACTGCCTCACCACTACAGTAGAGAGAACGAGCCCTCCATTTCCAACGACTCACCACCACAGAGAGCAGGTCATGGCTGGGAGCAGATAATGGAGGTAGATAGAAGATTGAAGGAATAGAAGGATTAGAAAAGGAAGACCGAGGTCAGGGGAGTCCAACCCAGCCGCCCCCATAGACCTTCATCGCAGTTTTGATGCTGGATGAGGAACACCTTGCTGCCAGATGAATATGGAGCTCGGGGAGGTGTGAGGAGTGCATCATAGTGTATATGGAGACTATAGTGGAGTTTCTAAAGTTGGTGAATGGTTGTGAGAGGCCTTAGATCAAAGAAATGTGGAGCTGAGGCCTAATCCCCCTTCTGCTCCGCCGCACCAACGCCAACAGCGGTGAGCTTGCAGACGCGATGACTCAGAGGCGCATGCAGCACCCCAAGCATCTGTGGGAGGCTGCGCGGTGGTGTCGAAGCTCATGGATGGACAAGCTTGCCTCGAGGGAGGTCTGGTCTTCAAGGATCTCACATCGGAGCTTCCCCAGTAGCGGCGGTGGCCCATGTCGACAGCTGCAGGATAGGGAGCCTCAGAGCCAAGGTCGAGAAGAGGATCAGCTGTGGAGAATCGAAGGACCTCTCTGGAGATGTGGGTGGCCTTAGGATCTGGCTTGGAGGCCCATATCTCGGCTGCTTTCTCATCGGAGCCCAGACCATGCGGCGGTGCCCTGTTACACAGAGGAAACAGGGGCAGCGCGTGAGGCTCGCGAGCAGAACAAAAGGTGAAAGAAGACAGACCGAGTCTAATCCCATACCAATCTCGAACTGGCTCTAGACCAAGTGAACCACGACCCAACGCGAGGTAGAAGTCGTGCCCTTGGTGGACACGTGGCGACGCCGGATTGGCCACAAAAAGGTAAATATCATGAAAACACTTAGTTTTTGTATAAATCATAATAATTAGCTCGAGTATCAGAAAAATACAAACAAAGTACCCAGATTCTCAAAAAAATGAGTAGAACACAGTAGAATGATAATATCAGGCTTTTAATGCATTAATAATAGTGATATCAAGTAAGATGTAAAATGGCATTTTCATGTATAATAAATAATAAACGAAGACCTAAAATTATGAGAATATGTTACTAAATCTACAATCCTGTTTAGAATTCATATAATGTTAGATATTATGATGATGATGCCCGAAATCATATAATATGCTCAATATGGCTATTTAGGGCTAATAACCCTAAATAAAATGCAATAAATTCTTACGTGCTCGATAAATGATGATATTTATAGAAAACCCTCATATCAGTAACTGGAAGATAATTTGTAGATCTGAGATCAGTTTTAAACACGAAATTCATGTTATATGAACAACACCCTTAATACGTATGATGTAACCCTAATATGGTTAATGAAAGTGACATAATGTTAAATATGTTCACATAATAATGTGACACATGAGTATATCCAGTTAATGAACTATAATCTGGAATATGACATCAGTAAGACAAATCTAAGATAAGAATACAAGTAATCATGAGAATATCATAATGAGATAAGATAAACCCTAATGGATATGATTAGGGTTAAGATGAGAAGTATGATGATGAGAACCCGATAGTGATGTGTGATCTTATCTTAATCTGGTTTAACCAAGGATATAGATGACATCAAGAATATGTGATGATTAAGATCTCTTGATCTAAGGTACACCATTACCTCTTACTTGGCTAATTATATAATATGCTTGTGTTATATGTGTAGTAAAATACTTGGCATATGATACTGTATGAAATGATTGTTCTTGCATGATATGTTTCTTGATTTCCCGTACTTATGGTTATGAATACATCAAACATAATATATCTGTTCCATTATATGAAAGAACCAACTCTATGGCAGTGTGCTTGGAAGTGACCAAACTCTTTGGTAGTGGTCAGGTTGTACATATAGAAGCACCAACTCTTTGGTAGTGTGCTTGGACCCAACTCTTTGGTAGTGGTCACATTGTACATATGATCCAACTCTTTGGTAGTGATCATAAAGGCCTTGAGATATAATGGAAAATAAGCTTAATATATGTGTTCTCTTTTGTTAATGAATATCTTTTTTTCCAGTATACACTTTTCTTATATTTTTCTATTACTGCCAGGTATTAGTTTTATCTTTTTGCCAAGATATGATGATAGGTATATAAAAGACACGTAGGCATACTCAGTACAATATTCTTGAATATTGTGCTGACGTGTACCGCATGTAATCTTTTGTTTAGGTTTTGGTTATGCTCTTGGAGATCCAAGATAGTTGTGAGTTGTGTGGCGAGCTGATGTTCAGGTAGACATGTTGTCTTAAGATCCTTTTGTTTAGTTGTAGTACATGTATATGTATATGTTTGTTGTTCAATGTGTAATATTAAATGTTGTAACAATTCATTATGTAATTATATGTTGAATAGTGAACATGTGTTGTATGGTTTTATTATTGTTCATGTACATGTGCTACTGATTGTCTCCTTTTGACTTCCTCTGATTTTCTTCTTCTTAGACTTGTGTGGGATGTTTAAAATGGGATTCTCGCTGAGGTGAGGTTTCAATTTGGACGTCACACATCAGATTAAGTTTTAGAAAATTCAGGGACGTCACAGGTGGTATTAGAGCATGAATAATAGCAAAGCCTGACATTTGCTCATTATGCAACTCAAAACTAAAGAACCTTGAACTTAAAAACATCTTTAGGGTTGGATTAGCCATCTTTTAGAGACTAGATCTGACCTAGCCTCTAGGTTAGCACCTATATGTCCGAGAACTAGGTCTAGACTGGTGCTTGTTGAATAGTAAGTCCTTAGATGTCGTTCTTTCCTTGTAGTGCAGCTGTATGGGACGTTGCACTATTTGAAAATGACGTGCATCAAGGGAAGATAAACCCTAGACATATTGCGCACATTGTCTAGAGTAGATACACTAGTCTACAACATGTTCTCACCCCTTTTCTTAGCTTTCATGACACTGTACTCTCTACTATGTGTGGGATACTCATTTTCTGGATTTGGTTTTGGATTCCAATCAGATCGAACCTTGATAGTTTTCTCTGACGCATGTTTAATCATAGAAAAACTATATAATATTTTATTATGTATATGTATTACAAAAATGTGTCCCCACACATGTACGAGTAGGTGGTGGTCATACAAGCTAAGTGAAAGTGAATGACATCAGTCTAGAAGAGAGTGTAGTTCTAGATTAGATGTCTAGAGACTTGTTTGGTATAGTATGATAGATGGAATAGATGATATAAGTTTTGATGATATGATGTAAGTCACATATAGAAGACATAAGATGTTTATGATGATATATGTTTGTCTTTGAGGACCCAAGTTCAGTTTGAGGATGCAAGATGAGTTTTGACGATGCAAGTAACTAGGATTATATGTGATAAGTTATGTTAAGTTAAGATAAGATGTGAGTCAACATGAACCACAAGCTCCTATACAAAGGAGTACCTCTAGTGTTGGGACCAATTTCGGGGTTAACTCCAGAGAGAGTGAGACCCATTGGGAGAAGGTTAGAGAACCTAAACTCCAAGATATGAGAATTATGATATATGTGATATGTCCTAAACTAGACTACTCCTAAGTGATTGAGTTGAGTTGCTTTATGCATGATTCCTATAGTCTTGTGGAACCCTAGATGTCCTTGGGTGGACCAAACCCTAGAGAAAGAGAGAGGTTGGTTATATGTGCATATGTGGATATGAATATGAGTGCCTTCCATCTGGGTGAGGGAGAGAGCTCAAGACCCTGGAGGAGGTAGCTATGTTAGTTTCTGTGAAGCCTCATGCTAGGGTTGGTGGTTTCCCACATTGGAATCTAGTGGTGTATATAACAGAGTTTTGGGTAAGCATGTTCCATGGGTAGAAGACATGTGATGAGAACATCATGTCATTTTTTGGTTTGTGCTTATGTGGCTAGACCTTGTAAAGTTAATCACTAGTGTCAATGAGCTAATCTGAGAATCCTAAACTAAGAGAGGAAAGATAAAATATATGCATATGAGATACTCATAGAGTGAGTTAGCTCAGAGAGACTGAGCATGGAACTACCCTCATGATATGGTTGGGAGAACCTCAATTGGACTAGATAAAGTTTTGATACATGTTTGGCCACTTGCATAACTTTGTGTAGCACAACCATGATAAAATATATGTAAGCATGTGATCTAATCTTGATATGTGATATATAGACGTGATATGATGGAAACCTAGAGATGGTTTATTAGATGCTAACGCCTATATGGTTAACCATACACATGAATAATGATGATAATGTGAAATTGTTGGTTAACCTTGTGATGAAATCAATAATATATGTTGCAATTTATTAAGAGAAATGAAATAAGATCAAATGAATGAAACATGTTGCATGAGGTGTTAATCTTAGTGATTAATAAAGATGAAAAATATAGTTTGACAATTAGCACAACATAACGATTATGACACCTTGATATGATCTAGATGGATAAAGAGAGATAATTATAATTAACTCCCTCCTAAAAGGCATATGTTAGTGTTGACCAGTTTCTAACAATGAGCTAAATAAAATGTTGGTGGCACCTTGATATAATGGGTTAACTTTAGTTAACTCATTTAGAACATGGTAATATGATGTGGAAACCCTAATGCAAGGGTAAATATGAGGATGTAAATTCTAAAATATGAATGAATGCCTTTGGTTCCTTGTAAAATAATGTAAGTCTTACTTTTGAGGATGAAAGTTCTTTTAAGATGTATATGATGTGATAAAGTGGACTCTAGCTTAATTTCGAGGACAAAATTTCTTTAAAGGTGTATAGGATGTGATGGAGTGGACTTTTGGAATCTTAAAATGTCCAATGACACAAGTGAAGTCATACATGTAGAGTTGTTTGAAAGTTTCAAGTGTTTTGGTAAGTTCGATTATTGATTGAGGATATATAATGATTTAGATCCATAAGTTTATGCCTATTTGAGGAATTCAATTGATTGGTCTAACAGTTGAGCTTTGGCACCAAATTCGTGTACAAGGTACCTTGAGTAGTGAGTAATCTATGGTTAAAATTTGGTGGCAATTGGAGTATCCTAGAAGGAGTCATTTAGGTTTGAAATTGGTGAAATAATGTGTATAATTGATGTTCTTAGACCTAAGTTTGGGGATTATTTGATGTGTCACGCGCCCTTGGTTTGGGCTGCATCTTCATGGTCAAATCCAGGACATTCGTGGTTAATCTGCTGGTTCAGGCCCTTGGCTTAAGGGAAGCCACAGATTGGGCAGTGGCTAGCTTCAACATGGACCGTAGATCATAGATCTGACAGCTGTAAGTTTTTCCTCAACCTCCAGCGGATTGGGGCTGAGACGTGGGGAGGAAGAGGTCATGTTTGCCTCCACCACTTCACAGATCGTGGGAGTGAGCCAGATTTTCAGCTGGACTGTTGGGTTCGGAATGGGATGAGCTTCCATTTGACCCCTTGGGCGACTGCCTCACCACTACAGTAGAGAGAATGAGCCCTCCATTGCCAACGGCTCTCCACCACAGAGAGCAGGTCATGGCTGGGAGCAGATAATGGAGGTATATGGAAGATTGAAGGAATAGAAGGATTAGAAAAGGAAGACTAGGGTCAGGGGAGTCCAACCCAGCCGCCGCTGTAGACCTTCATCTCAGTTTTGATGTTGGACGAGGAACACCTTGCTGCCAGATGAAGATGGAGCTCGGGGAGGTGCCAGGAGTGCATCGCAGTGTATATGGAGACTATAGTGGAGTTTCTGGAGTTGGTGCACGGCTGTGAGAGGCCTTGGATTCAAGAAATGTGGAGCTGAGGCCTAATGCCCCTTCTGCTCCGCCGCAGCAGCGCCAACAACGGTGAGCTTGTGGACGCGACGACTCAGAGGCGCAGGAGGCACCCCAAGCATCTGTGGGAGGTTGCGCGGTGGTACTGAAGCTCATGGATGGACAAGCTTACCTCGAGGGAGGTCTGGTCTTCAAGGATCTCTCATTGGAGCTTCCCGTGCCGCGGCGGCGGCCCTTGCCGACAGTTGCAGGACAGGGAGCCTCAGAGCCAAGGTCGAGAAGAGGATCAGCCGTGGAGAATCAAAGGACCTCTCCGGAGATGTGGGTGGCCGTAGGAGTTGGCTTGGAGGCCCATATCTCGGTTGCTTTCTCATCAGAGCCCTTACCATGTGGCGGTGCCCTATTTCACAGAGGAAACAGGGGCAGCACGTGAGGCTCGCGAGCGGAACAAAAGGAGAAAGAAGACGGACCGGGTCCAATCCCATACCAATCCCAAACCAGCTCCAGACCAAGTGAACCATGACCCAACGTGAGGTAGAAGCCGTGCCCTTGGTGGACACGTGGCGACGCCGGATAGGCCACAAAAAGGTAAATACCCCCAAAACACTTAGTTTTTGTATAAATCATAATAATTAGCTCGAGCATAAGAAAAATACAAACAAAGTACCCAAATTCTCAGAAAAATGAGTAGAACACAGTAGAATGATAATATCAAGCTTTTGATGCATTAATAATAGTGATATCAAGTAAGATGTAAAATGGCATTTTCATGTATAATAAATAATAAACGAAGACTTGAAATTATGAGAATATGTTACTAAATCTACAATCCTATTTAGAATTCATATGATGTCAGATATTATGATGATGATGTCCGAAATCATATAATATGCTCAATATGGCTATTTAGGGCTAATAACCCTAAATAAAATGCAATAACTACTTATGTGCTCAATAAATGATGGGATTTACAGAAAACCCTCATATCAATAACTGGAAGATAATATGTAGATCTGAGATCAGTTTTATACATGAAATTTATGTTATATGAACAACACCCTCAATGCGTATGATGTAACCCTAATATGGTTAATGAAAGTGACATAATGTTAAATATGTTCACATAATAATGTGACACATGAGTATATCCAGTTAATGAACTATAATCTGGAATACGACATCTGTAAGATAAATCTAAGATAAGAATACAATTAATCATGAGAATATCATAACGAGATAAGATAAACCCTAATGGATATGATTAGGGGTTAAGATGAGAAGTATGATGATGAGAACCTGATAGTGATATGTGATCTTATCTTAATCAGGTTTCACCAAGGATATAGATGACATCAGGAATATGTGATGATTAGGATATCTTGATCTAAGGTACGCCATTATCTCTTACTTGGCTTATTATATAATATGCTTGTGTTATATATGTAGTAAAATACTTGGCATATGATATAGTATGAAATGATTGTTCTTGCATGATATGTTGCTTGATTTCCCGTACTTATGGTTATGAACACATCAAACATAATATATCTATTCCATTATATGAAAGCACCAACTCTATGGCAGTGTGCTTGGAAGTGACCGGACTCTTTGGTAGTGGTCACTTTGTACTTATGGAAGCACCAACTCTTTGGTAGTGTGCTTGGACCCAACTCTTTGGTAGTGGTCACATTGTACATATGATCCAACTCTTTGGTAGTGATGATAAAGGCCATGAGATATAATGGAAAATAAGCTTAATATATGTGTTCTCTTTTGTTGATGAATATCTTTTTGCCAGTATACACTTTTCTTATATTCTTCTGTTACTGCCAAGTAATAGTTTTATCTTTTTGCCAAGATATGATGAGAGGTATATAAAAGACGTGTAGGCGTACTCAATACAATATTTTTGAATATTATGCTGATGTGTACTGCATGTAATCTTTTGTTTAGGTTGTCGTTATGCTCTTGGAGATCCAGGATAGTTGTGAGTTGTGTGGCAAGCTGATGTTCAGGTGGACCTGTTGTCTTAAGATCCTGTTGTTTAGTTGTAGTACATGTATATGTATAAGTTTGTTGTTCAATGTGTAATATCAAATGTTGTAACAATTCATTTTGTAATTATATGTTGAATAGTGAACATGTATTGTATGGTTTTATTATTGTTCATGTACATGAGCTACTGATTGTTTCCTTTTTGACTTCCTCTGATTTGCTTCTTCTTAGCCTTGTGTGGGATGTTTAAATTGGGATTCTTGCTGAGGTGAGGTTTCAATTTGGACGTCACACATCAAATTTAGTTTTAGAAAATATGGGGACGTCACATTGGAGGTTGTTGATAGGAGGTTTGTGGAGCTACTTCAAGGTGGTGAAGGCTGCTCTCGGTGACTTGGAGTTACTTCAGAAGGCTACCTCAAGGATTGAAGCTACTTCAGGTGAAGGCTACATCAAAGGTGGACTTGGAGTTACTTTAGAAGGCTGCTTCTAGGAGGATTGAGGCTACTTCAGGTGAAGGCTACTTCAAGGGTGTAGGAAAGCAATTTTATTTTGTGTAACATCCTCATGAGGTAATAAAATTAGTTGCTTTCAAAATCCTGATTGGAAACAATCGGGTTGTGGACTAACTATCTTAGATTTCTAAGGTAGGAACTACTTCACATCCTTGTGTCTTCCTTGTTTCCTCCTACTTCTTGTTTAAGTGTTTAGTTGTTTTTAATTAACTTTAAAAACTCCAAAAATCTCTACTCACCCCCTCTAGATCTTTCATTTTGGTGGTGAGTTTGTGAGACTGGTTCTTGGTTGGAGGCCTTCCAATGGTGATAGGTGGTGGCAGTCATGTTACCTGGACCTATAGGTGGAGTCAGAAGCAACATCGATGATTTGTTGGTGGCTAAGTCTACTTAACAGCGATGTCGTACACACTGGTGGCAGATGTACAATGGGAGAGATGGAGGGCAGAATATTTAGCAAGGAAATGGAAGGTCCACATTTTGAGGAAGAAAAGAAGATAAGAAAGGAAGGAGGCCAGGGCTATGATCTAGATGCAAGGTAGCATGATGATGTAATAAAGGTATTAGCCACCAGACTATAGGAGGTGAAGCTTTGTTTTCATGGATGTAGGGCTCCTAGGGAGATGAGGAAGGAGAGGGTTTAGTGTTGGTGATCTGGAGGACCTATGCAAGGTAGAAGAAGAAGGTGAATTTCTTGGTGGAAGCATGTAGGGTTTTGTTTTTCTTCCTTTAGGGTTTCTAACGTTCCTTCTAGGTGAACTTGACCTAACTTAGTAAGTTTCACCTTCTCTTTCCCATTTCTTTTTCTTTTCTTCTTCCCCCTATCTTTCTCCAGGTTGGAACCTTGATGTTTCATGGTAGAAGTTGCTCTAAAGCTCTAAAACCCTACCTTTCTTGCTCCTTATGCTTAGGATTTGCTTCTTTTACGGAGAAAGGTGTTAGATGGACGAGTTCAAAGCTTATGCTTGGATTTTCTACCATACCTGCTCTAGTTTTCTTCTTTTTGGGATTTTATCTTCTCATTTGAGGCAAGCTTTATGACTTGCTCCCCGTTTATTGCTTACCATAAGCTTGATAGTTCGTGTTCTTGCTTTAAAATGATGATCCATGCACTAAAAAGCTATGCTTGACTTGGATTTCAATTTTTATGATGTTCCTTGTTCTGATTTCCATTCTAGATGAACTTGTAATCATGTGTACGTTACTCCTAAGATATAACATGACTTGGATCAGGTTGGTTTGACAACCGGTGGTTCTAAGCACCCATCAACCAATGGTCAATTTCACAGTTTGAAGTTAATTCCTTCTATAAACACATGACCCAATGGTGGTACCATTGCAATAGTGATGGTATTGTCTTCAAGACAACTGATGGTGGTGACAAAGGGTGTCAACTGATGTTCATTCCTTAGGTTAGGTTTAGGCTTAATTACAATCTTGATGGTCAACAACTAAGTACCCTAATGATGCTATCAATCAATGGTGACATTAGCTTGATATCTGATGATGATTAATGAATATAGTGCTGATCTAACAACATATGGTGACTTAATGGTCACTTCCGAAGGTGAATCAGGTCTCCACAACCTATGGTGAGTTAATCATGTAGTTGTAGCATTAATTAAGCCTTAAACCAATGGTTGCTTGGGTCATTTGATGTAATGGTTGGACCTATACTCTAATTGATGATTTTAGTATATGAACTTGACCCAATGGTTAAGATCTAATGATTTTTCATTCAATAAATTGGAATGATTCCTAACTTAATATGGTATTCCTAATAAAGATTTATATGGTTTCATTTATAGATCAACTGAAGAAGCTCATTATTTGGTGACTTGTTTTAAACAAACAATCACTTGTTGGTTTTACCCTACCCTCAATGGAACGTTTTATGTTGTTAATGAAGGGAAGTCTAGGGTTAAATGGTGCCACTTTCTAGAGAACAAATAAATGATTTCATAGGTGGTTTATTAAAGGTGTTTATTTATGCAAACAACCAATAGTCTTACCTTCTCAACAATTCAATGTTTTGGTTTGATGCTTATGGTAAGTTACTACGATTTGAGTGATGTTGAAACCTAATGTTGGTTTACGTTAATAATATAGTCTTACCTTTTCCCTCATATAATTAGAATTGACAATAAATATAATGAGTTAATGGGCAACACTGATGAAGTATATTTTGTTATGCTTAGCCCTAATATAGCCTAGTGATGTTAATTGATTATGAACAACCCCTTCAATGATGAATAGAAAAATGGAGTACTCTCTTTTGTTGTTGAACCCTAGTATGCTATGACTTGATGGTTACACCTTAAGTTATGTGTGGATCCATATGTGAGAATGGTATGGAATGTAATGGTGATGCTTCACCGTATGCATCAATGATCCAGTGGGGATTCCACGAGTTAGGGTTTGAGTATGAGTATTTGATTAGTAATATTAATATAATTTATCCTGTTGAACCTAACTCTAATGCAAATAGATAAATATGAGTATTCATGTTTAACCTTCTTATATTATGGCATGATGGTGGAATAATCACCTTAATATGATCATAACCTTAATGTGTTAATTGGTGGTTAGCATAGCCACGTGGTTGATACTTTCTTATGCTAAACATGTACATCATGAACATGATGAGGATTAATCATATCCATATTCCTTGATTGTTGATGTAATAAAGGAATGTTCTTATTGTTATATATCCCACCTATGATTGTGTATTAATATCTCCTAGCTCATTAATGCAATATTGTGTTGTTTGGTGTATTATATGTAAGTGATGTTGGTGAGCCTTGTTATAAGGCATGGAAAGATAATGATGATCTTGCAGGGAATAGTATAATGGTCTTAATGACCTTTGGGCATGGTTGAGCCCTAAATGAAGTGTAATCCTATTGTGTAGATAAGGGTTGATACCTTATGATATTGTGAAAAGTATTTATATCATTTTATAGTATGATGACAAGTATAGTCTCATGAATGTCAAGACAATAGATCACACGATGGTTATTTGGTGATAAGTATAATCTCTTGATTTGTAAGTGAATACTTCCCTATGATGTTGAGATCAGAAATTATGTCTCATATGTTTTATACCATCTGAAGTTTCTATATAGCAACGTTTTCTAGATATGAATTAGGGTTTGTATGTCCACTTGTTTGATGCTACCTTAATTCACCCATTTAGAGATAACTAATCAAGTGAAACTCTAATCATGTAGTTCCCTATGCCGTATAACCATCTTTAGTGTCAAAACTTGCTGGATGGTGAAATGAGTATTCCAAAGGGAAACTGGGAGCACATACTATTGAGTAAGTCAGGGTGGCAAGTTGAGGATATATCCTTGTAATCCAAAATTACATGTTATGGAGGATGATTGTAGTCATGACTCGGATATTGTGAAATGTGAAAGGCAGTAGTATAAATGCAAGTACCTCTTATAGAACGGCCATGTGTGAGCCTCTTCTCTAGTGTCGTGACATGTACCAAGGGCGGAATAGTTGTTAGAAGGTTGACTATATGTCTTTGTGGTGGTAGCATTGACTGATATGTCACTACCTTTCTACTCATACTGACCGAGGGGGTGAGAACTTAGGATACTGGAACTCCTAGGTCTTGTACGGAACCAAATAGCCCTTGGCAGGGGTCGGTTGGACTTTGGGTGGTACTATTCAAATTCCCCAGGGCATAATAAAAGATGTAAGAAGGCCATATAGCATATCTGTTTAGGGTCATACACAATGCTTCATATTGGATGATAACCCTTGTTTGCTTTCTTTTCACTGAGATAATGTATACTACAATAAAAGATAATAGATATGCTTATGATGTAGTTATTCTCATGTTGTGAACATGCTTATGTTGTCAAATATACTAAAACTAATGGTTAAGTTGATGTTGCTAGCTATGTTTAATATTGCTAGCCATTCCTATGTAATTAGAAATGCTTAAATTGATAATCATGGCTATACAGTTAATTGTGATATGATGTTACTTCTACTTATGATATAGATCTATTCCCTTTGTTTGAGATGCCAATATTGATAGCCATGTTATGTTACTAGACATATTCATGATGTCAAGTATGCTTATGCTACTAGATTGCTTGTGTTGTTAGCAAGAAATACGATGATAGTCAGATTAATGGTATTGATTGTTATTAGATGCAATTTGGTCAAATTGAAGTATATATCTATCTAGAGAAATGGGATTATTTGTTACCTATATATACATTGATAATCATACTTGTTGCTAGGATTATTTTCTTAATCCGTTTAGAATACTTGAGCTATTCAATCTATTTAATAGATTATTAAATACTCCAACTTCTCAGTTATTTACTATTTAAAACGTTGTAATCAATAAGCCTTTTTGGAGGTCATATCTCTTGCAGGGACATGTGTCTCACCCTTGTGGTTGGCCACATCTTTTTAGGTAATCGGAATTGATGACAACAGAACTGTGGAAGTAAAGAGGAACTATAGTAATGAATCTTTGAGAAAGTTGATTTGATTTCTAGTGTGTCCTCGAGTCACCCCTATACGCTCAGGTTCGGGCATGAAAAGTTTGTATATAGTGTTTCAAACAAATCTGAATTTTGTTAGCATGTTAATGCCTTTTTTGTGGTATATATGAATATTATTCTCCTGTGTATATATGTTTTGGCTAAGGCAATAAAACCATTTGTATCAAATCTTGGCATAGTATAGATACAAGAAAGATGTTGGTCTCTTATGCAAAAGTTTCTGAGCAGGTGTTGATATTGAATTCAATTTTAATTTATCCATATTATTGGGTATGTGATTAATTAGTGATCGATTGTGTTTTATGTTTTGAGTAATCTCGTTAAGTGTAGCTGGTTCTCACAAGTATCATCTCCAAACAGTTTGCATATGTTGCACCTATTAAGCAGTGCTTCATAGCAGACTTTCATCTCCATTCTTCATCATTAGGCAATTCCATGATCACCTCCGGTGGAGGTTCCTATTTAATAGTGATGTCGATGAAAAATATTGCACACCCCATTAACGGGCCGTTTTATCTTCTGTCAATTTCTCGAAACTCCCCTATAGCATGAGCTATAACTGCAATATCCCTAGAGGTCCACTATTTCCCTACATTGGGTAGGGGGACCTAGACTGGGCCAGTCTTCAACACTGCTCTGCTAATGTCTGTCTCTGGCATCCATCTTCTCACTAGCACAAGCTGGTTGTCAAAGAACGAGGGGCCCTAGAAGGACTTTGTTGTGACATGTAACTATTATGAACCTAGTCAGGAAGAGGCCACCGTCCAATGGGAAGACTTAAATTTCTCCTTTAGGCTGTCAAGAGCAAACCATCCACCCCTTCTGCTATTGGGGATGACATTTCCACCCAACAATCTAGAACATTATGGAATGTTTGTGGTAATCCTCCATTTTGTCTATTATTAGAGGAGTGAGTCTTGTTCATCACCTCAGATCATCCTCCTTGAAGAATGAATGTTTACGATCAGCCGCCGTTGTGCCCCAGATCATTGAAGGAGGTCCTTTGAAAGACTAGACCCATTCATGAGCTAGCATGACATCGATATCCAATGCAAACGAATCTCCATCTGAATTGCTGGCCAACAAGTTTTCTGCTCTTGATGTTGGAGGATGTTGGATCGATGGGCTCTAGAGGGGGGGGTGAATAGAGCTACACACACTTCACAAAATCGATTAGACCACCAATTTAAATGAAGTGTAAAAACTAATGCAAGTAGCAATTTGATATCCTATTCTAGCATACAAAGCAAGGATAAGAGATAATGAATATCATGCACTTGGACAGGTGGTTTAAAGTGGTTCCAAGTCCTAAACTTAGGAGCTATGTCAGTCCACTACCTAGAGTTGGTTAGACTCTAGGATTTGCAACTTGGTTCTCTTATTTATCACGATAAGATTACAAGAAACATAAACCACACAACCAAGGGCTTAATTACACAAGCTAAGATCTTCAACCTATCCAAGGACTTACCCACAAAGCGAGATTCTTCAGACTTCTACAAAGGACTTACGCAATCTCACCTTTGTCTTCAGCCTTGCAGGAATTACCTATCTTGCTTGAGCTTGCCTTGCACCTCTCCTTCACTTGGAGAGCTTGCCCACGTTTTCCCTTCACCAAGGGAGCTGGAGAAACGATCAATCTTCACTCTTTAAGATCAGCAACACATCTTCCCCTTCACTCGGAGAAGAACAACAACAACTCCTCTTTCACTTGGAGAAGAAGCTTCAATCAATCTTCTATTTGATTTGGAGGTGGGAAGAAAGAAGGGAGAGCTTTACATAGCACAAAGAATAGCTCTCATACAATGGAACCTATCTCACTCACGAATTTGTCTTGAAGGTAGAGAGAGAAAGGGGCTCAAGGGCTTGGAATACTCTCAACTAAGCTAGAACCAATTTTGCAATGGAAGAGCAGCTTGGAATGAAGTCCAAGGGGTTCTATTTATAGTTGAGGGTGGCCCTTTATGTTGTGGGACACTTGGGTGCAAAAGTGATCATTTTTCCTTCAAGAAAACGGTCATATTTTTGCCCAAAATAATTCACCAACGGTCATATTACTTTTTCTGCAAACTCCGTACAGTGCAATCGGTCGAGTATCAATAGGTGTAACTCGACCGATCAGGTAGCAGGCAATCCAATATTGAACTGATCGGTCGAGTTTGTTCTGAGGAAACTCGACCAACCATTTCAATTGGAAATGGCCTACAACCCAATCGCTCGAGTTCTGTGAGTGCACAACTCGACTGATTGCAATCTCCAGAAAATCGACTCAGGATGATCGGTCGAGTTTCAGGGTGGGAAACTCGACCGACCAAGTGCCTGTAATTGATTTTCTAATTTGCAATAAAAGTGATTTGCACTTGGTGAATTTTGTCCCAAACAATTTTCTCTTCTAAGTTACAAGCATATACATCGTTACAAGTGATTACATTCATGTTCTAAGGTGATTTACATGGAAATCCTAAATTGCACACTTGTAGTCAATTTGGCTTGCACTTGGCCCATTCTAGGGCTTGTATATGTGATCCTTTTCATGTACCTAATGTCTGCAAACAATCTTTAACGCATATGTTAGATACATATGAATGGAATGGTTAAGTCATTATCAAAATATAGGTAATGTATAACCTCTAGGTCAACATTCTCCCCCTTTTTGACAATGAAAAACCATTCCTCAAACATATTGAAAAGGATAAGAAAATTAAAACCTTTGCCTTGTGAATTAGGGGGATTCATGATAAGAACAATTGAAATTGCTCCCCCTCAATCTATGCTTCCTCTTACCTGCATGTTAGGTTTTCTATACATAGAAAAACCAATATCCATGTAATATGTAATCCCTTTCATGTCATATGATCAAACAACAATTTTATAAGAAAAGGATCACTTAGGCAAGAAAGCAATAGTATTATCACAAAAAAAAACAATATGATTGAGTTTCAGACCATGAGGTATTTCTCCCCCTTTTGACATTATCAAAAAGGAAAGGGGTGTAGAAGAGCAAAAACTAGGTCTTCTCCAAGACTCAACCACACATATATGCAAAAGATGATAAACAATAGTGTAAAGGCATATAACATACAACCACAGAGGAGAAACATACAATCCAAGTCTGAATCAAAATATAGCTCATCAAACACCAAGCATAAGATAACACAGATGAAATAGCCAAAGTGCAGTAATGATATTCCAACTCAGATAGATGTTCTCACAAGCGACTACAACCATAAAAATGAGAAAAACAGTGAATAAGAAAATAGTACAACTCAGACTAATGTGCCAGGATGTTACTTATACAAAAGAGTCTAGAAAGATATATATATGATAGACATGCTAAACTATAATCTAAGACAACCTCCTAGACATCTAAGCTATCTATGTCGACTGTGTCCTCGTCATCACCAGGGTTGTAGTCCTCATCGCCATCCGAAGGCGGGGCAGCTGTGCCAGCAGCAGAACCAGCACCATCATCACCGTCCTCGTCAGAAGAACCAGCACCATCAGCATCCTCAACATCCTCATCAGCATCCTCGTCCTGGTCAGGCATCTCCTCGTCAGTAGGACCAAAGGAGGGACCAGGCCAGCGGGCATTCTGCTCAGCCCACGACATGCCAAGAGCTAGGAGCTCCTGGGCCTGTGGAAAGGAGGGAGCAGAGTCTCCCAAGGATGCGAGCAGAGAGGCCAGGGGGCCAGCCGGTAGCGGTAGATATGCAGGAGTAGAGCTACTGGAGGGATACTGGGGTGGAGCAGCAGCAGAAGGCTCAACAACAAATGGTGGTGGAGCAGAGAAGTACTGCTCATACGCATAGGAGGCGTAAGCACTACCCGGATAAGGCTGGTGTACAGGGTAGGGTGAGGAGCAGGATAGATTCATGTGAGACATGATGACACATAAATCCTGATGAAGGTGATCCTGAACCTGGCGATTGTATGCCTGTTCATGCATCATGTAACCCAGAAGGGTTTCATTTGATGCTCTGAAAGACGCACGGCTAGGGCGAGGGTGGCGCGGTGGGGGTGGAGCCTGGGTGGAGGTGGGAGGGGCACCAGAAGCAGGGGCGGAGGCAGAGGCAGAGGCAGAGCCAGAACCAGAAGCACCAGGGGCAGGGATAGACTTGAGAAGAGTGGTTTCACTAATGCACACTCCCTTTCGAGCAACCGGGTAATGGTAGTCACAAAAGAGTGATTTCTCAGTGGCGAATTGAAAGAGACCACAAATCAAGGCTGGGTAAGGAGGGTGGGTGCCCTTGGTGTTCTTGCCCTTATCAAAGAAGGTCATATGATGAAGAATATAACGAGCCCACTTGACACCTATGTTGTTTGACAGAAAATACATCAAAACCGCTGTGTTTTCTGCAATATCCGTTTGATTGCGCTTCAGATGGATGTTGCAGTTGAGCACAAGGGCTAGGATGTGCTTCGGGAGGTCAAGGGAGGAGGAGGGAAGGGTGGACCGCTTCTTATAGGCCACGTCAGGCTTTTTCAAATATCGATGAATGTCCGGTAAAGTCAATTCATACTGTTTGTAAAAGCCTTCCGGGTCTAAAAGATCAAAATACTCGTTATAGTCCCGGCGCCAAGTAGTGGTTTCTTCGTCTCTGGCAAGATAGAGATTGAATGTCTCCTCAGAGATTTGAAACCGACGACCGGCGATCATCGAAGTTAGGACTATTTTGGTATTAGGCGGAGGAACAAGCGAATCATAGTTCCAGCGTAGATTAGCATAGAACTCGTGAACTGCTTTTGTACTAGATATATGATTATGGAAGCAGTCACTCTCGATTGCAAGGGCGGAAAGGTTGTGATGGGCAAAAAGCTGTGCTACGGAATTGATATGGTTTTGAAAACGAGTTGGACCAACTAGAGGGCGGAAAGGAAAAGGAGACCTAGGTAGGAGATCCTTGTACCGATTTATAGCCTCTAGAGATACAAAAGTCGTATTATCAAAAGGGATCAACCGCTGGGTTGAGGAAGAAGCTGGTGCATTGCTAGGGGCGGGTCGTTTTCTCCTGTGGGAAGCCATGGAAGCAAAAACTAGAGGAGAAAATGCGCACACAAGCAAAAACGAACCTCAAAACCCAACAAGAACACACAGCCGTCGCCCGGGTTGGTCAGGAGCAAGCTGCTAGGGCACCCTAGGGCTGGGAACGAGGAAGGGTTAGGGCAAGGGTGGAGAGCACGGGCCAAGAGAAGAGGAATCGGTCGGCTATTTTCTAGTTGCAATGGAAAATAGTCGGCCGATCCTAAGTTATAAGTTGGCGCAGCCCGTCGATCGGTCCAGTTCTGAGACAGGACAACTCGACCGATTGGTCACTGAAGAACCACTCTCGGCTCCTGATCGGTCGAGTTTGCAGGGGTGAAACTCGACCGATGGTCAACCTGACCTAGCAAACTAAATCTTAGATTCTAGCCACATACATGCCTATCAAGTTTATTTTTCCATTCTATTATGCATAAATAACATACCTAGGCACATTTTGCTCATCATTGGGCACTATTTAGCGATAAAACGTGAAATTCGGTAAAAACCCAAAAACAAGCAAAAACTAGACATATTGATTGACAAAAAAAGCATAAGCAAGCATGTATAGGCAACATAAGGTGAAGAATGACATGAGCAAGCATATAGGATATAGATCACTAGCTAGATCACATAGCAATATCATTTAGATCAATAATGAGCAGTTTAGATCGAATAAAGTTAAATTGATCTCTAGCTAGGGGTTTTGTAAAAATGTCCGCCAATTGATTTTCCGTGTCCACATGTGTGATATAGATATCTTTCTTGGCAATGTGGTCACGAAGAAAATGATGGCAAACCTCTATATGTTTAGCTCTACTATGCAATATAGGATTATAAGAGAGGTTAATTGCACTAGTATTGTCACAATAGATAGGAGAAGCATCAAGAAATATGTTAAAGTCTTGGAGCATTTGCTTCATCCATAGGACCTGTGCACAACAACTCCCAGCTGCAATGTATTCAACTTCGGTAGTTGATAATGCCACTGTGCTTTGTTTCTTGGAGAACCAAGACACTAAGCATGGTCCTAGAAGGAAGCAAGTGCCACTTGTGCACTTTCTATCAATCAAACACCCTGCATAATCCGCATCACTATATGCCGTAAGAGTAAAATCTCTTTATTTAGGATACCATAGACCAAAGTTTAGAGTTTTGGATAAGTACCTCAAAATTCTCTTAACAGCAGTGAGATGCGACTTCTTAGGGCAAGATTGAAAGCGAGCGCACAATCCAACACTAAACATAATGTCAGGTCTAGAGGCAGTTAAGTAAAGTAAACTTCCTATCATACCTCTATAGAGCTTCTCATCTACCTTTTCACCTTCTTCATCTTTATCGAGTTTGGCGGTGTTTGACATGGGTGTATCCATCTGCTTCATGTTCTCCATCCCAAAGTGCTTGAGTAGTTCAGTTGTGTATTTGCCTTGGTTGATGAAGTTTCCTTCCTTTGTTTGCTTGATTTGAAAGCCGAGGAAGAAGGTCAACTCACCCATCATGCTCATTTCAAATTCACTCTGCATAAGAGAACTAAACTCCTTGCTAAGATCAAGATCAGTCCCGCCAAAAATGATATCATCAACATATATTTGTATGATAAGAAAATGGTTAGAAGTGTGTTTTAGAAACAAAGTAGAATCAACTTTGCCCATGACATACCCATTATCTAACAAAAAGTTCTTTAATTTCTCATACCAAGCTCGAGGTGCTTGTTTGAGTCCATAGAGAGCTTTTTGTAGCAAATAAACATGATTGGGTAATTTGTCATTTTCAAAGCCCGGAGGTTGAGCAACAAATACTTCCTCCTCGATTGTTCCGTTCAAAAACGCACTTTTAACATCCATTTGATAAAGCAAGAAATTTTTATAACTAGCAAAAGCAAGTAGCATACGGATAGATTCTAATCTAGCAACAGGTGCATGAGTTTCATCAAAATCAATACCTTCCTGTTGGTTGTAACCTTGTGCTACTAACCTTGCTTTGTTCCTTACCACTTTTCCTTGCTCATCAAACTTGTTGCAGTAGACCCATTTGGTGCCAATGATCTTTCTATCATTTGGTCTTGGCACTAGAGTCCACACACGGTTCTTCTCAAATTGCTCAAGCTCTTCTTACATGGCAAGGATCCACTCATCATCACCAAGGGCCTCTTTGATGTTCTTTGGCTCTAGTTGGGAGATGAAGGCACTATCTGCTTGTTCTTTGTTGTAAGCAGCTCGTGTCCTCACTCTCTCAAACGGATTGCCAATGATCAACTCCTTGGGGTGATTCTTTGCAAAGCGGGGAGTGGGATCCTTCTTTTCTTCTTCTTTTTCTTCTTCTTCAACATGCTTGCCTTTGTCTTTGATGTTGAGCTCTTTTAAGATAGGAATGATTTCATCTGCAACATCATCATCACCAATATGCTTGCCACTAACAGGGTTAGTTTCAATAAATTTAACATTTATAGATTCCTCAATTTTTGATAGTTCAATGTTAAATACTCTATATGCCCTGCTAGTAGTGCTATAGCCTAGGAAGAATGCCTTGTATGATTTCGGATCAAACTTGTCGAGAGAATCCTTAGTGTTTAAAACAAAACAAGGACATCCGAAGACATGAAAGAAATCAATAGACGGCTTCCTACCACGCCATAGTTCATAGGGGGTTTTCTTAAAAGTCGGATGTGTGAAAACTCGGTTTTGCACAAAACATGAGGTGCTAACGGATTCAACCCAAAACTTCTTAGGAGTGTCATACTCAAGAAGCATGGTCCTAGCCATCTCTTGTAGCGATCTATTCTTCCTCTCAACAACTCCATTTTGTTGAGGTGTGCGAGGAGAAGAGAAATTGTGCGAATAACCCGATTTTTCACAAAAACGTTCAAAAAGATCATTTTCAAACTCTCCCCCATGATCACTACGGATGGAAACAACATGGCAAGAAGCTTCGTTTTCAACTCGTTTACAAAAGCTCGAGAAAAAATCAAGAGTATCGCTTTTAGAAACGAGAAAGAAAGTCCAAGTATATCTAGAAAAATCATCAACAATAACAAGACAATACTTGGAGCCACGAAGCGTTTGTGTTCTCATTGGTCTGAAAAGATCAATATGAAGAAGCTCAAGAACTCTCTTGGTACTCATGACTCCTTTGGATTTGAAGGAGGATTTGGTTTGTTTCCCTTGTGTACAAGGTTGACATTCCTCATCCTTTTCAAAATCCAATTTATGAAGTCCTCGAACCAAGTCCTTTTTGTTCAATTTCTTCATTTGATGCAAATTCACATGACCCAAACGACGATGCCAAAGCGAAAGATCATTTTTATCCAAAACTAAGCATCTATTTAGTATGGGCTTAAGAGCATTGAGAACAATCACATAGAGATTACCATTTCTAGTTCCCTTATATATAACATTGTAGGATAGGGAATCTAGAAGCAAGCATTCTAAAGAAGTAAAAAGCACAAGATAACCATTATCACATAATTGGCTAAAACTAATTAAATTGTGATGTAGGCCATCAACAAGCAATACATTTTTAATGCATAATTCATTACCTACATCTCCCTCACCTATAACCTTACCCTTCTTATTGTCCCCGAAGGTTACCGATCCTCCTTTCTTTTTCACAAATTTGTTGAAATGGCTGATTTCTCCAGTCATATGCTTAGAGCAGCCACTATCAACAATCCATTTCTTTTTAACCTGCAAGAAAAGAGGATGTCGGAACCCAACTCAAACTTTGGGGTCCGGGGTTAGCTTGGGGACCCATTTCATCTTTGGGTTGGTCCCCTTGGGCTTGTAAGGACAATAGGTAGAATAATGGTCATCACATTTGCAATGAATACAAACCATGGGGTTTTTAGAGCCGGAAGACTCTCCATTGAAAATTGGAGGTTCCACACTCTTTTTCTTACCCTTCTTCTTCTTCTTACCTTTTGAAGTAGTCCCATTATATCCTAGACCACTAGTACCAACTTGTTTGGTAGAGTGCTCTAGAACATCATTTAGGGATTTCTTACCCGAAAGAAACCTTTGCAAAGTAGATCTTAATTTAGCATTATCATCACTAAGATTTATAACAGTAGTAGATAAACTAGTGAGATCTTCTCTAGTATGCAAAAGGTCGGCCTCAAGATAGAGGGCTTTAGTAAGAAGAGAGTCTTTTTCTAGAGTTAAGCTAGCAACTTCATTTCTAGGCAAAATAGGTCTAGAAGATAAATCATTTGTTTGAGCAAGAAATTTAGCATTTTCAGATTTAAGAACAACAATCTCTCTTTGATAAGAGTAAACTTCATCTCTCCTAGCATCATCAATAAGCTTAAGTTCTACATTTTCAGTTTTTAGAATATCAAGCTCATCTAGGCAATTTTGGTTCTCTATCTTAAGATTTTCAATAGTTTTAAGATAAGTACCATTCTCAACCTCTACTCCATTATATTGAAGTTCAAGGTCAAGAAATTTCCCTTGCAAGGAATCTATGCTATCAAGATGTAATTTCTCATTTTTATCAAGAATGTCAATCTTAGCATAGAGATCATCAACAATTTTGCATAATCTTTTCCTTTTAGATTTACATTTAGCAAAAGAAGATTGGCATTCATTTAGCATATCAATAAGAGTTTCCTTAGATAGCTCATGTAAACTAACATCACTTACTTTGCTTACCTCATTTACCTCAATTACATCTTCACTTGTAGAGGCTATGAGGGCAAGATGACATTCTCCATCTTCGGAGCTTGAGGAGCTTGAAGAAGAGGACTCCCATGCCGCATGAGCTGCATCATTGGACCTTCTCTCCTTCTTGTCTTTTCTTTTATACTTTGCTTCTCTCTTGTACTTGTCATCCTTCTTGTGGCTGCTCTTATGATGGCTCTTGTTGACCTTTGGGCAGTCACTCTTGTAGTGGCCTTTTTGACCACACTCGTAGCACCTTGGAGTCGAGGAGGAGGGCTTGCTCTTGAAGTGCTTCCCTTTTGAGTAGTTGGCTTCATGATCATTTGCACCTTCATCTTCACTTGAGGAAGGGTAGGGAGACTTCATGGCAAGTTGTTGTTATCGGACCATTTCTTCAACTTGAGCTTTGAAGGTGGTGTCCTTAATCTTCTTTGATTCCTTCTCTTCTCTTTTCTCCTCTTCCTCTTGCTTGTCAAGCCTAGGTTCATGGGCTTGAAGGTTACCAACCAGCTCCTCGGTTGATAACTCTCTTAGCTTGTAGACTTCTTCAATAGAGGTGACCTTTGGCTCCCATCTCTTTGGAAGAGATCTCAAGATCTTCGCATTGATTGTACCTCTATCCATGACACTTCCAAGGGCTGCAAGGCTGTTCAAGATGACATTTAACCTTGTGTACATATCCGCTACCCTCTCATTCTTCCCCATCTTGAAGTTCTCAAGATGACCACCAAGCATGTAGACCTTGGCCTCCTTGACTTGCTCACTCCCTTCATAGGTGACACATAACTTGTGCCATATCTCATGCGCTGTGTCCCACGAAGAGATGCGGTTGAACTCCGATGGTGTAAGGGCGGCGTAGATGATGCTCACGGCTTTAGCATTGAGTTGAGCACGTTTCCTCTCCGCTTTCGTCCATGTGGTGATGTCACCTTTTGGATCCTCATACTTGAGATGGACAATCTTCCACATTTCGAAACTCACCCCTTGAAGATAGAATTGCATTCTCCTCTTCCAATATAAGAAGTTTGTGCTGTCGAAGATCGAGGGTCTCATGGAGAAGCTTCCTTCAAGGTTGAGTGACCCAAGAGCCGAATCGCCCATCTTCTCCTACTTGTAGAAGTAGCTTGGAGAAGACCTGCTCTGATACCACTTGTTGGATCGATGGGCTCTAGAGGGGGGGGGTGAATAGAGCTACACACACTTCACAAAATCGATTAGAACACCAATTTAAATGAAGTGTAAAAACTAATTCAAGTAGCAATTTGATATCCTATTCTAGCATACAAAGCAAGGATAAGAGATAATGAATATCATGCACTTGGACAGGTGGTTAAGAGTGGTTCCAAGTCCTAAACTTAGGAGCTATGTCAGTCCACTACCTAGAGTTGGTTAGACTCTAGGATTTGCAACTTGGTCCTCTTATTTATCACGATAAGATTACAAGAAACATAAACCACACAACCAAGGGCTTAATTACACAAGCTAAGATCTTCAACCTATCCAAGGACTTACCCACAAAGAGAGATTCTTCAGCCTTCTACAAAGGACTTACCCAATCTCACCTTTGTCTTCAGCCTTGTAGGAATTACCTATCTTACTTGAGCTTGCCTTGCACCTCTCCTTCACTTGGAGAGCTTGCCCACGTTTTCCCTTCACCAAGGGAGCTGGAGCAACGATCAATCTTCACTCTTGAAGATCAGCAACACATCTCCCCCTTCACTCGGAGAAGAACAGCAGCAACTCCTCTTTCACTTGGAGAAGAAGCTTCAATCAATCTTCTCTTTGATTTGGAGGTGGGAAGAAAGAAGGGAGAGCTTTACATAGCACAATGAATAGCTCTCATACAATGGAACCTATCTCACTCACGAATTTGTCTTGAAGGTAGAGAGAGAAAGGGGCTCAAGGGCTTGGAATACTCTCAACTAAGCTAGAACCAATTTTGCAATGGAAGAGCAGCTTGGAATGAAGTCCAAGGGGTTCTATTTATAGTTGAGGGTGGCCCTTTATGTTGTGGGATACTTGGGTGCAAAAGTGATCGTTTTTCCTTCAAGAAAACGGTCATATTTTTGCCCAAAACAATTCACCAACGGTCATATTACTTTTTCTGCAAACTCCGTACAGTGCAATCGGTCGAGTATCAATAGGTGTAACTCGACCGATCAGGTAGAAGGCAATCCGATATTGAACTGATCGGTCAAGTTTGTTCTGAGGAAACTCGACCGACCATTTCAATTGGAAATGGCCTACTACCCAATCGGTCGAGTTCTGTGAGTGCACAACTCGACCGATTGCAATCTCCAGAAAATCGACTCAGGATGATCGGTCGAGTTTCAGGGTGGGAAACTCGACCGACCAAGTGCCTGTAATTGATTTTCTAATTTGCAATAGAAGTGATTTGCACTTGGTGAATTTTGTCCCAAACAATTTTCTCTTCTAAGTTACAAGCATATACATCGTTACAAGTGATTACATTCATGTTCTAAGGTGATTTACATGGAAATCCTAAATTGCACACTTGTAGTCAATTTGGCTTGCACTTGGTCCATTCTAGGGCTTGTATATGTGATCCTTTTCATGTACCTAATGTCTGCAAACAATCTTTAACGCATATGTTAGATACATATGAATGGAATGGTTAAGTCATTATCAAAATATAGGTAATGTATAACCTCTAGGTCAACAGAGGAGGCTTGGCACCTCCGTCCGCCATTGGAACCCTGATCCTAAAGAGGCGTCAATGGGCATGCTCTAGGAAGAGAGGGGGTTTGTTTCCTCTTTAGAAATAAAAAAGAAAGAAAATATGTAATGTGGTTGTATAAATAAGAAATGATGGAAAAGGAAAATGAGGAATGAAAAGGGAAGAGAATGAAGAGGAAAGATCCATGCATATATTTTCTAATTTTTTATTTAAAATTTGGAAAAGGGAGGATATCATTATATGTTTTTATTATCTTTAATTTTACATGACATCCTTACTTTTCTCTCTCCATTTGATTAAAATTATATATACAAGATGGATTTTCCTATCATTTCTTCTTCTTCTTATCCGACATTTTACATATTTTCCTTATTCCTTTTTAACTTATGCAAAAGATGAAATTTTATTTGATTCAATATTTTTATAGATAGGAATATTGTCATTATCTTCTCAATTTCTTGTACATTTGTAATATTTTTATTTGAATTCAAAATTCTACTATTTAAATATATGTCACTAGAATTTTTTGAAATGCCATATAATAATAAATATTGTTTTGATATATTTCAGTATAGTAACATGGATCTTTTTTAACTCAAGAGTGATTGACTAATAAAAGTTTGAAAGGTTTACTGGTTGTGCATGTATGGTTAACATTTTTTTCTAATGGTGTATAATTATAATCGACTTCACAGACTCAAGTTATAGTTCATAATAATTTTCAATTAACAAATCAACAATTTTGCATTAGATTCCAATTAATATGCCAATAAATTTCATGGTATCTTTTTATAAACTTCATATTATATAATTAATTTCCATATTTTAAGGGTGTATACCCCCTAGTTCCTATAGAGCTCCACTTTTAAGTATGGGGTGACAATTTGTATAAATCTTGACACAATTGATATGTAGTTGTTAAACAAAATTTAGTAGTAGAGGAACCAAAGATATAATGTCTTAAATCTGTAATTGACAATATTTGTATTAAGACTATAAATGTTATGGTTTGTGAAAGGATAAGGCACATGCTCCAAAAATATATTAACTTTAACCCCTAAGTAATTCATGCAAAACAAGGGTGGTAGAATTGGCTGAAATAATAATATTAAAAGTCACATTTTATGTGGTGAAATGATATATTTTCACAAAATATAATATGTACATGATATCATATTAATAAGAAGAAGAAAAAATTAGAGGGAGGATTTTGCCTGGGAAGCCCCCCTTGTGGCTGCGCCCTCATCAGAGTGATGGCCAGATCCAGCAAGATGGCCATTTGCGGTCAAGTCGACAAGGCCTTGAAGGTCAAACGATCATTGGCACTACAGATCCAAGCCCCAACATTGGTGGCTAACTTGCTACCATGGTGGAGATCAGATCCTTTAGGGCACTGTTTGAACTTTTTCTCCAAGATGGCATGAATGGAGGCACATCACCTTGACAACAACCATCAGCTGAGAGACTATGTTGAAAGGCCAGGGGATGAGAATGGGAGAAAGAACGAAGGAACAATTCGATGGGTCATTAGGTAAATTGACCCTTTGGTAGATCTGCAACCAAATAATGATAACACAATATGGAGGAAGATGAAAGGAAAGGCCATGTTAGTGACCAGTTTAGAAACCAACAACTGTCATTGATCAAGAAAGTATTTTCTTTTGCATTATGTATCATGAGATAGAGTATTGAAAATAGGTATACAAGGTGTTGTTGGAAAGATAAATACGTCTAGATTTTTTTAAAATTGCTAATATGAGATGATTGGGAAGCTAACTAGATTCAATGTTTTATGAAGAAAATATACATCATAATGGTCTATATGCTATAGGTTGTGACATGAATGTCGAATCTTGATGAAATAAATTTCTATGATCATATGTTGAGGCCAAGAGTTCAAATACAAGTTTCGGTCTTAGTAGTTTGATGAACACACTTTATTATAATGATTTACAGATTGGGGTTATTATGGAAATTTGAGGCACAAATGATGAGATGGAATTTGGATAAAAGGTGTAGAAGCATATTTTGAGGTATGAATCCCTAGAATACTAGTTATATTAAGTTTTAATTATGTTTGATATATTTTAAGGAATTACCGCTAGAAAGTGATACCACAATCTTGTTGATGAGATTAATTAATTTATGTAGCCTTACTTAAATAAATTTAAGGAGACATGAGATATCATGGATTCAAGTTCATATCAAATATGATTACAAAAATATATGGTACTAGTGACCCTAAATAAATCCTAATATGCATAGGAAGACCTATATAGTCTATTAGGGTAGCTGGAAATTTCTACATATGATTTTGATATATGTATCATGTTTGTTTTTAGGATAGGTAATCTTGACTAAGACTCAAAAATAGATTAGAGTTGTGCTCCATATCAGGTAAGTGGGCCATGACAATCGAGAAATCTACTATGACCATATTTCTATATGCTTATTGATGACTAGATACTTAAGTATGATGTGCATGCATACATATGTTGTATACTATGCTCATTTAAGACGTTTCAAAGATCTAAAATTTTCCAGCTATGTAATTTCTCTATAAATAATGAGTTAAAGGAATCATTAATGTATTCAAGATTTACATAGTTTTATTTTAATGTTCATATTAATGATCAAATGATGGGAGAAATTCCTTTATGTTCAAGAATTCAAGTATTTTAAGCTGTCATATAATGATCAAGTTCTAGTATTAATGTTATTAATAGAAGATCATTACTAATGAACTATTCATATTTTCATTTAGGATTCAATTATATTATCCAATGATCCTCAATCATATACACTCAAATCATGTGCACTATGATGCATTGCATGATACTATCAATTAGGGCTACAAATTATTTTTGAAAATTTAGGTAAATATATTTCCAACCCTACAAGAGCGATAAATTTACATGCTACAAACTTATAGCATACATGATAAGGCAACAATAATCAATTATGTAAAACAAAAAGGAATTGGTTATAGTTCCCAATTCCTAATTACAATAGGAGGGATATTGACTAACTTGTCTTTATACATATTATAGAGAGATTTAATTTCTCTCTCAACAGTATTAAAGAGCATTAGATTATCATTACTTTGAGACCCATGCTTCCTATTATTTCTTTCTTGCCAAATAGTTTGAACACAACCAATGATTGTCCATAATACCATAGTATCCAATGCTCTCCCTCTTGAATTAGCTGCATTAAGGCACTCATATAAATTGTAGGGCATTCTGACATTGAGCTTGAGCTGAGCCCGACCCCAGATGTATCTCCAAAATGAAAAGCTACCAAAAAGGTGGTTTATGCTTTCAGTGCTTGTAAGACATAGGCAGCAAGTGTCATTAACTTCTAGATTCCAAGCTTTAATATGGTCCATGGTTGGAAGTAGGTTCTTAATAGCTTTGAAAGAGGTTAAGCTCCATTTTGGGTGGTGAGATCTGAACCATGGATTTTTTAAAGCATTATCAGTGTTATTCTTTAGCTGACAACTTTTCCAAAGAAGTTTATCATCAACATTGATGAATTATGGCCATAGCTTGACCATCCTTCTCCAGGTAATGGAATAACCCCATGTTTGAGATGGGTTAACATCAAGGTTGTTCCCATATCTTTGTCTCATCTAGATGCTCCAAACAGAGTCACCGTACAACACTTTTTTAATTCTCTTGAGCATGTGAAAATCATCGAGCTCATTAAGGTTCTTGAGATGGAGACCACCCTTGTTCCTTGGAAATGGGAGCTTGGACGAAGATGCAGGATGCACCAAACTGCACCAAATGAAGTCATTCACCATTATTTCCATTCTATGTGGAGATGTGAAAGAGACTTCACCTTGACGTAGCCAGTAGTTAATCAAACCCATAGCACAATAGTTAATAAGAACTAATCTCCCTGCCATAGAAATCTTTGAACCTAGCCATCTTGCAATCATGTCTTTTAGTTTATCTAAGCATTTATGGAAGTGTTTGTGCCTAAGATTGCCACCAGCCATAGGAAACCCGAGATACTTAGTTGGCCAATCGCCCCTTTGAATGCCAAGGATGGAAATTAATCTCTCCTTATCCCTACATAATTTTGATAGATATATGTGTGTTTTCTTTGGGTTATGCTTCATTCCTAAGACTACATGAGCAACCCTCAATGAAGATAAGGACATCAACAACAAATGGAAGGTGTCTCATGACTCTAGTGCGTCTTACAATATAGGTTTTGAGTAGACCCAATTGATGAGCTTTATCAATCCTTCAACTCATCCCATCCATGGCCATAGAAAATAGCAAAGGTGACAATGGATCGCCTTGGCAAAGTCCATTAGAGTTTTTGAAAAGGCCAACTGAACTTCCATTCAGAAGAAGCGAGAAAGAGAGCATCTGAACGCACTACTAAATCATTGAAATCCAAGTATCACTGAATCCCAAGAAATGGAGAGAATCCCATAAATAAGACCATCAAACTAAATCAAATGCCTTGGTGATATCAAGTTTAACACAAGTTGAAGGAAATCCATACTTATGATTGAATATCAATGTAAACTCTGAGGCTAGCATGGAGCAAACTTCTATACTTCTATCGTTCACAAATGCACCTTGGTTCATGGAAATGACCTTTGGTAGCACTAAATCCAACCTTTTAGTAATGATTTTGTATAACATTGAGAAACATGAGATATGACGGAAACCAACAGGTGAAGTGACAATATCCTTCTTAGGTATAAGAGCATCAAAAACATGATTGACTTTTCGTACCATATTGCCACCTTTGAAGTACCATTGCACAACTTCAGTTAAGTCTGGACTGATAAGGTTTCAATTAGCTGTATAGAAATACCCAGTGAAGCCATCGGGCCCTGGACTTTTATTTGGTCCAATGTCCCAGACAACATCCTTGATATCTTGAAGATTAGGTATATTGCATAGAGCTTCATTATCAACATTAGTGATCAACTTTGTCCATTCACATTCAGCAGTAGAGCTAGCAGCATCAGAAGGCGTAACATCAGGTATAGCTTGGTTATATAGACCTTCAAAGAATTAAAGAGTTTCATTATCAATATCTTGCTCATAGTTTAGAGAATTACCTGCAACATCAAAAAGTTCAGTAATAGTGTTAATGGCATCTCTTCTCTTAATCGTAGAGTGGTATAGCTTGGTGTTTTTATCACCATTAGCTATCCAGTCTAAGCGGCTGTGTTGCCAGAAATACTTTTCTTTAGCCTTGGAAAGAAGTTTGAGTATCTCATGAGTGACCTTCTCAGCAAGAATAAGATCAATATCAAGAGGGTTCCTCCTTAGAGCTATAGATATATCATCCATCTCCATGAGTTCTCTAGAAATAAGGTTCTTAAGATTGACAAAATCTTTCGACCATCTCTTAAGTTCAACTTTGACTAGCTTGAGCTTCTAGGTGAATCTGACCAAAGGACTACCTGGAACTTGGTTGAGCCACATTTCATTGATAATCGATCTACATCCAGGCCAATCCATCCAAAAATTTAGGAAACGAAAAGGCCTTTTCTTCATTGTCAATTTTCTAAGGTCAACATTAATGGTAGAATGATCAGAGAAAGCACATGTTCTAAGTTTCATTTTGGTACCAGGGAATCTACTCAACCAGGCATCATTAAGTAGAGCACAGTCAATCTTACATGCAATACATTTAGCAACACCTTGCTTATTAAGCCAAGTGTATATCTTGTTGCCCACAGTTGGTAGTTCAACCAGATTGTAGTTATCAATGGCAGTGTTGAACGTGTTGAGTATACGAGCCTGAACTTCCCTACCTCCAATTTTTTCTTCTCATTTTCTGATGTTGTTGAAGTCGCCTATCACTAACCAAGGGTCAGTGATATTAGAGCTGATATTCTCTAGTGTACTCCATAGAGAAATATGGTCTTGGGCTAGGTTCCTAGCATATATAGAAGTAGCAATAAGAAGAAGAAACATTTATTAATGCATGACATGGTGATTTGTTGATCATCTATGTGTTGAACATTGATATCCCAGGACTTAGGATTCCATACTATACAAATTCGTCCATTAGGATCCTTCTCATGATTAGTAACCCATTTCCAACCTTTAGGAAGAAACTTCTTAGACGAAGGTTTCAGGTATTTTTTTCATTTTGGTTTCTACAAGAACAACAATAGATGCCTTCGATTCGCTAACAGTTCTCCTAACTTCTCTTTTCTTACGTGGTTTCCCTGAACCACATACATTAGTCAGAATGATGGTCATTATTGACCCCTACCAGATGATCAGGTACGACATGACCCGTTCACTCTAGAATTACTGTCCACTTTCTTCCTTGAGCTTGGTGTCTTAAAAATTTCACCTTCTTCTTTGTCATTGCCAACGAGAACAGTGGGTGTGTCAATTGCACCATTAACAATCGCCTCTTATGTTTCCTTGGCGGCTTCACTGGTTACAATTGTAGTATCCACAACAACAGTCATAGTGTCCACAATAGGTTCATCATTGGAGTCATGTACTGCATCTTCCACCTCCAGGTTCGCAAAACTATTGCTTACTGGAATCATAGGTATCTCCGAGGTCTTAGCAACATCCTCACCTCGAGGTTTGTTCTTTCTATTTCCAACAATCTTCCATACTCTAGTATCCTTATCTGGTATAGATGGAATGACCTTAGGCTTCAGCGGGAAGTCATCAGAGTTGTGGCCAAAGACTTTGCAACATGGGTAGCATTTCGGTAAGTGTTCGTAAGTAATGGCTATGACCATTGGCTCATGTTGAGGCATATTAACCAAGACTTCTTTAGGGGGAGGTTCATCAACTTCAACCTCGACCAGTACACGAGCCTCACCCAGGAATCATGGCCAATAGATTGGTAGTCAATCTTCAACAATTTCCCCACTCCACTGGCCACTATGCCAATGACATGGGGGGACCAGTTCTTGCCCATACTAGGGATATTAATCCACACCAGGATAGTGCTGAATCGATCCTTGATTAAGTCATCATCAGTTTTATAGTCTTTGATGACCACAAGTTGTCCATCAAACCATCAGAGGCCATTTTATATAATGTTCTTCTTAACTTTGGCACCGTTGAAACACAATAGAAAGAACTGATCTTGCTTAGAATACAGATCAAATCCTCCCTTAGGTTTCCATATTCTATTGATCCAGGCAAGTAGATGATGATAATATGGTCTTTTCCCCATCACATAGAGGATGGCAGTGTGTTCCCACAACTTTTCCATCGCCTCATATGTTTTGTCATCACTGGTGAAAAATCTCTTACCTTCTATCTTCTCCTGCGGAGGATATTCATGAGCTTGGAAGGAGTCTAAAAAATAAAAGCACCTGAGCCCAAGATAACCTATCAACCGTGGTGGAGGAGCCCTTCATCTCTTTGGTGGTAGCCATAGGTGGAAGGTGGAAGGGGAGGGGGAGGGGTCCCCCTCTCCAGGAACTTGGGAGTCTCTTCCTAGATCACCAGAGCGATCAGAGAAAACCCTAGGTGGCACAACTTCATATAAGTAGGGCTACAAATTAGATATGATATATAGTGAATTAAGGATGTAAATTAGAAAAGAGGTATGAAAAGTCAACGGAGGATTGTTTACGTAATATTGACCACATCATTAGATAACAAATATATTGTTAGTTGTCCTCATCATGTTATGTTGAGCCGTAACTATCCTTATGAACATTGTTGGTGCACCACAATTTAGGAGGACAATTATCAAGTAAATCTAATTCATGATAATCATTAAGACCAAGTGAAGTTTTCTAGTTTCTTATTATTTCAAAATGTGTTCTAAAAAAGTAAATAGTTTTGTTATTATGTAAGTACTTTGTTGCGTTGCTCAATTCAACTTATGCTAACATACACCCTACTTGTGCATCACTCAGGATGAGACATCTACAGGTACAAACTCAGAGATGGTAGTCAAAATAAAAGGATACAACCACTTTTTAAGAGGTCTACTTGGAGGGGTGCCATCTACATGATCTAAGAGTCTAAGTCAAAATTTCAAGATGTTATATCATGTAATTAGAGATCTTTTATAAGGCTATATGTTGTGGGTTTTTATTCTAAGAATATGATGAAAATTTCTAATATAAAATGGTTCTTGTTGATTATTATTGTAATGTATATCTTGTTTATGATACTCCCAAGTTGGGAGAAAAATGGCTTCCGCTTATGTGGTATAGAAGTTGGGGTGTTACTATGTGGTATCTGAGCAACAATGTAGACGACCACCGGGCAGATTATCATGTTCTTCGTTTATATCTATGCATGAGAAGCCACGTGAGACTAGGATATATATTTAGACATAGTTAATAGCCCATGTTACATAAGAAACTAGTGCAATATAGCAGGGAACGAGATAGAGGTCTAGTTAGATAACAAAAGTTGAGCTATGAATTAATGTTAGCTACCTGTTTGCTTCATACTTAAAGTGTAAACTTTAGATTTTCCTATACCAAACCTCTCTTTTCCCACATGTTTGTGGTATGGGACACAAGCTTATGGGGTAATTTTGAGGAAATGATATGTGCATTGAAATATACTTTTGATGCTCGTCTTACCCTTCATGTGCATGTGGTATGGGACATGTGGATTAGTGAGGTGTTGAGATAAGTATGAAAAGGCATGATACCTTCATATATATGACTGTCCAATATATACTAGGAGGTGACAAAAAAAGAATTGACACAAGAAGTTTGAGGTAAGTGTTCACCTAAATCTAATTACAACACACCTAATAGTTCCTAGGATACATGTCAAGGATAGATTTCTTGACAAAAATGAATGATTTGAATATCAAGGTCGAGATAAAGCCCTAAGGTGGGTAGCCTCGTATAATATGGATGAATTTGAAGGACAAAATTTCCAATAAGGTGGGTAGTATAACAACACCCCAATTATCAGAAGCTAGTTAAATAAATGATAATGACATTTATATTTTCGTAGGTTGATATTAAGATATACATGCCCAAATGTAATGATTTTACTTGAGTTTAAGCCCATTTGAGTTGGAGGAACCCAAGGGGTTCGTGTATATTTTGACCATCTTATGACTATAAAGGTTCAAGTAAAATTATGTATTGATTGACATGTTGATAATAAAGCTCCATCCGATCTTGGAGATTTTTGGATGGATAAGAAAAGAAATGTTATGGATGAAGGTATGGAATTTCCATACTTGAGGTGCTTATATAGGTGAATAAGTGAATTTTGATCTTGATATTTGGTGACATAATGGTTATGTCTTTATTTGGTGAAATTCGAAGTAGTAATTTTGATTTAGTTTGTTGACTTATGAAATTAGGCATATATGATTCTGCTTACCACATTAGACGTATCTTGAGGATTTTTAAATAATATCTAATGATATCTTGGGATTGATTTAATAATACATTAAAGCAACTTGCACGACCTTTAACCTCTAATTAGAAACAGATTAAGAGGTGTCTTACTTTTGTTTGGGAGAACAACTAGAGAGGTACTCGTAGAGAGAGTTTGATTATTTTTAGGATATTTTCCCTTGGTTTTTCATTGGTATAGGTGATCCATCTGTTGCTAATAATTAAATATTTAGTTAGATTTGGCTTTTGAGCACCCTTGTATTTCATTGACCCCAACATAAGGACGACAATCTGGTAGTCCAGTAGGGAGGTTCTCGCAATCGTAACCTATAGAAATAGTTAAATACCAATCACGGCTAGGGTCAGAGAGACCGTAGCGACAAGACTTCCCATCGTCCCCAGCCTTCGGGATTGCTTCTGGTTCATCGTAGATGCTTGTCTCATCGACACACAAGCAACGCAGAATGACACGGAAGGTCCAGGTGGCCGCATCATTTTTGTAGGTCATGGAGGCGACTATTTCTCCTTGCACATGGGCCAGGGTCACACTGCGGCAGAAGGAACAAGGACGCAGAGCGACGAGAATGGGAAGAAGAAGGAAGCCCCATTGCTCAGTACAGAGGAGAAGTCAGGACCTTGGTTGAAGGACAAAAAGGAGGCCGCCAAAGGAGACCAATTGTGGCGCTAGTTTCTTCACAACAAGTGTTGGCCTCGCGCAAGGAAGGGAAATAGGATAGGTTGATGATCCTAGAGCCGAACGACCATGCTAGTACATTGCCATAGGAAAACTAACACAGAGGAGATAAAGCTCCTTTACACTGCATGCCCTCCATTACAATGGCCGCCAGAACATCAGAGTGATGGTGAGAACCAGCGAGGGTGGTCTTTTGCGGTGCAAGTCGCGGAGCCGCAGCGGTCAAGCCGTCGTGGGACTGTAGAGCACACCCCAAAATTGGTGACTAACTTGCTACCACGGTGGAGATCGGATCCTTCAACGTGTCGTGTGGGATTTTCTCCAAGATGGCATTAATGGAGGCACATCGCCTCGATCACGACCATCCGCCGAGTGGCTATGCTAAAACGCCAGCGGAATAGAACGGGAGAGAGAAAGAAGGAACATATCCACGTTACCATGTAAATGGACTCGTTGGTAGATCCGCGAAAAATAAAAAAAAAAACATAATAACAAGGAAGAGGAAAGGAAGGGCCATGTCATTCGCCTAATCAGAAACCAACGACCATCATTGCTTAAGAAAGTATTTTCTTTTACATTATATGTCTTGAGTTAGGAGTACTAAAAATAGGTATACAAGGTGTCGTTGGAAAGGTATTTTAGTCTAGATTATTATATAATTGCTAATATGAAATGATTAGGAAGTTAACTAGGTTTAATGTTTTATGAAAGCAAATATACATCATAATGGTTTATATACTATTAGTTGTGATAGAAATATCAAAACTTGATGAAATAAATTTCTATAATTGTATATTGATGCCTAGAGCTTAAATGCAAATCCTGAACTTAGCAATTTGATGAATATAATTTATTATGATAATTTTACGAATTAGGGGATGCAATGAAATTTGGATAAAAGGTGTAAAATCATATTTCGAGTATGAATCACTAGAATACTTATTATTTCTATTTAGATTATGTTTGATATATTTTAAGAAGTTGCTTTCAGAATATTTATTTTATGATCTTAGTTTATGATATTAATGAATTGATGATAGTAATATTGATATAAATTTGAGGAGCTGGGACATTTTGAGGATTCAATATCATATCAAATATTATTATGAGAATATATGATACCAGTGACAGTAAATACATCACTAAGGAATGATCAATTCAAGTATTAATGTTGTTAATTGAAAACAATCACTAAGGAACTATTCATGTTCACATTTAGGATAAAATGATATTATGCAATAATCTTTCGATCATACACATTTGAGTGGATCATGTGCATTGTGGTGTGTTACGGGCTAGTGCCAATCATGTCTAAAAATCAGAAATGTGATATAGTAAATCAAGATTTTGAATAATAAATGAGGCACAACAAATCAAGAGATGATTCCTAGTATAATATCGATGCCATCACTAGATATAATTTACTTTATTAATTGTACTCATCATGTTATGTTGCGCCTTATCAGCACTTTGGGTGCACCATTGTTAAGGAGGACAACTACTCAATTCAAGTTAATGCATGCTAAGAATTTTATTCAAGTGAATGTTTTTAGTTTTTTTTGTTATTTCACATAATTTTCAGGAAAGTAAATCGTTCTCTTATTATGTAAGTACTTTATTTTGTAACATACGTCCTATTTGTTCATAGATGAGGATGAGGCATCTACAGATATAAAGCCTATGAGGTAGTCAAGACGAAAGGATACTACCACTTCTTAAGAGGCTTGGTTCGTTGGATGCTATCTACACGATCAAAGAGTCTAAGTCATGTAGATGGCATGCCACGAACGAAACTTCTTAAGAATTGGTAGTATCCTTTTTGGAAGTATTCTGAGTTTGATTATGTTTGAGTTGTTTTTGGGAAAAGGATTGAAATTATGGAAAATCCAAGCCATGACCCTCCTATATAAATGGGTGGACATCCAAGGACAACAACCCATCGTTGGACAAGTTGAGTAAGAGTTGTTCCTCTTGAGGAAAGAAAAACTCACCTAAGGACAAAAACCCATATAGGAGGAGAAGTATTGACACTAGCACATCAACAATTTGAGTTCCACTTTATCTTAGTGACCAAGTTGGTGGAGGAAGAGCTCCCGCATGTACATGGACAATGAAGAGGTTGATGCCCTAGGGCGGAGGATTGTGGATAAGCAACTTCTCTAAAGATAAGATAGGGTATTTTTGTGATGACATGGCAACAAAAATAGAAACTACTTTCAATTCAAATATGGAAATGAAAGTTCTCCACCAATTTGGACAACTAGTATGAACCAAGTATATTTGATATCCCTTTTATGTATTTAATATACCAATGTTTGAAATCTAAGAAGAGTTAGTTGTCTAAGAGTTTGTTGGGGAAAAAGTATACTTCTATTGTGTCCCCTCTATTGGGTTTTACATCGTCGGTGTAACATCCCAGGATTTGAGGCCTCGGATAAAACACTCTTAAAAGGAATGATTGGACTACCCATATCACCAAGGTGCACCTCCTTTTCTGGGAGCCCATCTCTAAAGAACTCCATAGTTAAGCGTGCTCAGCTTGGAGTAGTACTAGGATGGGTGACCAGTCGGGAAGTTGATCCTGGCTTGCGCGCGAGTGGACAAAAAGCGTGCAGTTAAGGCTAGTGGTGGTCTGTGGGGCCAGTCGTCATTCCTGAAACTCTGCTAGAGCCTTGGGCAGTGGGCCCTGGGCGTTACAAATGGTATCAGAGCCATAACCCCTCCAATAGGTGGGGCCCACATGGGCATGTGGCATGCCAGTCTTGAGCCGTGCGGTCCAGGCAAGTTGGAAAGGGCTATCCGTAGAGACGAGATGGAGCCGCCCTTGCGTTGGTAGCCGTGGATGGGAGCTGGGTGTCCATGGGCCATTATGGGTCTGCACTGAAATGGGGTCAGATTATGAGGCCATAAAGTTGAGCCTTGACGAGGACGTCAAGAGTCTAAGTGGGGGAGATTGTAACATCCCAGGATTTGAGGCCTCGGATAAAACACTCTTAAAAGGAATGATTGGACTACCCATATCACCAAGGTGCACCTCCTTTTCCGGGAGCCCATCTCTAAAGAACTCCATAGTTAAGCGTGCTCAGCTTGGAGTAGTACTAGGATGGGTGACCAGTCGGGAAGTTGATCCTGGCTTGCGCGTGAGTGGACAAAAAGCGTGCAGTTAAGGCTAGTGGTGGTCTGTGGGGCCAGTCGTCATTCCGGAAACTCTGCTAGAGCCTTGGGCAGTGGGCCCTGGGCGTTACAGTCGGAGTAGGCAGTACAAACAAAAATTTTACTTGGCCATAAATCCATAACTAGCAGATCACGTCAATATCTATGTAATGGGAAGGATGGTTTTAGCGAGATATACCTGGTCCTGAGTCTTGCTCATTGACTCTACCTCATAGCAAGTGTGGTCTTCAACCACCTGTCTTCGATGATGTCTGTGTAGCTCCTGGTGTTGACCTGAACTACAGTTGACTGTCATCCTCCTGAGCGGATGAAGTCTCCCGCCTCCATAGATAGTCCACATGGACTACCAGGAACTCTAGTTATCCTGAAGAATAGACTAGAAGGAGTTATCCCCTTTTGTCGGTGTACTAGTCACCAACACACTCTCCCACAACCAGTTGCTATTTTGCAATTGTCTTTCGCTAGTTGTTCCTCACTGGATGGGTAGAACTTTCTTGATCTCTCTCGCTTACCACAACCAGAGAGGACAACAACTTTACAAAGAAGATGATGTTTTGATCTGTAAGGAGTGTGGGATCACCACCTTGCTAAAGATTAGATGAATAAAACATCCATTCCAAACACACTCAAAGGTATGCTGGAACAGGTGCAAAATTTTCAAACTTCCACAAATGGTATTCAAAACAACCAATGTATAGCAATGGAATAAAGATGTTGACTATATTCAATTTATCACTAGGTTACAAAAGAACATCATAATCTCCCGCAAAGGGTTTACATGTATCACTCAACATAAGGATCTAGTACAGGGAAATCTAAACCATAATAACTTTGTCTCCAATCTTTAACTCCTTAAGCTAGTCCAAAACTTCATGCCTTATCATCCAAGTCCTTCACCTAGGGTTGGAAGCATACCCCAACAAGAAGAGAAAATAGATGACATCAGTAAAGGTTGGTATGTGCATACTAAATAGGAAATTGAGCAATATATGGAATAAAGGATATCAAATATAAAAGGCTTCCCATAAAAAGGATAAGGACCACCCAAATGGGTATCAAGAGAAAAGGAATTGAAATCATATGAAAACAAAAGAATACTTTATATTAGTAAAACATAAAGATTGTGCCACACATGCATGTGTAAAAAATTAGGACACACATCCCATATCATCAACCCGCATGCATGTGAGATAAACATAGCCCTAGAACAATATAAACACAAAGGCAGCCAAGTCTCTTAAACTTGAAACATGATAGAGAAAGGAATACTTCCAATCTTTCTATATAAAACATGGGCCAAGAAACACACATCTTTCCCTGGGTATGAGGTTCCTTTCCATCCAAAAGGAGCATGAAATGTCACATTTTCTCGACAGGAAATAACACATCTGCCATAAAAATCAATGCAATCACACTACTCTAATGCTACTGAATCACATAGCATGTTAAATATAGAGGCAAGTAGAAAGTATAGTTAGAATATATAAACTAGTCACTGTTGGATCAAGGGCTCTAGGGGGGGGTGAATAGAGCTTCACAATTCTCACAAAATAGATGAGATCACCAAATTATATTAAGTGCAAAAACTTAAAAAAACAACAAATTTGATGTTTTAGTTAGCACACATAGCAAGGATGAGAGACAAGGAAGAGAAAGCACTTGGACAAGTGGTTTAGAGTGGTTCCATGTCCTAACTAGGAGCAATGTCAGTCCACTACCTAGAGGTGGTTAATCTCTAGGATTTGCAATCTTGGTACTCTTATATTCCATCATACGATTACAAGACACAACAACCACACATCAAAGGTCTTAGTACCTCAAGTAAATATCTTCAACCTATAGAAGGAGCTTACCCACTTGAACCATGGAGTTTTCAACCATCAACATGGACTTACCCACTTCTTCAAGTCTTCAGCCTTCAAGGGATTACCTATCTTTCTTGAGCGCTTGCCTTGACTACGTCCTTCACTTGGAGATCTGGAACACCTTGCCTTCTTCATCCTTGAAGAACAACAACTCTGTGACAACCTGACTTTTCTCTCTCCTCCATGATACTCCTTCCCTCTCATCTAATGATCTCTTACTCAATCAAGTGTCAACTCTATAGTATGAATGTGTTAATGATCCAATTTGGTGACCTCAATGATCATTTAGACAATATGTGACATGGATTTGAGTATCAAACTATAGCTCCCACTTTAATGGATCACCACATTGCAAGTAAATTTGAACCTAATCATTGTCATCACTTTGATCTATTATATATTTCATATTGAAGATTTTTTCAATTCTGAATACAGCAGTATAAAAATTTCCCCCATCAGACAACCGTAGCTAAGGATATGGCCACATGAACTTTGCTTCATTTATCTTGTTTTAATTGCTTTTCCTTTGTTCTTCAGCTTCTTTGGGCCCAATTCGACGTGGCCCAGCCGCTAGCTTCCTCCCCTCTCACGACCGGGAAAGTCAAGAAGGGCAGTAGTTGCCCTCCTTCCCTTCCAAACTGGGAGATGGAGGCGGCGGGTGAAACTCTACACCCCCCATCTAAACCCTAGGCCTCAAGCTTCTTTATAAGCCCCCTTGACCAACCCCTTCTTCTTTGCCTTCTCGTTTCTCCTCCTCCACCTTTTCTTTACCACATACACCCTTTCCCGTTCTACTGGTTGCTATTCAGAGACTGGATCGGGTGGCTAGTCTCACCCATACACCATTGCCACAGCGAGCACGACAAGAATGAAGGGTGGTCGGCGTGCCTTGGACTCCCCCTCCCCATCCGCCCTGCTGTGTCTTCCCCACTCGAACAAAGGACCATGGCCATAAGTCCTCAGGATGGGAACCCATGTTCCTCCCCTGTTTCACAGAAAGAATAAAGAAATCGCGAGTGGGATCGCTACGGGTAGGAGGCGGTGGTAAGCGAAGGTCCACGACGCCTCATTGGCGGTTGACAGCTTCTCGACGCATGTGTTGGTCTCTAGCTCGTTCCCTCCCCGCCACACTGAGTGGCTGAACTCTCCCCTCTTGGACCAGTGTAGCACCACAGAGGTCCCCCCTCCGGGTAGATGGTGGCAGCCTATAGCACCGACGAGGACACGGACCCAGCCACCACCGACAGCGCCCCAAGCGGTCATTCGGGCCCTTCCGCCTTTGTCCCCCTCTCCACCGGTGGGTGTGGGTGCTTCAAGTGCCACCCATGTTCCTCCCCTATTTGGGGCAGGGAGAACGACGAGTAGGGGCGTCGGGTGGGCACGAACACACTGGTTGTTGTCGGATGAAGTGCCACCACATCGATGACCCAGATAACCTGGACTCCAACCACACGATCCATGGGAGGACCACGCTGGTCTCACGGTTAATGGTGGATGCTCGCTTGGCACTAAGCCTTTGGATCTAGAGCGCGCACGATGGACCTCGGGCCAATAGACCAGACCGGCCAATAAATTACTAAGGTGACACACCTAAGTCCCTAATGCTTATTTTTCATATAGTTTTGATGGAAATCTTAGAAAAATGATAACTCTCTTTTCCCTTGGCCAAATATAGAGAACCTATATATCAAATTATTCAGCTCGGCGAGACCTACAATGTGGATATATTTTTAGACTCTAAATCCTCTTCCAATTCCACTATTTTGCACAAATATGGAATTTTGACCATGATGACTATATTTAATGCAATGTTATGATGAATTTTGGAACTTTGATGCATATATACCCACCTAAGTACCAAATTAGTAACAATAATGTCTTTATAGCCCTAATGAAGGTCCTATTATCCCTATTGCTCATAAACGAATCCTTTTTGTGTACATATGTGCCTAGTGCAGACTTTAATGATGAACCTTGCCCTAAAATTGCTAATCTTGTTGCTAATGGACAACCACCTAATCTTGTTATATGTTTCGGATGACTTAATGTTGCTGATCTAAATCATCTTTAGGCCTGGACCATTTGTCTTGATGATTAATGATGTAGGGTGATCTATTGTGAGTCTTTTGACCCTAGAATGCATGTAAATGCCTTAAACCTTGATACGATCATCAAAAGTGCATGGAATGTCATAATGGCATGAGGCTTGAACCACACCATCATGATGACCTCTAGCTCAGTACAATATCATATAATTAACCAATAAGCAACTTGAAACCCATCTTGACCAAAACCCAAAAATGAAGATAACAAGAGTTAATGATGAGAATCTAATGTATATATGTAATCTTATTGTTAATCAGGTTTGGCATATGGCTAGATGATGAAGGATATGTTAGGTTATGAATCTTTGAATCAGGTATGGGCCTTATATAGTTATATAACTAGCTTTCTTGTTTGAAATGCCATATATTGTATGCTTGCTTGTCTATTTGCTCAAATATTGCCATGTAGTACTGCTACGTCTTACTCGATGTTTGCCTCGTCAATTTTATAACTTGAACACATATATAGATAGAACTCCATTATAATTTTGTTTATAAAGGGTTAACTCTTGGTTACGTCAATGAGGTCCCTCTCGTATAAAAGGGTTAGCTAAGCTTGAGCACCCTTACGGGGCCTTCTGAGGGGAAGATAGTCAAAGGCCTTAAACATGCTTGATATTGTTGGTATAATGGAGTGAAATGACATAAAATATGGTTTTGCATTTGTTAAACAATTAACATGTTTATTCTTGTTCATTTAATCTTGAAATCTTTTCAAAATTATGCAAAGCTTATATATATGTGTATCTTTTTGCCCATGCTCAAAACCTCGTGTGTTGACCCATTTCTCGTATGTTGTTTTTAGGTTCAGAGATGGCTAGAAGGTTGATGGGCTTGGTGAGCTATGCTAGGTGCACTTATTGTAAGATCCAGATATAGTATACATGAGCAGACTTGTATAAAGTGACTCTTGAATATGTAATTCAAATTGTGTAATATAATAATGTTGCTTAATATATATTGTTGATTGTTGAGATTATGTTGGTGCCTTTATCTTGTTATCTGTTCATGTGTGCTGAGCTTTACGCTTCCGCATGTCACCTTTGGTATACGTTTGGTTCATGGGACTGGGATTCCGGTTTCGTGAAAGATGGTATCAGAGCAACCCCTTCTTCTTTGCCTTCTCGTTCCTCCTTCTCCACCTTTTCTTTACCACCTACACCCTTTCTCATTCTACTGGCTGCTATTCAGAGACCAGATCGGGTGGCTAGGCTCACCCATACACCACTGCCACGGTGAGCACGACAAGAATGAAGGGCAGCCGACGTGCCTCAAACTCCCCCTCCCCATCCCCCTGCTGTGTCTTCGCAAATCGAAGAAAGGACCATGGTCGTAAGTCCTCAGGATGGGAACCCGTGTTCCTCCCATATTTCACAGAAAGAATAGAGAAATCCCGAGCGAGATCACGACGGGTAGGAGGCGGTGGTAAGCGAAGGTCCACGACGCCTCATTGGCGGTTGACAGCTTCTCTACGCACGTGTTGGTCTCCAGCTCGTTCCCTCCCCTCTGCGCTGAGTGGCTGACCTCTCCCCTCTTGGACCAGTGTAGCACCACGGAGGTTCCCCCTCCGGGTAGATGGTGGCAGCCTATAGCGCCGGTGAGGACCCGGACCCAGCCACCACCGACAGCACCGCAAGGTCATCCGGGACCTTCCGCCTTTGTCCCCCTCTCCACCGACGGGTGTGGGTGCTTGACGCGCCACTCATGTTTCTCCCCTATTTGGGGCAGGGAGAATGACAAGTATGGGCGCCGGGTGGGCACGAACACACTGGATGTCATCGGATGAAGTGCCACCACATCGATGACCCAGATAACCTAGACTCCAACCACACGATCCATGGGAGGACCTTGCTGGTCTCACAGTTAACGGTGGATGCTCGCTTGGCACTAAGCCTTTAGATCTAGGGCATGCACGATGGACCTCGGGCCAATGGCCCTGATCGGCCAATAAATTACTAAGGTGACACACCTAAGTCCCTAATGCTTATTTTTCATATAGTTTTGATGGAAATCTTAGAAAAATGATAACTCTCTTTTCCCTTGGCCAAATATAGAAAACCTATATATCAAATTGATCAGCTCGGCGAGACCTACAATATAGATATATTTTTAGACTCTAAATCCTCTTCCAATTCCACTGTTTTGCAAAAATATGCAATTTTGACCATTATGACCATATTTAATGCAATGTAATGATGAATTTTGGAACTTTGATGCATATGCACCCACCTAAATACCAAATCAGTAACAATAATGCCTTTATAGCCCTAATGAAGGTCCTATTATCCCTATTTCTCATAAATGAATCCTTTTTGTGTACATATGTGCCTAGTGCAGACTTTAATGATGAACCTTGCCCTAAAATTGCTAATCTTGTTGCTAATGGACAACCACCTAATCTTGTTATATGTTTCTGATGAATTAATGTTGCTGATCTAAATCATATTTAGGCCTGGACCTCTTGTCTTGATGAGTCATGATGTTGGGTGCTCTATTGTGAGTCTTTTGACCGTAGAATGCATGTAAATGCCTTAAACCTTGATACGATCATCGAAAGTGCATGGAACGTCATAATGGCATGAGGCTTGAACCACACCATCATGATGACCTCTAGATCAGTACAATATCATATAATGAAACAATAAGCAACTTGGAACCCATCTTGGCCAAAACCCAAAAATGAAGATAACTAGAGTTAATGATGAGAATCTAATGTATATATGTAATCTTGTTGTTAATCAGGTTAGGAATATGGCTAGATGATGAAGGATATGTTAGGTTATGAATCTTTGAATCAGGTATGGGACTTATCTAGTTTTATGACTAGCTTTCTTGTTTGAAATGACATATATTGTATGCTTGCTTGTCTATTTGCTCAAATATTGCCATGCAGTATTGCTACGTCTTACTCGATGTTTGCCTCGTCAGTTTTATAACTTGAACACATATATAAATAGAACTCCATTATAATATTGTTGATAAAGAATTAACTCTTGGTTACGTCCATGAGGTCCCTCTCGTATAAAAGGGTTAGCTAAGCTTGAGCACCCTTACGGACCCTTCCGACGGGAAGATGGTCAAAGGCCTTAAAGATGCTTGATATTGTTGGTATAATGGAGTGAAATGACATATAATATGGTTTTGCATTTGTTAAACAATTAACATGTTTATTCTTGTTCGTTTAATCTTGAAATCTTTTCAAAATTATGCAAAGGTTATATATATGCGTATCTTTCTGCCCATGCTCAACACCTTGTGTGTTGACCCATTTCTCATATGTTGTTTTTAGGTTCAGATATGGCTAGAAGGTTGATGGGCTTGGTAAGCTATGCTAGGTGTACTTCTTGTAAGGTCCAGATATAGTATACATGAGAATACTTGTACAAAGTGACTCTTGAATATGTAATTCAAATTGTGTAATATAATAATGTTGCTTAATATATCTTGTTGATTGTTGAGATTATGTTGGTGCCTTTATCTTGTTATCTGTTCATGTGTGCTGAGCTTTACGTTTCCGCATGTCACCTTTGGTATACATTTGGTTCGTGGGACTGGAATTCTGGTTTCGTGACAAACTCCTTCTCCTTCACTCAAAAGATCTTCAACCTTGTCTTTGATAGGAAAGAGGGTAGGAAGATGATGGAGGAGAGATTTAAATCTATACATGGAGCAACCCTCTTACAAAGGAACCTATCTCACTCATACTCATGAATTTGACTTGAAGGTAGAGAGTGAAAGGGGCTCAAAGGGTTATAACACTCTCAACTAGGCTAGGACCAAGCTTGTAATGAATGAGCATCCTTGTAATGAACTCCAAGAGGTCCTATTTTATAGTTGAGGGTGCCCCTTTAAGTTGTGGGAAACATAAATATAAAGTATAGTCATTTTTTCTCAAAGCAACAACTCTATTTTCACTCAAAACACACACCAACGGTCACAATCACTTTTTCTGCAAATTCTATACAATGCAATCTGTCAAGTTGCAATAAAGGTAACTCAACCGATAGAGTAAAAGACAAAACCGATATTCAAATCATCGATTGAGTTCGTCTAAGGGAAACTCGAATGACCAATGAAGATCGATTTAGTCAGGCAGTCGATCGGTCGAGTTTTGTGAAAACGCAACTTGACCGATGCTATCTTTAGAAAACTGATCCAGGAGGATCGGTCGAGTTTGCAACTTGACTGATTGACTACCTGTGGTCAATTTCCTAAAGTGCATCTAAAGTGATTAAAACTTGGTGTTTAGTATCCCGATCAATTTTCTCGACTAAGTTACAAGTCAATTTATCATTACAAGTGATTACAAAAATGTTCTAAGGTTGTTTACATAGATTTCCAAAATTGCACACTTGTAGCTCTTTTGACTTGAACTTGAGTAAATTAGGGCTTTTGATTTTTGATCCTTTTCATGTACCTAACACCTGAAATCAATATTGAATACACATATTAGATACATATAAATGGACTGGTTAAGTCATTATGAAAATATGGACAATGTATAACCTCTAGGTCAACATTCTCCCCCTTTTGACAATGACAAACCATTCCTCAAACATATTGAAAAGGATATAGAAGTTATACCTTTTCCTTGTGAATTAAGGGGATTCATGATGTGAACAATGTTAATTGCTCCCCCTCAATCAATGCTTCCTCTAACCTGCATGATTAGTATATATCTACACATAGAAATCATAGCATATATGTACTATGTGATCCTCTGGAAGTCACATGATAAAACAATAAATGAACAAGAAAAGGATCTCACAAGTAATAAGAAATAGTATAATAATGAATAACATTATGATTGAGTTTCAATCCTTTGAAATATCTCTCCCCCTTTTGACATTATCAAAAAGTAGGGGGGTAGAAGAACATATATCCAGGTCTTCTCCAAAACACAATCAAAGATATATACATACAAGAAATCTCGTATTAATGGAAAACAAAGACAAAAGCATCATACAATCTCAGTCATAATAAAAATATGGTAAAGGATGGCACCAACACATAAAATATATCATAGTAATTAGCATGAGTGCACATCACATATATTACAACTCAGATGCATGTCCACATAAAAATAACTACAAGCAAGAAGTGATGAAAAATAGAAGATATTTAATATATCCTCAGATAGTTGGAAACACTTACCCATGATCATCGATGTTAGGATCACTTGAGTATTCAGTGGGGGTACGAGGGAGTTGTAGTTCTGATGCAAATTAGCATAGAACTCATGAACTACTTTGGTACTGGTCATGGAATTATTAAAGCAATTACGTTCGACGGCCAAGGTGGAAAGGTGATGAACGGAAAGCAACCTAGAGACTTGATCTATAACCTCTTGATGCCTAGAGGTTGGCTCAAACAAGGGGTGAAAGGGAAAAGGACTCCTAGGAAGAAGTTCCTTGTACCGATTAACAACCTCTATTGAGACAAAACAAGTATCATCGAAAGTAATCAAGCGATTAGATGAAGAAGATGAAGGTGCATTTCTTGGAGCAGGTAGTTTTCTCCTTTGGGAGGCCATGGAGGTGAAAAAAGAGAAATAAAATGAAAAAACACACAAACCAAACCTCAAAAGCCGTCCAAACACCACCAGGGAGCAGTCAGGGAGGTCTAGGTCGAGCTATCTAGGTTGAGATAGGGCTAGGATAGGGAGGTTTAGGGATGCGGTTGAGAGCTTAGGGCTGGAAGAAGATGAATCGATCATATATTATCTAGTTGAAAGGGAGAATAGTCGACCAATCCGAACATAAAGTGACTTCATCCCATGGATCAATCAAGTTTTGAGAGTCAAAAACTCGATCGATTAATCCTCTAGAGAACAACTCTCAACCACTGATCGGTCAAGTTTGTCCTGGAGGAAACTCGACTGATGGTCAACCTGACCTAAAACCATCAAACTTAATTTCTAGCCATATACATACCAATTAAATTCATTTTTTGAGTCTATTATGTACATTGAACATACATAGGCACATATCCCTCATCATTGGGTACTATTTTGAAATAACACCAAGAAAATAAAGAAAAGCCCAAACCAAGTGAAACTAAGCATGTCAACAAGCAAATTAAGCACATTTTAAGCATATATAGGCAAGCATGGTGAGTAAAACATGAGCAAGACAAATAGGAGAGAAACAACTAGCTAGATCACATATCAATATCACCCAAAGCAACAATGAGCAGTTTAGATCGAATAAAATTAATTTTCTCTCTAGCTAGAGGTTTAGTGAAAATGTCTTCCAACTGATTTTCTGTGTCCACAAGCGTGATATAAATATCCTTCTTGGAAATGTGATCACAAAGAAAGTGATGGTGAACCTCTATATGTTTAGCTCTACTATGTAATATAGGATTATAAGAAAGATTTATTGCACTAGTATTATCACAATAGATAGGAGAAGCATCAAAATGTATGTTAAAGTCTTGGAGCATTTGCTTCATCCATAGGACCTGGGCACAAGAACTCCCAGTTAAAATGTATTCAGCCTCAGTAGTTGATAATGCCACAGTGCTCTGTTCTTGGAAAACGAAGACACCAAACATAGTCCTAGAAGGAAGCAAGTGCCACTTGTGTACTTTCTATCAACCAAAAAACCAGCATAATCTGCATCACTATATGCTACAAGACTAAAGTCCCTTGACTTAGGAAACCATAGTCCAAAATTTTTTGTTTTAGTTGAGTACCTCAAAATCCTCTTGATGGCAATAAGATGCAATTTCCTAGGGCTAGATTGAAAGAGAGCACACAAGCCAACACTAAACATAATATCAGGTCTAGATGCAGTTAAATAAAGTAAACTTCCAATCATACCTCTACAGAGCTTCTCATCTACATTCTCACCTTCTTCATCTCTATCAAGTTTGGCAGTATTGGACATGGGTGTATCCATCAACTTCATATTCTCCATCCCAAAGCATTTGAGTAGTTAATTGGTGTACCTGCCTTGGTTGATGAAGTTTCCTTATTTTTTTTGCTTGATTTGAAAGCCGAGGAAGAAATTCAACTCACCCATCATGCTCATCTCAGACTCACTCTGCATAAGAGAACTAAACTCCTTGCAAAGATCAAGATCAATCCCGCCAAAGATGATATCATCAACATAAATTTGAATTATAAGAAAATTGCTAGAAGTGTGTTTTAGAAATATGGTAGAATCAACTTTACCCATGACATACCCATTGTCTAACAAAAAGTTCTTTAATTTCTCATGCCAAGCTCAAGGTGCTTGTTTGAGTCTATAGAGAGATTTTTGCAACAAATAAACATGATTGGGTAACTTGCCATTTTCAAAGCCAGGAGGTTGAGCAACAAATACTTCCTCCTCAATTGTACCATTAAAAAATGCACTTTTAAAATCCATTTGATATAACAAGAAATTTTTGTAACTAGCAAAGGAAAGTAGCATTCTAATAGATTCTAATCTACCAACAGGAGCATAAGTTTCATCAAAATCAATACCTTCTTGTTGATTGTAACCTTGTGCTACTAACATTGCCTTGTTCCTTACCACTTTGCCTTGTTCATCACGCTTGTTGTTGTAGACTCACTTGGTGCCAATGATTTTTCTATCACTTGGTCTTGGCACTAGAGTCCACACGTGATTCTTCTCGAATTGATCTAATTCCTCTTACATGGCTAGGATCCACTCGTCATCACCAAGAGCTTCTTTGATGTACTTTGGCTCTAGTTGTGAGATGAAGGCGTTGTCTGCTATTTCTTTGTTGTAGGCAGCTTGTGTCTTCACTGTGTCAAATGGGTTTCCAATGATGAACTCTTTGGGATGATTCTTTGCAAAGCGAGGAGCGGGATCCTTCTTTTCTTCATCTTCTTCTTCTATCACCTGCTTACCTTTTTTGTCGATGTTGAGGTCTTTCAAGATAGGAATCAAGTCATCTGCAACATCATTATCAACAACATGCTTGCCAACAACAGGGTTAGTTTCAATAAACTTAACATTAATAGATTCTTCAATTTTAGACAATTCAATATTGAAAACTACATAAGCCCTATTTGTTGTGCTATAGCCTTGGAAGAAATCCTTGTAAGATTTCATATCAAACTTGTCGAGAGAATCCATCATATTCAAAACAAAAGAAGGACATCCGAAAACATGAAAGAAATCAATGGATGTCTCTCTACCATGCCATAGCTCATAGGGGGTTTTCTTCGAGGAAGGATGTGTAAAAACTCAGTTCTGCACAAAACACGCGGTGCTAATGGTTTTGGCCCAAAACATCTTAGGAATGTCATATTCAACAAGCATTGTCCTCACCATCTCTTGAAGCGACATGTTCTTCCTCTCTACTACCCCGTTTTATTGAAGCATACGAGGAGAATAGAAATTATGCAAGTAACCAGATTTTTCACAAAAATGCTCAAAAAGATCATTTTCAAACTCTCCCCCGTGGTCACTACAGATAGAAACAATCTGGCAAGAAGCTTCGGTTTCAACATGTTTGCAAAAGCTCGAGAAAACATGAAGAGTATCACTTTTTGAAATGAGAAAGTAGGTCCAAGTATATCAAGAGAAATCATCAACAATAACAAGACAATACTTGGAACAACGAAGCATTTTTGTTCTCATTGGTCTAAATAGATCAATATAGAAAAGCTCAAGAGCGCTTTTATTACTAAGGACTCCATTGGATTCGAAGGAGGACTTGGTTTTCTTGCCTTGTGTACAAGGTTGGCATTCCTCATCCTTTTTGAAATCCAATTTGGGAAGTCCTCAAACCAAATCCTTTTTGCTCAACTTCTTCATTTGATGCATATTCACATGACCCAAGCGACGATGCCAAAGAGAAATATCATGTTTATCCACAACCAAGCATCTATCAAGTACGGGCTTTAGATCATCAAGAACAATAACATAATGATTACCATTTCTAGTTCCCTTATATATGGCATTGTAAGCGAGATAATATAGAAGCAAATATTCTAAAGATGTAAACAACACAAGATATCCATTATCACACAGTTGACTTACACTAATCAAGTTGTGATTTAGGCCATCAACAAGCAAAACATTCTTGATACATAGCTCATTGCCTACATCACCCTCACCTATGACCTTACCCTTCCTGTTGTCCCCAAAGGTCACCGATCCTCCTTTCTTTTTCATGAATTTGTTGAAATGGCTGATTTCACCTGTCATATATTTTGAGCAGCCACTATCAACAATCCATCTATTTTTAACTTGCAAGAAAGAAGGATGTTGGTACCCAACTCAAACTTTGGGATTCAGGGTTAGCTTAGGGACCCATTTCATCTTTGGGTTGGTCTCCTTGGGATTGTAAGGACAATAAGTAGAGTAATGATCATCATATTTATAATGAACACATGCCATAGGGTTCTTAGATACAGAAGTCTATCCATGGAAGATAGAAGGTTCCACACTCTTCTTCATACCCTTGTTGTTTCTATTTCTCTTATCTGTAGGAGCAATCCCACATATCCTAAACCACTAGTACCAATTTGTTTGGTAGAGTGTTCTAGGACATCATTTAGGGATTTCTTTCCCGTAAGAATCTTTTGCAAAGAAGATATTAACTTAGCATTATCATCACTAAGGTTAATGACAGTAGTAGATAGACTAGAAAGATCATCTCTAGCATTCAATAGGTCGATCTCTAAACAGAGGGCTTTAGTATGAAAAGAATCACGTTCTAAAGCTATGCTAGAAGCCTCATTACTTTGCAAAATAGGTCTAAAAGATAGATCATTAACTTCAGCAAGAAACTTGGCATTTTTAGATTTACGCAACAAAATTTCCTTTTGATAAACATGAATTTCTTGCTTCCTAGCATCATCAATGAGATTTAGTTCTACATTTTCAATTTTAAGAACATCTATCTCATCTTGGCATCTTTTGTTGTCTTCCTTAAGATCGGCAATAGTCTTAAGGTAGACCCCATTCTCAATCTCTACTCCATTATGTTGAAGCTCAAGGTCAATAAATTGCCCTTGTAAAGAATCTATGCTATCAAGGAGCAGTTTTTCATTTTTATCAAGAATCTCAATCTTAGAATAAAGATCATCTACTATCTTTCCTAATTTTTCCTTTTAGATTTGCATTTAGTAAAGGATGACCTACAATCATTTAGAATATCAATAAGAGTTTCCTTAGATAGCTCATGCAAATTGACATCACTTACCTCACTTACCTCACCTACATCTTCACTTGTAGAGGCCATGAGAGAAAGGTGGTATTATCCATCTTTGGAGCTTGACGAGCTTGAGGAAGATTCCTCCCAAGTTACATGAGCTACATCTTTGGATCTTCTTTCCTTCTTTTCCTTCCTCTTTGACTTTCCTTCTCTCTTGTACTCCTTGTCTTTCTTGTGGCTTCTCTTTTGATGGCTCTTCTTGGCCTTTGGGCAGTCACTCTTGTAATGTCCCTTTTGGCCACATTCACAACATCTAGGAGTTGATGAAGAAGGCTTCCCCTTGAAGTGTTTGACCTTGGAGTAGTTTGCTTCATGCCCATTACGACCTTCATCTTCACTTGAGGAAGGAGCAGGGGACTTTAGAGCTAGTTGTTGCTGCAACATCATCTCTTCAATTTGGGCTTTGAAGGTTATGTCCTTTATCTTCTTCTCTTCCTCTTCTTTCTTCTCTTCCTCTTCTTTCTTATCAAGCCTTGGTTCATGGGCTTGAAGGTTGCCAACCAGCTCCTTCATTGACAATTCACATAGCTTGTACACCTCTTCAATGGATGTAACCTTGGGATCCCATCTCTTAGGAAGAGATCTCAAGATCTCGGAGTTGATAGTGCCTTTGTCCATCACACTCTCAAGGGCTGCCAATACATTGATGATCACATTGAGCCTAGTGTATATATCTACCACTCTTTCATTCTTACCCATCTTGAAGTTCTCAAGTAGCCCACCAGGCATGTAGATCTTGGCTTCCTTTACAAGCTCCGTTCCTTCATAGGTGACACATAGCTTGTTCGAAATTTCATGTGCGGTGTTCCAAAAAGAGATCTAGTTGAACTCGAATGGGGTGAGGGCTACGTAGATGATGCTTACTGCTTTGGTGTTGAGTTGAGCTTGCTTCATTTGTGCTTAAGTCCATATGGAGATTTCCCCCTTTGGATCTTCACACTTGAGGTGCACCACCTTCCACATTTCATAGCTCAGATCTTGAAGGTAGAACTGCATTCTTATCTTTCAATATAGGAAGTTGGTGTCGTCGAAGACCAGAGGTGTCATGGAGAAGCTCCCTTCTAGGTTGAGGGATTCAAGAGACTAATCGCCCATATTCTCCTACTTGTAGAAGTATCTTAGAGAAGACCTTCTCTGATACCACTTATTAGATCAAGGGCTCTAGAGTGGGGGTGAATATAGCTTCACAATTCTCACAAAATGGATTAGACCATCAAATTATATTAAGTGCAGAAACTTAAACAAACAACAAATTTGATGTCCTAGCTAGAAAGCATAGCACGGATAAGAGACAAGGAAGAGAAAGCACATGCACAGGTGGTTTAGATTGGTTCCACATCCTAACTAGGATCAATGTCAGTCCACTACCTAGATGTGACATCCCGCTATCACACAGACAATGAAATGTCACGCGAAAATGCAACGAACCTCCTTAAATCACCATATTACTAAAAACATAGGTTAATTAAAACCAATTGCAGAAAGCGAATAAGAAAGAAACTATTACATCCATATCCTCATCCTGCCCGGAAACATGTTATATAAATATTCATATCCTTGATATATGTCCACATCTTATAGGAACCGGTTGTCTCATAAGCACAAAGAGTTCGCCACCTATTTATATATATACAGAACAAGCCATATCAGGCCAACAACAGGATAACAAATCTACATCAATTGTACATCGTGAAACATCATCAAAACACCTCCAAGGACTTGAGAGTATAGGGATGACTCTAGGACTCTACTACAAAACAACCAAAACAAAAGCATATCCATCTCTTGCCTCATACTATTCTTCTTGTTGCTCGACCACAACCTCATGACCACCACCTCGTCTAGCACGATCACCTAAAAAGGTTTCAAAACTTGCAGGATGAGACATACAGTCCCAGTGAGAAACATAACTCCCCGCCAAACTATAAAACTTCAGAAAAGCTAGAACAGGTAAAGAAGATATCTGATAGAAGGTCAATGGAAGAGCATATTGAACAAAATAACTTTGTAAACAAACTTATCTGGATATCCAAGAGACATATAACCAGATATTTCTTATGGAACATGATTGACAAGACAAGTTATATAATAACTTATCATGAGATATGAGGAATGTGTAATTAACTGCAAGATATATCTAGGGCAACTATACAAGCAAGGCCTCAACCAATGTTTTGTGTTTTTCCCTAACTAATATATATTATACGGCTGGATTATGGTTTATTATGCCCTGAGGAAGTGAGTCGTACCGCTCAAATACAACCTTCGGATATGAAGCCCAAAACCGGTGCCATACAAGGTCAATGTAAGAGCCAGACTCCATGACCTCACCTCCTCGTGGTCAGTGCACAATAACCAAAGCAGGACAACCGTCTCTTGCTTAAGTAGCCTCAGCCACAGGGTCAGCTCCGCAGGCTACCCTTTTCTCTTGCCTGCCTTGGTTCAGGTCTCAGCGCTAGCATACCTTGATCCACGAGCCTATTCACCATGCTCCAGAGCCATGAACGCATTCATGCTCTGTCATACTAAACCATGGGACTATTCACCATGCTCTAACCATACTAAGTCTACAACCGAAGTTGCACTCTAATACTCCTATTTTTGGCTAGGAGAAACCCCACATATTCAACAATATGCGCTCGAGGTATTCCCTGTAGGATAAACCTATTTCACCATCACCAGCTACTGACGATGATGGATCTATGTCCAGGGAAAACTACATGAAATGTTCATCTATAATTAATTTGTATATTTTAAGTGAATTATTGAGGCAACCTAGTTATAAAACATAAACAACATTGTCTCACACTATAACTATCATTATCACATTACTATTAACATCATCATATTGTCATGGGATTTAAATCCCTCATCTCATAATGCCATTGCATATCGAGGCTTCATCATCATACATCATTATAGGATATCAATCCCTCATTTCATTATCAGAGGATAATGCCTCAATCAGGCACTTGGCCTTTATCAGGTCACCAAACCTTTCTCATCATACTAGTGATACATGTTATCTCATCAACAAAGAACATCATTATTCAGTATTATATAAAACACATACACCTCGTATCTCTTACCTCGCTATGAATTCATTTGATAATACCTGCATGGTTAGTATGCATATCAGGAGAGATAACTTGATCACCAAGTAAAAATCTTTAGAGAGCATATTATGATTATTATGTCATTAAGATTTAAGGTGCATAGGATTGGAACAACATCCATTATGATGAACACAATCATGATATTATGATCATACTTTATCACCAACCTTAAGTAACCATCATATCACTGGTCACAACCCAAGTATCATATCTCATCATCATAACCAAAGATGTGGGCTCAAGACAACAAGTTCGCCAACTTAAGGTTATCGAGTTAGGCTCATCCCTCACTAGAAGTGTCGCCTACCCTCACCAAAGGGGTATCGTGTAGTGTACTATCCCTCACCCAAAGGATATAGGTCACCACCAAAACCTAGGGTGCCAAGGCACATATGGGATAACCAACATATCCTGCAACCATGTACCAAAGTGTATCAGGCAGTACTTCAACCCTATCGGCCAAGAACCCATATCACCAACTAGGGTTAGGGTTTCCATGACGCCAACCATCATACATCTATCGCCCAAGGAATATCACTACCATACATCAAGTGACATTTTGGGCAATACACCATGGCGCCCAAGGATCTTCCATATCGCCCAAGGTAGCCCTATCATCCATGCTAGGGTTTGGGACTCTCTATTGGTCAAAGCACCATATCAACCATCAGGGTTAGGATGTTCATATCGGCCAAAGCACTATGTCACCCAACTAGGGTTGTATTGCCCATAACTCCATATTGGGAAACATCATATCGACCAAAGGATTACATCTCACCTCACAACTCAAGGAAGGAAGGGTGTTGCTCAATCATCAAGGAATGGCCTAACCATGTCGTCCAAGGCACTCAAAAGGGGGATGTCAACCAAGCACCATATCGATCAAGGACATATCACCCAACATCATCTTGGGTAAGACCCATATCGGTCAAGAGGTCAACAAGACACCTAACATATCACCCAAGCTCAACCCTAGAAGAGGGATATCCGGCAGGACCCATCAGTAGGGTATTGTGTAAGGGTCCAAAGGCCATGACAGGTTGGTCATCTTCAACCTCAAGACTTCTACCACGAAGCCCTAAAAGATCAAGAGAGTTGGGTGACCTCTCAACAACTAAGTGAGATGGGTTTTGCACAACTTCCATCACATATTGGGCAACAAGGAGGTCCATCACCATATCGGCCAACCAACCAAAACTAAACTCACCATTGAATTAGGAGACCCTAGGATCACCTCTGAATAGCTAAGTGAGAGAGGGGTTTTTCCCAAGGAACCCCAAATCCAAAGGTTCGACCAACACAAGGCAACCATCTCACCAAGGTCTAGGGTACATCTAAGGTAACCATATAACCATTAAAGCAAGAAACATAGCTAGAAGAGGACATGTCCGATCAATATAACATATAGAAAATCAACATGATAAGGAAGTAGTTTAGTAGGGATAGGAGTTATATAACCCGCCTCAAGCTCTCAAAGCTCCTAGCACCAAGCTCCAAGCTCCAAGGCACCACCTTCAGCCAACACAAGGAAGAACAACTTGTACCCACCATGGCCGAAGAGAAGGGAGAAGAAGAAGAAGAAGAAGGTGCCAAGGAAAGGGAGAGATACTTACCACAAGAGAAAGAAAGGAACAAGCTAGCAAGGTGTGTTGCCCAAGACACTAGATGTATCAGCCAACACTTGCTCCTTTATTCTCCTAGCTCGGCCACCAATAAAGGGAAGCAACTAAAGGAACTAAAGAATCCTAGAAAGCAAGGGGAGTCGCTTATATACTAAGGGGTGAAGGGGGAGAGCAAGGCAAGGTGGCACCTGACCCTAGAACACTTGTCTAGGGATTTTGCGACATGCTAGCACCCCAAAACCACACGCCCACTATCTAAGCAACTGCCACTTGTCAAAAGAAGGTGACTAAAATGAGGCTAGGTGAAGGGTGTGTGTCGCCCAAGATGGAAACCCAACACACCATGGCCAATACATCTCTTCCCGATACAACCAAGACTCCCATTAGCCGATACACCAAGGTCCAACCCAATATCAAGCCTCAACAAGGCTCAACAAAGCCCAAAGATACTTAAACAAAGAGCCCAACCCATCCTGTCAACCCTAGAGGATGCAAGGAGAGAGAAAGACATCTATCAAGGTGACAAACTTGCACACCAACCCTAAATCATAGGTAATTTGCAAGTTGCACCTCCACCTCTCAACAAAGCACAAACAAATCCTAATCACAACTTTAGGTGATTAGCAAGCATCTAAACACAAGGTTTAGGAAAAAGCAAATAGGGTAAGCCCAAAACGAAGATCAAGGTCCTTACAAGCCATAAAACTCTACAAAAGGATTTCTCCCCCAAAATCCGAAGAGAAAAGTGAGGGATACTTCCTCCTCATCTCTTCATCAAGCTCCCACATGGCTTCTTCAAAGCCATGATGATGCCAAAGAACCTTCACAAGCACCATGTCTTTCCTTTTCAACTTCTTCACTCTTTTGTCAAGGATCATCACTGGACAATCCTCATAGGTCACATCTTCATCAAGCTCAACCTCAACTGGCTTTATCACTATCTTTGTGCCTGGATGACTTTTCTTCAACATACTAAAATGGAACACCAGATGTAACATGTGCAATTCTGGCGGTAGTTCTAACTTGTAAGCTACCTTTAGAACACCTGCTATTGTCGGATATGGCCCCATATACCGGGGAGCCAACTTGCCTTTCCAGCCAAACCTCAACATGCCTTTCCATGGAGAGACCTTGAGATACATCTTGTCTCCCATTTAGAACTCTAGAGGTCATCAACGATTATCTGCATACAATTTCTCTCTTTCCTGTGCCACTTTCAACTATTAATGTATCACCTTGATTTTTTCTATTGTCTATTGCACTAACTCAAGACCCAAAAGCTCCTGCCACATAAGGTGTCATGTCGATGCTCCGTCCGTAGCTATTGTTGTAGGTGAACTCTATTAGACTGAGATGCATGTCTGGAATGCCTAGGAACTGCAAAACACAAGCTCGGAGAAGTTCTTCCAAAGACTGAATAATCCTTTCAGACTATCCATCTGTCTGCGGGTGGAAAGTGGTATTGAACCTTAGCTGCATTCCCAATGCTTTGTGCAACTATCCCAAAAATGACTCGTGAACTAGGGACCTCTGTTAGACACTATTGTTGTGGGCACACTGTGCAAATGCACTATCTCATCCACATACACCTGAGCAAGCTTTTCTGTTGTATATGTTGTCTTCACAGGTATGAAATGAGCAGACTTTGACAATCTGTCCACTATCACCCAAATGGAATCATGATTTCTAGCTATCCTCGGCAGACCAACTATGAAATCCATGGTTATATGATCCCATTTCCACTGTGGTATCGGCATGGGTTGCAACGTACCTGCTGGCTTCTGATGCTTAGCCTTAACATGCTGGCATACCGCACACCTAGACACAAACTCAGCTACATCTCTCTTCAGGCCAAGCCAGCAATACAGGTCCTTTAGATTATGATACATCTTGGTGACACCTGGATGCATAGAATACATTGACATGTATGCTTCCTCAAGCACTAACTTCCTCATATCATCAACATCGGGGACTACCATCATGTTATGATAACAAACTAGTCCATCCTCAGACTCATGGAAGCGATCACGCTTCTCACTGCCAAACTCTGATCTGATCAACTGTACTGTAGCATTTTCCTGTTGTGCTTCTTTGATCTGCTGCCTCAATGTAGGCTTTACTTGCATATGTGCCAACAATCCTGCCAAAAGGAGACTTCCAACTGTACATTCATCTGCCGCAAAGAGACGAACATATCCCTCCTATGGCACATTAATGAACTCAACTGTGCCTTCTTTATATGAAGAGAAGAAGACTTTCAGCTAAGCACATTAGCTACCATGTTCACCTTACCAGGATGGTACAAGATGGTGCAATCATAATCATTGATCAGTTCCATCCAGCGATGTTGTCGCATGTTCATCTCACTCTGTGAGAAGATATACTTAGGTTCTTATGATTCGTAAAGATCTGACACACCTCCCCATAAGGATAATGTCTCCAAATCTTTAACGCATGGACCACTGCTGCCAGTTACAAATCATGTGTTGGATAACTCTCCTCGTGTTTCTTAAGTTGTCGCAAAGTAAAAGAATCCACATGATCTTCCTGCATTAGCACACATCCTAAGCCTTTCTTTGAAGCAACGCAGAAAACAACGTAGCATTTCCCAGGCTCCGATAGCACCAACACTAGAGCACTAGTCAGCTTCTCCTTCAAACTTTGGAAAGCTTGCTGACAATAATCATCCTAAACAAAAGCTACATCCTTCCTAGTCAACTTTGTCAACGGCAACACGATCACACTGAAGTTCCATATAAACCTTTGGTAGTATCATGCTATAAACCCAAAAGATTACATACTTCAGTCGGCGTCTTCGGTTGCTCCCATTCTAAACTGACTCCACCTTCTTGGGGTTCACTCTGACTCCTTCTGTAGATATCACATGACCCAAGAAAGTCACCTCCTTCTGCCAGAACTCACACTTACTAAACTTGGCATACAACTGGTGTTGGCGAAGGAGAGTCAACGCTTGTCAAAGATGTTGTTCATGCTCTTGATTTTCCTGAATATAGATAAGATGTCATCTATAAAAACCACAACAAACTGATCTAAAAATGGACAGAACACCCTATTCATCAGATCCATTAAAGCAGCATGCGCATTGGTTAGTCCAAACAGCATAACCACAAACTCAAAGTGAGCATATTTCATCCTAAAAGTTGACTTTGGTATGTTCTCCTCCTTGACCCTTAGCTGATGATACCCGGACCATAGATCAATCTTTGAGAACAATGTAGCACCACACAACTGGTCAAATAGGTCATCTATTCTCGGAAAAGGGTACTTGTTCTTGATCGTAACCTTCTTCAACTATCGGTAATCTATGCACAGACACATCGATCCATCCTTCTTCTTTACGAACAGGACCGGAGCACCCCACGGCGATGTGCTTGGTCTAATGAAACCTTTATCCAGCAGCTCCTGTAACTTCTTTTTCAGCTCTGCCATCTCGACTGGAGCCATCGTGTACGGTGTCTGAGCAACTGGTTGTGTCCCTGGCACTAGATTGATCTCAAAGTCAATCTCTCGAGGTGAGGGAACACTGGGAAACTCATCGGGAAACACATCCCTGAACTCTCTGACAATAGACACATCTTCAAGGCTAGAACCTTCTGCTTGGGTATCCACAACATGAGCTAAGAACGCCTCACATCCTTGCCGCAACAACTTCTCTGCCACCATTGCTAACACTAAACACGTCGGAAGAATCTTCCTATCTCCTTGGAAGATCCATTTCTCACTACTGTCAGCAAACACCGCTTGCTTGGAAACACAGTCCAACACATTTTTATATCTTTCTAAGGTATCCATCCCAAGGATCACATCAAATCTATGCATATCAAGTGGTATAAGATCCACTTGTATTTTGTGTCCTGAAAAAGATAGAACACATGATGGACAGACTTCTTGAAGAAACGTAGGACCAACGAGAGGGGTTTCTAAGAACAAGCTATCTTTCTTACAATTAATAGGTAAAAGACAACTATCAAGCATACTACATGCGATAAAAGAGTGCGTAGCACTCAGGTCAACCAGAAAAAATATTAAGCAAGAAGAAGACAAATTAGAATGAAATAACTCCATCTGACCAGCCACCACTCGCGGGTTGACTATCTCTTTGAGATGACTCATAGCATAGAATCAAGTTGTTGCTTGTTGTTGTCTACGTCCTCTACTTCCTTGAGCAGATGTTTCTGCTTGTGGCGCTTGGCCGCATCCTCGCTCTTTGTTACCACTGGACTGATGTCTATCCTATCCTTGTTGATTTTGCCTCGACTGTTGCGTCACTTCGACATCTCTCCTTGGGCAATTTGACTTCAAATGCCCTATCTTTCCATAGTGATAGCATGACTTGTCTTCTAACTACGGCCTAGATGGCCCTGTCACTGCCACTAAAGTTGTACTGTGGGCTCTAGATGGAGAAAACCCATGCCCTCTTCCTTTACTCGGAGACCACTGTGACGGTACACTGGAACTATGCATCACAAAAGGTGCAGAAAACCTGAGCTTCTTGAAGCCATCAAACCTCTACCTCTAGAACTGAGCAGGATTTTTCTTGGACATGGTCTCTCTCTTCTCCTTGGCTGATCGTTCAATCCTTCAGATAGACTCCACAAATGTGGCAAACTGCTCTTGGTTTTCTAAAGAAGTAGCAGGTATCGTCAGCTCGCACTCAGACCTTTCTCAAACCATCTGATTCCTTCATCATCTGTCATCACCATGTGAGGGCAAAACCTTAGCAGGTCCATAAACTTGGCTTCATACTCAGTGATGCTCATAGATCCTTGGTGCAGACGCTCAAACTGACTGATCTTCTCATCTAGATAGGTCTTTGCGAAGTATCGACTCATGAACTCCCGTCAGAAGATGTCCCAACCGATAACCTCACCAGGTTGTTTCTCTTCCTTGATGACCCACCAGTGGCCAACACTACCTTTAAAAAGGTAGACAGCGTGCTTGACTTTGTCTGCTTCAGGGATGTCGAGGATACATAAGGCCTTCTCAAGACCTGTTAGCCACAGATCTGCATCCGTTGGATCAGCTGTTCCAGCATAATACAAAGCTCCGACTCGACAAAGCCACTGAAAGGTCTTTCTAATACCTGAAGATTCACCATGGGGAGCCTGTGCTCTTGGCGGAGGCACTAGCAATTTTTCCACCACAAGATTCATGGTAGCCATTAACTACCCCATAAGATGTTGATAGGTAGGGTTTTCGAGAATGGCCGAGTCAAACTGGGGGACCTCAAGCACCCGATCTTCATCTGCCTGCACTCGTGCTCCACCAACAGATGCAACATCACTACTCTCAACAACATGTTCTTCATGATTTCCAGACATCTTTAAGCTTTATCTTCTACTGGGGGCAGAAGGTCATTGTAAGAAAATCTAGACAATTCATAAGAACAGACACAAGTCTAGTCCTATATCCCTATAGGCTCAGAAAACCTAGAGCTCTAATATCAAACTTACTTGTGACATCTGTGGGCTCTAATCTCCAAACCACGAAATGAACACGATTTAAACTCAGCGGAAGCATTCAATTAACAGCGGAAGACAAAAATCACGGGAAATTAAAACTTTTTGAGATAAGAGCTAGAAACTATAAAACTTCTTCCATAGAAAAGGGAATAAACTACTTATATCTCTGAAAATTACTTCTTGAGTAATTATACACATAATGATACAAAATCTCAAGAGTCAAAACCAAAATCTCAGACACTAACTCTAAGACCTGAGAGTACAGAGACGGCATAGGACTATTTAACTACATGACTCAGCAATCAGTATCTCCACCTGAGATTCACTACTGCTCCTGGTTCTGCTGTTGCTGGGATTGGTCACATGTAGGCTGGTTCCTCCGTCTTCGACGGCCACCTAAAAAGTTGAAATCTACGGGGTGAGACAATTTTAAATAATTGTCCCAGTGAGAGTTATAACTCTCCACTAGAAGCTTTATATAGCAAATCAAAGAACAACATGCAATAACAACTTTTAAGGTAAACAATAGTAGATTGATATTAAGCAGAATATCAACATATAGATAATATGAAGAGCATATCTACTATGCAGTGTAATACCATTCAAATATCTCGTAGTTTAACCTAAGCATTTATACTACGTGGCTGATTATGTTTTACAAACATCATTATGCCCTGCGGAGATGCGGTATACCGCTCATACTCCAACCGATCACTATTAAGTCGCATCGATATCATACCTAGGTCATCAAAAGAGCCGGATTCTTATGAACTCAACTTCCTCAGTCAGAGTGAGGATAACTTGCAGGACATCCTGTGTCTCTGCTACTATAGCTCACCAGGGTAATCTGGTACTTCGCTATTTTAGAGTCACTATGGCATTCTGCACTCTCTTCGTCATCGAGAGATTTCTTGTTTATCTCTGATCGATGCAGTGTAAGGATTTCCTTGGGTGTTACATCATAAACATATAGTGAAGGGTTGATGGATTATGATACATCTACATCAATACCTACACTAGGATGTAAGGATATACACATCCATATCCCCCCACATACTCAAGAGTATGTGATACAGAAGTTCCCTTAGGAAAACCTATTTCACCATCATTTTGCTTTCTGACAATGATGAATCTATGATTAGGGCTCTACATGGTATGATTATACTTGATTAGTTAGGTACATTTCAGTATTCTTTTAACATCATACATGTTCTCAAACTTTAATCACTAGCATAGAAGCTATGAAAATAGAATACTAAATGTAACAAGTCTAACTCACATCAATTATCATTTCTCAATCATCTCATCACAAGTCATCTGTTAAGCATGACCTTGATGATAATCATGGCTCTTACAACCCATCAATGTCATAAGATGCCACTAACAAGGCATCAAGATATTTCATTATTCATAAAGCTAACAACATGCTTTCAATGAATATTGTATCACAATCCTTACCTGGATATGATCATCCTCATATAGTAACCTGCATGGTTAATTCAACTGATAACAATAAACAATTTATTTCAATGAAGTTGTACCTTCCTACTCTTATAAGAGTAAGGTTCCCTGATTTTCATCAGTTAGGGTTTACTATTCACATTACATGTCATCACCCTAGAATTAGGGTTTACTATTCACCTCATGGTGAATTGAACTCATAACATCATCATGTATGAGAAACATCAGCATTAAAGCTCTCAGATAAGATTAAGATTCATCAATTATCATAATTAGGGTTTCCATGATCTCACATAGGTGGATCATACCCTAATCATGCATATTCATATGTATTGAAGGTACTTTACTTGAGTTTCAACCATAAAAGGTACTTTCTCTCTCCTCTCATTAATAGATGGTCGTTACACCACTCAAGATTAGGTTGGGTCAAGTCCTCATTGACTATCATAAGCCAAATCACCACTATCATGTGATTAGAGTTTGATTAAAACAAGGTATCCTTCAATTTAACCCATTAGTGGTATTTTATTAAATTACACCATTGGTCATCATCATCGGTCAATTCATTAGTCACTTAGTCCCTTAATGTCCTAGGTTACCAATAGGGTTTAGATTAGATCACCATTAATCCAATTACAACCTTCAAGGTACTAATCAATTACAACCCTAAAGTCTCCAATTGGTTACACACATTCAACCTCCAAACGGTTTGAAACCGTTTGGATGTGTTGTCCGTCTGCTATGTTTGACTCCAAGACCGCATGACCTCAAGGTCTTTTTCCCTCAAACGGTCTTAAGACCGTTTGGGAAGGTTGACTTCCAAACCGTTTGGTGCTTATGCGGTTTGAAACCGTTTGATCAAAACGACTTGAGATCGATTGGTCCAAACGACCTTGAGATCGTTTGAGCCCAAACGGTCTTGAGACCGTTTGGTCCAAATGGGCTCAAACCGTTTGGACCTTGATGGAGCTAGGACTTACACCAAAAGATTACTCTTCCAATGGGAGTCCCAAATATGCACCAAAAACCATAGAGAGTTTATGTCTTCCCTAGGTTTACCTAGAACTGGTGCTTAGATAAATGCTCCAACCCCATAAGAGTATGGAAGCCTTATCGTAGTACAGATATAGGATCGAACCCAAAAGACAACGGTCTTGTTTCAAGCAACAAGATAGAAAACGTATGTAATTTCACTTAGTTACTAGCAGGCACTTATATCGAAAGTTGGATTTTGATGGTTTTAAACTAAGAACATCAAAAGTAAAGAAAGCAAGTAAAGCTAATGAGTTTAAACTATGATAAAGGATCACTAGGGTGTGATCGGTTTTTGACCGCCACTACACATCGATCAACACATGCAAAGCAAAACTTAACCTGCAAAAAGAGTTCGGTCAGTTAGTATCCTTGTAGACTTAGCCTCCTTTCGGAGAATCTAACTACGAGAAGTGTGGGAATGTTGCAACGCCAGCCATTCCTGATCAAATGGTCACATTACTTCACATCATTCCCCTCACAAAGTGTGTTCCTCAACTTACCAAGGTTGCACTTCCATACGTCAACTGATTCCATTTCATAGTATGAAAGTGCAACAGATGATAGTGAGTCTACTCCAATTCTTGAGATACACTTCTAGATACCGAAACAGATGCATGGTGGATACATGCACCAAGAACCAACATACAAACGAGTTTCGAATCTAATAGTACAAACATAGACAATTCATACTAAAAGATAAAAGATAACACAAGTTGGAGATCAAGAAACATGCATTCATTAATCGTTTGATGTCAAACTGACAAAGATAAGAACTCTATATTACAACCTAAGGATTACATTTACATGATATGAAAGCATGGGTAGCGGGGCTACTCCCCGCACCCTAGTGAAGAAGACTACTCCCTCATAACTAGGACAAAGAAGGAGGCGAGAAGAGAGAGAGAGCATCATCCCCACAAAGGAGGGAGGAAAGTCAACCCCTTGGAGAGAGAGAGCAATGATCCACCAGTCTTCGTAGGTTGCACGATGAGGATGTCTCCCCTTCCCACCTTCTTTGGCGAAGAAGGAGAAAGAAGCTTCAGGATGGAGTATGGGTCTCAGACCGGCAGCCCCAGGCCGGAGGATGGAAGTAGCAAGAGCTCTGGAATGATTGAGGCAGCCTTTGGACGTCTGAAACTTGATATCCTGATGGAGGATCTTTGGGGTCTTATTTATAGGCCTTGAGTGAAGTCCAAACAATTTGGAGACCGTTTGGACCTCAAGACCATTTGGGGCCTCAAGACCGTTTGGACTTTGAGACCGTTTGGCTTCATGCGGTCTTGAGACCATTTGAACTCCATGCGGTCTCGGGACCGGTTGGCTTCATGCGGTCTTGGGACCGTTTGACTCCATGCGGTCTCGGGACAGATTGGCTTCATGTGGTCTTGAGACCATTTGAACTCCATGCGGTCTCAGGACCGTTTGGCTTCATGCGGTCTTGGGACCGTTTGACTCCATGCGGTCTCGGGACCGGTTGGCTTCATGCGGTCTTGGGACTATTTGACTCCATGCGGTCTCGGGACCGGTTGGCTTCATGCGGTCTTGGGAGCGTGTGACTCAATGCGGTCTCGGGACCGGTTGGCTTCATGCGATCTTGGGACCGTGTGACTCCATGCGATCTCGAGGCCGATTGGCTTCATGCGGTCTTGGGATCGTTTGAATCCATGCGGTCTTGAGGTTGAGTTATTCTTTTATGATTTTTTTGTGCTTTTTCTGCATATATAGAAAGAAAAGTTAGTCTGGCGGTATATTTGCAAAAAAGGGTAAAATTAGGATTTATGTATAGTTTAGACTTAGAAAGAGTATGGAAAACTAAAGAAAAGGACTAAGATAATCGACTAAAATAGGAGGTTATCACCCCCCCTAACTTAGAGTCTAGCATGTCCTCAAGTTAGATAGAGCTGAGATATGTAATGGCGGGGCGATCTTATTAATTAGGATTTCCATACTCTTGCTTCAATTCTTAACCTGAGTTCCCCTAAGGTCATATCAAGTCTTATTGCTTGCCTTGACTCTTTTAGTTTCCTAGAGTTGCTTGGGTCTCAGGTACTTTCTGTATCTAGTAGTTCGCATTGGGACCACCTTTATTTTGTGCATGTTGTTGACTCTAATCAGCTTTATACCTCTCTGAAAGACCTACCAGAAGCTAGAGAGGGTACGAGGGTTGGCTAAAGGCTTGAAGTATAACTCCCCCTTCAAGTGGGGGAGGGGTTGTCTATGCTTTTAGAAACTCATTACCAGACACGACACATCTGCCTTTGTGAGGGCAGCTGAATGTCTCGGTCGGGTGAGTCCTTTATGAGCCTTTCATATATTTAGATACCTTAGGGTTTCATTATCGGGCACGACACATCTGCCTTTGTGAGGGCAGCGGAATGTGCCGGTTGGGTGAAACCTTCATTGATTCTTTATATAGATCCTTATTCATGGCACAACTCTCATAATTTTATTCGTCTCTCTGGATTTTATTCGATAACTCGCAGGCTTGGGTTTTGGGGATTTTCTAGGAAAATTTTTTTGGGCGGCCAAGCCTCTTTGAAGAGAGGAAAGCTGTTCTTAGAGCTTTTCAACATGCACTTATTTGGTTCGTGGTCCACTTGCAGACCTTCTTTATTTGGAAGTTGCCTAATTCCCCTCTCATCCTTGAGAGCTTGGCTTATTTCTGCCTTGATTTTGACCTGTGGAGAGTCAAATAAAGGATTGAAGGAAAAGCATGAAAATCAAGAATGGAGTGACATTTATTAAATCGCCATTAAATGTCTAAGTTCTATTTACTATTGGAGACTAACAAGATTCTAGAGTTAGTTGGAGTGACTTTATTTAAAAGGGTTAAAAAGGAGAAAGAGGGTTTTAGAAAAAAGATACCTTGCCCTTATCTAAAGTACCCCCCTAACTTATCACTCACTCTGTCCTCAGAGTGTCAAAGTGATAAGGTGAGAGGTGATTAGGACAAGGGCTACGACTAAACTAATTCATGAAATCTTGGGTTGCCTCCAAGTAGCGCCTTGGTTTTACGTCGCTGGCTCGACGGAGCTGTAAAGCTGTTATGCTGTTAGCGTAGCATCTCTGATGTCGATGGTTTGTCGAGGCATTTTGTCTTCCAGAGTGTAATATCATTTTAAACGGTGATCGTTGATCGTCCTTTCTCCTCCATTGTTGTCGATAATAATGGAAGCTCCAGTTGGATAGATATGTTTTATAGTGAAGGGCCCAGACCATTTTGTTCTATGTTTTCCGGGAAATAATTTGAGTTTGGAGTTGAAAAGGAGCACTTTGTCGCCAATGGCGATATCTTTTCTCTTAAGATGACCATCGTGCCACATTTTTGTTTGCTCCTTATAGATCCTGGCACTATGATAGGCTGTCATTCGGAGTTCTTCTAACTCCTGTAACTGGAGTTGTCTATTCTCTCCCACACTTTTAAGATCGAAGTTTAATTGCTTGATGGCCCACCAGGCTTTATGTTCCAGCTCGACTGGGAGATGAAAAGACTTCCCGTACACCAAACGGAATGGGGTTGTTCCGATTGGTGTTTTATAAGAAGTTCGGTATGCCCAAAGGACATTAGGAAGTTTGGTGGACCAATCTGTCCGGTTTTTATTCACCGTTTTTTCAAGAATCGCCTTCAATTGTCTATTGGATACTTCTACCTGGACACTAGTTTGTGGATGGTAAGGCGTGGCGACTTTGTGACAGACTCCATATTTTCTCAGTAAGGCTTCAAAACTTCGCTCTAAGAAATGGGTTACTCCATCTGATATGACAATTCTCAGAACTCCAAATCTTGGGAAAATAATATCTTTGAATAATTTGATAACAGACTTGGAATCACTGGACACAGTGGGTATAGCTTCGACCCACTTTGAGATGTAGTCCACTACGACCAAAATATAAGAGAAGCCATAAGATGGGGGGAAAGGGCCCATGTAGTCTACCCCCCCCCCATACATCAAAAAGTTCAATTTCCTGCCACATAGCGAGGGGCATTTCATCCCGTTTTGATATGTTACCCGAAAATTGGCATTTGTTGCAGGCTTTTACGAAATCATAAGAATCTTTTGATATGGTGGGCCAGAAGAAACCAGATTGTAAAACTTTTATGGTAGTTTTTTTGGCACTCATATGCCCCCCTGTGGGTCCAGAATGGCAATGTTCTAGGACTGGGGTTATTTCTTCTTCTGGCAGGCAGCGACGGAAAAGTCCGTCCGCACAAAGGTGGAACAAGTACGGTTCGTCCCAGTGATAGTGTTTTATGTCGTGAAGGAACTTCCTTTTATCCTGGTAGGAAACAGATGGGTGGATAATCCCTGTGGCCAGATAATTAACAATGTCAACATACCAAGGGAAACCATGAGTGGCCTTCATAAGCTGATCATGAGGAAGAGAATCCCTGATAGGGATTTTATCTTTTTCTTCAACCACGATCCGGCTAAGGTGATCGGCCACAACATTCTCTACGCCACTTTTATCTTTGATCTCCAAGTCGAATTCTTGAAGCATTATTACCCAGCGGATGAGCCTGGGTTTGACATCCTGTTTCTGAATCAGGTATCAGATAGCAGAATGGTCGGTGTAAACGATGACTTTAGAGCCAATCAGATAGGAGCAGAATTTTTTAAACGCGTAGATGATAGCCAAAAACTCTTTCTCCGTGGTGGTGTAGTTTTTCTATGCTTCGTCTAGCGTTTTGGATGCGTAGTAGATAACATAGGGTTTCTTATCAATCCGCTGTCCTAAAACAACCCCTATGGCATAATCACTTACGTCACACATGATTTTGAAGGGCTGAGACCAGTCTGGAGCCCTTAGAATAGGTGCGGAGATTAACGCATCTTTAAGGGTGGAGAAGCTTTGCATACACTCCTGATTGAATATGAACGCAGCATCTTTGGTCAGGAGTTGGGCCATGGGTTTAGCTATCTTTGAGAAATCTTTGATGAATCTTCTATAGAATCCTGCTTGACCCAGGAAAGCTCGAACTCCTCTTATGTCCTTTGGAGGTGACAGCTTTGAGATAACATCGATCTTTGCTTTATCAACCTCGATTCCCCTATCACTTACTCTATGTCTGAGGATGACACCTTCGGTTACCATGAAATGGCATTTTTCCCAGTTTAAGATAAGGTTCGTTTCCTCGCAGCGTTGCAGAAATTGTCCAAGATTGATTAAACAGTTGTCAAAGGAATCTCTGTAAACTGAGAAATCGTCCATAAAAACTTCCATAACAGATTCAATTAAACAGGCGAAGATAGCAGACATACAGTGTTGGAAAGTGGTGGGCACATTACATAACCCGAACGACATTCTTCTGAATGCATATGTCCCAAAGGGACAGGTGAAGGTGGTTTTTTCCTGGTCCTCTGGGTGTATGGGTATTTGGCAGAACCCAGAGTAACCATCGAGATAACAAAAATATTTTTGGTGAGACAGGCATTCCAAGACTTCATCAAGGAAAGGCAGAGGGTAGTGGTCTTTCCTTGTGGCTTTGTTCAACTTCCTATAATCAATGCACATCCGCCATCCTGTTACAGCCCTGGTAGGCACTAACTCATTTTTATCGTTGATCACTACGGTAGTGCCCCCTTTCTTTGGAACAACCTGAACCGGGCTGACCCACTGAGAGTCAGAGATAGGATAGATCATGCCAGCTTTGAGTAGTTTAAGGACTTCCAGAAGAACTACCTCCTTCAGATTTGGGTTCAGTTTTCTTTGATGTTCGCGAGAGGGTTTGAATTCTTCAACCATAGGAAGCCTGTACATACACAGAGTCGGGTTTATGCCCGTGAGGTCAGTTATTTTATATTCAATGACCTTTCTATGCTTCCTCAGCTCATCCAGAAGCCTTACTTCTTGATCTTCGGTAAGGGCAGAGCTGATGATGACTGGGCATAGCTCTCCCTCATCTAGGAAAACATATTTAAGCCCTGTAGGTAAAGTCTTCAATTCGGGGGCTTTCGGTGGCTCGGCTGCTTCAATAATAGTAACGGCTTTAAGCTCTTCAAAAGTGGCCTTTGGCGCTTCTTCGATCTTTTCTAGATATTGGAGACATTGCTGAACTAGTTCATTTGCAGAAAATTCAACCTCCGGGTTGATGAGAGCATTCTCAAGTTCGTCAACTGGCTCAGAGATTTCTAATTGCGACATTTGTTGAATTGCGTCCAAAAGAAAGACTTCTTCTTGGATGCTGGGACCTTTCATGCTATCAAGGACTCGGAATTGAATTGCTTCTTTTCCGAGCCTAAGAATGATGGTTCCAGCTTCGACGTCAATAAGAGCCCTGGCAGTAACTAGGAATGGTCTGCCAAAAATGATTGGGTACCTCAGGTCTTCTTTAATATCCATGATAACAAAATCGCATGGTACGTAAGCATCTTTGCCTATTCTTACCGGAATATCTTCAATGATCCCCATGGGTGCGGTTATGGTGGAATCGTCTAGTTGAATAGTCATTGCTGTAGGTAGCAATTCGGTGAAACCTAGACGTTTGCACATTGAGTAAGGCATAATGGATATGCCGGCCCCAAGGTCGGCTAATCCTATCTTTGTAGATGCATTTCCAATGCAACATTGGATTCCGAAGGAACCTGGGTCCTTCTTCTTTTTGGGTAATTTGTTTAGGATGATATCCGAAGTGGTCTGAGCAAGCTTGAAAGTTTCTTGCTCCTTGGTGATATACTTTCTTGATAGAAAGGTTTTGAGATACTTTTTCCATGCCGACACCTCGGAAAGAGCGTCAAGGAGCGGGATATCAATGTACAATTTCTTCATTGCCTCTTTGAACTTTAGAAACATGGTGTCCATTTTTGTTTCTTGCAGTCTGCCCGGATACGGAATCCTCAGTTTAAATTGCGAGACCTCGGGTTCTGCAGATATTTGTTCTTTATTTTTGGCCTTGGTGTCCTCGGAGGGTTTCTCAATTCCTTGCTGCAAGATCTCTTTTGTCATAAAAGCGGGCGTATCATCATCATCCAGAGTGATCATGGTTGTCTCAGGAAGAATGCGTCCCGACCTTGTGGAGACGGCATTCAACTGTTCATGTCTGTTCTGCTCATGCTTAGGATTTGATTCAGGCTGCCCAACAAACATATCTGCTGGGGGCTTTAATTGTGCAGTGATCTGAGCGAGTTGAGCTTCGACTGCTTTCTGCTGAGCATGTTGGTTAGCAAGCATAGTTTGCTGTGATTGCAACATATGCCTTATCAGGGATATTTCATCTTCCTGTTGGGAAGGAGTACTTTTTAGAAGACTTTGTTGTTGGGTTTGTTGAGGTTGCTGAGTATGCAGCTGTGGATGGAGCAGGGGATGAGTGTACTGGTAGTAGGCTGATTGGTTCCTAGGATAGTTATCCCTAGGGCAGTTGTTCCTGGAGTTCCCTTGATTTTGGTTAAAATTGTTTGAGAACCCAGGTGGTAGCCTACTATCAGACCCTCCCTGTGTCTGATGTTGTGGATTCATAGTTCCAGAAGGGTTCCCATATTGGAATCCAGGGTGATTCCTTGGTTGATTGGGCTTGTAGTAGACTTGTCCAGGAATAGTGTGGATGGAGTTGACTTGTTCCGGAATCTGATCTCCAGATTGATCAGTGATAGGTTCATAGAGTTGTGGTGGTGGATGTAGATCCATCATCACATTATACAGCATACCGCAGGACAGAGTTGGGTGGTCAGAAGAATGACAAGCCTCACAGGATCCTGTGACGGCTTTGACTTGTTGGACTAGCGGAGTTTTCTTCTTATCAATCTCTCCGAGAGAAGTCTCGAGAGCTTGCTGTTTATGAGAAATTGTTTTCAAAGCCTCAACTATTGCCTTCATTTCTATGGATTCTTCAGCTTTGAAAACTTTGAGAACACCTTTACCGGCTGACCGTCCCCAGTTGGACTAGTTTTCAGCTTCTAATGTAACAATCTTCCATGCGTCCTCATAGTTCTTCCTTATGAAGTTTCCTCCAGATGACGAATCTAGAAACTGTTTAATATCATCGCTTACTCCCCGGTAGAAAGTTTCTATGAGTTGATTCTGTGAAATTCCATGATGGGGGCATTTGCGCAGAAGTTCTTTAAATCTTTCCCATGCTTCAACAAGGGTTTCTCCAGGCAGCTGAGAGAAGTGATTGATTTGCCCTCTAATTTCATAGGTCTGTGAGGGTGGAAAGATCTTCTCTAAGAACTTTTCCTCTAGGGGGGCCCAAGTGGTTATTATGGGCTATCTGTCTCGTGAGTTGTACCAACTCAGGGCCCTCCCAGATAAGGTGAAATGGAACAGATGGAGCATTATCACATCAAAAACGACACCAGCTTGCGGAACTAGGCGGCATAACGCCTTAAACCTTTTCAAATGGTCGATGCAATCATCTCCTGAACCCCCGAAGAAGGAGATGCCTTGCATAATCTGGATCCACTGGGTCCGAATCTCGATGTTTGGGATATTGATTATCGGAGGTCGGACCGGGTGGTTATCCTCATAGTTCTTTGGGACATCGTAGTCCCTCAGTTGTTTGTTCCTTAACTCCAGCTGAGCAGCTTGGGTTGCTGTCTCAGTCTCAGCTCTTATGCAGGCTTGCTCTTCTGCTCGTATCTCCGCTTGGATTTGGGCACGGGTGTCTGCGATGAGTTGTGCCCGTTGTGCGGCGATGGCAGCATTTACCCTCTCCATCACCAAAGCAGCCTGGTGTTGTTCGTCAGCCATTTGTCTGGCTCGTTGGCGATTGAGATGGATTCGGCGGTGGAAACTTCTCTCTACCTCGGAGTCGAACTCCGGATCAGGGGAGAATATGTGATTATGCGATGATTGCATGCACGTGTTCTACATGAGTAGAGAAAAGAGAACACCTTTAGATAATAGTGAAAATATGGAAGTTTCAAGAAGATATAGAGTTATGATTAAAAAAGAAAGTGTAAAATCCTAACCAACTAGAAAGGTACTAAGTGAAATTACAACGTTCCGTTGTCCCCGGCAACAGTGCCATTTTTTGATGGAGCTAGGACATACACCAAAAGATTACTCTTCCAATGGGAGTCCCAAATATGCACCAAAAACCCTAGAGAGTTTATGTCTTCCCTAGGTTTACCTAGAACTGGTGCTTAGATAAATGCTCCAACCCCATAAGAGTATGGAAGCCTTATCGTAGTACATATTTAGGATCGAACCCAAAAGACAACGGTCTTGTTGCAAGCAACAAGATAGAAAACGTATCGAATTTCACTTAGTTACTTACTAGCAGGCACTTATATCGAAAGTTGGATTTTGATGGTTTTAAACTAAGAACATAAAATGTAAAGAAAGAAAGTAAAGCTAATGAGTTTAAACTATGATAAAGGATCACTAGGGTGTATTCGGTTTTTCACCACCACTACACATCGATCAACACATGCAAAGCAAAACTTAACCTGCAAAAAGAGTTCGGTCAGTTAGTATCCTTGTAGACTTAGCCTCCTTTCAGAGAATCTAACTACGAGAAGTGTGGGAATGTTGCAACGCCAGCCATTCCCGATCAAATGGTCACATTACTTTACATCATTCCCCTCGCAAAGTGTGTTCCTCGACTTACCAAGGTTGCACTTCCATACGTCAACTGATTCCATTTCATAGTATGAAAGTGCAACGGATGATAGTGAGTTTACTCCACTTCTTGAGATACAGTTTTAGATACCGAAACAGATGCATCGTGGATACATGCACCAAGAACCAACATACAAATGAATTTCGAATCTAATAGTACAAACGTAGACAATTCATACTAAAAGATAAAAGATAACACAAGTTGGAGATCAAGCAACATGCATTCATTAATCGTTTGATGTCAAACTGACAAAGATAAGAACTCTATATTACAACCTAAGGATTACATTTACATGATATGAAAGCATGGGCAGCGGGGCTACTCCCCGCACCCTAGTGAAGAAGACTACTCCCTCATAACTAGGACAAAGAAGGAGGCGAGAAGAGAGAGAGAGAGAGATCATCATCCCCACAAAGGAGGGATGAAAGTCAACCCCTTGGAGAGAGAGAGCAACGATCCACCAGTCTTCATAGGTTGCACGATGAGGAGGTCTCCCCTTCCCACCTTCTTTGGCGAAGAAGGAGAAAGCAACTTCAGGATGGAGTATGGGTCTCAGACCGGAAGCCCCAGGGTGGAGGATGGAAGTAGCAAGAGCTCTGGAACGATTGAGGCAGCCTTTGGACGTCTGAAACTTGATATCCTGATGGAGGATCCTTGGGGTCTTATTTATAGGCCTTGAGTGAAGTCCAAACGGTTTGGAGTCCATTTGGACCTCAAGACCGTTTGGGGCCTCAAGACCGTTTGGACTTTGAGACCGTTTGGCTTCATGCGGTCTTGAGACCATTTGAACTCCATGCGGTCTTGGGACCGGTTGGCTTCATGCGGTCTTGGGACCGTTTGACTCCATGCGGTCTTGGGACCGGTTGGCTTCATGCGGTCTTGAGACCGTTTGAACTCCATGCGGTCTTGGGACCGTTTGGCTTCATGCGGTCTTGAGACCGTTTGAACTCCATGCGGTCTTGGGACCGGTTGGCTTCATGCAATCTTGGGACCGTTTGACTCCATGCGGTCTCGGGACCGGTTGGCTTCATGCGGGCTTGGGACCGTTTGACTCCATGCGGTCTCGGGACCAGTTGGCTTCATGCGGTCTTGGGACCGTGTGACTCCATGCGGTCTCGGGACCGGCTGGCTTCATGCGGTCTTGGGATCGTGTGACTCCATGCGATCTCGAGGCCGATTGGCTTCATGCGGTCTTGGGACCGTTTGAATCCATGCGGTCTTGAGGTTGAGTTATTCTTTTATGATTTTTTTGTGCTTTTTCTGCATATATGAAAGAAAAGTTAGTCTAGCGGTATATTTGCCAAAAAGGGTAAAATTAGGATTTATGTATAGTTTAGACTTAGAAAGAGTATGTAAAACTAAAGAAAAGGACTAAGATAATCGACTAAAATAGGAAGTTATCAGACCTCTAAAGTGGTTCAAAAGTTGCAATTGATTATGGTTATCTATGTTGAAGCCTTCAGTTGGCCAAATCCATGTTAACTACTTACAAATTGAGTCAATTAGGATAAGCCTTAATCAATTGAACACCAAATTGACCCTCAATTGAAATCCAATTAGGGTTAAGTCCATCTCAATTAGGGATTCAATCGGATAATCATCAATGTTCAACAATGTGAATCAATTCAAGGTTGAACCTATCAATTGACCTCCAATTGGGCACAAATTTGGCCCAAACGGTCTTGAGATCGTTTGGATGACCTCCAAAGGGTCTTGAGTCCGTTTGCCCAAAGTTTGACCAAAAACCAAGTCGGTTGGATAAGGGTTGAACCCTAATTAGGTCTAAAATCAGCAATTTTATCAATTCTTCAACTTATTTCAATTGGACCCTCAATCCATAAAATTAGATCAACCCTAGACCTCCAAACGGTCTTGGGTTGTCACCGAACGGTCTTGAGACCGTTTGGATGAATCCCCAAACAGTCTTGAGACCGTTTGGGTGCTTCAACCCAAAGCTCAACAAGATCTGTACTTGAAATCAGCAATTTCAACCCGATTAGAGTTAAGGTGTTGAAGTGCCTTCAACTCTCAATTGGTTAAGAATTAGATTATGATTCTTTGTAGGAATGAAATTAAATATATTACCAACAGACCCTCAAATGGTCGTCCCTTGGTCAACACTATCAAATGGTCTTGAGACCGTTTTGATCCAAACGGTCTTGCAAGACCGCATGAGATCAAACAGTTTGAGACCGTTTGACCTCAAACCGTTTGCAACCGTTTGGACCGTAAGGGTCCAAGGTCGGTTGATAAAGTTGCCTAGGAATTCATGCCCATCATCTTCAACCTCTATTCAGGTCAGTTACTCCACCGTTTTACTTGCAAAAGTGCAAGGAAGAAGGGAGGTAGAAGAAGAACTAAGTACAAATTGCAAGAAGAAAGATATGCATAAAAAGAAAAGAGTTTAGAGTTATAAAACCCACCATAGAACGTTGTCCCTAGGGCTCCAAGCTTCCAAGCTTTAAGCATATAATGGTGTCTTGAGCTCCACAACTCGGCAAGCGGTGATTCTCCAAGGAAAAGATGGGGATGGTCAGCTAAAACAAAGAATCTAAGTGAGTTAACCATAGAACCAACCTTATATGATGAATTCATCCAAGAATCCGATCTAGAAGATGGTTCTTTCTCACGTTAGAACTACTTGGTCGTCTCCCTGAAGTCCAGAGCTCTTCCTTGGCCATTTGAGAAAGATGAGAAATGAAGAGAACAAGTGATACGTTCACTTGGTTTGCAAGGGTTCTAGCTTATATACTTTAGGCTATTTTACACCATAAGGACCTTCAAAACATGGAATTCTCATCCAAGTCCCTCCTTGTTTCTAAGGCACGCCCAAGCTATCAAAACTTATGTAAATTCCATCAAAACTCAAGATCTAAGGGTAAAAAAAACCAACTTTCAACTAGGGTACATACATGAAAGGTCTCCATTCTCATACTTAGTGAATTTTATGCACAAAGATCATTTTTCTTATCTGATTACCCATTCATGTGTCCCTTTCATCATTTTTACTCTAAATGATGTCAAGAGTCATAAAAATGTTTTAAAAGGTGTATTTAACAAGTTGCACCCTGCAATTTGGGTAAATTGCACTTTTACTCCAAATTAGGGTTTTAAGCACTAGGATCATCCCTCAAGCTGCATCTTGATGCCCAGGCTTGGGAAATCCATCCTACCTCATCATATTCACTCATGTGATGTCTTATCATCAAAGGAACATCTTAACCTATGAAATTTGCAAGTTAATCCCCTTAACTGGGTAATTTTCACATAGGTCCCTGCATTACAAAACAATACTACAACATTGTTTTCAAGGGAGCAAAATTGAAAGTATATGTTCCTGGGGAACTTAATTACATGCCAGGGAATATTCACAAGTATTTAATTACATATATAGGCAAAACTTCTAGGGTTAGTTTATAACCCAGTTCAGGGATGTTACAACATCCCTCTATCACACCGACAATAAAATGTCACACAAAAATGCATAGAACCTCCATAAACCACATATTACCAAAAACACAGGTTAATTAAAACTGATTGTAGAAAGAAAATAAGAAAGAAACTATTACATCCAGATCCTCATCCTGCCGGGAAACATGTTATATACATATTCATATCCTTGATATATGTGCACAGCTTACAGGAACTGGCTGTCTCATAAGCACAAAGAGTTCACCACCTGTTTATATATATACGAAATAGACCATATCAAGCCAACAACAGGATAACAAAGATACATAAACTGTATATCGTAAAACATCATCAAAACACCTCCAAGGACCTGAGAGTACAAGGATGACTCGAGGACTCTACTACAAAAAAAACCAAAACATCAACATATCCATCTTTTGCTTCCTATTGTTCTTCTTGATGCTCGGCCGCAACCTCAAGACCACCACCTCATCTAGAACGATCACCTAAAAAAGTTTAAAACTAGTAGGGTGAGATACACAATCCCAGTGAGAAACATAACTCCCCACCAAACTATAAAACTTCATAAAAACTAGAACAGGTAAAGTAGACATCTGATATAAGAAGATCACATATGAAACATATTGAATAGAACTAACTTTGTTAACAAACTTACCAGGATATCCAGGAGACATATAACTAGATATTTCTTATGGAACATGATTGACAAGACAAGTTATATAAGAACTTATCATGAGATATGAGGAACATGTAATTAACTACAAGATATATCTAGGAAAACTATACAAGAAAGGCCTCAGCCAATGTTCCATGTTTTTCCCTAAGCAATATATACTATAGGGCTAGATTACGGTTTATTATGCCCTGAGGAAGTGAGCTATATTGCTCAAATCCAACCTTCGGCTGCGAAGCCCAAAACTGGTGCCATACAAGATCAATGGAAGAGCCAGACTCCCCGACCTCACCTCCTCATGGTCAGTGCACGATAACCAAAGTAGGACCACAATCTCTTGCTTATGTGGCCTCAACCACAGGGTCAGCTCCGTAGGCTACCCTTTTCTCTAGCCTGCCTTGGTGCAGGTCTCGACACTAGCATACCTTGAGCCACGAGCCTATTCACCGTGCTTTGGAGCCATGAACGCATTCATGCTTTGTCATACTGAGCCATGGGCCTATTCACCATGCTCTAACCATACTGAGTCTACAACCAAAGTTGCACTCTAATCCTCCTATTTTCGTCCAGGAGAAACCCCGCATATTCAACAATATGTGCTCCAGGTAATACCTACAGGATAAACCTATTTGACCATCACCAGCTGCTGACGATGTTGGATCTATGGCCAGAGAAAACTACATGAAATGTTCATATGTAATTAATTAGTATATTTTAAGTGAATTGTTGAGGCAACTAGGTTATAAAACATATACAACATTGTCTCACACTGTTACTATCATTATCACCTTGCTATTAACATCATCATATTGTCATGGGATCTAAATCCCTCATCTCATAATGCCATTACATTTTGAGGCTTCATCATCATACATCATTATAGGATATCAATCCCTCATTTCATTACCAGAGGATAATGCCTCAATCAGGCACTCAACCTTTATCAGGTCACCAGACCTTTCTCATCATACTGGTGATACATGTTATCTGATCAACAAGGAACATCATTATTCAGTGTTATACAAAACACATACACCTCATAACTCTTACCTGGATATGAATTCATTTGATGATACCTACATGGTTAGTATGCATATCAGGAGAGATAACATGATCACCAAATACAAATCTTTAGAGAACATATTATGATTAATATTTCATTAGGATTTAAGGAGGATAGGATTGGAACAACATCCATTATGATGAACAAAACCGTGATCTTATCATCTTACTTTATCATCAACTGTAAGAAACCATCATATCACTGGTCACAACCCAACTATCATATCTCATCATCATAACCAAAGATGTGGGCTCAAGACAACAACTTCACCAAGTTAGGGTTATCGGGTTAGGCGCATCCCTCACTAGAAGTGTTGTCTACCCTAACCAAAGGGGTATCCGATAGGGTACTATCCCTCACCCAAAGGATATTGATCACCACCAAACCCTAGGGTGCCAAGACACATATGGGTTATCCAGCATATCATGCAACCATGTATGAAAGTGTATCAGGCAGCACTTCAACCTTATCGGCCAAGACACTGTATCACCTACTAGGGTTAGGGTTTCCATGTCGGGAAACGACCATACCCCTACCTCCCAAGGCATATCACTGCCATCCATCAAGCGACATCTTGGTTAGCACACCATGGTGCCCAAGGAGCTTCCATATCACCCAAGGTAGCCCTATCATCTAAGCTATGGTTTGGGACTCTCTATCGGTCAAGGCATCATATCACCCATTAGGGTTAGGATGTTCATATCGGCCAAAGCACTATGTCACCCAAATAGGGTTATATCGCCCATAACTCCATATTGGGAAACATCATATGGTCCAAAGGATTAGAGCTCACCTCACAACTTAAGGAAGGAGGGGTGTTGCTCAATCATCAAGGAAAGGCCTAACCATGTCGTCCAAGGCACTCAAAAAGGGGGATGTCAACAAAGCACCATATTGATCAAGGACATATCGCCCAACATCATCTTGGGTAAGACCCATATCGGTCAAGAGGTCAACAAGGCACCACCTAACATATCTCCCAAGCTCAACCGTAGAAGAGGTATATCGGGCAGGACCCAACCTTAGGGTATCGTGCAAGGGTCCAAAGTCCATGACAGGTTGTTCATATTCAACCTCAAGACTACCACCAAGAAGCCCTAAAAGATCAATAGAGTTGGATCACCTCTCAGCAACTAAGTGAGAGGGGTTTTGCACAACTTCCATCACATATTGGGCAACAAGGAGGTCCATCACCATATCAGCCAACCAACCAAAACTCAACTCACCGTTGAATTAGGAGACCCTAGGCTCACCTCTCAACAACTAAGTGAGAGAGGGGTTTTGCCCAAGGAACCCCAAATCCAAAGATTCAACCAACACAAGGCAACCATCTCACCAAGGTCTAGGGTACATCTAAGGTAACCATATAACAATTTAAGCAAGAAACATAGCTAGAAGAGGACATGTCCGATCAATATAACATATAGAAAAGCAACATGATAAGGAAGTAGTATAGTAGGGTTAGGAATTATGCAACCCGCCTCAATCTCTTAATGCTCCAAGCTCCTAACACCAAGCTCCAAGCTCCAAGGCACCACCTTCAGCCAACACAAGGAAGAACAACTTGTAACCACCATGGCCAAAGAGACGGGAGAAGAAGAAGAAGAAGAAGGTGCCAAGGAAAGGGAGAGATACTTACCATAAGAGAAGAAAAGGGACAAGCTAGAAAGGTGTGTCACCCAAGACACTAGTTGTATCGGCCATCAGGATCTCCTATCTTCTCCTAGCTCGGCCACCAAAGGAAGGGAATCCACTAAAGGAACCAAAGAGGCCTAGCAAGAAAGGGGGGCGCTTATATACTACGTGATGCAGGGGGAGAGCAAGGCAAGATGGCACTCGACCCTAGCACACTTGTCCAAGGATTATGCCACATGCTAGCACCCCAAATCCACACGCCCACTAGCTAGGCAACTACCACTTGTCCAAAGAAGGTGACACAAACGAGGATAGGTGTAGGATGTGTGTCACCCTAGATAGTAACCCAACACACCATGGCCGATACACCTCTTGCCCGATACAACAAGCACTCCCCTTGGTTGATACACCAAGGTCGAACCCGATATCAAGCCTCAACAAGGCTCAACAAAGCCCTAAGCTACTTAAACAAAGATCCCAACCCATTCTCTCAACCCTAAAGGATGCAAGGAGAGAGAAAGACATCTATCAAGGTGACAAACTTGCACACCAACCCCAAAACTTGGGTAATTTGCAAGTTGCACCTGAACCTCTCAACAAAGCACAAACGAACCCTAACCACAACTACAGGTGATTAGCAAGCATCTAAACACAAGGTTTAGGAAAAGCAAATAAGGTAAGCCCAAAATCAAGGTCAGGGTCCTTACACTATAGGTGGTTAATCTCTAGGATTTGCAATCTTGATACTCTTATATTCCATCATAAGATTACAAGACACAACAACCACACATGTAAGGGCTTAGTACCTCAAGCAAAGATCTTCAACCTGTAGAAGGCAATTACCCACTTGAACCATGGAGTCTTCAACCATCAACATGGACTTACCCACTCTTTCTTTAAGGATTAATCCTTCAAGGGATTACCTATCTTTCTTGAGCACTTTCCTTGACTATCTCCTTCACTTGGAGATCTGGAACACCTTGCCTTCTTCAACCTTGAAGAACACCAACTCCTTCTCATTCACTCAGAGAAGATCTTCAACCTTTTCTTTGATAGGAAAGAGAAAGGAAGATGTTGGAGGATAGCTATACATCAATACATGGAACAAGTCTCTTACAAAGGAGCCTATCCCACTCATACTCACGAATTTGACTTGAAGGTAGAGAGAGAATGGGGCTCAAAGGGTTAGAACACTCTCAACTAGGCTAGGACCAAGATTGTAATGAATGAGAAACCTTGGAATGAACTCCAAGAGGTCCTATTTATAGTTGAGGGTGCCCCTTTAAGTTGTGGGACACTTAGATACAAAATTTAGCCATTTTTACTCAAAGCAACGACTTTATTTTCACTCAAAACACACACCAACGTTCACAATCACTTTTTCTGCAAATTCGATACAGTGTAATTGGTCGAGTTGCAATAAAGGTAACTCAACTGATAGAGTAAAAGACAAAGCCGATATTCAAATCATCAGTCGAGTTTGTCCTGGGGAAACTCGACCGACCAATGAAGATCGATTTGGTCAGGTACTTGATTGGTTGAGTTCTGTAAAAACACAACTCGACCGATGCTATCTTCAGAAACTGATTCAGGAGGATCGGTCGAGTTTGCAACTCGACTGATTGACTTCCTGTGGTGAATTTCCTAAAGTACGTCTAAAGTGATTAAAACTTGGTGTTTAGTGTCCCAATCAATTTTCTCAACTAATTTACAAGTCAATTCATCATTACAAGTGATTACAAAAATGTTCTAAGGTCGTTTCCATAGATTTCCAAAATTGCACACTTGTAGCTGTTTTAACTTGAACTTGAGTAAATTAGGGATTTTGATTTTTGATCCATTTCATGTACCTAACACTTGAATCAATCTTGAATACACATATTAGATACATATGAATGGAATGGTTAAGTCATTATCAAAATATGGACAATGTATAAACTCTAGGTCAACAGTCACCACATATGTGACCAACATATACATCCACCTCATATGTGGGAAAAAAACATTACATGACATCTTTTAGAGTTCCATCATGAACAAAGCATAAGACAAGAGTTCAAAAGAACATCCATGATCACATGATCAATATCAAATAAGGTAGTTCACATGAACCATGCTTTTCAAAAGAAAAGATATTGTGTATAGGCTAATTTCCATAGGAAAAAGAGAATGAATAAGCATAGGTGAATTGTTCAACATAGAAGAATAGGGGATAAATCATACAACAAGATAAATAAATTTCTCAATATGTATAATCGAGTCTGCAAACATACAATAAGAGAGAAAAATTGCTCAATATGAATAATCAGGGATGCATCATACCTCAACTTCAGAGTCTAAATAATCCAAGTCATGCCTAGGACTCCAAAGAACCTCTAGGGAAGGTGGAAATGTCCAATAAGTAAGGTTCCCAATCTTATAGAGGTTGGTTTCTCCAACAAAGCTCCTCTCTCGAGCAAGAAGCACCTTCTCCACTTTAGAGGTGAAAACCCTAACAAAAGAACATGGAGATGAGGTGTTTATGGGTTCTAGGTGGGGTTTCACCATATAAGGACATGGTTACGACCTGGAGGAAGGTGGAAGGAATACTAACAACATGAAAATAGGTAAGGAAAGGTGGATACTTATTAGTTTTGGTCTAAATAACCAATGAGGAGCTTTAGAAATCCTAAATAGAGAAATTTGGAACCCTAGGAGCCTTCTTTACCAAGGTAGGCACCTCCTTTTACCTTGGGAGAACACCTTCATGGAAAAATAGAGTAGGAATGATTCTATAAGCTAGAGGGAATGACGGATAGTAAGAGTTTTCAAATTAGGTGTTGGGAAGGGGTAGATATGGCTATATAAAGAAAGACGTCAAGTATGAGGTGTCTATGAGACTTTCCACGTGTCATGTATAAGGGTGTCCATGGACATGCAATAATTTATGGATAAGGAAGAACTAAAGAATGATGTGTAAAGTTACTTTTCATGTGTCCAATGCTAAGGGTGCCTATGGACATGCAAACCTTTATGGATAAGGAAGAAGTCAAGAATGAGGTGTCCATGGAGCTTTCCATGTGTCCTTAGCCTTGGGATTTCATGGTCATACAAGAGGACAGATAATAAAGGCTTCTTTAATATCAAATGTAAGTTTATGGAAACTTATAGGCCATCCCAACCGACCTCCAATCAAAGAAATAACCCCATTGGTTGATAGCTTCTAAAGATAAGCTCATTTATAGAGGGTAATCCCTATAATGCCCTTGGAAAGAAACACCTTCAAACCAAGGTGCAACTAGGTGCCCTATGGTTCAAAAACTCTAAAATGGTAAGGGAATATATAAGGATTATAATTCATGTGACAATTTGCAAAGAAACCTCCCAATTGGGTAAATTGCAGAAAAGTCCAAAATGTACCTAAAATTGCATAACTTGCACAAACAACATCCAAATTGGACCAAACATCATCCACAAGTTATATTTGAAGTGTTGAATATGAATTTTCCATTATTTTGATATTTTTTAGTTATATAATCACATTATTCATTACTTATGCCTTTTACTCATTTTGTCTCTCCTAAACTTATCATAATATTTAAAGGTTGTCCAAATTAGATGAAATTTGACATGTAGGCTAATTGTGATATGTAGATTTTGAATTTGAAGTTTGTTTCTAATTTTGAGACTTCTTCTTATCAGATATGTCATATGGCCAATTAACGACCCATTATCGAAATTATTCATCCATATAAGTTTCATATCTTCATATTACCACCAAAATGAGTAATGTGGCATATTTTATGTATCCATTATAAACCTTAGATAAATTTTATAACGTTAGGTTTCATTAAGGTGATCTATACTTGAATTAGCTCATTGGGGTTATACTACACATCTATTTAGGTCTATCCTTCGTCCTTGTTTGGATAAGTCCAAAATGTCAACTTTCAGGGTAGGGTCCGAGATCTAGTATGTTAAAATACACCACCCCTTAAAGTGATTTCATCCTCAAAATCAAAACATCCCCATATAAGAAAAAAATTATTAACCACCCCTTAAAGGATTCATCTTATTAAGTCAAAAATATTCTTTTGGTACAAAAGGTTCAACTACACTTCCTTACATCCAACTACATAAGGATCATGTAAAAAAAAAGAAACTTAACTTGTAAAGACCAACTAAGAACTATGTGTTAACTTTCTCTTGTCCATCCTTAAACAAATCCTTACACATGGGAGACTAGTTCAACATATTAGGGTCCCTAAAGATAAATCATATCGATGTGTAAGGCTACTAATACCTAAAAGCATGCTATTTTGAACAATTCATATCAGCTCAGGCTAGGACGGTATCATGTGGATTTGGGATTCCTCATAAACCAAGCTAGTGGTGCGGAGGAAAATCTTTCCATCCCCCGAACCTTGATCCTTTCTAGACACCTTTGCTTTCAACTTCATGTCCTAGTAGCTACCTAAAGGCCAAGCTGAATGACCTCATGTTACTATGGTTACTTATGCATCTTTTACTTGCAAGTATTTTTAGGATCTATTCATCATCATTCTAATGTGAAACTATATGATCCAAAATCAACCCTTATTCTTCTATTGATCAACTCTAGGGCAAACATGTCACTTAAAGGTAAGGCAAGTATTCTAAATAGGGAGACAAAATTGAAATAGTTAGATTTCAACTACCCTGGGCTCTAATACCATGCTGTAAGGAGTTTGGGTCACCCCCTAGTAAATATTTGAAGAGTAAAATATCCATTCCAAACACACTCAAAGGTATGTTGGAATAGGTGCAAAATTTCCAAACTTCAATAAATGGTATTCAAAACAATGAAAGTACAACAACGGAATAAAAATGTTGACTACATTAAATTTATCACGACGTTACAAAAGAACATCATAATCTTCCACAAAGGGTTTACATGTATCACTCAACATAAGGATCTAGTAGAGGGAAATCTAAACCGTAACAACTTTCTTTCCAAGCTTTAACTCCTGAAGCTAGTCCAAAACTTCATGCCTTATCATCCAAGTCATTGACCTAGGATTGGAAGCATACCCCAGCAAGAACAGAAAATAGATGACATCAGCAAAGGCTGGGATGTGCATACTAAATAGGAAACTAAGAAATATATGGAATAAAGGATATCATATATAAAAGGATTCCCATAGAAAGGATAACAACCACCCAAATGGGTGTCAAGAGAAAAGGAAATGAAATCATATTATAACAAAGAAAAATTCCCATTAATAAAACAAAAAGATTGGGCAACACATGCACATATAAACAATTAGGGCACACACCCCATATCATCAACCTACATGCATGTGAGATAAACATAGCCCTTGAACAATATAAACACAAAGGCAACCAAGTCTCTTAAACATGAAACCTGATAGAGAAATGAATACTTCCAATTTCCCAAATATATGAAACATTGGCCAAGAATCACACATCTTTCCCTGGGTATGAGGTTACTTTCCATCCCAAAAGAGTAGGAAATATCACATATGCTCGATAGGAAATAACAAATTTTCCATAAAAACCAATACAATTACACTACTCTAGTGCTAGTGAATCACATAGCATGTTAAATATAAAAGCAAGTAGAAATTATAGTCAAAACATATAAACTAGTCACCACATAAGTGACCGACATATACATCCACCTCATAAGTGGGAAACGACATCACATGTCATCTTTTAGAGTTCCATCATGAAAAAAGCATAAGATAAGAGTTCAAAAGAATATCGATGATCACATGATCAATATCAAATAAGGTAGTTCGCATGAACCATAATTTTCAAAAGAAAAGGCATTGTGTGTCGGCTAATGTCCATAGGACAAAGAGAATGAATAAGAATAGGTGAATTGCTCCACATAGAATAATAGGAGATACATCATACAATAAGAGAAATAAATTGCTCAATATGAATAATTGGGTTTGCAAACATACAATAAGAGAGAGAAATTGCTCAGTATGATCTTTGCCACCTACCAGTTAAAGGGTGCAACCAAACTATGGTGGGAGAACTACATCCATTCACAATAGATAATCCACTAAAATGGGAAGCTTTCAAGCCTATCATTACTTATTGATTCATGCCTTACTTTGAGTTGAAGGAAAAGAAGAGAAAAATACTGGACCTTACTCAAGGTGATTCTTGTGTATCTGAACACACCTGACAATATTGCCTCTTCGAATATCATGCTAAGAGTTTACTAATGAGGAGAAGTTGTACCATTACATTAGAGAGTTCTAGGTGGATCTACTAACTTTGGATGCCTCCTCTAGACATTCCAGTTTTCAATATTCCTTTGAGAATCCCCAAATATGGATACATTCATGCAAATGGGATTGGGTAAATCCCCTAATCTATATTATCTAGGATAGAAAAATGTTGTGCCAACTAATCATGAGCATAATAATAATTATGGGACAAAAATAAAGAAAAAAGTTGTCTCAAAAGTCATCCAGCGTAGAAGTGTCTTCATAGACCTGATCAGAAGAATAATCTAGGAAAAACTAGATAGGTGTCTCAACTACAAGTAGGAACTCCAAAACATGTTGACACTAGAATCCACTCTATTTTTATTATAAGGAGGACTGACACTTCAAGAACAAATACCCCTAACTAAGGTCCTTATCAGAAGAAAATCCACCCGCCCCTCCCGCCTAGATTAGCCCTACCATGGTGATTGGGGGTGCTCTGCTGCCTCCCGCCTCCACCCACAATGCTGAAGTCAATGGTTCCAAGGAAGCAAATGACTGGTTTTTACTTTTTGCTATTGTTACATAGGACGAGATTGGGTAAAATCAGTTGTAGGCCCCCCACCCAAGCTGCGAGGCACGGTGGAGGCAGACCCAAAGAAACCTTTCCGTAAGGAAGGTGACAAGTGTCTCTGGACCGTTCAATGATCTAATCATGGATGAAATGGAGGATTACCATCGATTCTCTATCATTGATCAGATCCTAGGAAAGAAATGCCATCAGCAACAACTGAAGGGATGAATGATTAGAAACTAGTGACCGAAGGGTGAGATTGAGGTCTTCACGCTGGATGAAGGGCTTTTCCTAACCCGATTCATGAGTGATGTTGATCGCAATGACACAATGCTCAAAGGTCGGTGGTTCTTCGATGATCAGCTTGTGCTAGTGTGCAAATGGACTCCGTAAGATGACACCCAAAGAGCTGCGTTCACCACGGCACCGGTCTGGGTCTCTCTCCCAGATGTCAATAAACACTAGACAACTCATGCAATCACATTCATTTTCCATGTTGTGGGAGTGATTAGAGCTATTGACCGATGGTCAAATGGATTTGTACATGCTTGTTCCCATTTTGTGTGGATATAACCACCGAAAAGGATCCTCCTCCCATGATCATGGTTGAACTTCCCAATGGCGATGAATGGAAAGTGAGAATCAAATATGAGACCATCCCTGATAGATGTGATACTTGCAAAGTATTTGGGCATGACACTGGTGGGTGCCTAGGTGAAAGAAGTAAGAATGTGTTCCGTGATCCTCCCATTGTTCTGCAACAAGCAAGGGCAAACCATAGAGAGGTGGAAAATATAGACCTCCCCCAACGTCTATGAAAGGGAAATAAAAAGTTTTGGTGGTCATCCGTGATGGCACGACAACTAAGATTGTCAACGTAATACCATCCCAAGCAGCAATCGTTATTGAAACTTTAGCGTAGGGGATAGTTATGGTTGAAGAAGGTGATTCAGGAGAGTGACATGCCAATCATTCTGACTGAAGAGAGTGTGAAGGAACCTCATGTAGTAGGTAGAACAGAGACCACCCTAGCTAAAAGGAAGGAAGGATGATAACCCATTTTTTGTCCTGATCAGATCATGGGTGATCACCCTAGAGGAATTGTGAACGGGTGCATTAGGAGCCCAAGGCAAACTAGGAATGCTTTGAATAGAGACAAGAAGAGTACCCACCCAGATGAAGGGGGTGGGTCACCCAAAGCCAATTAAATGACAATCCTCACATGGAATGTGTGAGGAACATCTTTGGTGGGCAGCCAAAGGGAACTGAGAAAGGCCATTTAGAGATCAGTGCCTCACTGGTCGACTATTGGGAAATGAGAATTAGAAGAGCAATTATGGAGAGGGTTATTACTCTTTTCCTCATGGTTGGAAGTGTATTTCTAACTTGGAGCAAAGAGAGGGTGGATGTATTGCCAAAGGGTGGGAATCAGAGGTATGGGACGTTGATGTTATCAATGCCTCTGACTAGGTGATTTGTGCCTCATGCTGCAATCGGGGTGGAGTTTCCTTCATCCTTTTTAGGATTTATGGAGAAAGATTGGAGGCTAATAGGAGCGGTATGTGGAACAACATTGTTGATACTGCTTAAAATGATATCACTTGGATTTTAATAGGGGATTCTAATAACATTAGAAGAGATGATGATAAGTTTGGGGACAGAAGGGTCCCTGAGAGGATTTTGACCACCTTTAATAATACGATTGAGGAGGCTAGCTTGATTGAATTGAGTAGAGTTGGAGGCAAGATCACATGGTCTAATAAATAGAATGCTAACATGAGTATTGCTAGCTCTATCGACAAAGGCCTTGTTAATGAACAATGGCTCAACCAATGGACTAATACGTTCATTAAAGTAGGTCCAACCAGCAGAGTGATCATGTGTGGATGAAGATTGGTTTAGTGGATAAACCATATATTAGGAGACCTATTCATTTTCTTAATTGGTGGTGTGATTGACCAGGCTTTAAAGATGTAGTGGAGGCGAGCTGGAATACTAATGTAGTAGGAAATGATATGTACAAAGTGATAAATCAAATCAACTACACCAAAAAGGCTCTTAAGAAGTGGAGTAGAGAAAAGGCCAACCTAAAAAATCTTCTTGCCGAAGCTGAGCTGAACTACTCTCAGGTTATGGGGAAGATAAGATATGATCCTTTGAATGAGGATCTCATCAAGGAGGAACAAAAAGTTGAAGATAGGCTTCATAAACTCAAAAAAGCTAAGGAAGTATATTTTTGGCAAAGAAGTAGGATGGAATGGCTTAAAGACGATGACAGAAACATAAGGGTATATCATAGGCCTATAAAAAAGAAATAGACAAGAGAGGCTATTCCATGAGCTAGTAGACGAACATGGACATGTCATGAACAATAGGGAAGAAATTGCATTGAATGTAATCAATTACCTCGCCAACATGTACAACCAGGTGGGCATTAGTAGCCACAGTTATGTTGAGTGAAATCCTGACAGAAGGGTTGATGATGACATCAATGAAATGCTTTGTGTTCAGGTAAATAAAGATGATGTCAAGAAAGTTGTGTTCTCTATCAACCCGAGCAAGGCACTCAGCCTGATGGGAAGAACGACAAGTTCTACTAAGCCATGTGGAGTATTGTTAAACATGCCATCATCAAAGTTATTAGGTCGATTATCAATGGCCACAACATGGTTTGAGTAGCAAACCATGCCTTTATAAAAACCATACCCAAGAGGAAAGAGATAGAGAGCATTTCTGACTATAGGCCAATTGCCTATTATAATGTTTTTCATAAAATCTTATCTAATGTCCGTGCAGCTTGTCTAAAGATGGTGCTTCCCTCCATCATTTCTAAAGAACATAGTTCTTTCATATTGGGGCATAAAATCTCAGATAGAACACTCCTAGTTGTTGAATTCCTAACGGGGTTCAAGGTTAGAAGTGCAAGTGCTAAATCTTGTTTGAAGTTTGACCTCACCGAGGCATTTGTTCATGTCAAGTGGAGCGCTATGGGGGAGATCATGAAGGCAATGGTCTTTAGCAAACGTTGGATTCAAATAATCAACCAGTGTGTCACCACTACCTCCTTATCCATCTTGTTGAATGGAGGTCATGTGGGTTTCTTCAAAGCCTCTAACTGGATTAGACAAGGGGATCCCTTTTTCCACATGTTGTTCACCATTGTGATGGAAGGGCTTACCATTATGCTCAACGAAGCTGAAGCCAGGGGAAGGACAAAGCCCTCAAAGATTAAAGATGTTAAAGTCAACAGACACCTAATTTTTGTTGATGATGTGATGTTGTTCTCTAATGGGAATGTTAAGATAATAAAGGAGTTCAAAAAAGTGTTGATGAGATATGTGACCCTAACATGACTCTACCTTAGCACGATCAACTCAAGGATCTACCTTTCAAAATCTTATGATTCATGAATAGGCGAGTTTAGAGCTTCCATGGGTATAAAAGTTGGAAGGCTTCACACCAGGTATCTTGGTGCCTCAATAGCCAGAGGTAAATAATCATCGAAAAATTTTACTCAATGCCTTGACCATTTGAGATCCAAGATCGAGGGGTGGTATGTGATTGAACTCTCTATGGTTAGGTGACTACTATTGGCGAGGACTGTGCTATAGAGCATGGTTCGATTCCGGTGTGAAGTTTGTGATATTCCCTACCCTACTGTAGACAACATGAGAAAACTTATTAATAACTTCATTTGGGGAGGAAGAGGTCACAATGTGGTGTGGGAGAAAATTTCCAAGACGTACTGCAAGGGTGTTCTTAACCTGATATCTTCGGCTAGGATGGTGATTCAGAGCCATGGTAAAAGACTTGATAGGTTCCAAAGAAAGAAAGAAAATATTTGGTGTCAATGGATGACAAAAAGATATGGAAGAATACAACATGGTTGGGATGGACATGCCTCAAGGATATGGAGAAACATTTGCAATCAATGGTAGAATGTTCATGCTTCGTATAGTGTTGATATGAATGATGTCACTTGTTTGAGAGACCCAAAGATGACACCGTGGATCAACACCCGCATTGGGGAGGATGTTCCCTAGTCTTGCTTTCTATGGAACTCCACCCTTATTCCCAAGTGGAGCACTACGTTGTACAAAGCTATTCTCTCCAAACTCCCCACCACGGATAGACTTAGTGGTTGGGGATTGAATGTCGAGACTTCTTGCCCTCTGTGTAGAAGAGGTGATGAGAGCCACACACACCTCTTCGGTTCGTGTAGCTTCTTCAGAAGGATATGGGTTGTGATTTTCCTGAAGAATTAATGGGTCAGATCTTGGAGGCTAATATCCTTGATACGATTAATAAGTTGATGGCTACTCTCAGAGGCAAAGCAAAGATCGCTGTAAGAAGACTCTACATAGCAGATGTTTGTTATTTTATATGGGAGGAGAGGAACAATAGGAATCATGGTAGAAATGAGTGCAATGAGGATATCGTTATTGCTAAGATATCTAGTGTCTTATTACACTTATTGAAAGCTAGTAAAGGCTTAGCCTTAGGCTTTTCAGAACAAGCCAAAATATACTAGGGTTTTTGTTGATAGACATCCCATGTACACTTTTGTGTTTTTGTAGTTCCTTTTCGTTGTACAAGCTCCTTTTGGAAATATATTTACCTATTTCCAAAAAAGAACCAATGCCCCTACCCACCTCTTCCGTGGGCCACCAATGACAAGCATGCTATCAAACAAGAAGAGAGAAAATAATTTCATAATATATTTATGCAAGTCTTTTATTTTATATGACCATAAAACAATAATGTGGTTGAATCTAGGATTGCCCTATTGTGTTGGGATATATCCATCTACTTATGACTTTGGAATCGTATTAGTTTCAAGATAAAATATAGAATCTTTTGATTGATCTTTTTAATTGCAAATTAGAGTTATCAACTCTGTACCAATCTATATGTGACTCAACACAGGTAATGATAGAATGTTGATTTTCATTTGCTAATATTATAAATTTAGGGAAAACACTTCTTAAGGAAGGAAGGTGTAATTAAGTGCATTTTTTCACATTGTTGACCTAATGACACTTTTGGGCCTCAATTACCTTGAGTTTCCTAGTCTTAATAGTTTCCATGATTAATGACCCTATGATGATCTCTAAATTGAAAATCCATGTTTGTAATCAAAATTTTGCACTCTTTTATAAAACCATAGCTGTATATACTCTAAAATATATTGACTAAGAACCGGAGCATATGTTATGACCCACTCCATGATTAGTTGATAAATACCTCAAATTACATAAAACACCTCAATTAGTGTTGAGTATCAAATTAAACATCATGGATAATCAAGATAAGCTATGACGTGAATTAATAGCTGAGATTGAATCACTTGAGGCAATTAATGATGTCAATGTTGAATATTTAGTACATTAAGTTGAATCAAGTAATCACAGTTGTAATTAGAGCTTTGGTCCAGTGAAATAGTCCTTTTAGCATGATTTCATGCTTTGAGGGTGTAGAGGACCTCGTGGTTGAAACGTTGCAAGAGAAATCACCTCAATCGAACATCCGAGGTGAAAGTTATAACATTCTTAAGAACTAGGGTTTGGTTTTGCAATTTTCCCAATAATATATCCATCTATGTGGGTCGGCTACCCCTCTTCTCCTTTATCTATTTCCAATAGAACAGAAAAATGCAGAGCGGCGCCCAGCGCCCGATCAACAACTGAAAGGGAGAAATCGAGGGGCGATTTTGGCCCCTTAGCTTCGCTCGACCGGCACCTAGCTTCTCCTTCACCTTCCTCTTCTTCAACCTTCCATCAACCTCGCCCATCTGCAGCTACGATCAGCAGTAGGCCGACACCCTAGCCGCAGCGTCGTGCAGCAGCCACCCAGCGATCGATCGCCGCGGATAGGTGAAGAAGAGAAGCGGATGAATTTTGGGGCTCTTCACCTCCGACCAGTGCGTCCACCCTCTGTTCTCCTACTTCCACCTTCCTTCTTCCTTCCCATCTTCCTTGCAAGCAGCAGCCGCCCTAGCTGCTTGGGCGGCCGGCCAAGCAGCAACGTCGGCCGGCCTAGCTGCAGCGGCCAACGCCAAGAAGCAACGCCTAGGAGCCATCGACGACGCCCATCGACCTCGGCTTGAGGTCCGAGCAAGGAACCGTGGTGCCCCGACCAGTTTGAGTGTGGTCAGCAGTAGCAGCGCCCCAATTAGCTAGGGACGGCGCCCTGCTTTGCAGCAGCAACTGCTGTGAGAAGTAATGGCCAGGAGGCCATTTGGGTGTGAGTAACAGCACCAAGGTTTATTCTTGACTCTAAATGAGAATTCCAAACTAGGTTTCGTAGTCTTCAGTCACGATTCAACCATGCTACAGTCGTAACAACGTTTTGATCGGCCGAATTGGGTGTGATTCGGCCGAGTTTTCCTTTATAGGTTATCGAGCAGGGTTTCGATCGGCCGAGATTGTAGACTGATCGGCCGAGTTGTCAGCCGATCGGCCGAGTTGTCAGCCGATCGGCCGAGTTGTCTAGAGTGGATCGGCCGAGTTTCCGGCCAATCGGCCGAGTTTCCAGATTGGTCGGCCGAGTTTCAGTACAGTGAGTAGTAGTTCATTCAGTAATCATTATTTAACTCAATTTAAATGTTTAATTGCTTCTGTATCAATTAGTATAACTTCTAAACAGTGTAGTACATACAATAGAGTATGTTAGTTTCATTGGAACTTGAAATACTTAATATGCTTAGTGAAATGATGAAATTTCCTGTATTATAGTTGCAATGAATTTATTGATTTCAAAATAGATGTTTAGCATCGAAAATGGATAAATGATACTGAATCATGTTTAATGATGACAAAGGATATATATTTGCTTCATGTGATATTCAGATTGTGCAATATGCATGAAATGTGATATTCTTGTTTAAATGTTTATTTGTTAATCAGTTAGTAGACTTAGGTGCCCTAACACCGTAGAACCCCTTCGACGGATCTGCTTCTTAGGGGTGAAACTCGTGTTGCAACATCATCCGTGCTTGTGTCACGGACAAACGAGGAAAGAGAGACAGTGTCTAACAACAATCGTGCTTGTGTCACGATGGCACTGGGGAAAAGAAATGGGGGTTATCCAACACCATTCGTGCTTGTGTCACGAAGGTAACCCTGTGAGACTCTCCGCCGGTGTACTCAGGTTAAAGGAGGAGTCTGGTGCACTCAGAGTAGTGCAATGAGGCTGATGAGCCTGGAGGCCGATGAGCCTGGAGTCCTGTGGCAGAGCAGGACTGGTGTCAGACTTAGCATTTCCCGGGTGTGTCACTAAGTCTTGTACGGTGGGATCGTAGCATGAACTTGTTACGGATCTTTATATGCAGAGTACATTGCATATGATTAGTGCATAATAATATAAATATGTAATCATATAGGATCACAGTAAATTAAAGTATTCGAACTTGTGTGCTATTTCTTTATATCTGTTTATCTGTTCAAATTATGTGTTATTGCATGGAAATGTGATTATATTCTGCAAATCTGTTATGTTACTAGAACTGCCCTGCTTAGTTTTGCATTTACGTTTATTTCAATTTTATAAACCTGATGAGTTGTTTAGTGATAGCTAAGTGAAATGCTATTCACTGAGCAAGTAGGCTCATACCTCTACTCAAAACATTTTCAGGTCATCATCAGCAGCAGGAATCTGAAGGATCCTTTCATCCTAACGCTTAGTTTGTAGAAGATATATGTAGTTAGTAGTTAGAGGTCTCTTAGTCCTTTCCCCTCGATCTGTGGGACAAGGTGTGAGTGAGAGAGTGAATGTGTATAAAGATGTAAATTATCTGTTATGCTTTATTTTATGTCGGACAATGTAATATGCTGTAGACTCTGTTTATTTTGCTAGTCAGTTTAATAAAGATGCTTCCGCAGTTTGTTTAGTTTCATTTTACAGCATAAATCAGATTACCCTATTAATGTCTTTAAAATGTTTAAAAAGTGAAGAGTGGTTGGCTTATGTGTAAATCCCATCCTGTCGCGTCCTAATCTCATGGTTTGTGGTTAATGTGAGATCGGGGCGTGACAGCATACCTACTTTTCTTGATTTGAAGCTCACTCTAAATGTTCTATGGTCCAAGTCATTAATTAGAGTTCCCTACAATTTTCTATACTTTTCTTAAGTTTATACAATAAAACACAATAAAAACTTTTTATGCTTTGGCATAGGCCCATTTACACCCAAAACATCCATGGGCCACCCCAGTCTGGTATCACACCCTTAAAGTTCGTTTTACCCCCTAATTATCATATATTTTTATTTGGATTAGGTGCCCACGCTTTACCTGAACCCCAACCGAACGACCTTTGAATTTTGATCCATCAATGCTCGGGTTGTATCCTACCTCATATAGAATACGGGTGGGTAGGGTACCATCCTGTGAAACCCTAGTTAGGTCCAAGATCTCTCTCACCACTCTCTTGCTCTGATTCTTTCCTACCACATCTCGTCTCCTCTACTGTCATGTTTTATTCTATTTACCATGCCATGTCATGACCTGGGAACCATAAAAGGCTCCCACCACCTTTGCTTCAACCTAGCCTATTGAAACTATAACCCTAGTCCCCTTCACCTATACATAACCCCCTCCTTGACTTTGTTTCCCTCCCAAAAAGGTAGATGGTGCACTGCCACCCTCTCTTTTCCTTTATCCTTCTTTCCCCTCTTTTTCTCTAGAGGCCAACCACTCCCCCTTTGTTTGACTTCGTGTGGGTTGATCAAGCAAGGGAGAAAAACTCTCAATCATGGATTCCGGTCAATGTTCAAGAACCACACTGGATCCAGGAGTTGGTCCTTTCTCATCTTTTCTTTTCAAGGAAATATATGTCCGCCTCTAGTAAGTATTCCAAGAAACTAGCCAAAACTCCTAATACTCGTATCATTCTATTTCTAACTCAAAAAATTACAAATAAATACTCTTGATTATTAGAAAATTATAAGAATTTTATAAAAATGGTGATTAAATAATTAATGCTACATTAGAAAAGTCACGAAAATAGACATCATCATCATAAATAAAACACAAATAAATTTGCAAATAGGTTGCATCCTTTTAATGTTTGACCAAAATGAGTGGAAGACAAATAGCTATTTTAAGACTCTCAAGCTCAACCTCCAAATACTGGAGGTTACATAAAGCCAACAAATAATATTTCCTATTCTTCAATTTAGTTAGAGAAAAATATTGAAAGGGACATTGGGGCCTTAAGACTCCTTTTTGCAAGTAACCACGCTTTAACATGTAAGGATAGAAAACATAATGTGGCTTGTGAACTTTATTATCTTCCTAAAAGCCTCTTGTACAAAACATAGTAGTTTATCAACTTTAGCAACTAGGATAATTAAGACAAATATAATTAACATTGAAAACTGATGATAACATTTACTGCATGAAAGACCACTAATGTGTTTCCTAAAGAGAATCGTTAAACTTTGTGATTCTTCCAACAGTTGAACAAAAGCCTCGTATTGACTAGTGACAAAAAACTATGGAAAATGCAATGTGGAAGATAAATGACTTTGAAGTACTAACCAATAAGAAGAATGAACAAATAGATGATTTAGTGTTGTACACTCTAGTAAAAAACTTGCATTGAGACTATCCATAGGATATCCTTTAGTAGGTTTAGACGATAATGACTAGAATGACAAAAAGTGGCTCGGTGAACTTTTTGAGGCTCAATCGAAAGATCCGAACAATATTGAAGAATTCCATGATCATTATTAGGAACACCTTTTTTCAAAGACCATGACATAGCTTGATTAGTGTGCTAGGAACTAATATGTGGCTTAAGAAGTAAGAAAGCTATAGATTATCTACGTCAACCGAATGAGAGTGAAACAAGATACCATTTAGAACAGTTCTGAATCTTTGGTACTATGAGGAACTCTCCAATATGATGATGTTAGATTAATATGATGAGAACTAATCTATAAATAACGAAAAATAGCTATCAATAAGACTATTAAATGAAGGCCTACAATTTGAAAGTAACATGGATAAAAGGTGTTACTTCAACTATAGGGAAAAGTCATAAGTCTCATCCCTATTATGATATTCATCTCTTTTGTGAAGGAGAACCATGGGAAAAGAGGATGAGATAACCACCTTCATAAAACAATACACATGGCCTTCCAAAATGTACATTTTAAAAGGCCTTCATATTCTCATTGGAAGTCAAAAAGTTTAAAATCTTACTGCTAGATGGTAGATGGAGAAGCCAGTATTTATTTGACAATAGAAGGAGACTCTCTTTGAACTGAGATAAGGTAGAACACAATTGTGGTTTGCTTCTTACATGACCATATGGAAAGATATTACCAAGAGTCTTTCCACATCAGCTATCAAATAGAGTCTATTGTCATTATACTCAATGGAGTTTTTCTTATGGAAGTTATGTTATTATCACATAACCTACAAGGACTAATCTTTCCATAAGTTTTCTTTGAAGTATACACCTAATGAATCCACATTTTCACTAAATTCAAGGCAAACATCTAACACTCAAGACAATTCTTAAACTATCTTTGAGAAGTAAGCTTGTAAGTTCTTAAGTACAAGAATGAACATGACTACAATAAGTACTAGCGTCTGATGTTAGAGTGATAGCATAATAAAACATGTGGAAATTGAGCTAGGAACTGATTTGAAATGCCTATGTTGCATCCTTATGGCAACAACAATAATAGACCACACTACCAGGCACAATCCCATGTCATTCCCTATAAAATTTCAATGATGAGCAAATATCCAATACTAATTTTTGATCTAGGTAGCCATTATAGAACATGAGTTGACATCACCATAAGTGATACTGAATAAGTTATAGATGAGAATCTAAAAGAATTCAACCTTAAGGAACAAAAAGTCCTTCAACTTGAGCCTAATAAGATAAACTACACATTTATGTCATGCTAAAAATAGCACACTAATAATATTGACAAAAAAATCAATAGGATCATTTTACAAAACCCCAAGAGATGGCAGCAGATTGAACTTTCCTAAATAATCTAACATCACCATTCTTTGTATCGTATGTAATACACCTATATTTATCATAGAATAAATAAAAATATGTACACTCCCAACATAAAACTAGAAATGCACGTACAATAAAAACCATGTTTCTTGTTACCACTAATTAAAGGAATATAAAAAAGTGTCCCATTTCATTCATGTATTTTTTATCTGAAAACTTCATTACTAATAGAACTGGAACATTCATATCTACTTTCTATAAAGAGAGTTGAAATAAAAACATAGTAAATAGACTTGTAATTGTCTACACATCCTGTAAACAAAGCATAACAACTTAAGATCTCTTTGCTTTTAGCACATTAAGCAAAAATTCAGTAGTCTAATACAACCATCAATGTGCAATCCCTTTGAAAAAATAGAGAGAATTTGTAGATATTGTGCACCACACTACCTAGCATGGCCACTAAACACTTCTAAGGATCAGTAGTAGGGACACATGTAACTTGAAGAAAATCATAGACTAAATTCATTCTATAAAATATCTCAAGAAAATACCAATACAACATTTTCAAACATTTATTTAAGAAAAAGTGTGCTACAAATGTTGTATTTTGTAATATTTATGTCAAGCTAGTTCATATTCAAAAGTGTTAAGTAGATCAATTTCACCACCCCACTCTAGCATTCAATGGGAAACTGAAGATTTGAGTTGACCCACAATCATAAGGTGACGTATTTATCTAAATATTGTATTTGTAGTTGTAATCATATTCAATGATTGACCAAAAAACCCAAACTACAGCTCGTTGAAAAACAAAATCAGCAACATCTTTGGTGAAGGTAATGATGCACACAAGCTAGCCTAGAACTTCCTATATTTGTGGAAACCTAGAATACGTACTTGATATGATTGATTCTATAGAAAGTGTGATGGGTTGCACCAATGGCATGTAAGGATAAGGTGAAAAAACATTCTATGCACATATGTATTGGTCTAATGGTGTTTAATTCTATTCATAAATGCAATATATTGTATGTTTATGTTCCACTATTTCTAATAATTATGTTCCAATGTTTCTAAATATTCTTGGAACTTGAATACATTTATGCACCCTAAATCTTAGAATCATCAACATCCTCCCATGAAGTTATTTCATCCCCTCATGTTTCTATATATGATTCAATTTATGAATAGAAGCAATAAAGGAACCAATTCTTTGTTGTATGTTCAAGGCAAGAGACTTTATAATAGGTTGGGAGCATGTTTCCAATGACAATAATCAAGAATAAAAAATTCTATTGTACTTTCTGAAAAAATATGCTTAAGACAGTCAAATGATGACTGGTAGTAGATGTTTTTCTTGTTGTTTGATTTCCCCACTTTAAACTGGACAAGCTACTTCATAAAGAAACAAATATTTGTAAATATTTGAGATGTGTCTAATCTCAACTGATAATGACTGAATATTTTGTTGTAGAAAATCCAATACTTTCTTCCAGTGAACAAATGGTTACGTGACTCCGAACTGATATGAGAACACGACTTAATCAAGTCATTGAGAAGATGGATAAGATCCTACTAGAGATAGCGCATTGTATGTTATTTGTGCAAGACCAGCAAGGAATAGAAAATACCTACTAGACATGTCACTAGGGAATGCAAAACCATCTGATGAGAAGTGGACTGGATACCAAGTAACTATGTGGTATTTTGGATCCTGATTTATGATGATGTTAGAGATAGAAAGTAGATCCAATAACCCATGAAGTGAAACTTCCTAATCAGGTTTTCCAAAATCAGACCACATCAAATAGTTCAATTGGTTGAACTGGGAAGTAGTGGCCAAGGTAGTTCCATCCCTTCCATCCTTACCTACCAATTTAAGAGAACTAGCATCAAACAAGTGACTGAATCAATTGAAATGGTGACACAATAATTGGTTATTGGTTACTTTAGTTGGGAGGTGACTTTATTGACTATGTGAGCAAACATCAAAGGGCCACACAATCCTGAGCCTATGATGCTAGACAAGTCCACTCCTTTGACTTACCCACTAACTAAGAAGAATTGATACCATATTTAAGAATTAAACAAGAGTCTTTCATTATAGTAATACAACTTAAACTAGGTTGGTAGTTTTTTTTAATAGAAGCCATGGGGACATCTATTCATCCCACCCCCTGATGTGGGCAAACTCCATCTCAAAAAGTTACAACTCCTGCTTATAAACGTAGGTATGATCCACGCATAAAGAATCACTGCATACAAAGGTGTTATCATCAGCCACAAGCACTATCCTCTCCACTCTCAGATCGACATTCCTTGTAACTCATCACCACATAAGGTGTCTTCCTCTTCTCAAGGGAAATCATCCCTCATATCTTCATAGGGAAGTTCATGTAATCAGAACATATGTAAGGATTTCTCTCTCGCCTTCCAAGCCACCCTAGAGTGTTCAGGATGGTATTCACCACCCTATGCACATGATAGCCAATGATGTCATCCAGGTTCATAGTTACTTCTTTCCTTGTGCATCAAGTCTGTGAGAAAATATCTTGTATGCATTTCGTGCCCAAAAGAAGAAGCTAGTCAACCAATGAACACTTACCTCAAATGAAGGATTTTCTTCCATGATTACTCCTCTATATATCTTGGAGTTTAGGCCTTTCAGGATAGTGAAAAAGCCAAAGTACAAGACCCTGATATTTACCTAACAAAACCATTAACTTTCATTCTTCTTATGTGGTTTCATGCAATTTATGGCACCACCATTTCATATCTTGGAATACCACCAATGTGTCCACTACTTAGTGATGTAGTTACTACCGTTAGGATGGATGAAGCTATTGTCTCTTGAGTCAAAAACTATTATTGTGCTTATTTAATAGCTAATTGGAGCAATTTCTTAGTGATAATGATGGCACCACAAAAATCATCTTTCTCTTCTCTGCATTTTATTCCTAAGGGGCATTCCTCTTCTTCTTACTATCCATGTAGCATGAAAATAGTGCTCTCCTTCCTGTCCATGTACTTCTCTAGCTTCTTGCTCTTCCCCATACTCCTTCGACAACTTCCTCTTCTTATCCTCCTTATTCCTATGATCTAAAAAGCTTACTAGTTTAACCAATTGTAATCAATTAATTAGGAATCAATACCCTCACCAGTGCACGGTCAAATATAGCTCTAAAACATTATTCCTAGTGTATGTTGATAAGGTGGAAGGGTACATATTATAGTTCTTAGAAAATATAATTTTAGATATCCGGATTAGTTGTGATGTAAAATTTGATGGACATGTTAAGATGAAATAGATCAAGAGCAAAAAAAAAGTTGGTGGAGTCAGAGAAGTCTGAGTCCTACAATAAGACAAAGCTTCAGATCCAAACATAAAGTGTCCTACATGTCGTTAAACAAGTTCAACTACTTTAAGCGCATGCCCCAACAATATTTGCAAAAATCTAGAAAGAGACAAGTAGAGGAGGCATACATACTCTCCTCATGGGTACATGTGCATAGTTTTAGTTACATATGGCTTGGGATTGGACAACTTGAGGGTCATGACATATTAGCCTTTGAAAAGTTGTTTATTGAGAACACAATCAAGTATGCCTATGAAAAAGGATACATAATATCTCTATGAAAATTGAACATTTCATTTGTCAAGCTTCATGGGGTCCAAGTTGGTGTTCACATAGTTCAAGGGATTATGAGCACAAGGTATTAAGAACCACTAGTACTAAAATGCTTTACTCAAGAGGGAAGAGATAGACATCCAAAAAGTTTTTTTCTTGAGGTGAATCATGAATCACTATGGGTTTACTCGCATTAGTGGCCTCATACAACCTTGAGATGGGACAAGTGCATGTCCAAACAACATTTCATCATAGAGAATACATGCACTGGCCTACTGGATATTTTTTACTAAAAAGGAGATAAGATGAGTTTGTTGAATAAACTCTTGTGCTCTGGCTATCATGCCAACAATGGTATTAATGGTTTGATTCTATTTTGGGAAAAATGTTTTCATCTAGAATATGATTGTTGTTTGTACCTAATGAAGACGAATAATGGATCCTAAAATTATGTGGATGTTGATTGTTTGCTAATGATTAAAGGGTAAAAAGGAAATTGTAAAGGTTGAAGACTTATTGTGTGATGAATTCATGATTAAATAAGATACTAGCATGTTTAATACCAATGTTAGATTTTTCTTTCAACACCATTTTACACTGGATGAGATTTAGTTCCATAGAATTAAAGGGAGAGAGTATGCCCTCGTCTCCAATTCCTTGATGCAAATGTCAACATATAAACTTTGATTGGAGATTTTCTTTCTTCTTTTTGCATTTCATATAAGGTCTAGATTATTGATAAAGAATGTAATTATAGATTGCATGGTCTCACCACTTAACCATATAAAAAATTAATTTATGATGCATCATATTACTTTCAAAACTTATTTATAAGAGATTATTACAAAATGGTTGTACCTATACAATTAGAAGTAAGTTGAGTTTCTTGTGCCAATATTTTAGCAATTGAATTACATGCAAAGGTGAAGGTTCCAGTAGGGTAAAACTCAAAGCACAACTCTTTCAAAGTATTTCTTTAATAGATTTAGGATGGTATTCGAAATAAATCCTAAAAGCTATTGATACAAAAACAAATGAAAAGCTATTTAACTATTTTAGATTCATTTTAGAACCAACATATAACATGCCATCAAAATTGAATTTAAATTTGAATATCAAACTAATAAATATTTCTGCGTTAGAAATTGCAAGAAGCAGTTTTGTAATTTGGTTAATAACCATGATGGTCATCCCCGCTTCCCACATTTCAAATGAATCAAGTGTTGGTTATCCTTAGAGAATCCTAGATAGTAATTGGACTTCCATAAATTTTATTGCATATTTAGAAACATTTAACCATGCCCCAAAAATTAACTTTGAAATAGAATTCTAAACCAAGGCAATAAGTAGACTGACTTCCGCTACAATGTTAATCTAGAAGAAACATGTGGATGGTGATGCTAACATGGGAAGCCAACCAAATCCATGTGACTTCCAACTAGCTAAAGAGTAGTACAAGGATAGAAACAAAGGGTGTCATTTTTCATATTTATATACTTAAATATCTAGGAGTAGTGCATAGGATAAATGTTTATTTAAAAATTAACAACCTAAAATAAGATACGATTAGAGGGCTAAGATATTATATTTGTAGATAGAGATGGGATCACAAATTTGGTATTACGAGTTTGTGTTTATTAGTGCTTACCCAGTCTTGGTCTCCCCTACACTATTAGTCCTTGCCTTAATTCTTTAGACGATGTATCATGCTATTTGGAGGGGCGCAAAATCAACCCACTTTTTGGCTAGATGCTAACAAAGTATGATGAAAACCAAATCATGTTTTGTGCATCTTGTTTAGGTGCAGAAATAAGACAATGTTCATATGTGGAATAGGTGCAACAATTGATTACTACAGAGCGTCTGAAAATTTGTGCTTTGGAGCACACAAATAGCTACTAGTTGTCCAAATTGAGTTGCTTAAAATTCTAAATAATGTAAGTTAATATACTGATTTTCAAAGCCACAAGTAGATATTTGAGATGATACACTTTCTGTATACTGATGGATCTACCTTCTCTCTTGAACAAAATAGCAAAAACTATTAAACATAATGACACAAATAAATCCAAACATCTTCTGGTCCTCTTAGATTATAGGAGTAATTAAAGTTGAGTGTTGCCAACTACACAATAAGTTTGTAGGTGTCCTATTTTATAAAATAGTGCATTCATGGTGGACAATGTCATTGGGTATAGAAGAATTTGGTTTGTTTGACATATATGGACAATACATATAGCTTTAAGAATCAACAAAAAAAATGAACTCAGAAATCAAAAGAAAATTTGTGGTGGGCATACTAAAAAATTATTTTGGTCAATGAACTTCCTCATTTATAGCTCACACAATGTGAAGCTTTTATCTAGCATCAGTTCTATGTAATTTCATTGAACTTCATATTTTATGACTCATATTTATTAATTTATTCATAAATTTAGGCATACTGTGAAAGGTATGAACTTGGCTACATTTTTTCATATAGAATGCCACCCTAAAAAACACACAAATACAATTTCATATATTCTCTAAAGAGGTCCAGTTTACGAAAGAGATTGTATATAAGTTATGAAACCATAAGTTTAGTCTCACCTATATGGTGAATGGAAATTGTATAGAAGTAAACTGATGTCTGGTATACTGAACCATCAGTAGTGATTTTCATACCAAACTCCTACAAATTCATATCTCCAACCACAATGCCGACCCCCTTATCCTTCATAAACATGAGGGAAGTAACACCAAATGGTGGGTTGTACTTTCTAGTTTCCTGGAACCGCCTATGGATGACAATGAATATCCTTCATTTCCCATTTTAAAGTAATATTAGCATCACAAACTTGCACTAAGGAACTGTAAAGATATTTGATAATGATAAGGATTTATTGTGAAATTATTAGTTAGCTCAAATTCATAATAGCTAGGCCAAACAAGTAAAGCACAAAGAATAAGCTTCTTGAGACCACATTGACAAGAAGAATAAATTTCCAAGTCATAGATAATCTTTGGCCCATTTTAATTAGAAAGTTTCTATTACATATATTACCATAGGGCATATCATTATTATTGTAGACCTTTATTCTAGATGTTAAGTGAATTCCATAGATTGAAGAAATTATGCATTACGAAATTCATTATAATAGATTATCTTTTCTAGTTTCTATTGTATATGGTTGTCGCTATCATGACGTTAAAAAGAAAGCTAAACTATAGAATTATCTATGTAGAGTTTCTTCCAATATTAATGATCCATGGTTCATGAGTGGGTATTTTAAATAATATTATTTATTTGGAAGTATCAAAATTTGAAGCATCTTGGCTAAAGTGGCAGATTTTGATACATTACGCTTTTAAAGTTTCTTAATAACCAAACATTCATAATTTAGTGGTGTTAGCTAGCTCTATTTGATGGTGTAGAGCCATGTGCATCAATGTTATTTGTGCAAATAGAACTAGAGTCTTAGTGTGAGTTGGAATAAGACCAACCAATAATTTATGGTAATTTATCAGGAATCAAGGGTGTGTGCTAATACAATTGGTATGACTAAAGGTGTGTGCTAATACAATTGGTATGACTAACAACCTCTTCCTAGATGACCATATGTCATATGAAAAAATCACAACCAAAAACCATTAAATTTTCAAGTGACTCCAACGCCTACAAATGTTAACTCAATTAGACATGAATAATGAGATAATTGAATCATGTATTACATTGTTAGAAGTCCTTTATTTCAGGTAAAAAAGAAACAATAGCTGGAAAGAGAACCAAATACCATTAATATATATAATGCTGGAAACAATTTGGAGTATATAATACTAAAATGACCAATTACCATGCCACACTTAAAAACTTCAAGTATAAAATTTCGTATAATGTTGGAAAGTCTAGGACCAACATTGAATGGTTTATGAAAAATAATGAATATCAAACCAACAAGCAAAATAGGGAATGGTAAAGAAAGGAATCAGAGTGTATCTATATTAATCTTCTTTGACCGGTCATTTGCAAATGACAACTGCAACCCTAATTCTTCCTATCTTGATTCTCCGATCTGTGTCAAAGTGCATTTAATAGCAATAAGGTCTCTATAAGGAGGAGGGTGGAAGAGACACTGTCAACATTCTATACAAGGAAAACTTGGTGTCAAGAAGAATAGCATCTAGTTGAAATGGCCAACATTTTCTATTTGTAAAGCTTTCCAATAAGACAATAATGATTAAAAAAGTTATAATAGAACAATCAGAGAGATCATTTCAAGTGTTAATAATTGTCAAGTCTATAAATTACAAGTAGAGGCCAATAATAGTGTAAGTACTCTTGCACAACCATAAATTTATAATAGTTGTTAGGTAATAAAGGGAGAAAAAAATATGGATTATGAAATATGGTTGTTCAAGGTTTTTTTATAACTTGCCATGTTTAGCAATTGCAATTAGATTCCAACAATAATGTCATTACTCTTGAAGAACCTTAATTTTAGAGCATCTGTTAGCTAATAAAGGCAGACAAAGCATGGACTCTAAAATGTGGGGATTCAAAGCTTTCTTGTAACTTCTATTTATGCTTTCTTGTTATCTACAATTTGTTAATACCTTCTAGGTGGGGTTTACAAAGGGGATGGAAGATATTGATATTGTTTTTAGTAAGAGGAGATAAAGGAAGAAGATAGTTAACCATGGTTGTGATGGATAATATAGGGGAAATAAAAGATCACACACACCAAAATAAATTATACAACTTTCTTTTACATGGAGATTCTATTGATGTCATAGCCTAAGCTTGTAATTGAGACCTCTTAGTAGCAAACCAAGGATTTGACCACTCACATGTCCAACCTTGGACAATTGCACACCTAGACTCTATTTAAAAACGTTGAAAACAAGAAATAAAATGAAACTTGGGCTTCAATAAAGACTAAGAATCTTTAAAAGTACCAAGAATAACACATTCATATCTCAACCAATTCCATACTTTTGTTGTCATCTATGTTATACCTTTTCCGTATGAAACAAATATTAGATTGCTTCCTTAAGTAGTTTCAATCTACATTGTGAGGCAAGTTCCTGGTGAATTGCATCCAATTCACTCTCTGTTCTTGTAGTTGCAAAAACCTCATTTCATCCATTCTATTAGCTTCAACTATTAATACCTATTTAGAATTCAGGAGTCTCTCAAGAAGTTGAACAATGCTTAACCTTTTTTCTTAGTTCTAGGTCATCATTTGCTAAATTTCTCATCCTATTTATTTGGCTCTTTCCACTAGAAGGCCAATGTTGCATATAGTTTCAAGCTCAAACAAGTGTTGTCTTTTACCCCACCCCCCCAGTTTAGTATTCTCCCTCTAGATTAATTCAACCATCCTCTTAGTTTTTTGTATTTGTTCCAACCTTTTCACTTCCAAGTGGTGAACTTTACTTCTACATCTCTACCCTAATATTTTTCGCCATTTCATTAGTTCTTTGGCTTCTCTTTCAGAGGCTTGCACCTCATGTCTACTTCATCAAATTTCTTAAACTCAAAATGTACTTCTCCTTAAAGTGGACCTTTCCTGTTCCAACATTCTCTCATCATTTTCATGTTACTTGGATGTGATAGCATCATCTTGCAACATCTATTCAAGCCCTTTCTTTTTCCCTTATTGTGAAATCCTCATATTTATGATATCACAACTTTGAGGGAAGTACTTGTAGTTGGGTTAACATATTGGGAAATACAAGCCAATATTCCCTAGCTTGACACCATGTGTTTTATTCATCCTCCTTTTTATCATGTGCATAGAGAAAATGCTCCCCATGAGGTTTGATCTTAGTCCTAGCTGAGATTGACATAAGAAATCATGCCCAAAAGGAGGGCCATGACCGTGCTTCTCTCACCTACAAAAATGACACCATTTATGAGATGATCACATACTCAAAATTAAGATATCAAGAGATAAAATTATCAAAACACTTAAGTAATATGTACAATACTGTATCTTTGCACTTCATGAAAGACAGATAAAAAATAGGACAAAATAAAAGGTAACAAATTGGGTACTGGATCTGATGATACAACTACACATGAACTTTGATATTTGGCCTGAGGTAAAGAATCAAACTCAACTATCATCACTCTATTAAGAAACAATGATTAGCACTAGGAAGCCCCATTATAGGGTAATATCTCATCACATCATGTAAACCTTAGCCATCCATTACATCTATTTGTAAGAAAAGTCAAGCTTCAGAGTGGTTGAGAGTCAAAATCAACTCATCCACATACAAAGTTGATTCACCAATATCTTAACACCATGGCAAGCACAAAAGATACCTTCATATACAAGCCACAAAACCATATTGACCTCACCATTGCTCTAAAGTGAGAAAAATCCATCTATAGTTTCAAGATAATTTACAATATTATAATCTCCATAGGGTAATACTCCAACTATGACGTGGGGTTACAAATATTAAAAAATTGAAAAAAATCCTAATGCCTCTAGAAGATAGAAAAAATTCCATCTTGTCACAACATTAGCTACTGAGTCAACCTTTTTTGTTTTTGATAACAAGCATGATATGTATTAAGACAAAAAGCACTTACTTACAAGATTTGGAACAAAAGGAATGTTGCATTTCCAGTTATAACCTACCACATTATTGACTCCCATTTTAGCAAGTTTGTGCACATCTAATTACCTTTTCTGAAAATATGCTGAATGGTAATGGATTTGAACCATTTCTTAATCTAATTAATCTCCCTAAAGATTAACATGACTGGGCAAAGTCATCTTCCTGAGATGTCTAATTGGCCAAATGCGTTTGAAGCACCATAATCCACGTGTAGATTTAAAAAACCACATTTCTTTTGCTGATTGTAGACTGAGCTTTGGTTGTTAGCACACTGCATCACTATGGAATTGTTTTGGCTGTCATCAAGAGAGTAGAATCATTGTGATTTCTGAGGATAGCCCCCAAACTGACACTCATGTTTGGTAAGAAGGCAACATAATAATTCAACTTCACCACCCTCATCGAAGGAGGAGTCCAAGATTGACCGGAATTATAGCTTGGAGGCACCTTCTATTTTTTGCTAGAAGCCAACTGAGGATAGTATTCAGACACCTAATTACAAATTCCATGAGTTGTGATGATGGGGGGTTGTGCTCTTTGGTTGATGAGAATATTGTTGATATTTATTCATACAACAAGGCATCTGACAAAGATCATGCTGTAGTCATCAATGTTGTACTTGTAGATAATCCAACATAGGAAAGAAGTTAGATCTCATGTAGGACCTACAGGAAGAATAATTGCATAAGTTGAATCTGCTCAAATATCTTTTTCCTGGACACATTGGAAAATATCATGCATAGTTGACTTATTTATGTTACAACAGTTCTCGCAATTTGGCAAAATCTAAACATGTCTTCTCATCAAATTCTCATGGGTAGGCAGTTGGTTTGAGCATCCCCTCTAAAGGAAATGCTTGAGCTTTAGGGGTAAGCATGGATTCCATATTTTTTGTCATATGGCATGTTGTTCCATTATAATCTATGATTCCATTTTGGGGTATAACTAATAAAAACTAACCAATAAGCCGATCTCATAGAGAAAAGACAATTGGTTGTAGGATACCAGTAGAGTGGGTCGTCTTCTGATGTACTAATAGGCATCTTCAATATGCTTGCAACACTGTCCTCATAGAAGAGGGCATGCATCATGACTGACTGCCAGGTATCTCCATTCATGTCAATTAGTTCATGGATATATCTAGGGAGATAGCCAATGTATTCATATCTCATCATTTCTACCTCGTCGCTTGTTAGCGATCTAACTATTGTTCTCGATTTCCACCATGGAATTGTTTTTGATGTGACATTTCAGTCCTTCCAAAATCAAAGATTTCACTCCACATAAGCATCTTCAGTTGTAGCTGCAGTTATAACCCCTACTTAATTCAAGAACTTAGGAATTTATATAGTATCAATCTTGAATGATTCTAGCTTCCATGAAGTAGGGGTTTACATGAAGTTTCCATGCCTACTTAGCAAGTAAAGCATGGATGAAAGTTTTTAAATCTCTGTAACCTAGTCCTCTGCTTTTCTTCAGTTGGCGCAGTTTGTCCCACAATTCCAAGTAAAAATTTCTCTATCCCTCCTTCTCCCCCACCCACCATAAGTTGGATTTCAATCTAGTAAGCTCCTCAATAGTGGAATAAAGAATATGGAACACTCCTATCATATAGTTAGGAATAGTCTGAATAATCAATTTTATGAGTACTTATTTTCTATCTTGGCTTATCATTTTGTCCTTCCATCCACTTAGCTTTTTTCCAATCCCATCTTTCAAAGCTCCATAGGTTCTTCTTTTGGATCTATCTATTATAGTAGGTAATCCTAGGTACTTGTCATGGATTCTCACCTATTACACTTGCAATTGATTTTTGATCAGATCTCTTGTCACCTCAGGTACAATTTTACTGAAGGAATTCTCTGTCTTGTTATGGTTTACCTTCTGACCAGAAGCTCATTCATAGTAGCACAAAATATCATCTATTTTTTTGGCTTCTTGGAGATTAGCTTTGGAAATAAAATGTTGTCATCGGTGAACAAGAGATGTGTGCATTGGTTCCCCTTTTGCTTACTTTGGTCCCAGTAATGAGTCAATCCTCCGATTCTCTTTGAAGAAGAAGTGAAAAAGCATATGCACTAAAATATAATAGGGAAGGGGGATGGGGTCTCCCATTAGGAGCCCCCTTTGAGGTCGGATAAATCCTCTTTTACCCCCATTTATTATAAAAGAAGAGGATACACTACTAATAAATTCTTTTATCTTATTACTCCGACACTCTTCCGAACCCCATTTTTTCCACTACACTGTTGAAGAAGTACCACTCCACCCTATTGTATACCTTACTCATATCTAACTTGAGAGGCATCTAGCCTTTTTTGCCTTCAGTTTTATGCTTCATAGTGTTAGCATTTCAAAAGAAATAATGGTATTGTCAGCTATAAGTCTGCTTGGAATAAATGTGCTTTGTGGATGTGAGATACTCTCATTGAGGAAGCCTTTGAATCTATTTTATAGTAGCTCAGATATAATCTTGTAGATAGTATTACATAAGCCAGTTGGACAAAACTATATTGGTAGTATTGATATCATCCAAATTATCCTTATCTGCCCACCAATCTTTAATAAACTCAGAAATATCTTTTCCTATAGTTCCCCACTTGGTTTAGAAGAAGCTGACATGGAAGCCATCAGGACCCAAAGCCTTGTTTGGATGCATATCAAATAGGGAATTTTTTATTTCATCCTCACTTGGCCTATTTTCAAGAACATGATTCATTTCATATGTGATCACCTTTTTCACTACTGTCAAACCTTAGTTATTATTAATCAATTCTTGAACTTTAAACTAATTGGAGTAGAACTTGATGATAATCTTTTCAATATCCTCCTATTGTGCTTCTGCACACCCTCTTCATTTCTAAGGCACACAATTTTATTTCTCCTTTTATTTGATTCACCTTGTTATGGAAATATGAAGTATTTTGGTCTCCATTTCTCATTTCCTTAATTTTTTCCCTTGTGAACCAATAAATCTCTTTTCATTTCTACAACTCATTGATTTTAGCACTTAGATTCTTACATCTTGCATGATTGTCACCAGTCATCAGTCTACCTTGGCGGTAATTCAATTATTTTTCAACTTTGTTCAACTTCTTATTTGTATCTGCAAATTCTCCTTTTGCCCGTAGTCCCATTTTCATAGAGAAATTCACCCACTTCTGATGTATATTACTATTAGCATTTTCATTCCACACATTTCTAACCATGGGCTGCATTATGGGTCCTCTAACCATAACTGCTCCATCTTAAAGGAGTGTCTCTTTCTTTTTCATTCTTTGCATCACTTCACTTCAAAAGGATAGGGGCCTAGTCAGAATTTTTCCTAAGCAAGTGAGATCTGCACGAGGATGGGCCCTACTCCAATTAGTTGTAATGAGGGATCCGTCAAGTCTCTTCATTATAATATTATATTCTTTCTCTCCTTGAACCACGTAAATAGACTGCCAGAGAAAGCTACATCCACCAATTCACAACTATGATAAATTCATTGAAGTTATTTAGATATGTTTCAACTCTGATTTCTCCTCCTCTCTTCTCATCATGAATTCTTATCTCATTGAAGTCACCAAAGTAGATCATAGGCAAATTTCTCCTAGCATTCATCTCATTCATTAACTCCCGACTTTTATGTTTGAAATGGTTTTCCTACCAATCAAGCATCCCAATAAGTCTCCAGTCACCTACATTGCCTTTTCCTTTAACTTATATCGCAAAATGGTGGCTGGAATAGGAAAAAACACTGACTTCCTCCTCATTTCACCACATTCCCATACCACCTATCATTCCTATCTTGCTTACACAAACTCCATTGTCAAATCCACACTTCTTATGTATCTCATTAAGATCTGTGTTAAACAACTCTATCTCCATCAGAAAAAAAGCCAGGCATCTCCCTCCAACATAAACATAGGAGGTGTGGAATGTAACACGGTTGATCAGTCATTGGTAGTTTCTACTTAAAGCCTTCATTGTTCTTCATGGGCCTGAACAGAGTCAGCATCTGCTACTTAGTGAGGATTGGCTTCATAAACCATTGATTTTCCATTCCCCCTTATAATCTTAGCATTTTTGTTTCCTTTTTCTACCATCATCTTCACCCCTTTACTTTCATTTCTTCTTTTCTTTGGTATCAATCTGGTTTTGTTTTCCGTTTACTTTCTTGTCAACATGCTCTCGGTCAGTCTTTAAATTTTCTAGTTTTATCTTGTGCTTCTTCAGTTGGCATAGTTTCTTTGCCATTGGTCCCCAACGTCATTTTAGCATCAACTTTGAGTGCATCTGACCCACCTACTTTTGCTTTTTTCAATGCATTTTCTTTTCTTGGTTTTCTTATTTTGGTGCTCAGATCTACCTCCCCTCTGTTCTCCTGTGCATCGAGAATCTTATCAGTGTGTACTTTGGAGCTTTGTGTCTTTGCTTACGCACTTTCCTCATCTTTATTGGTGTCTTCATTATCTAGCCCAACTTTTTCTCTTTACTCTTGTTACCTCTATGACTCCCCAATTCTTCATCCCTTCCTATTTCACTTCCCTCTTTAGTAATAGTCTCCACCAACCTCTTCTCTACTGTGGTTCCTTTCTTTGTAGTCTCCCTTTCTATTTCCTGACCCTCCCGATTACTATGATTTGGGTTTCCAAAAAGTTTTGCCTCCTTTTTTGTAGCATTCCCTTTCCTCACCTCTAACATCTATAGCATTGAATCTGATCTTCCTCCTACAACTTTTATATGCAGCTCCACGTTCTTGCTATCTATTTGGTCATCTAGATGATGCTCGAATCCAACTTCCCCATTCTGACATTACCTCCTTACTTTCTTTGTTGCAATCCCTTCAAGTATGTCCCAACCTACCACAATCATAGAATAAGTTAGGGAGGCTTTCATACCTTAGATCAATGTTTATTAGCTTCCTTTGTACATCCTTCATCAGTTTCTTTGTCTTCAATGGTTTCTCATCAACACTTTTGACCTTCTGGCCCTTGTTGATTTGATTTTTCTTGCATCTAGCTCGAACACTCTTCCCACTTTGTTTGCAATAAAAGTGAGCACCTTGTCTGATCTATACCCCATGAGTAGATTTTAGAACATGATCTAGAAAGTTGCTTCCTTGAACTCCATTTCATAAGGTTGTTCGTCAACAATAACCCCCTTCACTCAAAACATACTGTTTCAAAGGTGCACGACACACTCTCCCCAATTTTTTTTATCTTTTTCACACCAAATTGAATCACCAGTACACCGTGTTCGATTTGTTGAAAGGTATACCTTTGTTTCAGATTCCATATTTGTAGGAGAATGCATTGAAGATCATTTAAGTTGAAAGGTCTACCTGCTAACATTTCCCCCACAAGGATTCTATCATTTTCTCCTTTTCTATTTTGCCATCTCCTTCTATGAATGCCTCCACTTCATTTTCTACCTCTACGATTTGGATAGACTCATATTGCCTTACTAGATCTTCAGCGATAATTTTCTTTCTAACTTTTGACTTTTGGTACTCAAACCACTGGAGTCTCCACCAAGAAGAACAAAACCCAAGTCGTCGCCACTGGTGGGAATTGACCTAGCCCTACCTCAATCGTCTACACGGGAGCACCAAACCATCGGGAGGGAACTTCTATGAACCAAAACATAAGATATAGCAACTGAGTCGACCTAGTTAACCAATTTGTAGGGAAAGGTGGAAGGATCAAAATCATACCACCAACTCTTACAAATTGAAAGAACACATGTAGATTCACATCGGGTCCTAAAGACTCTGATAATCATAACATCAAAAAACAAACAACAACTTCTACCAAAAATCAATATTCACATTAATTAAACTCAACAAGGTCTAGAATAATTGGGTGGCTACATAAATAACATAAACCATCTTGCAAAAAATATACTTGAAATAGAATAAACATTATAAAGCAATCTAATACAAGAAAGAAAACCATTAAAACATTTAAACTGCATTCAAGAGAAGTCCTTTTTAGTAGACCACCTAGTCCGTCAAGAACCAAACAACATGAGCTCTCATCAGAAGAACAGCTTGGACACACTACTTTAATACACAAACCCAATAGAAGAAGAAAATAAACCATTGGCATTTAAAATGGAATTGGTCAGAGCAAGAAGATCATTTTTTAATCAAATTCATAACAATTCAACTATTTAATTTCATCGAAGTTTACTATGAAATATAATTTCAATTTAGAAGTTACAAATTCTTGACAAAGTAGTGACATGAGTATTGAAGTCTTTTACCAAACACCTTTGGTCCTTCTTGTTTGTCATTGGTTTTCTAATATTTCTACTTGTGTTTAGTTGCGAAGCAATGAATGAAGTCCACCATGCCAATGGTCATCTTAACAAATTATATTAGATAAGGCTTTGAGATCATGCCTGGTTAATAATGGAATGATGACATTGTTTTATTTACTTCGATCGAGGTGATTTATCATCATTTGATTTGAAATGAATGAGGATACCCAACTTATTATTGATAGAGAAACCACTAAGGAAGAGTGACATGATTGAGATTGAATGCTTTGAATGGTTTATAGGGGAAAGGGAGAAGCAAAACCTACACAAAGGTAAGTCATCGAGAATATGTCTTGACTATAGCATATACACATATATTTATTAATCATGATAAAGATGATACTACTAATCACATCATCAGATATTGGAAACAACTTAAACTGACACATCATTATGAATGACTACATACAATGTATCCTTTTGAATAAGCACCAATGCCCCAAACACTTCATCATGATTGAGATTTTATTTCCTTTAATATGCCATGCATACTCCTAGAAGGAGGATAAGTATGTCTACATGTTAAATAATAGGGGACTATTCTAAAACAAAAGAATCCTAAATTCCAGTTATTATAGATGATACAATGATTAACCATGATCAATTATTCGAATTCTCAAGATTAACTCCTCCATGTCTCCTACATCAAACTTGTATCCAAAGGAAGATTGAAGGAATATTATTGAAAATCACTTAGTGAACTTTGATATTGCATTAGATGCAAAGTCAATATTTCCCTAATGATTTTGCCATAGTACTAACAGATTATGTTTTAGATATACATTCATAAATAAATATTTGACCTTAATTGAAAAGGAAAGTTTATTATTTCTTGATACAAAACTCATTATAGAAATTTGATGTTTGGGGTGGACCTAGCAAGAGAGGAAGAAATGGCTAATTTAATGCATCATTCACATGTAACACCTCTTACTCAAGGAAAAATGCTATCAATGGTTAGAACCAATGTCATGAGGGAGTTTTATTTGGGTTTTATATAACCTATGTAATATAATTGTTTCTTTGTAACATTATCACAATATGGAGTTATATTGTATCATCCCTGACCTGGGTTATGAGTTATCCCTAGGAGTTTTGCATAAATATGTAATTAAACACTTGTGATTATCCCCTGGCATGTAATTAAGTTCCTGAGGAACATACATTTCCCAATTATGTCCTTTATAAAAAATGGTTTAGTAATGTTTTGTTATGTAGGGACCTATGTGCAAATTACCCAAGTAGAAGGGTTAACTTGCAATTTTCACATGTCGAGATGTTACTCTAATGATGAGACATCATATGGGTGAATATGATGAGGTTTGATAGATTCTCCAGAGCTTGGGCATCAAGATGCAGCTCGTGGAGAAATCATGGTGCTTGAAACCCTAATTTTGGTGTAAAGTGCAATTTACCCAAAATGTGGGGTGTAACTTGTAAATATTATCTTGTGGGACCCTTGACATCTTTGAGAGTAGAAATGATGAAAGGGGCTCTTCAAATAATTAATCAGATAAGATAAATAACCTTTGTAACATAATCACCCAATTATAAGTGATGCAACCCTTATATATGTGTGCCTTAGTGATAGGATGACTTTCCTTGCCATTGGACCTTTGTTTTAATAAGAAGTTCACCTAGAGAAGGAAGAGGGACGTGAAAGAAAGTAAGGAGGGACCTAGATGAGAAATGGAGAAAACTAGAGGTCCTTATGATGAAACTAGCCCAAGCTATATAAACCACCTCCTTTGCAACCAAGTGAACGTACCCCTTCACTCTTTCTTTCACCACCTCATTTGGTCCATCCAAGGCAGAGATTGGGAGCTAGAGGAGACGACCAACTTGTTCCAAAGTAAGGGATACCCTCTTCTAAGCTCGGATTCATGGAGGAAAGTGAAGTACACAGTTGGTTTTATGGTTGTCTCACTAGGGTTTCTTGTTCTAGCCGATCTTCCTCAACTTTTCTTGGAGTAAAGTCCTTGGCCGACCAGTGGAGCTCAAGTTTCCATTAAAGACTTGAGATCTTGGGAGCTTAGAGCTCTAGGAATGTCCATAAGGCGGGTTTTATATCTCTAAACCTCTTGCTTTCATAATGCATATACTTGTTCATACTTGTAGTGGTTAGTCCTTCTTCTTCCCAACCTTCCTTGCCTTCTTGCAAGCAAACCATGGAGAAACCAACCTGTCTTGAGGTTGAAGACATTGGGCGTGAATATTGAGGTGACATTACCAAATGACCTTGGACCATTTGGTCCAAACGGTTTGCAAACCGTTTGAAATCAAACGGTCTCACAACCGTTTGATTTCATGCGGTCTTGCAAGACCGTTTGGAATCAAACGGTCTCAAGACCGTTTGGTAGGGTTGACCAAGGGAAGACCGTTTCGAGGTCTTCTGTACACATGTCGAATCAAAAGCCTACAAAGAATTGAAACCTAATTGCAAACCAATCACAAGTTGAAGGCACCTCAACCCTCTAAACCCTAATCGGTTGAAATTGTTGATTTCAATGACCAATTTTGGTGAACTTTAGGTTGAATGGTCCAAATGGTCTCAAGGCCATTTGGGGGTTCACTCAAATGGTCTCAAGACCGTTTGGTGACAACCCAATACCGTTTGGAGGTATAGGGTTAAGGTAATTTTATCAATTGAGGGTCCAATCACAGTAGGTTGTTGAATTAAATAAAAGTGTTGATTTTAAACCTAATTAGGGTTCAACCCATATCAACTTGACCTAGATTTTGGTGTAACCTTGGGCAAACGGTCTCAAGACCGTTTGGAGGGTGTCCAAACCGTCTCAAGACCGTTTGGGCCAGGTTTGGGCCCAATTGAGTGCCAATTGATGGGTTCAACTCCAATTAGACTTGCGATTATCAATGTTGATGGTTAATTGCATACAAACCCTAATTCAATCGATTTCAACCTCAATTGGTTAGCAATTGAGGGTCAATTGAATGTCCAATTAGTTGAGGATAACCCTAATTAACTCAATTGACAAGTGGTTAGCAAGGATGTGACCAATTGGAGGCTTCAACATGGAAAACCCTAATAGATTACAACCTTGGATGCACTTTTGAGGTCCATGCGGTTTTGAGCCCATTTTGACCAAACGGTCTCAAGACCGTTTGGGTCCAAACAGTCTCAAGACCGTTTGGGCTCAAATGACCTCAAGGTCATTTGGATCCAATCGATCTCAAGGTCGATCCATTTCAAACAGTTTCAAAGTCAACACATCCAAACGTTCAACACATCCATGCGGTCTTGGTGACCATGTGGTCTTGGTGATCAAAGTGTCCAAACGGTCAACGCCCCCAAATGGTCTCAAGACCGTTTGGAGGTTGAGGGGTGAAACAGTTTGGAGACTTTTAGGGCAGTTTTTTCTCAATCGTTTGAAGGTGTAATTGGTCCAATGGTTGTCTAATCTAAACCCTAATGTTACCCTAAATCATTAAGGGAATAAGTGATTAATAGATTGAACCATGTGGTGATTGAAGGTGTACATTACCAATATGCCCTTGAAGGGTTCAAGTAGGTGATACACTTGTTCAACCAAACCCTAATGACTTGATAATGGTGAATTAGACTATGTTAATCAAAATTGACTTGTTCTAACCTAAGCTAGAGTGATGTAGTCACCACCTATTAGTAAGAGGAGAGAGAAGGTCCCCTATATAGTTGAAAATTCAAATAAAGTACCTTCAATGTACATGAATGTGCATGATTAGGGTATGATCCACCTATGTGAGATCATGAAAACCCTAATTATGATAATTGATGAATCTTAACCCAATTTGAAGACATCAAGAATGATAATCTCATACATGGTAATGCCATGAGTCCTATTCCTTATGAAGTGGATAGTAAACCCTAATTCTAGGGTTGTGACATGTTGAATGAATAGTAAACCCTAATTGCGGATGATACGATGAATGTTATTTCTGCTCTATAATTGTTGTCCTGGAGATAAATTGTTTATTGTTATTAGTTGAATTGACTATGTTGGTTCTCATGAGAGGTAATCATAACCAAGTGAGGGTTATGACACTATAATCATCAAAGCATGTTTTAGGCTTTGTGGATAGTGATATATGCTATGATTGCCTGAGTCAAGTTGCACACATGAGAATGATGGGCTGTGAGAGCCATGAGTAACATCAGGGTCATGCTAACTAGATGACCTGTGATGATTTGACATCCTGTGGATAGTTGATGTGAACTGAACTTGGTACATGTAGTGTTCTTCTATTATTACTGTGTTTGGTAGTTAATTTCTTGGAAACCTGCTTGATGATAAAAGAATATTGAAATGTACCTAACTAATAAAGTATAACCATATCATGTAGAGCCCTGATCATAGATCCATCATTGTCAGGTGTTAAATGATGGTGAAACAGGTTTTCCTAAGGGAACTCCTGGAGCACATACTTTTGAGTATGTGGGGGTTATGGACGCGCATATCCTTACATCCTAGTGTAGGGGTTGATGTGGATGTATCGTAATCCACCAGCACTACACTATGTGTTTATGCCGGGTTGATGTAATACTAATCACCTGAGGAATCTGTTATGCCACATTGACGAAGATAAACATGAAATCTTTCGATGGTGAAGAGAGTACAGAACACCACTGTGAATCTAATAGCGAAGGACCACAATACCCTGGTGAGGTATAGTAGCAGAGACACTAGATGTCCTGCATATTGATCCTCAACCTGACTGAGGAAGTTGAAGGTCATGAGAATCCGGCTCTTTCGATGACCTAGTATGATACCGAGGCGACTTAGTAGTGGTCGATTGGAGTATGAGCAGTATACCTCATCTCCACAGGGCATAATGTTGTATGTAAAACGTAACCAGCCGAGTAGCATATCTGCTTAGGTTGAACCACGAGGAACAATGCTTGGTATTAGTTTGATTATAATGTTTCAGTTAAAATATCTAGATTGCATGTTCTTCATATCCTACTTAGAAGTAAATGTTGTTTTATCTACTCTTAAACCTGCTCTTGTAGGATAAACCACCTTGCTTATGTTGTTTCCCTTTTCTAGTAAGCTTCTGGCGAAGAGTTATAACTCTCGCTGGGACAATTATTTGTAATTGTCTCACCCCGTAGACTTCAACCTTTTAGGTGGTCATCGAGGATGAAGGAACCAGCCTGCAGGAGAGCAGTACCAGGAACAGCATTAGGGGCAGCAGTGAGCCTCAGGTGGATACCTTGGTTGTGCACTCAGTTAGTTAGAAAGTCCTATGTCATCTCTGTACACTCAGGTCCCGGGAGTTAGATGATCTGAGATTTTGAATTTTGGGAGTTTTGAGAATTTTGTACATGCTTGTATATGATCACTCAAGAAGTGACTTAACAGAGATGTAAACTATTTATCGTACCTTTATGACAGTTTTTCTCGTGTCTTCTAGATCTTTCCTTGAAAAGTTTTAATTTTTCGTGATTTTTCGCATTCTGCCGTTAATCGAATCGTTTTCCGCTGAGTTTGTTTCATGATTTGGAGATCAGAGCCCACAATTAAGTGGTATCAGAGCTAGGTTCATTGAGTCTATAGAGACATAGGACTTAGGGTGTCGAGTCTATCCTTAGTGTTCCTTCTTATCTAATAGAGTCTTCTGCTCCTTAGGAGAAGAAGATATATAAGGATGTCTGAGACACATGAGGAGTATGAGGGTGAGAGTAGCGTGGGTGCACCTCGAGACGAGGCAAGGAGTCCAGAGATGGAGTAGCCAGTACCGGGGCCACCCGTCCAGCCACCCCCATTTGACCCGGCTGATATGGCGAACCCAGATGTTCAAGCTTTGTTGGGGCAGTTCTTGGCTTCCATGACATGTATCACCGAAAGGATGCCCATGCCTGCACCTAGGGCACCTGTTCAGCATGAGGGACATAGTGTCAGGAAGACGTTCGAGCGGATTCGCAGAGTCGGAGCGACCGAATACTTCGGCACAGCTGATCTCGCAGATGCGAATTTATGGTTGATCGAGTTGGAGAAGGCTTTTAGAATCCTAACCATCCCCGAAGCTGAGAAGGTGAGACATGCTGTCTATCTTCTCAAAGGAAGTGCTGGCCACTGGTGGAACATGGAAGAGCAGAAGAGGCCTGGAGTAGAGGTTTCATGGGAAGAGTTCCGCCGAGAGTTTGTTAACAGATACTTCCTAAAGACCTTCCTGGATGAGAAGATCTCTCAGTTCGAAAGATTGAGACAAGGTATGATGAACGTTAGCAAGTACGGGGCTATGTTCATGGAGCTACTATGGTTCTGTCCGCACATGGCTGCCGTAGAAGAAGAAAGGATCAGAAGGTTTGAGAAGGGTCTGAATGACGACTTGTCTACTCCCGTGTCCGCTCTAGAGAATCGAGAGAGATTCACTGCCTTCGTTGAGTCAGTCCGAAGGATAGAAAGATCGATAGTCGAGAAGAGGCAAACCCACAAGAGGTATCCGTAGTTCCAGGCATCTTCATATACAGACTTTAAGAAGCCTAGATCTTCTGCACCTAACCCTCCACCACCCAGATCTAGCCCTCAGACTCAGTGGTCCCAAAGTACAGGTAGAGGACAGAGTCTACCGCCACAAGAGACTCACAGTTCGACATCGGTGTCGGTCACAGGACCCGCTAGGCCACAGCAAGACAGAAGCTGCTACAACTGTGGGAAGGTTGGTCATCTGATGAAGGATTGTAGGTCCAGGCCTGTCAGTGTGACATAGCCTCAGAGATAGAGTCAACAGGGATCACAGAGAAGACAGTTCCAGGGAACATCTAGGGGACGTGGAAAAACGTCCCAAGCCGGATCTTCAGCACCAACCCAACCTCAGGCAACGACGAGGTTCTATGCGATGAACCCACCAGATGCAGTGGTCAATCCTCGGGTTGTGGCAGGTCAGATGGAACTTTTATATTCTGATATGTATAAATCTTGTGTGGTATCTGTTTTGATTGACCCGGGTGCTACGCACTCCTTTATCACTCGAAGAGTGATTCGTAACTGCTTTATGACAGTTAGACATAGGGCTGATAGCTTGTTGCTTCAGACCCCGTTGAGTGGGTCTGCTGTGTTGCGGGAGGTATGCTCTCCCTTCACCCTTTTCTTTTCTGATCATCGCATTCAAGTGGACCTTATACCACTTGATATGCAAGGATTTGATATAATCCTTGGGATGGATACCTTGGAAAGGTATAGAGTTGTCTTGGATTGTGAATCCAAGCAGGCTGTGTTTGCTGATGATAACAACACATGGATCTTTCAAGGAGAGAGAAAGATTCTGCACACCTGCCTTGTGTCAGCTATGGTTGCTGAGAAGTTGATGAGGCAAGGATGTCATGCATTCTTAGCCCATGTGGTAGACACTACCATGGAGAGCCCCACCCTTGCTGAAGTCGCTGTTGTTAGGGAATTCGAAGACATATTTCCTAAAGAACTTCCTGGTGTACCACCACCTCGGGAAATTGATTTTGAAATCAACTTGATCCCAGGTACACAACCCATAGCCCAGACACCGTATAGGATGGCGCCTGCTGAGATGGAAGAACTGAAGAAATAGCTTCAAGAGTTGCTTGAGAAGGGCTTCATCTGAATGAGCACTTCACCTTGGGGTGCTCCGGTCTATTTTGTTAAAAACAAAGACGGATCAATGCGGTTATACATCGATTACAGACAACTTAATAAAGTAACAATAAAGAATAAGTACCCTCTGCCAAGGATTGATGATCTCTTTGACCAGTTGCGTGGTGCGTCCGTCTTCTCGAAGATAGACTTGAGGTCTGGTTATCATCAACTCCGTATTAAGGACAGTGACATACCCAAGTCTGCCTTTAGGACAAGGTATGGTCACTATGAGTTCACAGTTATGTCGTTTGTACTAACTAATGCACCAGCTGCATTCATGGAACTAATGAATAGAATCTTCCGACCCTTTCTTGATCAGTGCATTGTCATCTTCATAGATGACATTATGATCTATAGTAGAGATGCTCAGCAGCATGAACAGCACCTCCGCCAAGCTTTTACCTTGCGAAGAGAACATAAGTTATATGTTAAGTTCAATAAGTGTGAGTTTGGGTTGCCAGAGGTATCTTTTCTTGGGCATGTGATATCTGCCTTGGGAATTCGTGTTGACCCCAAAAAGGTAGAATCTATTCTAAAGTGGGAACAACCGAAGACACCGACGGAGGTTCGTAGTTTCTTAGGGTTAGCTGGCTATTACCGAAGGTTCATTAATAACTTCAGTTCCATAGCCCTACCCTTGACGAAGTTGACCCGGAAGGATGTTCTCTTTGTTTGGAGTGATAAGTGCCAGCAGTCTTTTCAGCTGTTGAAGGAGAGGTTGACAAGTGCACCCGTACTTGTGTTGCCTGAGCAAGGCAAGGGATATGTGGTTTTCTGTGATGCCTCCAAGAATGGACTCGGGTGTGTGGTGATGCAGGAAAAGCAAGTGATTTCTTTTGCTTCCCGATAGCTTAAGAAACACGAGGAGAACTATCCGACACATGACCTGGAGTTGGCAGCTGTAGTTCATGCCTTGAAGATCTGGAGACATTATCTCTATGGAGAGACGTTTCATATTTTCACAGACCACAAGAATCTTAAGTACATCTTCTCGCAGCATGAACTTAACATGAGGCAACGTTGCTGGATGGAGTTAATCAAGGACTACGATTGTACGATAGATTACCATCCAGGGAAGGCCAATGTAGTTGTGGATGCTCTAAGTAGGAAGTTAGCAACACCATCCTCTGATAGGGCACATCTAAACTCTTTGGTATGCCCTAGGAGAGATATGCTTATCTCTTTAAGACAAGACAATGTACAGTTGAAGGTGTTGTGGATTTCCAAGTTGTTGGCTGAGATGCATATCAAGCCTACCGTAAGAGAGCAGATTAGAGAGGCACAACTAGTTGATGCTACGGTGCAACAGATCAGGTCGGAGTATGATGATGAGAAAAGAGATGGTTTTCATGACTCAGAGGACCAGGTGGCATGTTATCATGGTAGGATGATAGTACCAGATGTGGATGACGTGAGGAAGCTAGTCCTGGAGGAAGATCATTCTTCGATGTATGCCATGCATCCCGGAAGCACCAAGATGTATCGAAACTTAAAAGATATGTATTGGTGGCCTAGGATGAAGAAGGATGTTGCTGAGTTTGTTCTGAGGTGTCTTGTGTGCCAGTAAGTGAAGGCTGAGTACTAGAAGCCTGCAGGAACAATGCAACCTTTACCCATACCATAATGGAAGTGGGACCATGTGACCATGGACTTTGTTGTTGGCCTACCTAGAACCAGCAAAGGACATGATTCCATCTGGCTAATTGTTGATAGGTTGAAAAAGACAACGCATTTCTTGCCTGTCAAAAGAACCTATTCTGCTGAGAAGTTGGCACAATTGGATGTTCAGGAGATAGTGAGGCTACATGGAGTTCATGTTACCATAGTATCTGATAGAGGTCCCCAGTTTACGAGTTGTTTTTGGGAGTGACTGCATAGAGCTTTAGGCACCCAGTTGAGGTTTAGTACAACCTTTCACCCACAGACTGATGGGCAGTCGGAGAGGACTATACAGACCTTGGAGGACTTGTTGAGAGCATGTGTTCTCTAGTTTATGGGGAGTTGGGACCTACAACTAAGCTTGATAGAGTTCGCCTATAACAATAGCTATCAGCATAGCATTGATATGTCACCTTATGAATCTTTGTATGGTAGGCATTGTAGATCACCAGTATGTTGGTATGAAACTAGTGAATATCAGTTGATAGGCCTTGAAATTGTGCAGCAGACTACAGAGAAGATCAAGGTAATACAACAACAGATTAAGGCTGCACAGGATAGACATAAGTCGTATGCTGATAAACGTCGTAGACCCTTAGAGTTCCAGGTTGGAGACAGGGTGTATCTCAAGGTCTCGCCATGGAAAGGAGTTCTGAGGTTTGGAAGGAAAGGAAAGTTAGCTCCTCGGTTCATGGGGCCTTATCCAATCATTGAACGAGTTGGAAAGGTAGCCTATAGACTTGAGTTACCCCCAAAGTTGCAGAGGTTACACCCTGTGTTTCACATTTCCATGTTAAGGAAATGTCACCCGGATACCGAGTCAGTTCTACAACCTATGGAAGTAGAGTTGAATGATGATATAACCTATGAAGAAGGACCAGTATCGATCCTTGATAGCAGAATTAAAAAGCTAAAGAAGAAAGAAATAAGCCTTGTGAAAGTCCTCTGGAATCATCGTGGTGTTGAAGAAGCCACTTGGGAACTAGAGGAAGAAATGAGGAGGAAATACCCTGCTCTTTTCTCTTAATACATCTAATCGATTTCGGGGACAAAATCCTTGTAAGGGGTGGATGATTTGTAACATCCCTGACCTGGGTTATAAGATAACCCTAGGAGTTTTGCATAAATATGTAATTAAACGCTTGTGATTATCCCCTGGCATGTAATTAAGTTCCCGAGGAACATACATTTCCCAATTATGTCCTTTATAAACAATGGTTTAGTAATGTTTTGTTATGCAAGGACCTATGTCCAAATTACCCAGTTAGAAGGGTTAACTTGCAAGTTTCACATGTTGAGATGTTCCTCTGATGATGAGACATCATATGGGTGAATATGATGAGGTTTGATGGATTCTCCAGAGCTTGGGCATCAAGATGCAGCTCGTGGAGCAATCCTGGTGCTTGAAACCCTAATTTTGGTGTAAAGTGGAATTTACCCAAAATGTGGGGTGCAACTTGTAAAGAGTATCTTATGTGACCATTGACATCTTTGAGAGTAGAAATGATGAAAGGGACACTTCAAATAATTAATCAGATAAGATAAATAACCTTTGTAACAGAATCACCCAATTATAAGTGATGCAACCCTTATATATGTGTGCCTTAGTGATAGGATGACTTTCCTTGCCCTTGGACATTTTTTTTAATAAGAAGTTCACCTAGATAAGGAAGAGGCACGTGCAAGAAAGTAAGGAGGGACCTAGATGAGAAATGGAGAAAACTAGAGGTCCTTATGATGAAACTAGCCCAAGCTATATAAACCACCTCCTTTGCAACCAATTGAACGTACACCTTCACTCTTTCTTTCACCACCTTGTTTGGTCCATCTAAGGCATAGCTTGGGAGCTATAGGAGACGACCAACTTGTTCCAAGGTAAGGGATACCCTCTTCTAAGCTCGGATTCATGAAGGAAATTGAAGTACAAGGTTGGTTTTATGGCTGTCTCATTAGGATTTCTTGTTCTAGCCGATCTTCCTCAATGTTTCTTGGAGTAAAGTCCTTGGCCGACCAGTGGAGCTCAAGGTGCCATTAAAGACTTGAGAGATTGGGAGCTTGGAGCTCTAGGAATGGTCATAACGCGGGTTTTATATCTCTAAACCTCTTGCTTTCATAATGCATATACTTGTTCATACTTGTAGTAGTTAGTCCTTCTTCTTCCCCAACCTTCCTTGCCTTCTTGCAAGCAAACCATGGAGAAACCAACCTGTCTTGAGGTTGAAGACGTTGGGAATGAATATCGAGGTGACTTTACCAAACTACCTTGGACCATTTGGTCCAAACGGTTTGCAAACCGTTTGAAATCAAACGGTCTCACAACCGTTTGATTTCATGCGGTCTTGCAAGACCGTTTGGAATCAAACGGTCTCAAAACCGTTTGGTAGGGTTGACCAAGGGAAGACCATTTGGAGGTCTGCTGTAAACATGTCGAATTAAAATCCTACAAAGAATTGAAACCTAATTGCAAACCAATCACAAGTTGAAGGCACCTCAACCCTCTAAACCCTAATCGGTTGAAATTGCTGATTTCGATGACCAATTTTGGTGAACTTTGGGTTGAAGGGCCCAAACGGTCTCAAGACCGTTTGGGGGTTTACTCAAACGGTCTCAAGACCGTTTGGTGACAACCCAAGACCGTTTGGAGGTCTAGGATTAAGGTAATTTGATCAATTGATGGTCCAATCACAGTAGGTTGTTGAATTGAATAAAAGTGCTGATTTTAAACGTAATTAGGGTTCAACCCGTATCAACTTGACCTAGATTTTGGTGGAACCTTGGGAAAACGATCTCAAGACCATTTGGAGGGTGTCCAAACGGTCTCAAGACCGTTTGGGCCACGTTTGGGCCCAATTGAGTGCCAATTGATGGGTTCAACTCCAATTAGACTCGCGATTATCAATGTTGATGGTTAATTGCATACAAACCCTAATTCAATCGATTTCAACCCCAATTGGTTAGCAATTGAGGGTCAATTGAATGTCCAATTAGTTGAGGATAGCCCAAATTAACTCAATTGACAAGTGGTTAGAAAGGATGTGACCAATTGGAGGCTTCAACATGGAAAACCCTAATCGATTACAACCTTGGATGCACTTTTGAGGTCCATGCGGTTTTGAGCCCATTTGGACCAAACGGTCTCAAGACCATTTGGATCCAAACGGTCTCAAGACCGTTTGGGACCAAACGGTCTCAGGAACATTTGGGTCCAAATGGTCTCGAGACCGTTTGGGCTCAAACGACCTCAAGGTCGTTTGGATCCAATCGATCTCAAGGTCGATCAATTTCAAACGGTTTCAAAGTCAACAGATCCAAACGGTCAATGCATCCATGCGGTCTTGGTGACCATGTGGTCTTGGTGACCATGCGGTCTTGGTAGTCAAAGTTTCCAAACGGTCAACGCCCCCAAAAGGTCTCAAGACCGTTTGGAGGTTGAGGGTTGAAACCGTTTGGAGACTTTTAGGGTTGTTTTTGCTCAGTCGTTTGAAGGTGTAATTGGTCCAATGGTGGATTAATCTAAACCCTAACGGTACCCTAAGTCATTAAGGGACTAAGTGATTAATAGATTGAACCATATGGTGATTGAAGGTGTACATTACCAATATGCCCTTGAAGGGTTCAAGTAGGTGACACACTTGTTCAACCAAACCCTAATGACTTGATAATGGTGAATTAGCCTATGTTCATCAAAATTGACTTGGTCTAACCTAACCTAGAGTGATGTAGTCACCACCTATTAGTAAGAGGAGAGAGAAGGTCCCCTATACAGTTGAAAATTCAAATAAAGTACCTTCAATGAACATTAATGTGCATGATTAGGGTATGATCCACCTATGTGAGATCATGCAAACCCTAATTATGATAATTGATGAATCTTAACCTAATTTGAAGACAACAAGAATGATAATCTCATACATGGTAATGCCATGAGTCCTATTCCTTATGAAGTGGACAGTAAACCCTAATTCTAGGGTTGTGACATGTTGAATGAATAGTAAACCCTAATTGAGGATGATACGATGAATTTTATTTCTGCTCTATAATTGCTGTCCTGGAGATAAATTGTTTATTGTTATCAGTTGAATTGACTATGCAGGTGCTCATGAGAGGTAATCATAACCAAGTGAGGGTATGACACTATAATCATCAAAGCATGTTTTAGGCTTGGTGGATAGTGATATATGCTATGATTGCCTGAGTCAAGTGGCACACATGAGAATGATGGGTTGTGAGAGCCATGAGTAACATCAGGGTCATGCTAACTAGATGATCTGTGATGATTTGACATCCTGTTGATAGTTGATGTGAACTGAAATTGGTACATGTAGTGTTCTTCTGTCATTACCGTGTTTGGTAGTTAATTGCTTGGAAACCTACTTGATGATAAAAGAATATTGAAATGTACCTAACTAATCAAGTATAACCATATCATGTAGAGCCATGATCATAGATCCATCATTGTCAGGTGTTAAATGATGGTGAAACGGGTTTTCCTAAGGGTACTCCTGGAGCACATACTTTTGAGTATGTGGGGGTTATGGACGCACATATCCTTATGTCCTAGTGTAGGGGTTGATGTGGATGTATCATAATCCATCATCACTACACTATGTGTTTATGTCGGGTTGATGTATCACTAATCACCCGAGGAAACTGTTATGCCACATCGATGAAGATAAACATGAAATCTTTCGATGGTGAAGAGAGTACAGAATGCCACTGTGACTCTAATAGGGAAGGACCAAAATACCCTGGTGAGCTATACTAGCAGAGACACTAGATGTCCTTAATATTGATCCTCAACCTGACTGAGGAAGTTGAAGGTCATGAGAATCTGGCTCTTTCGATGACCTAGTATGATACCGAGGAAACTTAGTAGTGGTCAGTTGGAGTATGAGCGGTATACCTCATCTCCACAGGGCATAATGTTGTATGTAAACCGTAACCAGTCGAGTATCATATCTTCTTAGGTTGAACCACGAGGAACAATGCTTGGTATTACTTTGATGATAATGTTTCAGTTAAACTATCTAGATTGCATGTTCTTCATATCCTACTTAGAAGTAAATATTGTTTTATCTACTCTTAAACCCGCTCTTGCAGAATAAACCACCTTGCTTATGTTGTTTCCCTTTTCTAGTAAGCTTCTAGAGAAGAGTTATAACTCTCGCTGGGACAATTATTTGTAATTGTCTCACCCCGTAGACTTCAACCATTTAGGTGGTCGTCGAGGACGAAGGAACCAGCCTGCAGGAGAGCAGTACCAGGAGCAACATCAGGGGCAGCAGTGAGCCTCTAGTGGATACCTTGGTTGTACAGTCAGTTAGTTTGAAAGTCCTATGTCGTCTCTGTACACTCAGGTCCCGGGAGTTAGATGATTTGAGATTTTGAATTTTGGGAGTCTTGATAACTTTGTACATGCTTTTATATGATCACTCTAGAAGTGACTTAACAGAGATGTAAACGGTTTATCGTACCTTTATGAAAGTTTATCTCGTGTCTTCTAGATCTTTCCTCAAAAATTTTTAATTTTTTGTGATTTTTCGCATTCCGCCGTTAATCGAATCGTTTTCCGCTGAGTTTATGTCATGATTTGGAGATCAGAGCCCAAATATATATATATATATACATATATATATATATATTAAAAGATTCACAAAATCATCACAATTTAGTGTTATATAATGTCATCAAGTACTACACATGGTGCATGTAAAATGTGAGTTTCAAATAGGAAATTTTTTTATTCCAGGTTCCCTTTTATAAGGAAAATTAGCAAACACATTGCAATAGATGGCCCAAAGATGGAGAATTACACAAAGATGAACTTGATCTTATCTAATTTTTTGTTTTAATGTAAATTGAAAGAAAATAATTTAAATAATGATGCTTAGGAGACATGGTTAGACTAGAGAATCATGTTCATGCCAAAAAAAAAAATTAATTATTAGCTTGAGTATGATAGACCAAATTATACATAAAAGAAACTTGCATTCTTCTCAAATTTATTATTCCAAACAATGCTAAAATTTAAATTAATTAAGGATTTACCTAATTGAATCTCTATTTTTTTTTTGAAAAAAACAACTCTAATGTTTAGATATCGAAAAAAGAACACATAGCTTCTCATCTGCAAACATATATCTGAAACATCAAGATAAGGAAAGTATACATAAATTGCATTGCACTTACAAGAAATGCCCTTATCTAGTTATATAATTTTCTACTCAACAAATTCTTGTACTACATGATTCCCTAGTTTGAGGCTTGGATCACTATTTGCATGTTCTTGTACTAAATTAGAAAAAAAAAATGGTTAAGGTGTTATAAGTATGAGACAATTTCCTTGAATATATTCCGAGGATGGTCTCCATGTTAAGGGCACACCAAAAAAAGCTGACGATTCTGTTAAAAAGACAAGTTGAGTTTCTAAAACAATCTGAATGAAGAAGGCAAGCTACTTTAGAGAGTTAGTCATACTATTACCAATTCCTACTCATCTATCGACGTTGATCATTTCTCACTAGTATTTTCATCAAGTTACCCAAATGAGGAAAGCAACAAACAATGAAATATTGTTCAATAGATATCACATACATCGTATAAAAACAAGATATTCCTTGTAGTTACCATATTAGAAGAAAGCGACACTATATTATGATCATATATAATATATGAGATTATCCATAAAAAAATTAAATAGAATCAAGTATTATTTTCCTGATGTTAGTATGTTAATATTACTCATATGGTATATAGGCTACTTCTAGGAATAGTGGTCTCCGATCTCACCATGACTACCCCAAATCAATACAAAAGGATAGAGGGAGGAAGAAATAATATCCTATCATGTAGATAGGATGAAAAAGAATCCTTTCTCACACAAACATCATTTAATTTGTTATGGAAAGGCACCATAGATAGAATGGGCGATGAAGGCCTATCAGATATGAATAGCCAAAAATCCACATGTTCTTAGTGACATTATCAACAATAGAGGCTTGGCCTGACGGGTAGGCTAGGAGTGAAGAAATTTTCAATGTTGCATATTTCTTTGTCACACATTCACAGGTGATTTCTAGCAATGTTTGGATTGCAATTATTCCTCGCCCTATTAGCAACATGGTATGGGAATTTTGGAAGGTGGGAGAGAAGCATCAAATTTTCTTTTTCTATGTGATTTGGAGGGTATAGGAAACAATGATTTGAATTAGAGGGGGACTACTTAGAAACATAGTTGACTTGACATGAGCATGTGATGTGCTCATTTAATATCTACCTTTTGCATACTTTCACACACAAATTCAGTTCATTTTTCCCTCCATTTGACTTTTAATCATACTTAATTTGCAAGCTTTTTATTAGTTTTACTCGTTTCATGATTTTGATCACAGGTAACAATGACGATGATGAAATGGGGATAATCCAACCCAAATCCGACCTTAGTTAGATTCCCTGATTAATTGCACTTGATATAGAGTTGATCCTAAAGAAACTGAAAAATACACTGTGTGTGTTATTTAGGACACATCGTGTGTTATTTAATACATGGGGTATAACTTTTTAGGAAGGGAAATTCTCAATGACAAAGCAAAATACATGATTTGTGTTAATTAACACACGACTTGTGTGTTTCTAGAGGATTTCATTCCCGACTACAAACAAAAGACATGGCGTGTTGTTTCCAAGACATGATGTGTTTGTGTGTTCAAAAGACAAATTCAAAGTTCTGTCAACTCACACGACATGTGTTAAATCAAACACAATGTGTGCCATCTGCCCAGATCGACTTCTGTTATAACTACAAGGCATGTATTATCAACAGCATGTCATGTACTCTTCACGAAAGATCTATTCACCTGACAGTTGCATTGAGTGACCCGACATGTCGTCCGAAAGACACACCGTGTCTTTGTTGGTTTCTACATATTTCAAAAACAACCGCCCTTCATTTGAAAGATGAGACCAACCATATGGGGAAATTATCACTCGTCAGTTAGAACACTTCATGACCAAAGAAAGTTGTAGAGCAAGAGAGTGGCAATTTTGGAGGAGAATGTGATGTTTCTTGGGAAAGAACATCCGTTCTTCATCATTTCTCCTTTTCTTCTCCAAGGGTGCATCAGAGATTCTCTACTTCGGAAAAGCTTCTTAGGAGGAAAGAAAGTATGTGTTGTAGTAGCTTCGAGGGTGGAACTACTTCTCAAGTCAGAGTTTTACTCTTTCAACTTTACTCTTTGGTTTCTCTTAGTTTTTCTTCTTTCTAATCATCAAAAAATCTAAAAATTGTGACCTTTCCTTGTTTTTCTCTAGATCGTACTATTAAAGACACCGTGTTCACAAGTTAGAAATTGAGTTTTAAACCCCAATCCCCAACATCTATGTTTGAGCGCCCTCCAGTCATTTCCTCTAGATCTTCTATGCCACTGCTCTTTCTCTAATTGATGATAGTGAGTCCCGCACACTGCCCCACGTTGTCGTCACCTCTACTAGATGTTGCTCCTCTCCACTCTCTACTCATCGCGCCAAACCTCAGCTCGTCCATGCCACACAAGTAGCCGCCACTATTTTCTCATCCAACCACCAAAGATCCGAAGACATGTCCATGAATGCTCCTCCGTGCAAGATCCTTCACTGACATCACCATGTTCGAGACCTCCAACTCCATTTGTCATTTGTTGTTCACCAAGCAAGCAAGCAACACCATCAAGACCAAAGCCCACATCAGACCCAACAATCACTAATTTGGAGTTCATCACTAGTGTGTGAACACACCATGACAAAGCAATAACACATCATGCAAGGTCATCTTCCCCAACCTTCTATTTTTCCCAATCTACAGAAGATGTGTCATGTTTCAAAACACACTATGTGTTGTTGTTCATTTCCCTTGAGCCTGATCAACTAGAAGACACATCATGTGCAGAAAAAGACACATCCTGTAGTAGAATTCTGAATCTTAACTTGAGCTCCAATGGCTCCAATCAAGAAGGCATCAAAATGCCAATTTGGGGAGTACTCTTCATCAACCCTAGACTATGTCACCACCACCCTGTTTCATGTCATTGAAGAAGAAGATCCCACATATCAATTTCTGATTTCTCATTGGGTTCTTCCTACAATATTTTCTTTTCAGTAGACTATGGAAGCTTTGTGGTTTAAGGATTAAGTCCTTGGTCTTCTAGAAGAGTTGGGACTAAGATATACTTGTTGCATTGTGAGCAACAAAAAGCATCATTCATCATGCATGATCCCTATCTTAGATTTGAGGATGACCCAAAAAAGCATCATGCATGATCCCTATCGTATTATTCATTTTTGTCTTTTGGGTCAAGCTTATAGATTAACATTCAAGGAAGTTTGTGAGGAAATCCAATGCCATTATGGGGGTGGCCTAGCTTATCCTCCTCAGTTCAACAGTGACAAGTTATGGAATGAAATCAGTGATGAGACAAGGCATGAGGCTAAGAAAGCTAGGGGAACAAGCATCCATAATCCTATCTTTCGATATATCCACTGATTATATAGCACCAACATTTTTGCTAAGAAGGAACTCAAGGGGTATGCGGGAAGCAAGACTTATTCTTCCTTTGGGAAATGGTGAATGACTACAAGATCAATGCAACATATATTGTTCTCAACAAATTCTTTGATGTAAAAAGATCTAGAAGAGAGAATCCAGTGACATCATGTGGGGGGTTTGATTACCCTTGTCACCCGCAAGGTGGGTGCTGACTTTACTGGTCTAGAGGGCGCTCTTGGGAGGAACTTGGTGGATACTCAGTTGCTCATATCTTCTAGTCTGCTTGTTTGGGTTGCCAATGATGACACCAAATTTAGAAATTATTTTAATGATGATCGATATATTGACTTTCCTGATTTGGAAGCAATGACCGTGATGAATAAAGACAACTAGAAATGGACTCTTTCTAATTCTGATGAGCATGAGGATGCACCAGATACACCTACTTAAGTTTCCTCCACTCCATCGAATCCTTCCACCAACATGTAGACAAACTATAGATGGTCCACACCCAATGTGCAACACATGTATGGCTAAGTCCAATAGAGGTTTGACCACTTGGACAATCACTTTATTCTTATAAGTTAGTATTATTCTTTTATGCATGACATGATCTAGCAGATGGACATGTGTCACATTTCTCAAGGTCACTACATTAGGCCTTATCCCCACAACCCTCACATCAACCACCCTAGCCTGAGCCATAACCCACTCTCCCAGAGCCAATCCCTATTGACATTCCTGACAATGATGATTTGCTAAACCAGTACTTCCTAGCTGGTCATGATGGTGTTGGCCCTTCATCTTGATCATTCTCCATGTTAGGTAGCCATTTGCCATCACCTTAGATTTGATTGATGTAGTGAGGACACTGTAGATTTCAAGCTTGAGGGGTGCAATCGGTCGGTAATGTAGTTGTAGTTTCTTTAGATTCTTTTTATCATCTTTTCCTTAGTATTTGTTTTAGTTTATGCTTTTCTTATGGGAAATCTAGTATGATATGGGGCCTATCTTGTGTAATGGATTGATTTCCTCCCGTGTTTAACTATCTTGTCCTCCCTCATGAGAAATTACATTTGTGAAAATTGAAAATGGCATGAATAAATGAAATGAAACTTCATGGCCACCAAAATGTGTTTAATATTAGGATTATGTTTTTAGCCTGAACTTTCATCTTTCACATCCTTGATTGCTTAACACATGTAATGGTAACAATTTTTGTGAATAAATCAACTTTGCAACACTACTTAGAACACATGATGCCCTTGTCAAACTCTTAATGTTTTTTCAACCACCCTTTCAATGCAAATTTTCAAATAAAATGAATGGAATCTAGCTAATTTTGCAATTTAGTTAACTCTTCTATGCTTTAGGGAAAACAAGTGAAACCCAATATCATCTATAAATATATCTTGGTTCACTGCACCTTAATTACCCCATGAAAAGATGGCTAAACCACCCACATGTCATACTAGCCCAGTGTAAGTTTGATCAGGCCATGACAGTTAGGTGGTATGTCTTAAAAGAGGGTAAAATACCCCAACCAAATCTCCACATATGAATAAGACTACATTAGAAGTCGAGTGTCGTAACCCATACTCCATTGCCATACCTTTTGGAAAACAAGGAGAGAAAGTTAAAATTTGTTTAACATTGACTAAGATTCCATCATTATAATTTACATCAGTAATAGTTGAGAGATTCATAGCACACTCACTAATTGTTTGGCCTCGTCATCCAAGATCCATTTAGTGTTTCTTACTTGATAGTTTCATTTAATTTTCTACCTCCCCTATTGAACTAATAATCTCTTTCATGGGTGTTTAAGTTGAAATCAAGGCTATGAGTATAAGTCTGTTGATTATGATTGGGTAGGTATCATATTCACCTTGCATTTCATTTGATCTATTCATGAACTTGAAAATTCATTCATTTGTGTTTCTATGCTCTTTTTTCTTAAGAACAATCAATAGTTTCATATTAGGGGAATTACTTGTGCGCATTTCATATCTACTTTATGCACACTTTCACACACAAATTCAGTTCATTTTGCTCTCCATTTTGCCTCTAATCATACTTAGTTTGCTATCTTTTTAGTTTTTTTACTCCTTGCATGATTCTAATCACAGGTACACAATGAAAATGACGAAATGGGGATAACCAAACCCAAATCCAACCTTAGTTAGATTCCCTGATGAATTGCACTTGATATAGAGTTGATCAACGTCGTGCATTATTTAAGACATGACATGCAACTTTCCAGTAAGACAATTCTCAATGACAAAAAGACACGAAGTGTGTTATTTAACACATGATGTGTATGTTTCCAGAGAATTTTATCCTCAGCTGTAGAACAAAAGACACAACATGTCATTTCTATGATATTGCGTGTCTGTGAGTTCAAAAGCCAAAATTCAAAGGTCTATCAACTCACACTGTGTCTGTTAATTCACAAACGACGTGCTCCATCCATCTAGATCAACTTTAGTTATAGCTACATGATGTGTCTTATCAATGACACGCCATGTACTCTTCACAGAAGAGCATTTCACTTGATTGTTGCATTGAGCAACATGGTGGGTCTTCCGAAAGATGCACTCTATATTTGTTATTTTTTGCAGATTTTGAAAACAACTACCCCTCATTTTAAAGATGAGACCAGACATATGGGGTGGTTATCACTCATAATTTGGAACACTTCATATCCAGAGAAAGTTGTAGAGAAAGATAGAGGCAATTTTGGAGAAGAAGGAGAGGTTTCTTGGAAAAAAAACCCCATATTCTTCAACGGTTTCTTCTCCTTTTCTTCTCCAAGGATGCAACAAAGCTTCTCTACTTTGGCAAAGCTTATCGGGAGGGAAGAAAGTTTGAGTTGGAGTAGCTGCAAGGGTGAAACTTCACCGTCAAGCTGAAGTTTTACTCTTTCCACTTCACTTTTTGGTTTCTCTTAGATTTTCTTCTTTCTAATCATGGAAAAAAATGAAAATTGTGACATGTGCTTGTTTTTCTCCATAATGTGTGAGTAAAACTCTCTTTCTTGGGCATGGAAGAGTATCTCCCATGCTATTACATATTTGAATTTGTAATTTATATCTAATGTTAGTTAATTTTCTTCTCAAAGAGTTTCTACATGTTTGTTTGCTTGTATGTTTGACTGACCTTCAAATATGCATGTTTTATGCATCTTATTACAATTGAGGAGGATGTATGAGGGAGTATGGAGTAGATCTTTTGGAAACAATTTGTTGACCATGGGAGTGGATGGGTATTGGTGAGGATCCAAGGTGGCATCGATAAAAGAGTGTTATTTGAAGATGAGAACCATCTCATGTCACCAGGAGGTGCATGAAGATGGCAACCCTCCTTGGAAGTTAATTAGCATGTTCAATTTTGTAGTTGCACATGATATAATGGTATGGAAGTGAAGTCTTATTCTCAAGAACTCCTAAATCTTATCTAAATCCTTTAATTTAGTTCTTGCTCTTGCTAGCTAACAAATTGCAATCAAACTCACTTGTTTGTAATCTGACTTAAATTGTTGAAAGTTAACTCTTTTGCGTCTAGCTAGCCTATCTCTTTGCGGTTCGACCTCGACTACAATTGATCCTATATACTTGCTGGTGATTGAAGCGTTGAGATATATAACATTTAAAATTTGATTGCCTTTGGCAATCAACAACATGCCTGAGAAGTTGTGCCTCAACTTTGTTCCTCTTCACTTTTCAGTTTCCTTGTGTGACTTGGTCGTTGCAACACCTCCTATTTCATAGTCTGCTAGATTTTCTATAAAGAGGCGAGATCACCTCCTTACTAAAATCTAACAGAAAATACACAACATCCATCTTTATATAAAATTTTGAACATGAAGGATGTTGGCATCGTAATTCCATTAAAATAAGCACAAATCAAATACAAAAAAATTCAGTAGCAGCGGAGGAAGGAAAAACTATGATATTACATAGATTTATTTCAAAAGTTCAAAATGTAAAATGGAAAGTAAACTACATGATCTAGTAACCTAGACATCTTGGTAGCACTACTCCTGATCGGATACTCCTTGATCTAGTTGTATCCCTTGTCTTGGCACTGGGTGGTTGGAGTTGTAAAAGTTATCTCTGAATAAGTTACCCCTCGAAAAAGACAAGGTCTAGTGTATGATTTCTATGAGTATTTGACAGAGATAGATAAGGCTACTATTGCCTACAGGCATGCTATTTTGGGCGTTCAGTATCAGATCAGGCCATACTGATATCATATGAACCCAGGAGTCCTCGTAAACCAAGCTAGTGGCGCGGAGGAAAATATTGACAGCCCCCAGGTTCTGACCTTTTCTAGACACCATCACTTTCAACTGTGTGCCCTGGTAAATACCCAACCTAGTTCTAATGACATGCTGTAAATAAGTGAAATCACCTCTCTACTAATAATGGTAAACAAAATCTAATGAATAGCATCGAAATTTAAATTTTTGACTATATTCAATTTAATAGAATGTAAATCAAAATTTTCCCAACAAGGGTATACATGCTTTATTCAAAAAGGGTCTAAGTAGATATAAAATCAACTACATCAATGTGTCTCCAATAAAATAACTTAGCATATAAGTCCATGATAGAAAGATGAACTCCTTTTCCTAGTCTTAGGCTGGTTTACCATGCTCATTTTGTGCACTTTGATCGTAAACCTGGGTTGTTGGGATCACCCAACAAGAGGAAAATAAAGTATGTGTCAAACAAAGGAATAAGGACTCACATAAAGCAAGGTATTGAATGATAAAGAACTACTATACTAAGAGGGTCTAAAGTATGAGACAAGTAAATAAATAAGAATTTTGCCAAGTCAAGTAATAATAAAGTTGCATACATGGTTTAATATGACTACATTATGCTAATATATGGCTGAGGCACCTACCTAACCTCAACCAAAACAAATAGGTGAGGGAGAGTGGTCACATTCCCAAACACCTACAAATATATAAAAGTGGGGAGAGTGGGTACATTCTCCAGGGCTCATGCCCAAACTATGAGTGGTTTGTACTCATGTACACTACATTAGTTAACTAGTCATTCACATCATCATGCTAGAATAATTTAATGGAAGACATAAGAAATTGAAAAATTGCAAGTGGGGTCCAAGACCCAAGAATAATTGAAGTAATGGTGCCACAATAAGTCAATAAAAAGAATAAAGGGTAATACAATGCATCCTTGAAAATATTAGGGTTGGATATCAAAATGTCCAACTGAAGGACAAGTGTTCAAACTCATATATAAATAGGATTGTACATACCTGATTTTCACACATAAAGGTTAACTCGAATAGTGTACTTTGGTCCACAAATTCAACTGTTCATCCTAGAAACACGTTATGTATGTTAGCCAAGTCAAAGTAAACATATTCATTCCTATTATATTTTATATTATTCTTACCCTATTCCCAATCATCTAATGTCATGTTAGGATCCATGATTTTAATCTTTGTTGAGAGAATATGTGATGCTTTATATATATATATATATATATATATATATACATATATATATATCTTTGTTCTAATATGGATCTTGATTGGATCTGATAGTTGAAGCTAGCTTGATCCTCATATTCAGGTTTCCTTTAGCCAACACAAAGGTGTCTCAGGCTAGGACTTTCCTTAAGAACAAACTGGAGATTTGATCTGGAAAGGACATGGCTAGCTCCAATGGCGTGAAGCTCTACACCCTAGCAGTAGGTGCACAACGGGACAAGATGAAGGAGTCGACGACGTTGTAGAAGAGAATGAGTCGATGACATTTTAGGTAACTTGAAAGAGGAAAGAGTCAGAGGGCATTAGGATTAAGTCGGTTTTTGTAGTAGTTTGTTGCTAATGAGGGGTGGCACTTACTATCTAGAAGTGTTGGCATCGAGGGTCGGATGTGTTAGCTATGTTGTTGGCATCGTGGTGTTGCAGATCTAGTGGTTGCCGACGACCGCATCGCTAGCGTCGTGGTGTTTCAGATTTGGTGGTTGTAGATGACGGTGTTGCTAGCATCTTGGTTCTTGCTAATAGGAAGCGTCGAGATTAGAGCTATGGGTTGCGAGGTGGTTTCAACCTCCAACAAAGATAAGCAAGGAGACTGGTGGCCTGTAGATTTCTCTCCGTCTGCATACCTACTTAGACCGAAGAAATTTGCAGGCCTCTAGTCTCCTTGCTCATCTTCGATGGAGGCTACAACCACCTCATAACCCCTAGTTCTGATCTTGATGCATCCTGCCAGCAAGCATCATGACACTAGCAATGCCATCGTCTACAACCTCCACATGTACAACACCATGACGCCATCTTTGGCAACCACCACATTTGCAACACCATGATACATACAACATAGCTAACACATCCGACCCTCAAAGCCAACACCCCTTGACAGTAAGCGCCACCCCTCGTCAGTAACGAAGTGTTGCAACAACTGACTTAATCCTGACTCCCTCTGAATCTTTCCTCTTTCAGATCACCTGAAATGTCGTCGAGTTGTTCTCTTCTACAACATCGTCAACTTCTCCATCTTCTGTCTTTGTGCACCTGCTACAAGGGTGTAGGGCATCAGGATATTGGAGCTAGCCATGTCCTTTCCATATTAGATCTCCACTCTATTCCTAAGGAAAGTTCCATCCCGAGACACCTTTGTGTTGGCTAAAGGAAACCCGACTATGAGGATCTAGCTAGCTTCAACCGTCAGATCCAATCAAGATCAAAGTTTCTCATTCAAGCAACCTGTAAGTAACATATCTTCGAATTGTTTCTTAGTTCAAGATAATTAGTAAGATAAGTGGTATAAGGATAACGACTTATCATACAAGGTTAAGAATATATGTGAATTATTAATAAACCTAGTAATCATATAGAAGTTTGAATGGTTAACCACTCATATATGAATGTATATATTTCCTGGACTATAACCCCAAATATTTAAATTCATCTTATTTTTATGAAGTTAGTTAGGAGTGATATATTAGACAAGATATTGATAATTATTAGAATATGTTAAATAAAGTTACTTTGCAAAATGTGTTCACATTATTATATCATATTGATTTACTTGTATAACATCCTATTAGTTTATACATGTATACATATAGTACTACATATCAAATAATGGTTGTAAGATGAACATGTTGCCTTATTGTAATCTTGAATGTCATGTCTCAACTAATAGTGAAAGATTATATATAAGATGAGTTACATTTTAATAATACACATAATTTATCAAGAATTCTGATAATCATGTTTCAACAAACCCTAGGTACAAAAATACATATGTATGCAATCGATAGTAATTATAAATACAAATATAATTATGGAATGCATCTAACTATATTGTTTTCTTATGAGTTAAATGGTGAAAAAGATAATAATGTGTTTAAGAATGTACTTTGATAAACATATATATATATATATATATATATATATATATATATATATATATATATATATATATATATATATATATATATATCTAGATGACATGTTAGTTGGATCAAAGAATGTGTATATTAGTGAACCTAATAGATATTCATGTGGAATATACTTACACCATGTTAAGCATGATATTAAGAATTATATGGATTCACATTATAGAGAAGAGAATGACATCTTTAAACCTATTGGAAGAATATATATTATTATTCAGATATATATGAGTTACATAGACTTATGTGACTAAAGATGAGTAACTAGAACTAAGATACATATACAGAACATCACATATTCTCTCAACAAAGATTAAAATAATAAATCCTTACATGACATTTAGATGATTGGGAATAGGGTAAGAATAATATAAAAATATACTAGGAATTAATATGTTCACTTTGACGTGGCTAACATACATAATGTGTTTCTAGGATGAAATATTGAATTTGTGGACCAAAGTATACTATTCGAGTTAACCTTTATGTGTGAAAATTAGGTATGTGCAATCCTATTTATATATGATTTGGAACACTTGTCCTTCAGTTGGGCATTTTGATATCCAACTCTAATATTTCCAATGAGGCATTGTCTTAGCCTTTATTCATTTTAATTCCTTCTTAGGGCATCTTTACTTCAATTATTCTAGGGTCTTGGACCCCACCTGTAAGGTATTCAATTTCTTAAATCTTCCATTAAATTATTCTAGCATGATGATGAAAATGACTAATCAACCAATGTAGTGTACATGAGTACAAACCACCCATAGTTTGGGCATGAGTCCTATGGAATGTGACCACTGTCCCCACTTTTATATATTTGTAGGTGTTTGGGAATTTGACCACTCTCCCTCAGCTATTTGTTTTCATTGAGGTTAGGTAGGTGCCTTAGCCCTATATTATCTTAATGTAGTCATATTAAATCATGCATGCACCTTTATTATTACTTGACTTGGCAAAATTCTTATTTATTTACTTTCCTCATACTTTTGACCCTCTTACCATAGTAGTTATTTATTGTGAAATACCTTACTTTATGATTGTCCTTATTCCTTTTTTTGAAACATACTTTATTTTCCTCTTGTTGGGTGATCCCAACCACCCAGGTTTAGGATCAGAGTGCACAATAGGAGCATGGTGAACTAGCCAAAGACTAGGAAAAGGAGTTCATCCTTCTATCATGGAATTATTTGCTAAGTTATTTTATTGGAGATGTATTGATGTAGTTGAGTTTTCCTCTACTTAGATCCTTTTTTTATAAATCATGTACATCCTTATTGGGAAAAATTTTGATGTACCCTTTATTAAATTGAATATATTGAAAGTTTTAACTGCCTCTACTATTCATTGGATTTTGTTTAGCGTTACTAGTAGAGAGGTGATTTCACTTCTTTATATCCTCTGCTAACAAAAGGGAGGCGATGGGTTGTGGGGTTAGAGAAGAGGATAATAGGGAAAGGGGGATTACTTATTAGGTCTTAGAGGAGGAGAATAGAGTGAGAGGATAATGGGTGAGGGGGGGGGGGTCTATCGAGGTTGAAATGGGTGTCACCTGTGAAATTGATCTAATTGGGAGGTAGAGGGTTGTGAAAATTATAGTATTTTCACCTAGTTTAGTTATAAGAGGGGGAGGGAGAGAGGGGATATGATTTGGGAAGCATAATAGTATGTATTAATTGAAATATATAGTTAATTGTGTAGCAATTATAATTAACTAAATTTATTTTATTATGTATTTTTAAATTTGTAAAGGTAATTGTTTTAGTCACAAATACAATAAATGTAGTTAATTAATCTATTTTGTAGTGAAATTCATTAGGATGAATCAAGATTAAGAATATGCTTCAATTGTATACTCCAACAGTCCAACATACATATGGCATCAATTCCAAGAGACATGACTTGGTGGGTGTCAAATAGATACATTAACAAAATTCACTCGTAACTATACCTTTATTTGTTCAAAGAGATAGTAAATAAGAATCATTATCCAATATGACACATAATGAAAAGTGATATATATGAAGAGAGAGATAGAAGTCCCACATAGTATTTAGGTCATGCACCATACCTCAAAAATATGTATCAACTATTAAGGGAAAATCCTAGATCAAACTAGTGGATTCTTTATTTATTAGTGAATTACATATATAAACAATTAATTGAAGTGTATATCAAAATCCTTAAATATAAACTATATATTACATGAAATTAGGCTATAAAACTTATACAATTCAACATCATTTATTTTTTTATTTGTATGAGTATTTATTTGTATTTGTCTTATTAACATAAAAATAGTTATGAATTATCTACATTAAATCAATTTAATAAAATATTTGAATTAAAATATCTAAAAAATTCAAATGTACCACACATATGAATTTTGGTATCATATGTGTGATATCGATCCATTTTCATGACCAACAACCTGCATGATTTAAATCAATATCAATAGGAAAATAGACAAGAAAGTTCATATGGAGTGTGATATTACTGAATAAATATCAGTGAATATGTGTCAAAAGCCACACAATCATATTCTTTTCTTTGATTCATAGTCTGATTAATCGAGTAGATTTAGTAGATATCATAGGTGAGAATCAAAGCAACACTCCTATAGAAAGAAACATACTCAAGTGATATTGAGTTCCTCATCCCTCACTAGTCCTAGCCAACAAGAGCATACATTGCAAGGAGGTTGAGAAGCCTAGAATAGACTTTCACCATGGATGCTCTATGGAAGAACTTAGGAAATCGATTAATAATCACAAATAATATAAAAGAAGATGTGGGGTGGGTTGACAAGACCAAAATGAAACAAGAGAGAAAGAAACATATAAAAATAGGGTCCATGTGATTGCTCTGGTACCCACAGAATAGACATAGATGGCACAAAGGGATAAGATAAAAAATACCCATAGTTGATCAATTTGTGGTGTAAGGACTCTCTAACTTAGTCATCAAACCCAAACCAAGTGTCTTCACAACTGCGATCAACCAAGCTGTCACCATGAACTCGTTGCTATTGGCCAAAAAAAGTTGAGCTAGGGATAATAGAATTATGAAAATAGATAATAAAATGAATGTTAGAATAGGGTTTTAGGGGTTAAGAAATGGTGGATGAAGATTATAAATAGATCTGTGTGAGTATGGTGTCAGAAACATGGAATAAAATCACCTTTAGTGATATTTGGATGTTGAGACATAGGGTCCAATTGAATCAGGGATAAAAAACTCAAATCTGTGTGAGTATGGTGATGGTTTAAAATTAGGACATGAGGAGAATGATGGAAAAGGTAGGGTAGAAGACCCTTGCATTAGTTTAGCATGAGAGGAATCCTGACTGTGGTAGTTTCACACCCTAATTTTTGGAACCTAGAAAGTACATGATTAAGTTATTAATGAATATATATAATATATTTGTGGTTACAATAAGGTTTCATCCAATTTTCAAGGTATCTAGATTTAAGGGAAAATGAATGTATAGAGATTCTTTTGTGAAATTGGGATTTCTTTGTATATCCTCAAAGTTTGAAAATTCCATATTTATTTTGATGATAGGAGGTGACAATCAAACTGGAATAATGAAGGAAATGTGACAACTCTAGTTAATGGTTTGCTCCCTATACCTAGTTTAGGTTTTCATTGAGCAAATGAATCATGCAAAATATTCAATTGAGAAGTTATACTAGTTCAAGGTTTAATCTTGTAATCAAGGATGTGATCAAGCTTATGGACCCTTTAGAAGACCAAGGAGTGGAATATGTGCCCTACAACCCTATTCAAACCTAGTTTGGCGAATAAGGATTTACTTATGGCTCCCTGGAGACTTGAAGTATAAGACTATGAGAGAAATTTCAGATAATTTTGAATTATTAAGTGATCTAGGTAATAAATTAAATAATTTTCTATTTTTTACTTAAAAGGTAAGTTTAAAGCATTTATCCATTTTGTTTTGACCAAATCTCTTGATGAAGGAAAGATACTTGAAAGATAGTGTTAATGCTAAAATTTGGGTTTAATGAGATTAAGGTGTGAGTTAGATAATTATTTTGTATGAACTAGACTATATCACAAAAATGGGGTGACTGAAGTCCAATGCATACTGGAGAATAGGCGCTCAAGAAACATGGGCCTGAATGGAGTCCACATGATAGAAGAACTCCTCACAAGATCTCAAGCCCAATGGCTATAAAAGCCTTCCATTATTGAAGAATAGGGTTGGAAGAACAAACTTCTAGGGTTTTGACAAGAAGGTGAGTGAAAGAGAAGGAGAAATTGAGGAAGAAGCAGAGGAAGAGGGAACCCCACTGGCAGCTGTGAGGTTGCATGTTAGGATCTTAGGTTCTGATCGATCCTTGTACCCCAGTTGTGTTTCTCTCATTTCTAGGGCACTGGAAAAGTTGGTGAAGACTTCAGAAAGATCAACCACAACTTGGGCACCAAGGTCCACATCACCGGAGAAGGAGCGGCGTTGTAGATCTATGAGTGAATCAGACTCAAACAAGTGAGAAAGGAAACAAGAAACCAAGTTGGTGGGATATTTAATTTTTGGTTTGTTCATAGATCCACAAGATGCCAAGGATTGGGGCTTCTGGAGTGCAACATGGCCTCATCGCAATCACTGGATCAAGTTTGGATGGTCTATGTTTGTCAAAGAGGTATCTTGTTTAAAAAAATCATATATTGAGATAGAAAACTCCACTTTTAGCAAACAAGGTGTCCATGGAAATCTTATGATGTATTCTATTTTATAAAAGTTATTCAGAGGGTGTTTTTATGTATGATATTGATGATAATTTGATTACTAAAAGATATGAGATTTTACCTTGTTGTACATTAAAAATAGCAAGTGACTTTACAAATTCATGAATATTTTAGACTGCATATATTTTGAGATGTACAACATGATTCCAAGGCCCAATCTTGTTGATTGATTCTTTATGTATGTTTTGAGGTAAACTGTAATAAGGGTATTTTATAAATTTCACCCACTGATTAACAATGAAAAGATTTGATATTTTTTCCAAAACCCTAATATATGATGTTCTTACTATTTCCGAAAGATTCAAAAAATTTAAGTTTAATTGTATTAGTATTTAATGTTTGGACCTAACTCGCCATAATGCAAGATAATTAATGGTCATTTGTGAGCAATATGTGATCTATATGCAGTATTTGTATGAAATATGATTTTAAGTATATCTTCCCTATGATATGCATGTTAGTAAGTAATATTAATATGTGTGAGTACCAAAGAGGTTTATTTTCAGTTTATTATGTATATAGTCATGTATTAGAGCATAAGATTATTTATTTGGTTCATATGAGTATTTCAACATATAGTTGCTATATAATGTATGAATTTAGTCTAATTTAATTTTAGACTTCAGAAATACTTTAAATAAGAGTTAGGTTTAGTTACCTAAGAACACTAAGTTGGTGAATAAAATTTGGATGATAAGGTCTGCGATTTAGAAATGACAGAGTGAAGATGCACATGAACTTATAGAATATTGTTAATCTCCAAGTAAATTTGTTGTGAATCAAGGAAACCAGACTACATTAAAGATTTCCTAAAACAACGCAAGTGTGCCATGTCCATTGAGTTTCAATATTTATATGATTTATCCTACACCTTTCTACAAAATAACATAGAGATTAAGTTACTTTCAAACATTTAGTATTTCATGCCTATTCCATGTTCAATGATATTTTGTGTAATCGATCTTTATTCAGATGGAGTTATGTTGTGAGAGTATGATTTTAGACTTCTTGTATTTAAGATACGTTTAGAACTTAGTATATGTATATTTAGTTTGTATTATCTTTCTCAAGACTTTAGACACAGATGTCGTACATCTGATATTAGAATCAAACTAAGTCATCTTGTTGAATTAGAGTTTTTGTTTAAGAATTATCTAAATAATAAGAATATCGTATTTAGATTCAAATATAGATTCAATTAAAAATTTAAGAGAAGAGATTCAAATTAAGAATTCCATTTAGTTAAATAAAGTTGAAGTTCTTAAAATAATCATTTGAATGCATTAATTAAGACAAACTTTCTAACATTTACATATATGATTCAGATTAATATTTACATTCAGAATTCAACACATATTCAGTTATAAGCATTGTGTTTCCGTATAAGATAAATTCATATTCAGAATTCACTACGTTTAGATATAATATAATTAAGCCATCACCTTCACACAAGACCTTATATTTTAAGTTCTCATTTAGTTAGTCCCGGAAGATTCAGAGCCATCTGTTGCCAATTCAGAGGAGTGTTTAGTCCAATTCAAAGGTACTTTGGTACTGACTCAGAGACACTTTGGTGTCATTTAGAGGCTTGTAGTTCTAATTTAGATGTACTTGAGTACCAACTCAGGGCATAGTCACGTCAATTCAGAGACACCGTAGTGTCATTCAGTGGCATGTAATCCCAATTCATAGGTACTTTGGTACGTTTCAGAGAAAATACACCAATTCAGGAGAACTTACCGTATAATGGTGGATACAAATAGATAAAAGACATAAATAAAAGACACACCAATTCAATATAATTGTATAACTTTAGATATTAGTTCAACTTTTTGTTATAGTATATTCATGTTTATCTTATTATAAATTCAATGCCACTTACTTTAGCCTAGGTTTCCCTTTGTGCATGGTTAAGGACGAAATGTTCACAAGTACTAATATTTGAGAAAAGATGCCAAGATAGAGGATTCATCTATAGTGTCAAGATATTTTTTGGTGGGGTACTATCTATATGATTCGTGATATTAATACAAGTTCATGTTTCAACATCATGTATCTAGTCTTTTTATATAGTTTGGTGTATCTAAGTTCTTTTCTGAGAATTTATTTCATTGCAGTCTATACTAGTTTTTATCTTCATGACTATAATGTAAATCATGTTAGTTGCACTCCCCAAGTTTAAAAAGTAATTATCTTCCTCTAATGTGATAAGAAACTTGGGGTGTCACAATATGGTATTTGCACCTGATCCCCTCCAGTAGGTGCAGTCCACGTGGCCATGACACACGAGTCTTAAGATGTGCAGTCCAGACACATTGGAAAGGGCTATTCTAGTTAATGGAGCAACCCACGCTTTGGTAGTCATGTAGGGAAATTGGTGTACATGTAGCATTCTGGGTCTGCACTGAAATAGGGACACGAAGCCATATAATTGAGACTTTTGATGAGAACATCAGGATTCTAAGTTGGGTATATTGTAACATCTTAGGGTTTGAGGTCTTAGATAGAATTATCTTAAACAGAATGTTCAGACTATCCATATCACTAAGGTCACCTCCTTTCAGGGAGTCCATCACTAAAGAACTCTGTGGTTAACCATGCTCAACCCAGAGTACTACTAGAATGGGTGACTCGTCATGAAGTTTATCAAGACTTGTGCATGAATGAGGACAAAGAGCCCACTTAAGAACACTGATGGTATTTGGGACCATTCATCATTCCTAAAACTCTACTAGAGCCTTGGGAAGTGGACCCAGGCATTACACATGCACTACTGTATCAGGTGTTGTGAAGAAATCACCATAGATAACTCGCTAATTGCAAGTAGAAGATCATGATAAAGAACCATGAAGAACATTTGATGCTCCATCCTCTACACTATTAAAACTTTATCTTGGTTCCTTAAGAGGAAGGATAAATTGTAGCCTTGACCATAGAGTTTGGAGGGTTGCTAACCCATATGAAGATGGTTAATGTCTCTTGTCATCCAAAAAGATAACAAGGAGTCAAAGATATGTCCCCCTTGGGAAAGTCATTTTTCCTAAAGGCATAGTATATGACTAGAGGAGAAGGGATTCATAATGACTTTTATGGGGTATTTCACAAACCAAAGTAAGTGGTCTATGACCATGAGTATTCACTTATTAAGAAAAACATATTTACATGTTTTGTGAGAAGGCTTTCATGATTTGTGTGATCCTATATTCTAATATGTTATGAAAAAACATGGAAGTAAGATTTTGTACTTTCATGGTATATCCTTACAATGCCTAAGATCTCAAGTAGAGATATTTTGGTGAGATTTGTTATAATTGTAAGATGTAAGAATTAAATACATGAAAAGATTATAAGATTTTATGCATTAAGTTGTGATTATGTTCTCACGATGGGATCCATGTATTAAGATTAAAGATCATGCTAAGACCATCAGATCAGAATGCATTAAGGTTCATATAAGATCAAATTTATTGAGATAAAATGTGGTCATGGAGTTAGACTCAGGTCCTATATATAAGATACGTGATCCATGCACCATAGTGAAGGCCATGATATCCATGTACCATAGTATAGGTCTCTAGAGAATGATATGTAAAATGAAAGAATTAATGGTAAAGAAAGAGTAGTAATTATGCTTAATATTTTCCTACATGTTTCTATGTTGCTTGTACATGATAGTGTAATGAGGATGTTAGACACAGTTAGTTATCCATGATAAGGTCATACTTTGAAGGTCCCTACGAGAATTTATGAAAATCATCAAGACTTAGTGTATGTAAGGTTTATGAAACCCTATGGTGGGTAGCCTCCTATAGTTCAAGGAGAAAACTTCCAAAAAGGTGGGTAGTATTATCATGCCCTAATTTTTGGATCCTAGAAATTACCTGATTAAGTTATTAATAAAATCAATATGTGATATATTTATGGTTGCAACAAGGTTTCATCCAATTTCACGGTATCTAGATTTAAGGGTAAAGGAATGTAGAGAGGGTATTTCGTGTAATTGGGATTATTTTGTGATAACCCCAATGTTTGGAGTTCATGTTTATTTTGATAATAGGATGTGACAATCAAAGTATAATAATGAAGGAAATATGATGATTCTGGTTAATGGTTGGCACCCTATACCTAGTTTATGTTTTCCTTGACCAAATATATCATATAAAACCATGAATTGAGAAGTTATATTAATCCAAGGTTTAATCTTGTAATTGAGGATATGATAAAGCTTATGGGACCTTTGGAAGTCAAAAGAATGGCCCATGTGCCCTAGAACCTTATTCAAGCCCACTTGGGCCAACAAGGATTTACATATGGCTCCTTAGAGTATAAATTTGGGAATTGAGAATTTCGAGATCATAATAAATACTCAAGATACTTTTAGTATATAGTTGATTGAAGTATAAAAATATGAGTAAAGTTTCATATAATTTTGAATTATCTATTGATCTAGGTAATTAATTTAATAATTATTGAACTTTTACTTAAAAGGTAATTTTAATGAATTTATCCATTTTGTTTTCACCAAATCTCTTTCCCAAGAAAAGATAATAGAAAGATAGTGTTACTACCAAAATTTGGGATTTGACAAGATTAAGATGTGAGCACTAGTACAGAAATGGCTTATAACGTCACTTTTTATGGTGTCGGTTGTAATAATACACCGACACCTAAATCATACAGTGTCGGTGTATAAAATAAGCCGACATCAATCTCTGAAGGGCGACCAGACACGAGTACCACTTTTATTCAGTGTCGATTACTTAATAAGAAACTAACACATAAGAGTAACCACCAAAACCAAAATTTCCAGCGAAAAAAATTGCCTCCAAAAATTGACTTACATTGTCGGTTTTTAAAACAGAAACTGACGACGAAATATTTTCTGTGAGACAGAAGTTTGCTCACATTTAATTGACGGTTTTGTGACAATAACTGGCGCCATTGTGTTTTCACCTGAATAACCGCGACAATTTTCGCCTTCCTTTAGTGTCAGTGTTTTGTTGCAAACCGACACATATAGTTTTTATTGTCAGTTGTTGTTAGCAACCGACACCTATAGTAAACTTAACAACGCGAGGAAGACTCTTCCTCTTCTGTTTCATTCATTTCCGCTGATTAGGGTTTTTGCTCCGACGATTGCTCCGATGATTCCGCTGCTCTGCCTCCGCCTCCGCCTCCTCCTCCGCTGCTCGCTGCCTCCTCCTCCGCCTCCGCCTCTACCTCCGTCTGCTTCCGTCAGCCGCTGCCAACGACCACTCTCCGCCCGGCGACTGCCCGACCAAAGCTCTCTTTCCGGCAACCACCCGACCACAACTCTCCTCCCGGCGACCTTCTGCCCGACGTCGGCGACCAGTTCTCCGCTCGGAGCCCTTCTGCTCGACGACCATCCCTCCTGCACACCCATTATCAGGTTTTCCCCTGACCTTCCCCCCTATTTTTGCTTTTCCTGTATCACAAACACGCCCATTAATCCTATGGCTATGGTTGTGTGCTTTCTTTTTATATGTGCATTAATATATATTCTATATTATTCTATGACAAACAACATTTTGTTCTACACACTGTTACTCTCATTTACAACATACTCACATATCAATTCTACACAATATTTGTCCTCTCTCAGTTCAAGTTTTAGAATTTTAGGTAGTTTTAAGCTACATCTTCACTACTTCAACCACTCAAAAGTTTTGATATGTAGATTCATCAAGTTGATGAATGCATTATTACATTGTTTAAAGCTTGATTAATTATGGTAATCTAATCATTATGTGTTAAAACTAATGAGAAGATTTAAACATATTTGATTCACATAATTAGGGTTTGAGAATTGAAAATCCTAATCGGCAAAAATTAGGGTTTTGGTAACATATGAATACAAAATTTGATCAGTATAGTCGTGTACCAAATGATTTTTAGCATTTTATATACAACTAGGATTTAGTTGAAATTTTTACATGGTTTGGAGAAATTAGATATCAGTTGGAAGAATTTTTTGACTTGTTTGTCGGCCGATTTTACCCAAGATAAACTCAATCGGCCATGTATTCAAACTGAAATATCGTAGTCTAGTATTTAAATTTTATCTTTTTATTGGTATATCCAATTGATCTGAAATTTTAATTATGTTTTGGAAACTCCATTTTGGACGTCTTGTTTAACTTTCCTAATTTTCTAATGATGTTTGAACTCTATAGAGAGGAGTGGCGATTGAGTATTCCCTAGATTAATTGACGATCCATGGGAAATTCTATGGATATGACTATATATGCTATTTCATGTGAATATTGCCTAAAAATTAGGTCAGTGGTCAATATGCTTGGGAATTGAATTGACATTATAAAATCATATTTGAATTGTATTAGAATGAATTATACAAGTGTTTGTTGAGTCTTACTGAAAGTGAATATGATATATACATAAGGATCAGTGTGAGGTGGCAATATTCCCTATTTAGGGTTGTGTTGATGGATTACTGAATTATGTAATTCTTATGATGTTGAACAAAGGATGACTTCTTAAAAACCCTAGAAGTTTAGTATTAAGACGAGTATGAGTGATAAAGCTAGAACTTGTATATAATGTTGCAAATGTGATGAATTGTTGAAGTGTAAGTATTAATACTTGTATCAGATGGCTGATCAAGACCGTGCTAATGATCACCGTGAGGGTGAGGATGTGCTTGCACCGCCTGACAATATAAGTTTTAAGAATATATCCTTATATGTTCATTTATAATTATATTATGTAAGTGTGTTTTTTATCAAATTTTAGGTTGGTGATGTACCCCCTGAAGAAATTAAAGCACTTGATGAGCAGAAAAAGAAAATTGAGAAAGTGAGGGGCATCACAATGATGAACAAGTTAATACAGCAAAGGGGCAATGGACCCAAATTGGCTGTGGATTTCGATCAGGCAGGAAATCCATATGGAGTGAACCGCAACTCATTTGTTTCATATCATGGGGTTCTTACTCACAGCTATTGCAGTGTTATCCTAGAATCATGGCATAGAGTTCCTAAGGAGAAGAAATACCACATATGGAAGGAACTATGCGTGAGTTATTATTATTTGTAATTCTATTTGTGTAGATTACTAATTTTTAGGATACTAGTTAATAGAAATATATTCTATTTAATTTGCAGAGCATATTTGATCTGGATGAAAAGTTGCATCGGAAATGTGTGATGTAATGTTGTGGGAGGGTCCTAGAGAACTATAAGACCAATCTCACCTGAGATTACATACACGATGGTGAGAATAGGTTCTTGATAGATTCCAATTCTAGACATTGATCAGTATTTCACGAACTTTACACTAATAATTTTTGTTTATATTTTCTTTGAAAAATAAATATAGGAAGAAGGAAGCCACACAACAATGGACCTACTTGGACCCCAAAGACTGGGAGGAGTTTGTTACCCAAAAAAAACAGATGAATTCAAGGTATTAAGCGCCACCACTCCCAATTTAATTAATATACATTTTTATGTATTCACCTATTCAAGATTAACCTTTAGTGTTACTAACCAAATCAACGTGCTAACTAACTAGGCTAAGAGCGATGCTCAACGAGCAAGGCGTGCACTGAATGTGCACGACCACACAATGGGTCCAAGAGGATATGCAGGTGTTTGCCAAAGACTACAAGATGAGTCTACTCAGCCTACTTCTACTCAGGCGACTGTAGAGTCCTCTACTTTTGCTCCCGCACCTCTGCCTCATCATGTTATGTGGATAGCTGGGAGGCAAAACAAGAAGGGAGAGATACCGAAGCCCGCAACTGCTGAGGCGGCTGCAAAAATGGTAAAAATCAAACTCTTAGAGCAATATATCGATATTGATTATTGTTATATTTACTTATGAATTTTTGTTGATGGTGCTTAGCAGGAGCTACACGAGCAGAGGAAGGAAGGCAAGTCCATCCCTCAGGGTGGAACTGACAGTTGCTCTGGGTAACCCAGAGCATCCTGGACGTGTAAGGGGTGCAGACGCTGGTGTGGGAATCAAAGCGTTCTTTGGGCCATCCCAGCATAAACCTGTCCCAAAAGCAGGACTTTCACAAGCTGAGGTAACTTATTCTTATTTTAGAACGTTATTGCGAAAGGGAATTTAATAATCAGCAACTAGCATTTCTTTTATCCATGTATGGGTTGATTCCTTAATTGGTAGGAGAGTCGAGGAAGCATTTGATAAAAGACTCCAGGAAGTAGTTGATAAAAGACTCGAGGAAGCATTTCACAAGTGGCAGACGTCTCATACTGCCAGTCAGACAGTACCTGTGGCGAACCTCTCTTCTCCTAGTCCTCGTACTGCAGAGGTTGGGAGTAATCCTATAGACCTACCTAGCACGTCCTCTATAAGTATTTTTATGGCATATATAATAGCTAGTCCGTTCAAGATGATATGTTTGTGTATATATGCATATAACATTCTTTAATTACGTAAATTTGTAGGGGTTGAAGCCATGCCGACTACAAAGTGAAGGATATATCGTTGCAGATGCATCGGCTTACCCACCCCTTAAATGGTGCATGTTTCATGGGAGTCCAGTACCAGATGGCATGGTACGTGTGATCCCCATATGTATACTCACTGGCTGGATGAATCTTGCACTGCCTCATGCACACCCAGATGCTGAAACACTTGGTGAGGCAGTAGGCGGAGTGATATTGTGGCCCGAAGCGGATGTCCTCTATACTGATATTGTATGATAAATTTTCATTACTTTACTTTGTTAGTGTATATATATGAGTCAATTGATATGAAATTATATATAGGTCTAAAAGACAAGACGCGCTACATCTTGGCCTCCACCTCCTCGACTACTAAGTTGGCTTCCAGGGGACCTACACGCCTCGATAGGTCCTAATTGTAGGAGTTTGGTAGTATGGATCGGCGAACATAATCCAAATTACCCTATAAATGTTACTATTCCGAAGAATGCTACAGGTAAATCATACGATAACAATCTATTTATACAAGTTTAGCATACATATTAATGTAGACGTAATAGAAGTTCTGGATACGTATTAATGCAGGTCAAACATTCAGAAACAACATATTTATACAAGATATTTTGGAGTTGTTTAAGTATGCATGACTGAACACATCTATGATAGAGCTGTGGATATGGTGAGATTAATGCATACGACAATCTGGTTTATACATCCATATACCTTGTTTTATATATGGCAATCTAGTTTCTTATATATTAATGCATATGTAATACAGGTTTTGCAGCCACTTATACAGGACATGTAAAGATTTTGGATTTTCGCATGCGGGATTTTTGGTTCCATCTTTGATTATTCTTGTAGATACAGACCCTAGTTCAGTTACTTCATACTATTGTGATGCTTTTGAATATTTTGGTAAAAATAATAAGACGGTGATAATAGCTCCATTCAATGTCGAGTAAGTTTACTTTTCTTGTAATTTGGACTTAAGAAAATTACATTTTTATTGTGGATATTGAGTTATTAATTTTCTACTTTCTTACCTATAGTGCTAAGAATTGGGAGTTATTAGTTATTGTCCCCAAGACATTCAACATCTATTATCTAGATCCTGTGGGGAGTGAGTTGCATGTATATGGTCATGCAATTAAAAGGCCATTATTCTCGTGAGAAATATTTTATGTTTTTAAATCTGTTAATATCTGTTACTGCATTACTATTTAATTATGCAATTTAATGTGTTACATTAACATATATAGGGTTTTACAAGAGTACAAAAAAGCTGGAGGAAAGGTCCCCAGGAAAAAAAGTCTGACACTCATTTGGAAGAATGTGAAAGTAATTTCCTGACTCCGATGTATATATTATTTATGTGAAGTGTGCTTATTTGTATTTTTGAATATTTTGTATGTTTCAATTTATATTGTGCTACACAAGACAACGGCTGGGCATGTGCCTACTATGTGATGTGATTTATGGACCTAATCATCAAACATGTTGTATTGGAAATCCATAACATACAACATGTATTATACATAGTCTCGTTAGATAATATGAAATATATGAATCTTATTATATATTATTATAATTATGTATGTACGTCATTCTCTTTATAGGTCTTTATTATAATTTCTCTGGAAAGCTAGAAATGATCTCGTCTTCTCAAATAAGAATATTACTGTAACAGAAGCTTTGAACACTTTGACCAAGCATGTTTCTATCACAAACTATGCATTCTCACGTCCCTCACTTGCTGCTAGAGACGATGAACCTGAGAATACCAGGTGGACGAAGCCAGCACCAGAAACTCTGAAACTTAATGTAGACGTTGTTCTATACAAATGACTTCACAAAGCCAGCACGAGCTTTGTTTTACGGGATGCAAACAGGCTATGGATCACTGGAGGAACCCAGCTAGCCCTATGCACGGATGCTTTACATGTGGAAATTCAAGCTGTCATTAGAGGAGCCGAAAGAATCATCAATGAACCTAAAGACACCATTATAGAAACTGATAGCTTACTGGCGGTCAAGATTCTCACTGATGTTATTCGGACACCACAGAGGTTCAAGCCTTACAAGAAGAAGCTGCATCACCTCCTTACATTGAAAGATAATATCATAATCATTCACAAAAAGCGATCATCTAACAGAATTGCAGATATCCTAGCCAAATGGGCCGCCAGAAATGACGTTCGGCAGCATGAATGGAGACTTTGTCCAGAACTCAGCCTCAAAGAATATGAGGAAGAAGTTCAATCATCTGTTGTACCTGTAACGAACTTAAATCCTGCTATCCGAGAGCAGTCTGAATAATATTGACTCGGGTATTTCTCAAAAAAAAAACTGAGGACTTCAACATAGGTGCAAAGCGTTTTGATGTACATGCTCCCTATACGAGAGATGAATTAGATGTTGTAAGAGAAGATTGGGCAAAAGCCCTGCAAAGAGTGGGAATTTTTCACTATGATTTTGATGATGATGATAATGATGATGATGAATAAAATAAATTTGTTCTCATAATTAATTTTGAGTGAATGTGAATGAATTTTTATCAATTGTCATATGTGTGTGAAAATCATCAATAAATGAATGTTTCTACATGTGTCTGAATGTGAAAAGAGATGAAATAAATGGAATTGCAGGTTGCTAATTGTTTCTACATGCGTGTTATGAAAAAATAATATGAATTAAATTTCTTATACATGAGTGTGAATCACATATATAATAATTTGTCCATCATGTTAATTTTGTAGGTTTGTGGCCTGTTGTTGGCTGATATCAATGGATGTCGTAAAACTTGCAGTTCATAACTGAACTGTAGGTTTCTCATCCTGCGACCAGCCACAGCAGGTCTGCAGACTGACAGAAAAAAAAATCAAATCATAGGCATCGGTTATTTGTATAAAACCGATGACATACGGTGACAGTGTCGGTTTCCATACTAGTACCGACGTAGATTTCGCTAATGAGGCCATAAAATATGTGTCAAATATTTGTATAAAATTGACGACATATGTTTACAATAGTGTCAGTTTCGAAGCGGATAACTGACGCATATACCCCCTGTTGGCGCATTTTCGGCGCGTTTTCGGTGGCTCGCGAAGGGTTGTGGCGTCGGTTTGAGAACCGACGCGTAAAGGTTGGGATTTTAGCGGCGCCCACATAGGTGTCGCTTAGAAACCGATACTAAAGGCCTTAAATAACCGACAGTAAAGGCCGATTATGCACTAGTGGAGTTAGATAATTATTTATATGAACTAGATTGTATTACAAAAAAAAATAAAAAAAATAAAGCGGTGACTCCAATCCAACACGGACTGGAGATCATGCACCCAAGAGATAGGGACCAACATAGAGTCTGCGGGAGTGGAGAACTCCACATAACATCCCAGGTCTAATGTCTATAAAAGCCTTCCATTATTTAAGAATAGGGTTGGCCGAATCTACTTCTATGGTTTTGTCAAATAAGTGAGTGAAAGAGATGGAGAACATAAGGAAGAAGCAGAGGAAGAGGAAGACTCGTTGGTGGTTGTGAGGTTGGAGGTTGGGACCTTAGATTCTGATCACTCCTTGGACATTGGTTGGATGTTCTCATTTCCGGAGCACTGACAAAGTCGGGGAAAACTTAAGCAAGATCAACCACAACCTAGGCACCCAGATCTGGGTCACCAGAGAAGGAGCAATATGGTGGAGATGTGTGTGAATCAGACTTACTGCACGTGACAAAGGCGATGATAAACTAGGTTGGTGACTATTGTAATATCTACATCTATGCATAAACATGCAAGACATCATGGCTCGATGTTGCTAGACTACAACATGGCCTCATTGTGGCCACTAGATAAAGTTTTGATGGTATGTGTTTGTCAAAGATAATGTTAATACCAAAATTTGGGATTTTTCACATGATGTTCACATCTACTAGGGCAACCACAAAGACCCATCACAATTAGATAACTCAATCTCGTTGGGATCAACAAGACTTTGTCTGAACTTCTCAAGTGGTGGCTTGAGCCTACAACATCATCTAAGATCCTTTCCTAGTTTTATGGATGTAGATGCAGTGGGATCATTAGTGCAATTCCTTCCTTTTTTTCTGGAAAAGATCCAAGCCGATTGGATCCTATGGATTAACTACTACCTTTTGATGTGTCCTAAAAAGACATAGTAGGGGAGGTAATCAAGAAAGTTCTCACACCTTCATCACGATTGGTGTAGAAACTTGAGATATTGAACAACAATCATCTGATATCTTAGTGATATGGCCCGAGTCGCTCGTTCAAAAGGAGGCAGACTAAGAAGGAATCAAACTTTGAATTTATAACTCAAAACCTTTAAGGACCCCTGCAACTTTAATACGGGGTCGAAGTAGATATATAGGGTCAAGAATAGGGACATGGGGACATGTAGAAGGCTTAAGATCTCACTCTTAAGTTAGATAAGCCAGTCCAATTGTCGATTGAAGTATGGATCTAGAACTACTCTAGCAGATCATCATGAAGTAAAACAAAACAAAGTATAGAAAACAAAATAGAGTCTGTCGGATTCTACTAATCAGAGAGAAGGAGTTCCTGGTTATGTAACCACAAGTTGGGCAGTCTATGCACCTGTTCTCGGGCATAGACAACCCTCAAACAACCCAACATGGACCCTACATCCAAACATGGTACGTACTGTGATATTTGTTCCTATGGGGTCATCCCACTTGCTTTCGTGAAGCGTGACTAAAACCCATCAATGATATGGAACTTCTCTTGAGGATAACATATCAACACCCTAGAATATTCTAGATACCCTCTCAGGTCTAGAATATTCTAAGATGATAGGAACATGTGTGATCTAGGTAGAACTAAGTTGTGGGCTTGATCGTGCTGGGTTGAGCTCTACCGTACCTAGGTTTACAATTCTGCACATATCACCTTGAACAGTCCTCGTTTTAGATTCTAGTCCAAACTGCTTTCTCTTATTTATTTCTATAACAAATATCTCAATATAGGTAGAAATAGAAGTTCAAGCAAGAAAGAGATCAACCGAACTAGAAATCATAACCAGAAAGAGATGATAGAATAGAAAACATGCTAGATCTAGAATAAAACTACTTTCTTGAGGTAAAAGTACATAAACATGTCCAAAATGGGCTACATATCTAAGAAGCAGCTGAACTAGCCATGGACAAGCATAGTTGACACTGAACAAAGATGGAAGAACATCATTTGTACAGGAACAAAGAGAACAGTAGAAGAAAGGAGAAGAAGAAGAGATTTAGCCCATAGAAGAGAGGTGGTTCTCACTCCTTAGACTCTATATAGGCCGAATCTCATCCTTGGGACGTCCTTTTTGGTCTTCTGGACTCGTTGGCCTCATTTCTAATTGATTCTTCCCCAAACAGTAGCTTGGTGGGTGTATGGAGGTGGAAAGTGGTTGGGAATGGTAGGATATGGGTGAATGGTGGTGGAAAATGATGGTAGATGGAAGAAAACTAAAGATATGGGCATAGGATGAGCACTTCAACCTTTTCAGACCTCGTAACTCTCCCACGGAGCTTTGGGAACCAAGAATGTGTGGAACCAAATAAAATATTGAACCCCTCTCCAGGTCGTGAGATGTGAATATTTATAGGAAAAGGCAGAGGATGGTCGTGACACCAGCCTCAGTCGCTACCATAGTCTCAGCCTGACCATGTCAGGTTGGGCACGGTTGTTCCAGGGTCACACTCAAGGTAGATCCTATGGTCGAGGCAAATCCCACAGTCGAGGTGGTTGTGTTGTGATCGCGGTCGTGTGTCATGGTCGTGCTGGTGTACCGTGGTCAAGATGGTGTGTCAATCACGACAGCTTTGCCTCGACCCGACCGTGACTAGCTGGGCCCGACCGTGCTTTGTGTCAGTCAAAACAACCTCTTGGCTGCGCTTGCAGCATTGTCTTCTTGGTTGTGGTCACAACATCATCGAACAAACCCACCGAGGGGGTTATTAATGGTGGTCGATGGGCCCACATCGATGAACGTTCTGATTGACGAGGATGCATTCTGATAAAGGATTGGCCACTGAAAATAGAGTCCAAGATATCAAAATTTACTTGGGTACAGAAAATGCGACATTTGTGGGGTATGATCTAAAGAAATGAAATCGTCTTGATTTTGGTAACTGTAGGTTCCAAAATAGGCTAGTTGAGCAACTCTATCTAAAAATTACTAAAAGATAAGGATCTAGGGTTATTTTGGGCAAATTAAGGCTATAATGATGCAAAACTATAAATAAATAGTTAGCATAAATGCCTGAATTGGGTGTTATCACTTGGTCTACACAGAACAATGTTTTCCTACCTTCAATCTCCAACAAGATGTCACTGAGGACCTATTGAAGCCTTAGAAACACAATGTGATCATCAAACACTTACTGAAGGAGATATGATTCCTATTGTAGTGTAACCGTATCAACATTCTCTGGAAGTTGGTAGGGGGCTTCAACCTAATCGATGTGGTGAATGATATCTACATTGTACAACTACAAATAGAGCATGATTATATCAATTCCTTAGTAGGGGATCATGTTCTATATGTGTATCCTACCTATTGTCTGATGATGGTTTTTTTAGTTTCTCACTAGATATTTCTATGCCTCATAGAGATGTTGCATGGGTAAGGATTCCCAACATGCCCATACACCTATAACAAGTGGTAATTATGAAAGAGACTAACAATTGCCTATGGAAAACTATTAAAGTTGACATGAAGACCAAGCTACAACGAAGGGGTAATTTTACAAGAATAGTAGTCAAACTACACATGGAGCACCATCTTGTCCCTACAATCTCTATTGTTGGAGTCAAGTACCAAATCAAGTATGATATTATTCCTTTCATATGCATGCACTATGGTAAAGAGGTACATTTAGAAAAGGACTGTTAAAAGAGGATACAAGAGGATACATGCACGATCATCCCAGATATTCCAAAAAAATGAGAGGGTTTTATAGATTCCATTTCATGCCCATCCTATTCAAAGGAAGTAGAAGAAGTGAACTAATGCAAACTCATAAAAGAGGATCACTCAATCATCCAATAGATGTCATAGTTTGGAAGACCAAGATGACACTGAAGAGGTCCAAGAGGTCATTGGTGTGGAGAATGTTGCTACAAGAGTCACAAGAAGCATTGATTGGAGAGAGAGGAAAAAGTAGGGCAAACCTTCAATGAAAATGGGAGAGGTGAATTTACATCAGCATTATGAGCAACATGTCCCTTCTCATTAACATCCATTGAAGCCAAGTCACACTACCCAATCAAACCCAAACCATACAACGGAAACCCACTTAGGTGATGTAGTCCTAACTGGGAGATAAATGGATGCACACTCCTTCATAACTTTGTCCATCAACATGGGAAGCCAAGAAGTGGGTGGTATGGCCTACGCCAATTATAGAAGTTAACAAAATCATCACCAGGCATCCACCTTTAGTATAAGAAAGTAGTACAGGTTGGGGATCATGGTATAGCCTCTACTAGGAAAAAGGGGAAACCCTCCCAAATTTAAGACTTAGAGAAGGAAGCACAGGAATGGGATCATCCACCATGAAAGAATCTAACCAATGAAGATCATCAATTGGAATGTACAAGGTATATGTGACAAAGATTCCAAAATTATTATAAAAAACCTAGTACAAAAATACTAGGTCTCGGTTTGTATGGAACTGTTTGCAGTGACTAGAGCTACTCATATAGTCTAGATTTTGTGCAATTACACAAAGTGGAAGTTGTGGGGTTCACAGGGGGATCTGGGTGTTGTGGAGGGCCAACATTGATCATGAGATATTGTATTCTCAAGAAATTCATCCACTTTAGAATTGATAATAAGTTTCTCTAAACTTTTTTTATGTGGGAATGACAAGAGGAAGCAGATGATTCTTATGTCATCATATTTCAGCTCTTGCAACATCTATCACCTCTCCCTGGGTAGTGGTAGGTTCTTCAATGTTGTTATGTACCTATTAGAGAAGTTTGGGAGTTCAACCTTCAATAGCGCTAACAACAAAGACTTCATTGATGCAATCAAAGGATGTAACTTATATGATGATGGCGCCAATGGTTCTCATGCTACCAGCTGGATTGCGTCTACTATGGCCGACCTGATAAGGTGATAGAGAAAAATCACTCAGATCACACTCCTCTTCTCATATCAGAGTCCACCAATCAAAGAATATTGACCACAAGAAGTGCACATCCGTAAGGTGGGAGGTCACATAATGATTCAAAATCTTCTTATAGAAAATTAGAATTCCAACATGCCCTTTCACCTTCTGATCCAAATGTTTTATCCTCAACGTCCAAATGGGAACACACCAAGATAAAGGAATACAAATGAGAGAAGGATCATATTAGCAACAAAATTAACTAGAATCAGCTACAAGTCTCTCTTTGGTTTGATAAAATCTAGCATGTGACACTTTTAGACTTGCAAACCAAACTTGATTCCATTTTTAGAATCATAGAGATCAAATGGCATCATAACGCGAGGTGTGACTGGGTGAAGCTGGGTGATAACAATACCAAATACTTCCATTCCCTAATTAAAGCTAAAAGTAATGACACAAAATTGCCAAGCTCAAAGGTGAGAATGGAAACTGGCTGGAAGATGGTGAGTAGCTAAAACAACGAATTAGTTCTTTCTTCTCCAATGTGTATGAGGAACACACTTACAATGAATGCAACTCTACTAGCAACTCCTTTCTACGTATTTTTCCTCTGCTCAATGATGCGGAAGTTTTGAGTCTTGTCAGCGTGCCCACAGATGATGAAAGCTGGTAGATCCTCTAATCCATGGCCCTGCTTAAGGATCTTGGGCCAGACAAGATTGACGTCTCCTTCATTAAGAACATTTGACATCTCTTAGAGAACTAGATTTGCAACTTTGTCATTGTCCCTTTGAAGGACACTCAATTGAACCAAGTGATGCAGACTCAACTCTGGTCCTTATCACCATGGTGCATTATCTAGAGTCTTTCTCACAACCAAGGCCAATTTCCCTAAATAACATCTACAGTAAACTCATCTTCAATGTCACAGCTAGGGCTACAAATGGGAAGGGTATTACCCGCTTATCCTTTATTCATATTTTGTAGGGTAATATAAAGGTTTTTGTTACCTATTCCACATTTAGCCTTCCCCATTTCTCCACCACATTAAAGGGGAGGGAAAGGTATGGATGTTATCCATACCCTTTTAACCACATTTTTTTAAGAAAAAATTATAATTATATAGAACCTTCTATTTAAAATTTCACCACATTTTTCCTAACGACTATGCTTGGAGGTTGCATCTTGCCTTTTACCCCCACTCTCAGTCAAATTTTTATAGTATATTATTATTAAATGTTGAATCAGTTTAAATGTTGAATCAGTGGATAGGGCCATGGAACATTGAGAAAAAGATGACAACACACTCCCTTAGCCTCTTCTCTACTTTCTTAATCACGTGTTTTTTTCCTTTTTTCATATTTGTGTTATGAAATTACCATGGTGTCCCTTCTATGGTCACATTCTTCATCTATTTCCTATGAGAAGTGAATGGTTGCTGCTGAGAAGACCAGTAGTGATGAGAAACTTCCCTATGCAGGCGGACCAGATGGAATAGTGGAACCAATTTCACATAATTTTTTATTTGGACCTCATTGAAGGGTGAAGTCAATAAGAGACATCTGCTAAAATAGAACCACACTGACTTGACTGGAAAATGATGCTTCTCTTTTATTCTTGGACCAATGTCTAAATATATTACACAAGTATAACATTGGCCTGCTATATTCACATTTGTGAAAGTGCAAGTCAAGTAAAATGTGACTTAAACTTTATCACCGTTGTAACCACCTCAAAATAATCTAGCCTTTTTATAAAATTCTTTTTATATCAAAGTTACCCATTTACCTATTTCACTGCATGTTTACCCTATGAAGAACATGGTAAGGGTAAGGGGAGGATAGGAGAATTATTGAGAAGGTTAATTACCCCTAACCTTACCCACTACCCTCTATAGGGCAAGGGTAAGTGTTGAGCCTTACCCTCCCCACTGACGGCACTATTCATATTGACCCACATTAAACTTTTTCTCGAGTCTTGGATATCCCCCTTTCAATCTAATTTTGTTCCTGGTCACAAAATAGGGGACAATACTGTTGTGGTTCAAAACTCATCCACACCATGGAGTCCAAGATCAGAAAAAAACTTAAAATAGACTTAATGAAAGCTTTTTATAAAATGAGTTAGTCATTTATCAAGGATACTCTACTTAGAACATCAATCCCACACAACATAATTGACATCATCATACACCTCATGGGTCAAGGAACACCTCAATTCTATTGAATGCCAAAATCATAGGGTCCTTTTAACCCTCTTGTGTATTGAAACAAGGGTATCCCTTATCCCCTACCTCTTCATTTTATGTCTAGAGCGGTTTAGCCAACTTATTAATGATGAAGTCTTACAAGGAACTTGGAAACCAATGGTGCAGACCAAGATAAAATTTCTATTCTCACATGTTAGTTTCGTTGATGACATTCATTTGTTTTGAGAAGCCTCCATTCATCAAGCAAGAACCATCAAACACTGCCTATGGTTATTCATCTCAACCTCAGGCCAATTTCTTCCACTCGGAAGATCCTTCATCTTATCTTCTTCTAATACTCCAAGAGTATTAAGATCTCTCATATGTAGGCATTTGAACATTTAGGAAACATCTAACCTTGGGTGCCATTTAGGAATTATGATCATTTACAAACAAAAAGGGAAGGAGCACATCCACTATCTACTTGAGAAAATCCAACACCAAATAAAAAATTGGAAATACTAGCTTTTTTCACTTGTGTGTGTTACATTTGCGAAATTGGTATTACTTTCCCAAACTTGTTACACCATGCAGGCGGTTCTCCATCTGGCCTCTACTGGAGATAGAAATGATCAACTGATTAGGAAATTTATATAGAGGGGGCCAACATCATCCAAACGTTTAAACTTAGTATCTTTGAAGCATCTCACCAAGCCTCTTTTCCATGGTGGTCTGGGTGTTAAGTCAACGAGGGAGTTCAATAAAGCTCTAATAATGAAGTTGGCCTAGGAGTTCATTTAGAATAGACAAGTTCCATGGTTGGTGATAATGAAAGTGAAATTCCATGGGCAAGGATCCAAAAACCTCTCTGGCTCACATACTTAGTGCAACATCAGGAACATCATTCCCTTTCTATCTAACAACTAAAATATAGCAATAGCCTCTGGTTGGAAGACTAATGTATGGTTCGGAGGCCTAGGTAGTAGAAGGATACATTCCCACTATCAAACCCCAACTTATCATTTTTTATGACATTAAAGATTTGTAGGTGGCTTGCTTGGTTTCTGATGATGACACATGGGATAATGATTTCCTATATTATTAGTTCATGAATACTATTGTTGAAGACATTGTTCATATGCCTTCCCCTAGAACATCCTATGGATAGGATTGTATGGTCTAGTTTCACACCAACAATAGTAACTTCATGATGAACTCATCCTATAGAGTTCTCATGAACTCCTCAAATACTGATAGCTCGAACATTATGCCGCAATATGGGCTTTAGCCATTCCACACTGAATGAAAACCCACCTATGGATTTTTCATTAGAATCGTCTACTCAGGAACCACCTTAGACTAAAGAGGAATATCGCCTCTGATATGTACTACTCAAGATGCCGTGACACAATGGAAACAATCCTTAACACAATATGAGATTGCCCAGAAGCAAAACAAATGTGAAGAAGAAGACTTCTAGGTGAAGCCTCACTCTTCTTCAACTTTGATGTACCTTCATATTGGATAAACTACAATCTATAATTCCTAAACAAGATCATGGAATGGAAAATACTTTTTTTGTTGCCTATTGGTGGATATGGAAGAATAGAAACCTCTTCATCTTCAAGAGCAAGAAAAAAAAACCCCACCATCTTGGAAGTCTATTGCTAGGAGGAAGAAACATCAGTAAAGGAAGCTTTCTAGGGTAAGGCCAAACCCCAAATAGATGTTTCTACTCCAAATACCACTAGAATCTCCCTATCCTCAAATGCAATTGTTTTGTATGTAGACACTGCTATGAACAACAATGAAAAAACTAAGGCTAGTAGCATGATCCTACGAGACATTAAAAGATTATGGTTACATGGGGAGGCCAAACTAATGAGAGGGTCATACCAAACAGAAGGAGAATGACATGCTATTCTTGATGGGCTATTGTATGGTATACACAACATCATTCAAGACAACATTATCATTAGTGAATTGAGTAATGGGATTCAATGGATCCATAATACTAGAGACATCCCAGTCAAAAACCAACTTTTAGTCTAGGCTATATACATATTTGAAAAGAAATGATTGTCAAAAAGGTTGTTTGCCTGAAGAGGAACCAGACCAAGCTTGCTGGTTAGCTTGACAAACAATGCCTCAAACAACTGAGCTCAAAATAACCTAGAGCTTTTGCCAAAATTTCCTTCTCGCAAGTTATTCATATGATTTTGCTAGAACTAAAAAAACACTAGAGGGGGGTTGAATAGGGTTTTATGGATATTTTAAAATAATTCAACTCAAACAACCACAATTGAGATAATAAGGAGACAAGGTGTTTAGAGAGGTTCCAACCTTAGCAAAAACTAAGGCAGTCAATCCACTACCCGGTTGCTTACCCAATTGAGATTTTAAAAGTATTTAATTTTATTACCTCGCAAGGATATTACATAAAATTACAACACTTTCAACACCCTTTGGACAACCTTCACCTTGAAGTAGTCTCACCAACCTTGAAGCAGCCGTCCTTGAAGTAACTTCAAGCTCCCCCTTGAAGTAGCCTTCTTTTTGAAGTAGCTTCCCATTGAGACAACCTTCTGAACTAGTCCAAAGATCCCCTTCTTCACCAAGAAGATCAAACTCTCTCCAATTTGTAGCCTCCAACCCTAGGAGTAGCAAGGAGAGTACAAGCAATAAGAAAAAACAAGAAAGGAAATAAAAATTACAATTACCACTTGAAGTAAAAGGCTTGATTTATGCTATCAAGCGTATTGATCTCCTAACCAATGAGTATGGATGTGTAGGTTTAGTGGATAGGAGATGCTAGCCTATAGGACACAAATTTGGAGCAAAGGAAATGAGTAGCAAGTACTAGTGTTTCTCAATTTCTCAAAACAGATTGCCAATTACAAGTATGAAAGATCAAGTATTGCACAAGTGTGTTTTTGGGTGTCCTATGGCTTGTCCTATTTATAGGAATGGCCTATGGATGCTTAAGGACGTTCTAGACACTTTGTAGGGTGTTCTTAGTTCTTAACTAGTTGTTAGGTAACCATTAGTTGTTTTAGCAATGGCTAGTTAATTAATCCTTAAAAGTGCAGACAAAACTCTTCTCGGTCGACAAATTGTCGATCGAGAGTCCTTCTCGGTCGAGGATTTGTCGACCGAGGGATGTCCTGGAGCAAGTGTTTACAATGTTCATTTCCAACTCCCAACCACCTTGTCTGCTAGGTCTAACGACTGCTTGGGTCAATCTCGGTCGAGGAATTTGTCGACCGAGAGTGTCTAGGTCGAGGAGTTTGTCGACCGAGAATGACCCTGTTTCATTGTTTTGAACTAGATACTAAGTGTGTGTATGAGTGTGCAGATGTGACACTATTATCGAGAATGACCTATCTAAATGTTGTGATTGGCTAGGGAATATCTAACACTTGATTTACATGATGTCTAAGTACTTTTACGTTATTTACTTGTACATGTTTTTTACATTTGATTACAATCATGAAATTAACACATTGTGAGCATTTAGATATTCCAAAGTTGTGTCATCCACCTAGTTCCTGCAACACTCAAGTAGCACACTAGGTCCTCAAGAATGAAATGTTTGTCATCATCAAAACAAAGGGAAAATAATAATGTCCAATTTAGCCAACAATCTCCCCCTTTTTGAAGATGACAAACATTTCGTAAATATAAAATGAGGAAATATAAATCATATGAGTTTCATACCTGAAGTTTACCTTTTGTAGCCATTATGAAACTCATTTTATTTTATGTTTTTGATTTTATATTATTTCTCCCCCTTTGTCATTTCTAAAAGATATCCAAGATAATCATTTAGTATGACTTTTTACTTCTCCCCATTAATTTTATTCTATGCCCCACCTTAAAGAGATATTCAATTTAAAAACAAGGGATTAATGCAAACCAATTATTGTTAAATTTGGCCACAATTTATTTCTCAATCATTTGCAAAGGATGTTAAGACTTGAAATGATATGAGTTCCTTTTAAGTTCATGACATATGTGTATTGATTTCCCATCCATTTTGCAAGGGATGTTAAGCCCTGAAAATGATATGAGAATCCTTTAATCTTATAGTAGAGTACATCAAAAGTATCTCTAACCAAATGCACGGGATGTTAAGCCCTGAGTTTCTTAGACAACTCCATTAAGAACAAGATATATGTCATATTCATGAATATTGTAGATTCCTTTATTTTCATAACCAAGATTAAAAATACTAAGGTCATAACATGTTTATAAGGTTTTTGTGAACTCCCCCTTAATGTTATAATCAAGATAATTTTAAGATGCTAAGGTTATAACAATCATTAGATAAATTAAACTTTTATGAGAGTTATGCACTAGAATCTTGTTTAATATGCTAAGGTTGATTTCAAGAAAATGATTTACAAATAAGAATTTTATCAAGATTATTTTAGATCGACCTTGACTTCGACCATAGCGCCCCTTGGTCAAACTTGATTTCAACCAAGAGGCAATTTTCTGCAGATTTCCAATTTGAACACTTATATGTGAAGCATGATTTCTGCAAATTTTCAATTTAAAATGCATTTGTGCCATGAAGTTTTACTGTTTATGCAAAATGGAATCTTCATATGAGATGAATCACAATGATCAAAACAATATTCATTCATGGTTTGTATATATGGATCAAAGATTATTTTAGACAAACCAATGAAATAAATGATCATGGCACAATAATTCTGATAGAACAGTAGAAGTATATCCACAATACAATGATCAAGATAGAAGCATATAAAGACGATGATTATGATCATTCAAACTAAATTTCAATACACATTGTTCCCATATAGATAGACCAAGGAATTCTTTAGGAAAAAACTATGTGGATTTTGATAGAATAGTAATTTGCTTGATTAAACCAACATGGTTCATAGTTTTCAGTTTTAAGTCCAACCATGTAGAGGATAAACCAAATTAATCTCATTCAAATTTCATAAATTTTCAACTTCAAGACACACCATGAACATGCTTAATAAACTTTTTCAAGCAATGAATAAGGTATATTCAATATCAGTCTTCATATAGCATTTTTGCTATATGTTTAAATATTTCATATTCATAATGTTATACCTTTATTCAACAATTTCATGATGCAAAAAAAATGGTCTCCAAGATTCATTCATATTAAATCAGTCATAAATAACAAATTGATAGCAAACTAGATTAATTAAAATAGGTTCAACAGAACTTGGTTCGGTCGAACTTTTTGTCGACCGGATTTTATCTCGATTGACATTTTTCTCGACCGAGAATGTTGTTGTTTGTATAGATTTTATTAGATTTGTTGCAGACTTCAAACAGTAACTTGCTCGGTTGACTAATTATCGACCGACAGTGTTCTCGGTCGAACAGTTTCTCAACCGAGAATGTGTCTGCATTGTTTTTCGGTAACTATTTATAAGTAAGTCATAGTTCATTTTCAATGCAATTTGAAAACTCAATTTGGTTGAGATAGAACATATGAATATCAATGTAACATTTAGATCAAATCTCAACTATTTTATTTAAATCTTTATGTTTTGAGGACCCTAATTAAGGAAAATTTTCAAAGATGTGTCTTTGCAAATGTATATTTTCAAGTTTGAAATTTTAATAACTTAAATCAATTTGTTATGTCATTATGTTAAGTTGAGATAGACATAGAGATATACAACTAGAGTCTTTGGTCGTATCTCAACTTAATTTTGTTCATTTAGTTTGGTTTTTTTGGAACCCATACTAACTCAACATCTTTTTTCTAGTAAGGACATGAGAAAGAATAATGTCTGAGATGCAAACAATAATGGCAACATATAGAATCAACCTCATATCTTTGTTCTAGGTTGTTCTTGGGTACATGTGTATTTTTTCCTCTAGGTACATACATAAATTGATTTTCTAGCATTTGTGTCTTTCTCCAACTAGGTTTTTGGTAAGATTTTCCTTTAGGATTATAACCTAGTCCTCTCCTTCCAATTTGACGATAAGAATCATTTAAAATTTTATCAAGGGTATCATTGTTACTCAAACTACTAACTTTTTGTTGCAGCCTAACAATCTCATCCATTCTCTTATTGATGTCTAACTTTGCTTGATCTAGATTAGATAACAAGGAATCTCTTTCTTTCACAATAATATCATAATCTAGATGTGTACACAAAACAGGTTGTTTTTGAAGATCATTTACTTAAGTTTGCAAGTTTAACTTTTCTAGGGAAAGAAGATTGCAATTTGCATCTACAGATTTTAGCTTAATATCATGATCTTCAATAACCTTTTTAAGATTTTCATTTTCAGATGTGAGAGCAAGAAGTTTAGCATGTAACTCATCATTTTCTTTATTATATTTCTTTAATTTCTTCTTGCACTCAATATACTTATTATGTGTCTCTTCAAGACTAGCAATTATCTCTTCTTTAGGTAAATAAAAAAGGCTTACCTCTTCTTCTTCTTCTTCACTTATTGTAGAAATAAGGCATTCGTTATGCACATTTTCCTTCTTTGACCACCATGGACAGCTAGGTGTAGTGTGCCTTGTTCCTAAGAACCAATTGCAACTTGTTGAAGATTGGTCCATGCTTTTCCTTTGCTTGTGGTTGTAGACACCACCACCCTTCATTCTTCAAGACTCGATTAGAGCTCCTTGAAGCCTGCTATGATACCAATTGAAAAATCACTAGAGTGGGGTGAATAGGGTTTATGGATATTTTAAAATAATTTAACTCAAACAACCAAAATTGAGATAATAAGAAGGAGACAAGGTGTTTAGAGTGGTTCCAACCTTAGCAAATACTAAGGCAGTCAATCCACTACCCGATTTCTTACCCAACCGGGATTTTAAAAGTATTTAATTTTATTACCTCACAAGGATATTACATAAAAGTACAACACTTTCAACACCCTTTGGCCAACCTTCACCTTGAAGTAGTCTCACCAACCTTGAAGCAGCCTTCCTTGAAGTAACTTCAAGCTCCCCCTTGAAGTAGCCTTCCTTTTAAAGTAGCTTCCCATTGAGACCAAAGATCCCCTTCTTCAGCAAGAAGATCAAACTCTCTCCTATATGCAGCCTCCAACCCTAGGAGTAGCAAGGAGAGTACAAGCAATAAGAAAGAATAAGAAAGGAAATAGAAATTACAATTACCACTTGAAGCACAAGGCTTGATTTCTTGTATCAAGCGTATTGATCTCCTAACCAATGAGTATGGAAGTGTAGGTTTAGTGGATAGGAGATGCTATCCAATAGGACACGAATTTGGAGCAAAGTAAATGAGTAGCAGTACTAGTGTTGTTCAATTTCTCAAAATAGATTGCCAATTGCAAGTATGAAATGGGTGTCCTATGGCTTGTCCTATTTATAGGAATGGCCTATGGATGATTAAGGACGTTCTAGACACTTTCTAGGGGGTTCTTAGTGCTTAACTAGTCGTTAGGTAATCATTAGTTGCTTTAGCAATGGCTAGTTAATTTATCCTGAAAAGTGCAGACATAATTCTTCTCGGTCAACAAATTGTCGATTGAGAGTCCTTCTCGGTCGAGGATTTGTCGAATGAGGGACGTCCTGGAGCAAGTATTTACAATGTTCATTTCCAACTCCCAACAACCTTATCTGTTGTGTCTAACGGCTACTTGGGTCAATCTCGGTCGAGGAATTTGTCGACCGAGAGTGTCTCAGTCGAGGAGTTTGTCGACCGAGAATGAACTTGTTTCAATGTTTTGAACTAGTTACTAAGTGTGTGTATGAGTGTGCAGATGTGACACTATTATAGGGAATGACCTATCTAAATGTTGTGATTGGCTAGGGAAGATCTAACACTTGATATACATGATGTCTTAGTACTTCTACATTATATACTTGTACAAGTTTTTTACATTTGATTACAATCATGAAATTAACACATTGTGATCATTTAGATTCCAAAGGTGTGTCATCCACCTAGTTCCTGCAACACTCAATTAGCACGTTAGATCCACAAGAATGAAATGTTTTTCATCATCAAAACAAAGGGAAAATAATAATGTCCAATTTAGCCAACAAGCACCCCATCATTTTTCCAGTATGGTTCAACCACTAAGGAGTTTCTGTAATTAGTTTAACTAATATTATACTAAAATAAAAATATCAAAATTTAGGTAATGGATTAACATGTGAGTTGATAATTATTTATATGAACTGGACTATATCACAAAAAGAAAAGAAAATGGAAAATCCAGTACAATACGGATTGGAGAACATGTTCTCAAAAATAGGGACCCCGACAGAGTCCACGGGAGTGGAGAACTCCTCGTAAGATCTCAGGTCAAATGGCATTAGAATCATTCCATTATTGAAGAATAGGGTTGGATGAACCTAATTCTAGGGTTTTGACAAGAAAGTGAGTGAAAGTGAAGGAGAATGTGAGGAAGAAGTACATGTAGACGGAGCCATGTCAGTGACTATGAGGTTTTAGGTTGAGGTCTTAGATTCTAATTACTTCCTAGACATTGGTTATGTTGTACTCATTGTTGGGTCCCTGATGATGTCGGGGAAGAGTTTATCAATATCAACCATGGCCTAGGAACCAAGATTTTGGTCGCTAGAGAAGGAGCACAACGGAGGATATGCGTGTGAATGAAACTCAATGTACATGAGAAAGGCAATGAAAAACCATGTTGGCGGGTTATGTAATATTTGATATGTGCATATATCTATGAGATACCATGGAGTGGGGTGAATGGAGTGCAACATGAGTTCAATACAGGGAATGGATCAAGTTTGAATGGTCTATGTTTGTCAAAGAGATATCTTATTAAAAAAAATCATATATTGATAGAGGAAACTCCATTTTAGCAAATGAGATGTTTATGGATATCTTATGATGTATACTATCTTGTAAAAACTTATCAGAAGGTGTTTTTGATGTTTGGTATTTATTATAAATTGATTGTTAAAAGATATGTGATTTAAATGTGTTGTACATCAAAAATATCAAACAACTATAAATATTATGAATATTTTGCAATACATATATTTTGGTATGTACCACATGATGGCAAAACCTGTTCTTTTACTTATGTTTTGAAGTAAAACCTAATACAGGTATTTTGGGAATTTCATCAACTAATTGACAATGAAATGATCAGGGATTTTTACTTAAACCCTAATATACAATGTTCTTACTGTTTCCAAATGTTTTTCTATATTTTCATGTATACTTGTATTAGTAATTAATTTCTAGACCTAATCTGCCATAATGTAATATAATTAATGGTTATTTGTGAGAAATATGTGATCTATATGCATTATTAGTATGAAATATTAATTTAAGTATATCTACCCTATTCTCTACATGTTAGTTAGTAATAACAATATGTGTGAGTACCTCTGTGGTTTTCTTTTTGTTAATTATGTATATAGCAATGTGTTGGACCATTATATATTTAGTTCATAAGGGTATATCAACATATAGATGCAATTTAATGTATGAATTGAGTTACTTTAATGTTTAGACATTAAAAGTTCTTAAAACCAATGGTAGGTTTTGTTAAATAAAAATGCTAAATTGGGAAATAATGTTAGGATGATGAAGTCTGAGATCTAGAAATGAAAAAAGCAAAAATGCACATAGAATTATGGAATGTTGTTAATGTCCAGATAAATATATTGTGAATCAAGGAATCTAGACTACATTAAGGGTATTATCAAACAAGGTAAGCGGGCAAAGTCCATTGAGCTTCAATATTGTTGTGATTTAGCCTACACCTTCCTACAAAGTAACTTAGAGAGTAAGTTACTTTTAGACATTTAGTATTTCATCCTTATTTTATGTTCAATGATATTTTGAGTAATCAAACTTTATTCAGATGGAGTTATGTTGTGAGAGAAATATTTTAGAATTTTGGTATTTAAGCTACTTCTAGAACTTAAGATTTGTATATTTAGTTCATAATATGTTTACAAGCCTTTAGAATCGTATTTCATACATCTGATATCATAATCAAATTAAGTCATCCTATTAAATTAGAGTTTTTGATTAAGAGTTATTTAAATAATAGGAATACTAATTTAATATTCAGAGTTAGATCTGATTTAAAATTTAAGAATAGAGATTCAAATTAAGAACTAATTTTAGTTAAATAAAATTTCAATTCTTAATAGAATAATTCAATGCATCATATAAGTAAGACAATCTTTCGAAGATTTTTGTTTTTTTTTTAGATTTATATTTACATCAAAATTTAACACATATTCAGTTATCAACATTTAGTTTTAGTATAAGATAAAATCAGATTTAGAATTCAATAATTTAATATTTAATATAATTAATTTAGAACCTTCACATAAGATATTATATGATAAGTCCTCATTTAGTTAGTCTTCAGACAATTGAGAGGCATCCGTTTCCATCTAGAGGAGTGTTTACTCTAATTCATCGGTACTTTGTGATTGACTCAGAGACACTTCAGTGTCATTCAGAGATATGTAGTGCGAATTCAAAGATACTTTAGTAGCAATTTAGTATGCAGTCTTGCCAATTCAGAGCCACCTCATTATCGTTCCAATTCATAGGTACTATGTTACCAATTTCAGAGGCGTAGATATGTCAATTCAAGAGGACTTACCATATAGTGGTGGCCACAAATAGATAAAATACGTAAATAAAAGATACATCAATTCAATATAAATTTACAAGTTTTAGATATAAGTTCAGCTTTCAGTTTTAGTATATTCATGTTTATCTTATTAGAAATTCAATGCCACTTATGCTAACCTAGGTTTCCCTTTGTGCATGGCTAGGGATGAGATGTATGCATGTACTAATATTTAGGAAGAGCGATCAAGATAGAGGATTCATCTACAATTTTAAGAGGTTTGGTTGGTGGGGCACCACCTACACGATCTGAGATATTAAGACAAAGTATAGGCTTTAACATCATGTATATAATCGAAGTTTTGTGTATATAAGTTTGTTTTCTTGAGAACTTATGAGAATTTATTACATACACAGTTTGTAATTGTTTTTATCCATCATTATTATCACATCATGTTAATAAAACTCCCCAAGTTCAATTTTTTTAGCTTCCATTCACATGATAAGAAAATTGGGGTGTCACAGGTAGGATATAAGTTTATCACTACATTATATAATCCAAGGGCTCATACAGAAGCTAGATGTAAGTAGGACACTGAATTTAGGAAAATCAATGAACACCATAGATTGAAATCAAAGTCTAAAGGCTACTAGAAACCAAAAACTAAATATTATATTCTTATAATCAATTCTAGTTTATAAAATTAACCAAATTATAACACCCCTCCAAGTACATGTATAGTAGCATAAGAAACCCTTATGTTTCCATGACATGTGGTATTTTGGGGTTTGGAGGGATGTCACAAACATGAAAAATGTTGAAAATAAAGTAAACAATTACCATGCATTGACCTTGAAATGATTAATAAACTTTTCATGGGGTAAAAAAAACTACTTTATAATGTTCTAAAACTAACTAAGCCAATTATACTTAAGAGTAAATTAGGACATAAATGAAACCATGCTAAAAATTGGATTGTCTAGGTAGATGGAACCCCACAAGGAAGATCTTTGTGTCTTCTATTCATTAAAATTTTTTCTTCCATGCTCAATTTCTCTAGAAACTAGGAACATCACCTCCCCAACTATGCAAAGGAAAAAACATCATGAGTAGAAGAAACTGTCATATTATAGAAAAGAAATGTATATACTTTACCTGAAGAGAAACATAACATCATATTTAACTTAAGCATTCTTGAACCATTTCATAACATGAAGAATCAGATAAGGGTATATACATTATTTTTATAATTTCTCACTCAAAGGAACAAAATGATATGAAAGCCCATGTTTTCTGGGAAACACCACAATGACATTTGAAGGTCCATAGTTGTGAGAAGAATATTAATTTCATTAATCTCATTTTTAAATATGAACATTAATATTTATCTTAACATGTATATTAACATAATTTTCTCTCTTAACATAATAGGATTTCTCCCTCTCAATCATAATGGTATTTCTCCCTCTTAGATCATGAACATCAATTCTTCATCATTTATATTTTCCTTACATGATCATAATAGTCTTTGTGAGAGTGATATCATAAATTGTTACATATAATAATCAACATGCAATGAATATAAGGACTCATCATTTATGCATTTTCAGACTTTTATAATGTGTAGTTGTTTCCTTAACATATAAATAACAGACAAACGATCAAAATATTAGTGCACAACACCATGGCCTATTTTTGTGATGCACAACACCTAAGTTAGTATTCCCTTGTCCAGATTAGGCTATGTGTACCACTAATATTGGTTAATCATAAGATGTTTACATTAATTCATTGTCATTAAACCCTTTATATCATTCCACTATCAAATGTTTATATTTAAAAAATAATCCCTAAAACCATGTTAGATCGACTTCTTGTTGGAAAAACTTTCCAAGGCATGTGTTACACATATTTTTTAGGCCAAAAGTATTTTCTATGGATTCAACAATCCAAACCAATAAGAGTTGAGGAAACCATATGTTTTTTTTTAGGAAAGTCATAAGGCCATTTTATTCATCCCGCCCTTCTCTTGCAGGTAATGAAATAGGAGTACAATCTTGTTCTATCGAAAATTTAAATTTGGTGGGTATCCCACCATTACAAAGAAAAGAAGAAGGGAGGTGACCCACAGGGTCGAGTGGAATAGCCTTATACCTGCAGCTATCCCTGCTAGTTTTGAGTTGATGCTTGGTGAGGGCATCAACTAGATGAATCTGTTCGCACGGAGTCTTTAGAATCCTCACGTTCTAATGACTATCTAACAGCTTCTTAATCGGTTCAGTCCCATTTTCCAGCTTAGGAAACTTCCTTGTAGTGTCTTCAATAGCTTCAATCGCCATGGAACAGTCTGACAGGATACTAATAGGCATACTGAGATCATTCACAGGGTCATGCATGGATGAGCTAATCGCGCGCAGTTCAGCTTCAATTGAGGAATCCACCTCGACTATCTCAACCATCCCGTCTAGCCACTGACCATTACAATTTAACATGATCTTTGCAATCACAACAGTCTTGCCTCTCAGTGCCGCATCCACCATAATGACTTTCCCAGTATTGGAGGTGATCGCCTCAGGTAACGGGTCATATTGGAGATCAGATTTCATCTTCGTCTTGGTCTGCTGCCCATCTTTGATGAGTTGATGTTGATGTACAATATCACACACCTGACGTTCCGGAGTGATATTACCATTTTCAAAAACCCAAGCATTCCTTGCCTTCCAGATGATCCAACATGTAATAACAAAGAGAACTTGGTATGCCGCACGCGCCTTCAGGTTGTTCAAGAGCCAATCTCGAGTACCCTCCGCCTGGTTTGCACTGATCTATATAGGATGAGTCGATCTATGCCATACTGCCATAGCAAAGGGACAGTACATCAGTGCATGCGTCGTTGTTTCTACAACCATCCCACATCTCAGACAAATATCATTTTCAGTGAAATTTCTTTGCCTCCTGCGTGCATTAGTCATGATTGCATCATGGGTGACTGTCCACACAAAAGTGTAAACCTTACCTGGTACTTTCAGGTTACGGATCAGCTTCCAAGTATCATCTGCTATACCATTTTCAGTCACGTGGATAAGACTGTAAGTCGAGCTAGAGTTGTACACTCCCCTCGCATCAAACATCCAACTCCAATGGTCTGGACTAGTATTAGTACCTGGCTCGGGAAGGGACATAATCCTGTCGGCAATGTCATCGTTAAGGTATGACTTCAGAAATTGTGCATCCCATTTGCCTTCAAGATTCACAAGACTCGAAACAGTAAGATCAGCTATGTCCTCCTCCACGGGTCATACCGTACATTGGCCTAGCTTTTCAATCCCTGGCACCCAAGGATCGTGCCAAACCAAGGTCTCTTCACCATTGTTGATGGTCTTGGTGCAGTTTTCTTTAACAAAATCCAATCCTTCGTATAACAACCTCCAGAAGGGGGTGGCATTTCTGTGCTTATTAGTGTTGTAGTTTTTATATTTGAATCGCAAGACATCTTTCCAAAGGGCCTGATTATTATTGAGGAACCTCCATGCATGCTTCCACAAAAGTGATTTGTTCCATTTGGCCATGGAACGGATGCCCAGACCACCATGATTGGGGCTAGCACACACCTTCTTCCAAGCAACCAAAGAAACTGGGTGAACTTGGTGTAACCAATGAAACCATATGTTTGACATTCGTTAAATGAAAATATAATCAATTTGAATAACTTATGTAAAAACCAAAAGGACCATGACAAGTGTTATGTTCAATAAAACACATGATCGGGGGGGTAAAAACTTCACTCAAGCTGATCAAAACCCACATGTGTAAGAAATTCCAATGCCCATTGATGATTAATTGTCAGATAAAACCACAAGGAGGAAAGGCATTTTGAGACCTATATTCTTCCTCTTTGATCCATGGCATGATATGCGATCTCTGGAGGTGCAAACTCTTATCGTAGCTTGAAGTGCAAGCCAAATGTTACAATGCTAACCTACCTAGTAGCTTCCCCATGTTGGCTTGGAATCAATGAACCTACACTTAGACTACTAAGAGCTCCTCGTTTAATAGTTGATTGTTACTTCCTCCATCAAAGACCAAACCATCAAAACACATTGAATCGAAGAGGAAAGAGAAGATGAATACATTTGTGAGAATCCAAAAAATATAGCACAGTAATCACACTACCAAAAGGACTACTATGACTGCCAAGTTCCCTGAATAAATAAATACAAGAATGGAGAAGGCTAAAACATGAAGTTCGTTAACTAGGGTATTTAAACGTCTACCAAAGTTGGGAAAACAATTAGTATTGAGGCAAGGTGAAGCTAAAGAAACTGGTTACGTGGTTGGAGAGACAGTAGAACACCATGGAGATGAATGCAGGCAAGGTCAGGTAGGGAACTTGATGGTGGATTTCTAGGGGTAAATGCACGACAAATTGATGATGAAAAAGAATGAGTGGGTGGTAGTGTTTAACATAATACCAAATATTAATAATATTGTGTCATTGTACTTCTAGAGTTTGAGAATAATGAAGTTGTATCTCAAGTTATTTATTATGAACCAAGGAAAGTGAGGTCAAATTGAAGGTGGATGAGGAAATGTTGTGGTCCGGGGGTGATACTTATCTCTTTAAATAGGGGTTTCTTGGGGTTTTATGGTGTCTTCTCAACCATGGTGGTGAGAGGGTTGAAGTTGTGATGGGCATCTTTTTATTTGATCACAAGGGAAATTGAGTGGTAAGTCATTCAAATTGCGAGATTTATCGAGACTCGTCGGTGCATTAATCTTGGGATATGGTGGAGGAATGAGAGTGTGGAAGGTCAGAGAAGTAGTTAATGGAAAATAGTTAACTCTCAGGTGAGAAACTCAAAGAAGAAGATGATTGATAAGCTACTAGATCAAGCTCGAATAAAATTACATCAGACTACACGAGGAGTAGAAAAGAATATAAATTTTGGCCACATTATAGTGGCTAAATTATAGAATATAGATTAATCAACCCATTAAATAAATGTCAATTGAATATAATTAACAACTATATCGCAATCTTTCCTAATTAGTTTGAGGGGTCAAACAAGGTAAAAAATATATATTATAGGATATAGAGAATTTCTAAGTGATTCATTTTGAGTTCTGATTGATTATTAATCAATATATCCATATAGATATTATTATTGATTTTTATGTGCTAAATTGATGAATAATTCAAAGTGATTGTATATTATTGTTAATTGGGTCATTTTTGTGGTCTATGACATTTATTCAACCAAAGGGTTTTCTCATTATTTTCAAAAAATGTATGGAGGATTTATATAGAGGAGATGGAAAATTAGTGAAACATAATTAATTTCCATGTGTTTTAAGATATGAGAAATATGCTTATGCAACAATGAAAAAGAGAGAAAGAGAGAGAGAATATTTTATTTTGTTATCCTATATATCATATTTCAAATGAATTTTTCAATTTGGGTTATTTACATTAGGTCAAAAACCTAGGATTTATTTTCTAAAACTTCGTTGAGAATCTTGAATTGTTTAGTTGGACTTTGGGGTGTTACAATACTCCCTCCTTAATTAAATTTATTCCTAAAAAGTTCCTTTAGGTTACTTCCCACCTAAGGGTTTTCTTACCCCTTGGTTGGTGATAGTATGCTATCCAGGGTTCATTTAGGTTCATATTATTTCATGTAAAAGGAGATATGTATATATTTGACATATAGAGATTGTAAAAAAACATGTTAACATGAATTAATTGATACCTTGGTCATCTTATTATTTCTCTGCATCCATGGATAAAACCTTCACTTGTCTATTAGGTAGTCTATTTTGATTCTTATTCTTGTTCTGGTCCTTCTTAAGGACCTTAGGACAATTCGGCTTCATATGTCCATTTTTTCACAACTATAGAATGCTCTTGTCACATACCTCCATGGCGATGATTGGGTCATCTTGCAATTCAGACACTAGGGTTTCTCAAGTTTTGCTATGGATGTAGGCTCATGTGGCTTTGTATTCACAATTTCATTATTGGGAGGAGGATGCTGGATGTTTCTCTAAGGAAATTCATTTTTGTATGATCTTCAAGGGTGGTCTTCCAAGTCCAAGCTTCATTAAGGGCCTCTTGAAGGCATCAGAGTCTTCTTCTTGATTAGGCAAAGTTCAGGTTGGTTTTGAATCCTTATAAGAACATATTGGCTCTTTGGACTATTGTGTAGCCATGGTCATACTTTTGAAGTACTTAAATTTCATGTCATACTGGGTGACAATCATATCACTAAACTTGTTCTAGTTTGGAAAATGCTTACTTCTTCCTCTCTATCATAGCCTCAGACACATAGTGTTCTTAGATGGATTCTACAAACTCAACCCATGTGAGTGAAGGTGCATCATGCCCACTTGAGTTGATAATATACATCCACGACATATGCGATTCTCCTTTCAACATATGGGATGTGAATCAGACCTAAACTGTTGAGGGCTATCTAGGTCACAAACACAATATTTCATACTGTTATTCCATTCTTCACATTTAATAACATCCTATTCTCCCTCACTAGAAAAAGAGTCAAAACTTATCTTCAGAAAGTATACTAGTGTCAACTCGTGGTTTCTTGGGTGAAGGGGCCATTGGCCAAGATAATTGGTGAGTGTTTGCACTAAGTCATCCAGGTTCACCATAGGGTTTTTTTCTTGCTTGCTTCCCTGACTAGAAAAATCTAGCGGCATCATCCATCTTCTCTTTTCCCTTGTCCTAGATTTCATAGGGGTCATATGGAAAAAGGACATATACCAAAGGTGAGAGCATATGAATCATTTTTACCTAGCGTCCATCTACATATTTCCTCTAATACCATATTGTAATGTCCCTCCAAGTATATACTTGATAAAGAAGAAATCCTGATGTTTTCCAAACAAGAGGTATCTAGGGTTTGGAGGATGTCAAAAACATGATAAAAATTGCAAATAAAGTAAAAAACACCAATCATTAAATTTGAAATGATTGATACATTGTTCATTGTTTAAAACCACAAGTACTTTCTTAAGTTTCTAAACTAACATAACCAATTTTAGATAGGAGTTAATTAGGGTATTATTGAAATCTTTCTAAATAATTGGATCATATACGTGGATGGAAACCCAATAAGAAGATCTTTGTGTCTCTAGTCCTTGAATGTTTATTCGTCTATCCTCACTTGCCTTCAAAATTAGGGACATCATGTCGCCAACCATGAAAAGGAAAACAAAACCATGAGTAAATGATACTAACAGACTATAGAAAGAAAAAATTATGTATACTTGACTTGAATGGAAACATAACATCACATTTAATTGAATTCTTGAACCATTTCATATCATGAAGAATTAAATAAGGATGTATGCATCTTCTATATAATTTCCCACTTAACTGTATGGAAGAAAGCCTATGACTAAGGAAGGCCCATAATGTCCTTTGAAGGTTCGTAGTTGTGAGAAGCATACCAAACATAATGAATTACATTTCTAAAATGACCATCAATATTTATCTTAACATGGACACTAACATAATCTTGGATCTTAATATAATGATATTTTTCCCTCTCAAACCATAATGGGATTTCTCCCTATTGAATCATGAATATCAAATCTTTATCATTTATCTCTTTATTATATGATCATATATCTTTGTCCTAGAAAGAGTAATATAATACACTCTAAGATATAGCAATAAACATGCAATGAATATAATGAATCATCATTTAAGCACATTTCCACTTTAACTATATGTATTAATTTTCTAAACATACAAATAACATACAAACAATATATATATTAGTGTCAATACATGGACCATTTTCCTGGAGCAAGGCACCTAAGACAATCTTCCCTTATCTACATTAAGTTCTATGAAACTATACTATTGATCAGTCATACGATGTATACATAAGTTCATTGTAATTAAAGATAATTGATTCATTCAATTATTGAAGGGTTTAGATTCGAAAAAGCGGTTACAAATAATGTTTGATCATATCCTTGTTGAATAACATTTCCAACGCATATATCTCACATATTTTTGAAGTCATATGTATTTTTCATGGATTTTATAATCTAGACCAATCAGAAGTGAGGAAACCATAAGTTTGGCATTGATTTAAATGAAAATATAGTTGATTAAATTAGAAAAGAAAATACCACATAGACCATGATGTGTGTTATGCAAATGAAACACGTGGGGCTAAAAGTGTCATTGGAGTCGATTAAAATCTGTGTGTCTGAAAAAGCAAGGGCAATTGCATAAAGGTTCAAATGCCTACTAATAATTAGTCATTCGATTAAAATAATAGTGAAATAAGGTCACTGTGAGACCCGTTCTTCCTGTTTAAGCCATGGATGGATATGTGATCTCTAGAGGTGCAAACTTTGTTTGTATCTTGAAGTACAAGCAAGGTCTTACAATGAAAACCTACTTAGCACCTTCCCCAGGTTGTTATAGAGTCAATAAGCCTAAACTTGGGTTACTCAAAGCTCTTGGTTTTCCAGTTCATCACTACTTCAATGGATTCCAAAACCATTAAAGGTCCAACCATCAAAACACATTGAACAAGAGTAGAAAGAGGAGGTGAACACACTCATGAGAAGCCAAATATCTATCACAACAATCATAGTGCCAAAAACACTACTATGACCCTCGAGTTCCTCTACAAATATTGAAGAAACATGGGAGAAGTCTTAAACACAAAATTGATGAATCGGGGTGTGAAAATGTCCACTTAAGTTGGGAAAAGAAACATCAAGGTAGGGTGAAGCCAAAGAAATATTTTATGGTCGAGATCCACTGGAACACCATGGTGGTAAACACATGTGAAGGTTATGAAGGGACCTTAAGGGTGTAGTGATATGGGTAAGCACATGGAAAACTAGTGATGGGAAAGAATGAGGGGGGGATTGTGGTGCATATTGGCATGTCAATTGCACATAAGGATGTATCATTGTAGTTTTGGAGTTTGAGAATGCCAAAGTTGTAACTGGAGTTAGTTGTGGTGACTTGGGGAAAGCAAAGATGATAGAAGGTGGAGGAATAAATCTTATGGTTTGGGGGTGGTTCTCATCACTGTAAATAGGGGTGTCTTAGGGTTTCATGATCTATACTGAACCATGGCTACAAGACGAGTCAAAGACCTAATGGCATTTTGCCATTTGGCCATCAGGGAGGTTGAGTCGTGGATTGCTTGAAACTAGATATTGATATGGACTAAATTGAAAAGGAAGCTCAAGATAAGGTGGAAAGATAAGAAAGAGAGATCACAATAGGAAGCCATTGGAAAACAATTTACTATTATGTAAGAATCTTAGGGAAGAAGATGACCCCTAAACCGTCAGATCAGTCACACCTAAAATTTTTCCATCAGATCACATATGACGAATAAAATAAAATAATGTTAGGGTGAGTTAGAGCAGATATATAATTGACTATAGTTTAATCATTGCGTTAACAAAATGTTGACTGAATTCGATTAGCAACTTTAAGGAATCTTTCTTAATTTGTTTGAGGGGTCAAATGAGGTCATAATAATTTCAAAATTTGATTACATGTTAACTAGTATATATCCATATAAGTATTATCATTGATTTATATGTGCTTTAGGATAAATAAGTTAAAGAGATTTTCCACTAATAGTTAATTGGGTCATAATTCATGTTCTAAGATATTTATTCAATCCATTAGTTTTTTATTACGTTCTAATATATATATCGATGATTTATAAATAGGAGGTTGAAAAAATATAAAACTTAACCCATTTCCTTGTATTTTGAGATAAGGGATATCTATTATGCACAAAGGGGAAAGAGAGAGAATATTTCATTTATTTATGTTTTCTTTCAGACCGATTCGCCCTTGTGAAAATAGATCCCAATCATCATGTCGAGTATAGTTACACATGCTACTATATCCGCGGTCCACAAAGAGTCAACGATGACTAAATGACGCAAATACTCATGTCAGATGTTTACTGAAATGATCTGACTCCATGACAAGATAGAACCTAGGGATTGAAATCCCTGTGATTCATTCCATGGATACTCCAATGGAGCTCAGGACCATGAACAAGCCTTTGTCGAGGTACCCTGGCGAGTGGGAGGACAACCCATTGACTCTGCCTCATCACCCCAAGCTCAAAGAGCTTTTGTTCTGGTCTTGGAATGGTTGGGAAATGAGAAAGAAGGTGCTTTTGTAGCAAACCAAATGAGTAGATGCTTATGGTCAAAGACTAATAGAGCATGGGAAGAAGACGACACTGACAAGAAGTCATGGTACCAATAGTACCTAATTTGGAACTAGGAAATGTGAAGGTCCTCGAAGACAAATTCCCATCAATTGTCCACCCCATGCGAATAAAAAATATAGTTATTTTTGTTAGTAGTTTTATGGTTTTGTTTTCAAGTTATTATTAATGGTTTACTTTAGCATTCTATTTTTCCGATAATGTAAGTTTAGAAGAGTGTGCTAGAAAGAACCATACAATATGTGCTTGAAATCTCTACCAAACAATTAGTAATAAAAAAACTATATTTTGATGATTAAAATAGAATGTACATAAGGAACTTACTTCAAATAAATTGGGAGACAAACAAATTTTATTTGATATGATCACAATTTTGATTTCATATAACATTAGTGGATGATTTTGTTTCTTTTGGTTGTCTTTATTGAACAACAGGAAGAAGGCAATCACTAGTAGGAATTATAGGAGCAAGAGAACGGGTAGAAGATCTCTGATTAAAATAAAGCCTCAAGGGAAGAATAGGTACGTGATTTGGTGGGAATGGGTGCTTATGAAAATAGAATTTATAAACTTTATTAAGAGCTTCTATTAAAATTGAATATACCTAATTAGAGGCATTGTAATTTAAATCCTGATTTGTACATATTTGTTTTACAAATGTTTCCTTTAAGTGTAAAATTTCAAAAAGAATATTGTGTGCCTTCGGTAAATATCAATTATACTTTTGCTTGATTGGTAAATGTATTTTGAAACATGAAACAAGAATCTAGAATATTCCAAGTTAGTTAGTAATATTGATACTTAATTAATTTGAATTATCTCTCTCTTTTCATTAGAACCGTGTTTCAGATAACAAACATACTTATTTTGGTTTTGTATTTTTTTAGATAATTACAAGATAGAGATTATTCCACAACTAGAGATAAATATAATCTACAGTGTGACCAAGGCAACTACCTTTTTGAACCAGGGTTTAATCTAAAAACACAATTTACCCAAATTGGACAATGGATCTAAGCAGAGTTGAGAGCCAGAGAGTCTCCTCTTACTATAATCTCAATCCCCAATGGAGGTAGGAAATAGGTCAACCCGTTGTCTCTCTCTCCTTGGGTCATATACTCACACAAATATCATGCCTTTGGATCATGTGGATTAAGACACACTCAATAGACCATGAATGTTCCATTATATCATGAATCAAGTTAATTTCAAAAACCTCATATAATCCTAGAGTCTAGGGCTCGAAATTATGAATGACTCCCACTGCCCCAAACCTTTACAATGCCCCCTATAGATTCCCCTTGTATCTTAGAGCACAATTCTACCGTCAATTGTGCTTGTTAGAACCCTGAGACACATATCTAATGTCCATATCTAGTTACTTAAAGCTATTCAAAATAATTTGATCTTAACTATCACACATCATCATGAATGCTGTGAACTCACCTATAGAACTCAAACAATCTTCCCAAGTGATTGGCATACCCAAAGACCCATGGAAGTCTACTTTATTAAATATTGTTTTCATCCTTTTTATCTAAGTTCTAGATACCTCCTTGACCAATTAGTGTCTTATTGTAAGCTTCAATACCCTCACCAACCCTGACAAAAACCAATCCCATCCTAGGTTGCATCTTTAGGAGCATGTGGAAATGAGTCAACAATGTATTTGACTCCATGCTTTCCTTACATGTATGTTGTCTGAGAAAGAAAAATCTCCTGAATGTTTTTACCTTCTTGCCCCTAATTTACGTGATGATATATAATTAATTTAGCAAAAGTGCTTATATTCATATATAGTCAATTTGTATATCAAAATTCTCGTAAAATACATATAATCTAAAAATAAGGGATCTAAGGCCTAATTCAATCTCAGATTCAATAAGAGTTTTGATACATAAGTGTAAGATGTTGTGATATGAAAACCCTAATTTTGATGAAAAATATGTTTATCAAGATTAAATAAGATTACTTAAAGGCATAATCTAAAATTCTTAATAAGTCTCATTATAAATTGCAAGATTAGGGTTAGTTTGATGCATAATTAAGGTTTCCTATTCAATGGATAAATAGTATGAGAAACTTAGGGTTTTGAAGTCCAACCCTAATACAACCTTAGACCAAGAACCCTAGAACCAAAACTTAACTCTAGTCCACATCATATAAATATGATTGTAATATCCTAGTGTTATATGCCAAATTTCATATTGATCTAGATTGGGTAATGTTTGGTTTCTAGACCTTGTTTCTAGGCCATCACCTCTCATTATAAATGGTAAGGGGGTACTTTATGAATGACTAGTTTTAATTAATTCTTGATGATTTACATATTTTTCATTGATGTTTGATCATACTTATAAACTGGTTGATAGTTTGAATTCTTGTAAATATATAATGCCTATGTCAATAGAATATGAATATAAGATTTTCTTATGGGAGGTTAAGAAGTAAAATACTCCTAGAAACTAAGTGTTGATTATTGACAAAGGAACTATACGATAATGATAAGTTTGTAGAACAAGTGTAGTCTGGGTCAGCCATCAAAAAATCCAATGATGATTCAAAACCCTAGAGTCCATTAATGGAATTTGGATTGGTACACCAAAAGGTAAAATATGGGTTAGAGAATGAAATTGAAAATGCAAGATTGATTGTTGCAAATATTTTATTGATATGCAATATATGTGTTTATCCCTATATGCACATAAATTGTTTTGCACCCACATCAACAATATAAAAAATGTTTACCATGCTTTGTTTATTGGTGTTTTAGGTTATCTTCATTTATAAAATATTTTATGAATGGACTTCTACACGAATGCACTAAAAGATAATGAAACTAAGACATTAGAAGGATTACATAGTAATTTTTACTATTACCCTTATTATAGTATATTTCCTCTTTGAAAAGATACATAACTGCTTAGAGGATATCTATCAAAAAATTCATTTATGAAAATGCGATGAGTTAAATTTTTTGAATGTTATTTATTATTCATTTAATCTTGATCTTGGAAAAGTAGAATGATGCTACTTTAATACTTGGCCTATATTAAATTGGTATGACAGGAGGAGTGGTTTATTACAATTGTGATCATAACCAATATTTAGTAAATAACTTTTCATAAGTAATAGTTTCAAATATCCCTTAGATCCATAAAAATATTATCAACGCATTTTCCAAAGGCGATGACATCTAGAATGGTATATATATAACATTTAGCAATATGTACAAATATGAAATAATATTTTTCATTGTTTTATATAGTAGTGTATGTATTCCTATATGGCATGTCCCATACCATAGTGACCATGATTGAGGATGGAATTCCCCAAGGAAATACTAAGATGAGTAAGACTCCTTGCAAGATGAAGTTTTTTCTAGATAAGCGGACGAGGGCCATGAATGGTGAGTTCTCCAACAAGAGGAATGCACTTGAAGAGGACTTTATTGATGGTTTCTTAGAACCCAATTAGATCCATGCCACTAATGATCACCCAACCCGATAATGGCCCAAACCCTGAGCTAGTCCTAAACCTCCTAAGGATGAACTAGATAAGACACCTGAGATGCTTTGGATAAAAAAAATGTAAGGTGTTATTAGATGAAATTAGTGCTCTATCACTAAGGGACATAGTCCTAGACAAGAATCATGCACCCAACCATGTTTTCCCACTCCTTGAAGCTACCATCTTAGACTTCATCAAGAAAAACATTGAGAAGTTTTAGAGAGAAGACAAGTTAAAGTCATAGAAAAGGCATATGGATGACTGATGGTAGTGAAGAATGGTTTCTACATTCTAGAGGTGCAACCAAACAAGAAGGTGATCTTCACCAGTATCTCCTTGAGGGACTCTCTAAGATTAGGTTGGAGAACTACATCATCGTAAGAGATGTGATCGAAGATTGATGACACTCATAGATCTTCACACCATATCCATCCCTAGGTTTGTCTCAATATCTTCTTAAAAGGAGAAGGAGAAATGATTGATGAATCTCTATCAAGGGGATATGTATGTTGCATAATACACAAGGAAGTTCATACTCCTCAATTATTTTTCCTATATGTTGGATGAGAAACATTGAGTGCAAATCTTCATAGACTTCCTAAACCCTTTGTTTCAACCCCATGTCATGGCTAGTAAGCCCTAAAACTTAATATCTAGATTTCATCCTAAAGATGGAGAAGACCTTGATGCATCCCCAAGAAAAACCTTCAGGATATCTAGTGTTCATTGAAGGCATCTCTACACCCAAGACCATGGAAGAAAGGCACATGGTCACAATCATAGAAAGGGAAAAATAAAAGGAGAAGAGAGGCCTCATAGTGAAATTTGTCATAAGGAGGATCCACCTAGGTGCAAAAACTATTAAAGAAGGCATGTAGATATGTTACATTTATATTAGACATATTTCTATCAGTATAAGTAGGAGGGATATTTCCTACCCAACTTTCCTCTTCCATCCCCTTTGAGGAGTGGTCAATGTGCAACTCAACGTCTTGTTCCATCTCAATCTGTACAACCCAACCTACTATTGAAAGCTGACAGGCAGAGTTTTTTCCATGGACAATAAAGACGCTTAGGCTAACACCAACATGTATAAGTACCAGCCTTTCAGAATATTTTTTTTCTCCTATGACTTGTAATAAGGTAATTTATGACTTAATTTCCATGTATAAAACTATAAGTAAGCTTCATACATTTTGTCTCACGTCATCTTTCATATTTAGGATTTATATCCTCACTTTACACAAGTTTTAAGATTCCAAGATTGATATTTTAGGGGATTAATTATATTAATTCTTTATATCAATATAGACCATATTAATGTTCTATCATCATTTCTTTATGCTATAGTTTTCAACTACAATCAATATATTTATTGAGCACCAACATTAACACATCATAGACATACATTATTTTGAATAAATTTCACTTGCATATTTAGTCAAAAACTTTATTAGTCACTTCATCACTTAATTCACCAAACTTATAATCTCATTACTATTCATGTATATGGTTGATCAACTTTACATAGAGATTAATCAAACCATAATATATTTTCCGTCATGTGATATATGCATATCATATCTTAAACAAAGATAACAAGCATACACATGTTGTATTAGGTTTGTGCTAAACAAACTTATACAAGTAACTCATCAAACATATACCTAAGGGAATTGTCAAGCTCAATCTCTATAAGCTCACTTATCCCTTTGAAAATCACATACACTAACAATACATTCCCTCTTTGGTCTAGGGTTCTCATGTTACCTCGTTCATACATATAATAGCTTCACAACCACCAGCCACTCAAGCACAAACCAAATCATATCATGATTTGACATTCTCATTATCAATATCTACCCATGAAATACTATTTCTCAACTCTCTCTCTCTCTCTCTCTAATATTCACCACTAGAGTCCTATGTTGGAAACAACTAGCCCGAGCATGAGGCTTCACAACATAGTGTTTGTACCTCCTCCAAGATCTTGGGACTCTATCTCCCTTACCTAGGTGGTAGGTACTTGTATTCATTATCACATATACATATATGACCAATCTATGTATGACTGTAGGGTTTGGTCCTCCCAAGGACATATAGGGTTCAACAAAACTATAAAAATCACGCACAAAGAAACTCAACTCATTCACTTGTGAGTAGTATAGTTTAGGACAAATCATTTCACATATTTCTCATGTCATGGAGGTTAGGTCCTCTAACATGATATTTGCTGGTTTCACAATCTTTGGAGTTAACCTTACAACTTGTCCTAACAATAGAGGTCCTCCTTTGTAAAATCACTTGAGACTCATGTGTTGGTATGTATGCCCTGATAGACAATCATGGGATGATTGGTGGGATACATTAAGATTGATTTGATAAACATCAGAGTCAAGCTTCCAATTCTTTCTGATTCAGTCATATGAGATAGTGATATAACAGATTGAATGTCTAGAGAATGACAATACTCAATGACGTATGCTTTCTGGTTAAGGACATGAACGATGAGATCATACAGATGCTAAGAGTTTGTACATTGTTGTTATGTCCCTAGTCAGATGTCATTGTGGAAGGTAGATAGACAGAAATGACACACAAGTCTAGATTGTGGTGTTGGTTGATGATAGAATCTCATTAGTCATGATATAGAGATATTAAACCAAACACATAGGTACTTGTTAGAGAACAAGTGTACCGGACAGACCCACTGTGAGTTTGACACATGGAACTATGACATGGTAGTCATAGTCAGTACTCACAGTGATGGTGGTGAGTGTGATTCTTTGACCTAAAATTACTACACTCAACACATTTCATTGGGCACACTTTGACATCATCAAACGCAGTCCTAAAACATGGGTTGTTATAAAGGTGATGATTGGGTGGCTTTGACACATGGGGCTTTTGAGGGGTGAGTGATAGATATGGGATTTGTCCCTCCTGAGGGAGTTTGATATCCAAGGCCACTTGATGAGTAGGATTGAAATAGGTGTGTGCATGCATGTGTGAATCAATATGTGATATTGATGTCATACATATCTCTTCCAATCTGCTCTGAGATCAAGAAAGTGAATGAACGTTGACAGGATGACTGTTCCATGCCTTGAGTTCATTTGGGATATCAGTGACAAAGGAATTATACATTCAATGTAACACCATTCACAGATTGTAGGATTGAAAGTTGTTCTCCAACTTTCTACTTTCACTTGGGTAGCACTGATGTGTGACTAGGCACCCCTCTTTGCTTTTGAAGTCATAAGTGTTATGGACTTTCACTGCCAATGTGAAATGGACCTGCAGGGTCACAAACATAGGATTTAACCTAGAAGAGGAGTTGTGTCCACAAACAATGTTTAGATTGATTGCTAAAGGACTTTAGTAGTTCAATTAAACACTTGATCAATTGATAGCTCAGTATCATAATGTTCAAGGTGTTGGACTAATTGATTAGAGTATCGGATTGATTGAAACGGCAATTGACTGATTCTGCACAATCTGCACTCCCAACCGATCGTCTCATGAGATGAACCGATCGGCTCAGCTTGGTGAACCGGTCGGCTCAGGTGGTGTGTTGATCGACTCATGATCAGGGTGAAACGATTGCTTCAAGTGTTGAAACGATCGATTCAACTGGTGCAACTGAGCAAGTTGGGAAAGTAGGATTGGTGAGAAGTTTTCTTTAGTTTCACTTGCCCAATTTGATTGGAATAAGGATTGGTATTTGATACCAATTAGAAACAAAAGATGGAAAGTCAATCGGGAACTGATCAGGACCACGAACCGATTGGTTCACATGTGAACCGACTGTTTCATGGGTCCCAACCGATCGGTTGAGGAGTCAACCGACCGGTTTAGGTCCCCAACCAACCGTTTCAGTTGTGAAACGATCGGTTCAGGTTGCGAGTTAGTTGTTTTGTGGAAAATCTCGAACCCTTCTACTCCTGCTTTTAGTCCCGTATTGCCCGGGATGGAGAACCCTGTCCCATGACCCTCCTATATATGTAGGGGTATTGGGGGCTTCTCAAAGTACAACTCAGTGCAACCAATTGCTCTGCAAAGTTGTCGTTCTCTCTGGTTTTAATAACCGAGAGAGCCCGAGCAAGTGCTACCCGATAAGGGAGGCACAACAAGGGAAAGACAACTGCAATTGCGACTGGTGGCAGGAGAGTGTGTTGGTGACTTGTACGCTGATAGGAGGGTGTGACTCCTTCCAATTCCTTGTGGGACAAGGAGATTGGAGTTCCAGGTTGTCCGTGTGGACTACTTTAGAGGCGGGAGGTTTCTGCCGCTAGGAGGACAACTATCAATCCTGACAGTCCTGGTGAGACCAGGAGTCGTCAGTCCCGGTGCGACCAGGGGCTGCACAAACATCGTCCAAGACTGGAGGTGAAGACCGCACAAGCCGCAAGGTATTATCGTTGAGTAAGCCTCGGGACAAGGTATGATTCCACAAACCATCCTTTCCTATTGTATAGACGTTGACGCCTTTCCTTGTTCAGGGTTTGGGAGGAGAAAATTTTTGTTTCCGCTGCCTTCTCTTCCTCCCCTAAAACCCAACAGTGGTATCAGAGCCACATCAACTGCTCTATACTTTAGGGATTATCGATATGATCGATTTTGGTTTGTCGCCTTTATTTATTGCATATGATGCGAATAAAATTGGCTTTATGCATGTCCAATCCTAAATCCGCATATCCCAATTTACATTAATGATATGTATTATGAATGCACTCGATACGTGCCGCCCTTAAACGAGTTTTGTAGTGGATGTATAGTGTGGTTATGGCCAATAAACCCTATCTGTGTATGGTTGTATGTGTTTGCTTGCATCTCGGTCTGCGCACAGATCTTCCTTCTCCTATTCCTAATTTAACTCGAAATAATTCGATATTTCTTTCCTACCTTTGCTCCCCCCGAATGTAACTTGAGGTTTCTCTTTTTGCAATGTAAAATAGGACAGATTTTATTTCCTGTTATGTCAAAGAACGGAGGACATCAAGACAACAGATGAGATGATTGGTTCAAGGCGTGAACTGATCGATTGACATTCCAGACGATCGGTTCAAGGAGTGAGCCAATCGGTTGATGACCAGTTCGAGGAGCGAGGTGAGTGAGTGGCGGCCATGATGAGATGCACGACGACCAGGCGAACCGATCGGTTGGAGGAGCCAACCGATCGGCTGGTGGCACCCAGACGACCGGGCCAGAACGAGCAAGTCATTCATGTGATGAGTTGATCAAACCCAGAAAGGAAAAGCATATAGTTCATCTTGTACAGGTTGCATGTGATGTAGAACTAGATGACCGTGATTCCTCTTGGCTCGAGGAATCACATTAGGATGGCCATAATCATCGCTTTTATCGTTTTACATGTTTTCTGTGGGATATAACATGTATATGATACGTACTATGTATTGTGGTGATTGGATATGTATATGTATATAAAAACTAAATCCCTCATTAAATATTAAGTTTTAGATGCCTTCCAAATGCAACACACATGAAAAGCTTGATCGACCATGTATGGGAACGCCCAAGCGTGGTGCACCGTCTATCTCGTGGAAGCGTGAAGGATGGATATGTGGGTCTGCCCAAGTAGGGTGCATATTCATCGTGTTTGCTTTGGGTCGGACTTAACAAGGTGACCTAGATAGGATATAGAACCTTGAGGCATGGAGATGATCATGGCAAGGAGTTGCATATGACATTTTATCAAGAGTTGCATATGATGCAATTGGCAAGAGTTGCCTACCTGAGAGATTCATGTTGTGGGTGACAGCCCTAGCCGGTCCATGACTTAGAGCATTTCAGGATCTTGCCCACTAGAAGGTTATATGCTGCAATCTTTCAAATTGATGGTGAGGGCTATCAATTTGAACTAAAATAGTGAGAGCGATAATTAATTAAAGGCCTAATTATATCGTCAATTTATAAATTAATCAAATAAGTCAAAAAAATGAGTTTTGGACTAAAATTGAGTATATTTCCTTTTGTTAAAATAAATGGTTAGTCAAGAAATAACTTTATTTGTGATCGGTCTTTGATACCAACAAATTAAATGGGACAAACTTCCATGATTGGTTAGGACGTTGAGAAGCGTTCTCAATTAAAGAGCGAAAGCTCTAAGTCCTAGTTATACTAGAACCAGATGAACTTGATCCCACCACATCAACGACTGAAAGTATGCTTATGGAAGCATACCAAGGATGACATTGATGAGGAATGATTGATGTTGTGTTCTCTGAACTATGAGTTGCAGAGACAATATGAGACATATGATGTCTCCAAGACATTGTCCTAGTATGTCATGACAGAAGGAGATCCAGTAAGGTATTCACACACTCAATATGATTGGGTATGTGGAAAGGCCTGACTAAGAAGGATTCCCTCTGCGCCAAGAGTTGGCTATTGGTATGATACTGCAAATGTTGCGAGAATCATACAGTTCATGATAAACTACAACATGAACAACTTTGACAAGCGTTGACAAAGTTGTTGGACACTTTGAGGATAGTAGAGGCAAATATGAAGAAAGACTAACCCAAATATTTGATGAGATCAATGAAAGGTAAGTCTTAATGGCAACGGCAAGGGCAAAGCAAAGAAATGTTCTGATGCTAGCCAACAGCCCAAGCTGTCTTCAACCTCAAGGCACATGGGGGAAAGGGTGTACGAGGGAATTACCCTCTATATCTGGAAGAACAAAAGAAGATGAAGGAGGGGATGGAGATCTCCACCTAAGGTATCATGAAATGAACTGCTTCTTTATCTGAGGTATATGATACCAAGATATGGATATGTCATATATGATATGCAATATCCACAAAGAAGTGATGGCCTTTGTGAAAGGACCAAGAAAGGAGTACCCATCATTGGAGCAAGTGTTGCTGCCATAGATAGGAGTACCTTTCAGTTTATTTCAGCCTAAAGGGCATGAAATAGAGTTGAGAACTGCTATTTCATATTTGCCAATAGATAGAAACACTTTATTTTTGCATATTGTATGACATTGATGGCAATCAATAAAGAGATGTTTCAATTTCTAAAGATATGATCTTTGTGGCAATGCCTTGTTTATCTTGTGGTATTTGATATGCATAAGATAAAATGATACCTGAAAGTTATAGATAACTCAAACAATCGAATTAGCATTAATCATGAGAAATTCATTTCTAGTTTCCATGTGATGGATAAATCTAGACTCTTTTGGTTAGAGAACCAGTAAGAGACATGAATATCTTGGACATGATTAATCAATCTTCACCAATGGTAGTGGGATAATGATTATCCTATTAGGTATGATACATGTGATGTATTTACATACCCATTGGAACAAATGCTAATACTTCAAATGGTGTTTAGAGAAATACAAATATGAATATCTTGAAGTGTTCAAGATTATCATAGATGAAGTGCAAATTTGGTAAAGTGTTAATTCTTGATGAGATCAATGAATGAAATACTTGGACCAAATGTTTGAGATCCTTATGAGTGATTATGATAGTGTATCATAGTGAACTCATGATTAAGGCATGATGATGTCTAAATAAAAAAGGAATCATACTCTAAGGAGTTAGTGAATGATTATCAAATAACTGAATTCTTCTTAATAAAAGAATACCCCACACTAATAAAGGACATTAAGAATCACAAGGAGTTGTGAGTTCTTATATCCTTACCAGATTTACCTCAATTATCTATGTGATGAGTTGTTCATGTGATGAGTCAACTATCTAGATGAATATGAGGAACCAAATTTTGAGTTATGGTTTATGACCATTACATCCTAAATGACATCCATGCGAACCATAAGGTATGACCTTGATGGTAGCACCCATCGGATGAAATCCATATGTGCAAATGGAGTCTTAAGTGTTAACACACATGGATAACATTTTGAGAAGGATGATGCTTGGGGATTGTAACTTAATGACTAAGACATTTGGCATATGGATACTAAAACTGCATTCCTATGAGGAATAAAACAAGGATGTGTACGTGACACAACCTATAAGGTTTATAAATACACTAATGCAAATGAAGTCTATAAGTTACAATGGACTAATCAATGTGATTGATTGAGTACAAGCAACTTAGAATTGGATCTTTACTTTGATGATATAGTCAAAGGGTTTGACTGATATGTCAAAGATAAAGAAGGGATCTGTGATTTAGTGGGAGCGTATTCACATTCCACATGTTGATGTGAAATGGAAATGGTCTAGAATGGGAATCCAGAAAGTGGAAATTATCTTTAAGGAAGATAGAGATGTTTCCTATGTGATAGGAATAGAGATATATATAGATAGTTCTCAAAAACCTCTTGATCTAAAAAGAGAAAGCATACAATGGCAATCTGTACTGAAGGGTTCAGTATGCACATATTCAGTGGGAGAAAACTTGTCAATGTTACATGGAGATAGTATTCCAAGGCCAAATGTCCAATTCTTATGAAGAATGGGAACACTAAGAATAGATATGGATCTATCATGTATGTAATCATCCCATTATCTTGCATGTATCGACATGGCAAGAAAAAAATGCATTTATCATCTTGTATGTAGGACATGGAAATATGATGTGCTCATCCTGATAACTCGTATGTGAGACATGACGAGTGGATGTATGTCTGCTTCCAGTAAGGGGTACTGGAATACCATGAGAACTTGATAAGTACTTGAGAAGTACTAGTTCTATGGAGAACAAGAAGAGTTCAATGTAAAGAGTTGCATTGATGCGAACTTCCGTCAGGGCAGAAAACTAATCGCAAAATATATATAGGATATATAAAAGTGAAAGTTTGTTGATAATTGGAAGTGTTCCAATAAAACCATTTAAAAGGAAATGTCAAGTATCTATGTGTTAGAGAACAGCAGTGGATACTATATGGATCTGGAAGTTCATGAGATGAACTTATAGATATTCTGCTCATTAATGACAAGTATGGAATCCTTGATCATGCAATGTGGCAAAAGGTTAGCAAAGGAATACTAGATCGCATATTATGGCAACTCCATCTCATACGTGTGACGTACAGTGAAGAGATGTGAGACATGCAATTTATACTGACTTTGGCAAGGTGTTTCCATAACTCACTATGATCACACTAGAGCACAGTAACATGTGGGACATGTTTGAAGATCACTGTGAATATGATTCAAGGGTGATTGGCTCACTGTGCAAGTTGGAGTCTGTTGGTATGTATGCCCTGAGAACCAATCATGGGATGATTGGTGGGAAACATTAAGATTGATTTGATAAACATCAAAGGCAAGCTTCCAATTATTTCTGGTTCAGTCATATGAGATAGTGATAGAACATATTGAATGTCTAGAGAATGATAGTACTCAATGACGTATGCTTTCAGGTTAAGGACCTGAACGATGAGATCATACGGATGCTAAGAGTTTGTACATTCTTGTTATGTCCCTAGTCGGATGTCATTGTGGAAGGTAGATAGACAACAATGACACACAAGACTAGATTGTGGTGTTGGTTGATGATAGAATCTCATTAGTCATGATATAGAGAACAAGTGTACCGGACAGACCCACCGTGAGTTTAACACATGGAACCATAACATGGTAGTCACAGTCAGTACTCACAGTGATGGTGGTGAGTGTGATTATTTGACCTAAAATCACTACACTCAACACATGTCATTGGGCACACTTTGACATTATCAAACGCAGTCCTGAAACATGGCTTGTTATAAAGGTGATGATTGGGTGGCTTTGACACATGGGGCTTTTGAGGGGTGAGTGATAGATATGGGATTTGTCCCTCTTGAGGGAGTTTGATATCCAAGGCCACTTGATGGGTAGGATTGAAATAGGCGTGCACACACATGTGTGAATCAGTATGTGATATTGATGTCATACATATCTCTTCCAATCTGCTCTGAGATCTAGAAAGTGAATGAATGTTGACAGGATGACTGTTCCATGCCTCGAGTTCATTCTGGATATCAGTGACAAAGAAATTATACATTCGCTGTAACACCATTCACAGATTGTAGGATTGAAAGTTGTTCTCCAACTTTCTACTTTTACTTGGGTAGCACTGATGTGTGACTAGGCACCACTCTTTGCTTGTGAAGTCATAAGTGTTATGGACTTTCACTACCAACGTGAAATGGACCTGCAGGGTCACACACATAGGATTTAACATGGAAGAGGAGTTTTGTCCACAAACAATGTTTAGATTGATTGCTAAAGGAGTTTAGTAGTTCAATTAAACAATCGATCAATTGATAGCTCAGTATCATAATGTTCAAGGTGTTGGACTGATTGATAGAGTATCAGATTGATTGAAACTGCAATTGACTGATTCTTCACAATCTGCACTCCCAACTGATCGGCTCATGAGATGAACCGATCGGCTCAGCTTGGTGAACCGGTCGGCTCAGGTGGTGAGTCAATCAGCTCATGATCAACGTGAAACGATTGCTTCAAGTGTTGAAACGATTGATTCAAATTGTGCAACCGAGCAAGTTGGGAAAGTAGGATTGGTGAGAATTTTCCTTTCGTTTCACTTGCCCAATTTGATTGGAACAAGGATTGGTATTTGATACCAATTATAAACAAAAGATGGAAAGTCAATCAGGAACTGATCAGGACCACGAACCGATCGGTTCACATGTGAACCGACCATTTCATGGGTCCCAACCGATCGGTTGAGGAGTCAACCGACCGGTTCAGGTCCCCAACCGACCGTTTCAGTTGTGAAACGATCAATTCAAGTTGTGAGTTAGTTGTTTTGTGTAAAATCTCGAACCCTTCTACTCCTGCTTTTAGTCCCGCATTTCCCGGGATGGAGAACCCTGTCCCATGACCCTCCTATATATAGGGGTATTGGGGGCTTCTCAAAGTACAACTCAGTGCAACCAGTTACTCTGCAAAGTTGTATTTCTCTCTAGTTTTGGTAACCGAGATAGCCCGAGCAAGTGCTACCCGATAAGGGAGGCACATCAAGGGAAAGACAACTGCAGTTGCGACTGGTGGCAGGAGAGTGTGTTGGCAGCTAGTACGCTGACAGGAGGGTGCGACTCCTTCCAATTCCTTGTGGGACAAGGAGATTGGATTTCCAGGTGGTCCATGTGGACTACTTCAGATGTGGAAGGTTTCTGCCACTAGGAGGACAACTGTCAATCTCGACAGTCCCGGTGAGACCGGGAGTCATCATTCCGGTGCGACCAGGAGCTGCACAAACATTGTCCAAGACCGGAGGTGAAGACCGCGCAAGCCGCGAGGTATTGTCTCCGAGCAAGCCTCGGGACAAGGTATGATTCCACAAACCATCCTTTCCTATTGTATAGACGTCGACGCTTTTCCTTGTTCTTGGTTTGGGAGGAGAAAATTTTTGTTTCCGCTGCCTTCTCTGCCTCCCCTAAAACCCAACATCATGTTGATTCATAAGTTTGTCTGAACTTAGCTTACCTTATCTTAGAAAAGCACACATACTTGCATCATAAAGATATATGTCAAATCATCATTATAACTCAAAATTTAAAATACAACTCAAACAATCATAAAATAAACTTACCTTATTATATAAACTTAAATCATATCATCTAAACTTCTTTCATCTATTCCATCTTTCTTGTACTCCAACAAGGCTTTAAACATTTAATCTAGAACTACTCTCTCTTCTAGATTAATGTAACTCTCTTTTACATAGATTGCATGACTATCTTCTACTCATACATGTGTGAGGACACATTTTTTCATTTACTTACATATATAGTAAAATATTTTATAGCTTTTCTCTAATAAAATAAGAATCAGATAAAACTATCAAGGCCCGATCCAATTAGAATCAAAAACCAAATCCGAAAAATGAGTGTCCCACAGATAGTGGTGTGTCCAGTGTCACATCATCTAGTGAAAAGGATGAGAATAGTGTGTATACTAGGATATAGACTTAAGAAATAATAGATAATTCCATTAATAAACTTCATATCAAAGAAAGGATGTTGGATTTCTTCTTAAACAATTTTACATTATCTTTCAAGTAATGAAGATCTACATAAATGTAGAAAGGACCTTTCTAACTTAGGCGCCAACATCTCTATCATGGCTTATAGTCTATGCAAGAGATTGGGTTTTGTCGATATATTGCCCAAATTGATGGTTATCCAGTTGAAAGATTCATCTATGACCAAACCCATCGATGTCATCATGAACATCCCAATCAAAGTTGGTAGGGCTGAATATATCTTTTGTGAAACCTTACCATGGGCATCAAGGAAGATCTTCATTACTCTCTTTGATTTTGTAGCATGTTCCTTGCTAGTGCCCACACCTTGATAGAGGTCAAGGCAGACATCTACCTCTTGTGACTTGGATGATAAACATTGGAGTTTAGTGTTTTGAGATCATGAGAAGATATAACTTCTCAAAAGAAGTCTATCTACTCGACTTCATGGACAAGCTCTCCTGGCTTCGTCAAGAGTGGGAAGTTTCTAATGACCCCTTACAAGCATCCCTTACTACCCTGGTTTAATCTGACTTCAACAATGAGTAGATCCAATAATGTTGCGCTCATTTTGATATTATGAGGAAGATCATCCAACCAATGTACAAGACCTTAAAATGGTCTCTACCCTCGAAGAACAGAATGAGCCTCCAAAAGCCCCCAAGGTGAAGCCCCTTATAGAAGATCTTAAATTTCTTCCTCGGCGACAATGAGACTTGTCCCATCATTATCAATTTCAACCTTACTTCGACACATGAAGGTATACTTATGGTGGAATTGAAGAAAAGAAATTTTTTTGTGGGGTACAAGATGAAAGACCTCATAAGGGTTATCCAGATCATTTGCATGCCCAATATATTGATGGAGTAGGAATAAGAACCCTTCATAGACCTCCAAAAGGAAGTTGAACACCAATATGAAGGAGGTCTTCCAATTAGAGGTCATCAAGCTAATTATGATAAGGATTATTTATCTAATAATTTATTCACCTTGGGTAAGTCCTATTCAAGATGTGCCTAAAATTGGTGGCACCATCGTGATCAAGAATGACAATAATAAACTTACTCCCACATGCAAAGTCACCGAGTGGTGTATGTGTATTAATTATAGAAAGTTGAACAAGGAAACCAGGAAGGATCACTTCCTCTTCCTCCCCCTGATTCTATTCTAGAAAGCCTTTCTCACCAGGAATGATATTTCTATTTGGACATTACTCAGGATTCGGTCAGATCCCTATTTATCTGAATGATCAAGACAAGACAAGTTTCATTTTTTGATTCAATACGTATGCCTTCTTACGGACGCATTTCAGTCTTTGCAACACCCTAACCACCTTTCAGTGTGCTAGATCCCTATTTATCCCAATAACCATTAAATTCCCATCCAGTTATCATATAATGACTATTTTCTCACTAAACTCATACCAAAAACTCTCAATATCTACCTTAGATCTTTCCTAGTGGACCCTATATATAAGAGTTATGTATGAAAAACCAAAGTAAACTTGATCAAGCCAACAACATGTTATCCTTCCAAGCATAGAATATGACATTGATATCTTTAATGGCATCCTATCTAGGCTAAGCTTTAGCTCAACCTTAATGTCCTACTCAACCATTTATATCCATGTATTAACCCATGTAGAGTTTATCATCACCTATTAATTATTGCTTGAATTGTACATCTTGTGAGATTGACTTATAATTTTTCTTTTTCTCTCTTACTCATTGTTTTGCTAGTTTCTTCATGTTTATTCTTGTGAGAAGTATGCAACAAAGTTCTTTAGATATTTTAGCAAGAAAGTTGTGTCCAATGGTGGTGGAGGTAGAATATAATATTCTCCATAGAGGGTGGTCTTCAGGTGGCCCGCAAAGAAGGAAACATCCTTGAGCGGAAAATTGAGACACAAAGACACTAATATTTGTAATTTGCATTAGTCTAGAAATAGAGTAAAATATAGGTTAAGAAACCCTTGTTAGTAAAAAATAGTCAATGCACTAACATACGTTAGGATGGAACTACTATACTCATTTCAATACAAGATCTTGTAAGAAAGTAGATTAACTAATCTTTTCTTTTAAACTACATAAATTCTGATTACTCCATTCAATCCCTCTATAGGTTTCAACAATAGCATGCCCTAGCCGATATTTTTATCTTTTTATTTAGTGTGGATAAGGCCACATAGTTATGATGAATCACTGGTCTTCCAAGATGAGATTTAAAGAATGGCTAGCTCCATGGCCACAAACAAAAATGAAAACTTTTGTATCTTAATACATAGCTAAAAAATCTAGCCTATGTTATCCCTTAGAACACCATTAATAGTTGTTTCATTCTTTATTGTTGTCTATAGGTTGGAATAATCTCTCCCCAGATTGTTGATATTCTATAGGGGGCACATACTAAGGCTTGCTCCATTTTTGATAAAGTGAGAAGAGATCTTGAGGCCTCTATAAATGACAGTGATAACAAAGGGCCTATTATGCTTTTCCCTCTTAGGCGTTTATTATTTAGAGTAAGATATTAGGTGGGTAGTTGAAATTAACATGATATAGGACATGAATTGTCCTCTATTCACCTCTTTAGAGACATAGAAACTATCAAGGGACTTCATCACAACCTCTATATGCATGGTTGAGATTTGCATTATGTTTGTTATTATACTTCTCCTTCACTCTGATTCAAGAATATGATTATTGTTGATCCTCCTGGATTTATTTTTTCATGTATATCAGGGGTAGGTGGATCTTGCTTCATAAGGAATTTGGAAATCATGATTACCCTAGTCTTCTCTTCAATTGTTATTACTAAGGCATTTTTGAAGAGTCCTCCATAAATAGTGATCATCATCTCTGTTTGTCTAGGGACCCGAGAATTTGTACTGATGTGGATTGGGAATCAACTTATACAAACATGGCTTTGGGAACATCTGGTTTTTTTGTTGAGTTATACAAGGCACAACCATTGTGACCAGAGCTGTGTGTAGTATGAAAACACACTTAACAACTGCTACAGTAGGTGCTTTTGGGACCCAAATTGGGTGGATTTTTGGTCCTTGATGTTTCCCTGGTATGAAATATGTTCTTTGAGAACTCCTAGGAATCAAAGTCTTATTTTCTTGGATAGAAACAATGACATGGTCATACGTAATGTTCTCAATAAAACCTTGTAGAGCATACTTAAGAGCCAGGAATGAGTCAGTCTTGTTCCCATTAATGCGATGACCATCAATGAGGGCATTTCCAATGTAAGTCTTGGGTATGGTATTGGGAGACAACCTTATGATGGGAAACTTCAAAAGATGTTGTACGATGGGCATGATAATGCTAAGGAAAGATCCAAAGGAGTCGTCTTCCTCTTAGGTCTTGCGGGATCTTTTGACAAAAGTGTCAGAAAATATGGCCACATAATATAGCAGTGGTAATAGAAATTTTATCTATCTATATTTCCATAACAGCAAGATCGCGTTGACTACTATGAAATGGAAGGAATGGTTTAGCAGGTTATTCTTGGTCCAAGATAAAGTCTAGCAAAAAAAAATCATATCAATGCAAATGTGAACTAGTTTCCCTTGGACGGTGACTATGAAGCTCTTGATTTTCACCACGAGCAAAAAACACAAACATATTCTATAGTGCTCCTATTCTTCTCTGTGAACAATTAACATGAACATATTCTATAGCGCTTCAGTGGTCTCACCATAGACTAGATGCTGACTTTGTTCTCCTAGAAGCAGCCAAAGGACTCCTGCCTCTAGAGCAGTCCACACAGACCAACTAGAACTCTTATTATTCAACTAGAACAGACCTGAAGGATCCCGTTGGTGCACTAGTCACCAATTTTCTCTCCCACAACAATGATTCTCAGTTGTTCTCTCCCATAGCTATCCCTCCCTTGTCAGGTAGAACTTGTGTGGGCTCTCTCGGTAACTACAACCAAAGAGGATAATAATTGTTAGAGCAACTGATTCTGAGTTGGTCTGGGAAGCCCCAGTACCCCTCTATTTATAGGCAGGGTTCGGGGTAGGGTTCCCAATCTATATGGGATTGTGCGAGAGTGGAAGGGACCAGAAGATCTTGAATTTTCACAATCTGTGAACAATGAAATGTATGTCAAGTGACCCAGACACTTGTATGGTCACACTAGACAGTTGTCTCACACTACCAAACTACTATATAGAAGTTTCCCAATTGCATATGAATTTGGCAGTTCTATTCCAATTAATATTACATATTAATTTCTTGCACCACAAGTATTGTAAGATTGAACAAGTTTAGGAAACTATCAGAACATTCATTGGGCCCAACTGAGCCATGTCACCCTTGTTAGACACCTGTCTCTCTCACTCAGACGCTCGTCTGGTGAGTCAATCAGGGTTGATTGGTTCAGTTAGTTGGTTCGTAGAGTACAACTTAGCCAATTTGATATATGATTAGTCAGACAACCCAAACGACCACCTCAATGCTTGAGATGCTCATTTGGCTGCCGAAATTGCCATCCCAACACTTGAGATGGTTGTTTGGCATTTTAGTTAGCCAATCTATCGATATGTTGTGTGAATTGTGTACCTACACGCTTAAGTAATCAATCTAATCATCATTCAAGATCAAACTCCTCTTTTGGATGAATTCCTTTGTGTGTGACTATATCAGTCCAATATCACATTGGTGGTTAATGTCTATAACTAGCTTATGACATCACAAGCAAGGAGTGGTTCATAGTCACACATCAATGTTACCCAAGTGAATGGAAAGTTGGAGGACAAATTCAACCTATAATCCATGTAAGGTGTTGCAGTGATTGTATAATTCTTTTTTCACTGATATCCAAAGTGAACTCGAGGCATGGATCCATCATTATCTCAAAGTTCAACTCATGTTTCCTGAACCAAGAGTAGTCCATCTGAGATAATGTGACCTCAATATCATATATTGTTTCACATGTGCATGACCATGTGTTTCATAGTCTCTCTAATCAAGTGTCCAGGATATCATACTCTAGTATGATGGAAAAATCCATATCTATCACTCATAGTCTATCCCCATGTGTCAAAGTCACACAATCATAATCTTTATAACAACCCATGTTTCAGGATTGTAGTTGATGATGTCTAATTATACCCAACGACATGTGACGACTATAGTGATTTCAAGTCTAAGAATCACAATCACCACCTTCACTATGAGAGATGTCTATGACCATCAATTATGGTTTCCATGTGTCACTCGCAAGGTGGGTTTGTCCGATACACTATTCACTAACATGTATCTATGTGCTTGGTTTGATATTGCCATATCAGGACTAATGAGATTTTGTCATCAACCAACCCACACTCTAGTATTATGTGTTACTAGTGTCTACCTACCTTCCACAATAACAAACATTTCTATGATCTCATCCTCTAAAGCTAATACTTGAAGACATACATCATTCAATATTGCCATTCTTTAGACATTCATAATATTTCCTCATTATCTCATAATTGAGTGAAATAGAATGAATTGGAAGCTTTCCTTTATGAGTATTAATCAAATCCTTTATTGTTTATTCCATGTCAATCATCACATGATTAGCTCTGTGGGAATACCTTACCAACAAAAGGGGTTTTTGTTGGAACCTCCCCTTGTGGTTGTGGGATGTTCATATTAGGTTGTTGTACAAAAGGCTAGAATGGTGGCAATATGTACCTATAAGACTAGTTTGGCTAATATTGATATTGTGGTGGTATGTATTCAGGTTGGAAGTATTTGGAACTGGGTGGAACCAATTGGTCCATTGCTTTTGTAGTGTCACAATGACGTTGCTAACTTGGGACTATTGTGTCTGAGCTATATCTATTTAAATAGTTGGTTCTCATTGTTTCTACTCCATTTATCCCACTCTGGAATCAAAACTGTTAGTCTTTGTCCATTTTGACTTCTGACTCATTGTTGAGGATGCATATTGTTCTTGGAGGGTGAGTCCTATGTTTTGGTAGGACCCTCTCTTGATGGAGTTTTAAATCTTGATTCCTTCTTAAATTATCTCATAGAATGTTTGTACTTCTATAAAGATAATAGTGATCCAATCATCTGAGATGTTTCCCTTATCACCATGTAATGTGTTGTCATGGAGTTAGAATCCTAACCCAGTGAGCAAAATAAACACAAAACATAACATGCAGAAGTGTGAAATGCTTAGCATACATGAATATTTAACTAAAATTGTGCACATATTCTCAACAATCAACAAGTAATATTAAACAACTGTAATTATTATAAGATTCCAATTACATATAGAAGATTACATTATGCAAGTTTGCTCATGTACACTAGCTAGGATCTTATGGAAAGCATGCTAAATAGATGCTCAAAAGCCAACTTCTCTCAAGATATCTATCAATGTAACACATACATGAACCAATCTGGTCAAAACACAAGGTTTTGAGTACAGGGAAATAAGATAAGTATATAAAGTTTTCATAATTTTAAGAGATTTGTAGAAGTAAACAAACAAGAATAAATAAGATAAGTAATTAGAAAAATAAAAATCCATGTTTTAGTTCATTCACTCCAATTATTCTACCAATATCATATATCATAAGGTATTTGACCAACTTCACATAAGAAGGGTCCATGAAACTGCTCAACATTCGCTAATCCTATTTATACGTAAGGGACATGAAATGACCAAAGTTATTGTACAAAATATTGTTTATCAACATGGTCTACCAAATCTTGACAAATCAAGTAATATGTCCAACCTCGTGTCCTTACCGTAAGACTATAGGTAGGTGTGCAAGATTTTTATAATTGAGATATATATTATATTTTCAAGTTATAAGATGAACAACACAAAGCATCAAGTATAAGACTACAATACTACATGAGAATATGTGCAACTAAGGAATCATACATACATATCATGTTGCAAGAAAGAAATCCATAATTATAGTTTACGAGATCTAACCTATCATAGAAGATCTAGATCATAGTCCACATCTAATTAAGATAAGATCACAAGAATGTATTAGATTCTCATTAAGAACCCTAGATAGTTGCATTATAGGGCTACGTTAGTTTATTAGGATATTCTAAACAATTTTTTGTTGTCATATTTTAATTATACATAATAATGATCTATTCCAAGTTATTACTATTATGCATATTATTTTATTTTGAGATATCATTATATGAGTTAACCTGAATGTTAGTTTCATTAATAATTTTAAGGGTTCATCTGACATTAGGATCCATCATCATATAACATGAAATATGTGCATCATTATGATCTCGTAGTTCCATATAATGTTTCAAATACTAATATGAGGTTAACATTGAACATTATATGATTGATAGATTAATGATATATTCATTATATAACAAATTAGGATTATTAAAGCCAAAATCAAACCTTGACCTTTCTTAGATTCAAATTGATCATAAATTGATTTTTATATTTTTCTAGGGATAATGAGGTCATTATAAGTGTAATCTTAAATGTTCCTATTTTAAAGATTATTTATCATGTTCTAGAATGAAGATGAGGCTTCATGGAACTAATTACATTTTAATACAAAGGGACCAAATCGTTAAATATTGGTCCTCAGGTTTCATAAGTGTGTTCTAATAAATTTTTGGTTCTAAGAGAATTTAATGAGAAATTAAATCAATTGTATGTTATCTATATTATCTGGTGTATCCTAAACCATTCATAGTCTTGCAAATTATAAACCATGTGTAACAGAGACTAAAAAATAAATCAAAGGATTTCATAAGAAGCTAGGTACTTTTCTAAGTGTAGGTGTATTTTTGGGTATTATTTGTCTTGGAGAGCTATTTTAAGTTATTTTCTAATAGTGCTGATATTTTTTATTTTGGAAATATATCTTCAATCATATGGGCTGATATAGAGTTGGATATGACCACACAAGTGTGGGCCTATGATGGTCCCCCTAAGACCTACTCTAGACATGTCACTTGAAGGATCCACACACAACAAGGTCTACTTGACCCGTTGACTCTCCGCTTCCTCTCTTAATCCACCCCTAGACAAACCCTCTGTGTGTACATCGCTATGATCCATGTCTAGTGGACTTGGGAGGGCAAGTTAGGTTGTGTCATGAGGAAGATTTCCTCAACCTCTTGGTTATTGGTTGGCAACCTCCATCCATTCTCCATGACAAGGAGTGTTGGATGCTCCCTCCTGAGAGTGGAGACAAGGTCTCTGAAGGCCAGAATTCATGGAAGGTGGTTTCATCCCCTCTGCCTTCCTTACATCAAGGAAAACCCACATAACAGCCTCCAGGCATCAAGAATCTTTCCATGGCCTTGAATCATGCTTGGAAATATTGATACACCTTGCCATCATCTTTCCTTCCTCTTAGAGGAGTTGATATGTGGAGATAGCCATGGCCGTCAAGGCTTTACCTTACTTGGAGCTGAGAGGCTCTGTAGTGAGGAAATACTTCCAGGACCTCTCTCGATCTTCTAAGTCCTCTAGGAAAGGCTCCTCCACATCTTCCACTTCATGGGATAGTCGTTATCTTGTTGTGGGAAGTGTTGGAGATAAACATGGCAATGGGTCAGTTTTTAAGAACCCGACTCGACCCATTTTCAACTAACCTACACCCATTCCAAACCTAAAAATATACTTACTAAAAAAAAACAAATAATTGCTCTGGTAAAACAAACTTGGATATATAGACTTTAAAAAATAGCAAATACCTATCCTTAAGTAATTTATTAATCCTTTTTTGGTCACAACAATCTATCATTCACTTATGTAGTGACTTAAAAAAATACCATTCACTCTTGTTTGAACATTTCTCAATTATATTATTGTTCTCTTTATGTAAATGACATGCATGCATTTAATACATCATAATGGATACATCTTACAGAAATCTAGTGAATACAAAAATGAAATACATATATTACATTCAAGTCACATTCACATTTGTATATTCAAATACCAAATAGAATAGTCACTACATACTAAATAAAAATCCATCTGTATCCAAAATAGAGAATTATATACATTAAAAAACCAAATGAACATTTGATATCCCATTTAGCTTCTTCAGCAGCTCCAACTCATGTGGACTCTATCGCTTTTTTGTTATTGAAAAGAACCACCACCCAGAAGAGGGGGATTAAAATGCCAAGAAGCAAACTATTCGAAGAAAATAAAGAGAGGTGGTGCGGGGAGAAGAAAAGAGGTATTAGGTGTATATATCATGAGGAAACATATGATGATAGGAGGAGGACCCCTAGGATTCTATTCCATTGATGTAGCATCCCAAAATAGGAACAAGTGAGTCAAAATAGAGTATTAGGGAAGGCACATAAGGAGAAGAAGGAAGAACAGGGGTGGGCTTAGAGGGGAATGTGTGTAGTATTTTAGATATTTGGATTGGACTAAGGGGGTAGATAACACTTAAAAAAATGAGGAAAGGGTTGGGAGGGACATGGTATGATGATAATGTTGTTGCATGTATATTACTTCAGGTTAGTGGTGGACATGGAAGATGAGAAGGTGAAAAAGAATGAGGTCGATCAAGGTGATAGTGGTGTGTGGTGGCACACACCTTGTCCCTTAACAAACGGAAGAAAAGGGAGGGAAGGAGGCCCAACCAAGAGTGTGGGATTTCTTTTGACATGCTCAACCATTGTGTACCTTGTTTTCTTCTGCAATTCCGCCAACTATACATTTGATTGCCTAGTTTATTGCCCAACCTCAATTCCAACCTCACCTCATCATCATGGGTCATGATTGCATTCCTTTTTTTCATCACCATTATTTGAGGGAGGGGACCTCTCAATTTTTTTTCTCTATCTCTTGAGGAAAGGTCAAGAAAGCTATAATAATAGAATTATTAAATTTCATACATGAGTTTAGGAGTTCTAGCCTATAATGGATCGTCTAGATCATAGTCCACACCTAGTTAATATAAGATCACATTCAAATATTATATTCTCGTCACTAACCCTAGATAGGTCCATTATATGGTTAGGATACTTCATTAGGATATTTACATCATATCTTATGTTTATATACTATAATTGAACTTACTGATTTTTTATTTTGGGTTCTTATTATTATGATGAATATTTTATTTCAAAATATCATTATATGAATTAACCCAAATTTTGGATTCATAAATAATATTAAGGTTTCACATCAAGTTAGGAGTCATCATAATATAACATGAATAATGTTCACCATTTTTATCATATAATATAATGTCTCAAATAATAGTATGAGGTTAACATTGAACACTATAGGATTGATTGATTGATGACATATTTTTTTATAACAATTTAGGGTTATTAAAAAAATTCAGGGTTTGTCCACTCTTAGCTTCAAGTTGATCATAACCATATTATTATATTATTCTAGGGATCAAAATGACATTTTAAATTTTGATTAAATTTTCATATTTTTCTAACTCTTTATCCATTTTCTTGTTTGAAAATAAGGTTTCAAGAAACTAATTACATTTTAATACAAAAGGGCCCCAAACATTTAATATCATTCAAATAAGGTTTTATAAGTGTTTCCAACTACTTTTTAGGTTCTAAGAGAATTTATGAGAAATTATATCAATCATATGTTATTTATATCATTCAATGTAGCCTAAACCGTTCATTGTCTTGCAAATTAAAAACCATATGTAAACGAGCATCAAAAGATAGATCTCATAGTTTCTTAAGAAACTAGGTACGCTTTTGAGTCTAAGGATATTTTTTGGGCATTACTTGGCCAAGATAGCTATTTTTGAAGCCATTTTCTAAAATAGTGATATTTGAAATTTTGAGGAATAATAACTTTGATCATATTTCAAGATAGAGTTTTATCATATGGGATTGCTTTTTTCCCACCAAGACCCATGTTGGATGGGTCACATGGAGGAACTACACACAAAAAGGTTTGCTTGACCCGTTCACTCTCTCCTTTCCTCTCGTATTAGTGCACAACACAAACCCTCCATCAGGGAGTTAGTGTTGTGCTTCATCTTCAGTGGCTTTAGTAGGGAAATTCAAGCCATGGCACAAGGTCTCCAAGAAGCACAACATAGCCTTGGATCACAGAAGGAAGCACCCATACACCTCTACCCTCACTTTTCCTTCCTCTTTGAGGAGTATATTTGTGGAGCTAGCCATGGTCGTCGAGGATTCACCTTGCTTGGAGATGAGTGGTTCCATACTGATTAAAGACCCCCATGACCTTCCTCTATACGTCCAAGTCCTTTAGGAATGGTTCCCCCACATCTTCCTCTTCTTGGGTTAGATCTACCTATTGTTGTAGGTAGTGTTGGAGATGGTAAAAAATGGGGCAAGTTTTGTTTCTCCATGATCTCATGGACACCAAGGTTGAAAGTTAATTTTTTCATAATATTTGGGCATGCTTCCCATATCTCTGCATCTTACCAAATGATCTACTTTGTATGGTTGACAACTATGCAATGATACCTCTATAGTGTCCATAACTATACACTAGTAGATGAAAACTTTGGCATGCACAACATTACATCTATTGCACCTCATTACTGACATGAAAGGGGAATAAGACATCATTGAACTTATTCTTATATCGATAAGTCCTTATTCTATCATACATCATATAAATCTAATTTTGACAAAGTGAAAACCTGACAAAATTCTCTAGGCACCCCATACTCAAAAAAAAAGTTGAGGTTCCTACTCATCACACAGAGCCTTTAATTACCAAATTTGAGATCGTAATTCCAACCTTGCTAAAATCTTCAAACCCGTATAGCTAAATGTATAAATCATAAGTTAAATACAATTAGTCATCAAATCTTGATCAATCAAGGCCAAGAACACTTCTTGTGACTCTAACACACCTCATGATTCATTATTGACTATTTTGGATCTACTTAAAAAATAAAAGTTTGAGTCCCCACATGCACCTCATTGTCAGTGGGATTAAACTGTACATGGGATCCAAGTTCTTGTCACCTCTTGAAAAATGAAGAGAAACCTTTATCAATCTTATATTTGAGTTCCATAATGCCCTCTTTAGTTGGGACTTCATCTAGCTTCCTTGTATACATATCAATGAATTTCTCAACCAACTACACCCAAGCAGTGAGTTTTGTCAAGTATTATTTGTTGTACCATGCAAGGGGGTGAGAAAGTTAGGACAAGGCATTGGATCAAGACATTGTCATTGTCTCACACCTCCACCTTTTTAGAATAGTATGACCTCACATGGTCAAGCGGACCACCCTTTCATAAGTACTTATGAAATGTTGGTATGATAAAGTTATGAGGTAATTACATGCGAGGTAACTTTGAATATGAAATATGGAAAAAGGCACTGAAGGTTTTCCACATGCCTTTCTTTCCTTCTAACTATTTGAGGTTTCTCAAGATCTTGAGCCTCTGGGGTGGTCTCCATTTTGGTGCTTGTGATCAACGATATCACTGCAAGTTTGATTCCTATAAGAGGCTCCATTAGACATGTGGTAGAATCCCATAGGGTCCTTCCATGTATGGATTGGACCAAGGAGGTGGTAGTGGGTGGAACATGTGCAAGTTGTTGAATACTCCCTGGCATTCCCATGATGCATAGGTTAACACTCCAGATGCATTTCCCTACTGAATGGTTTTAGATATTCCCCTTCAACCTCATTCTGATATTACTTCTTCTCATATACGAAATCACCATATAGAGTTGAAATTAATTTTGTTAGCTCTAGAGGTAGCAATACTAAACCAAAATTCACACATAGTTGATACTGAGGAAGCCCAAGAGAGAATCGACTTGGTTGATGTAGTTATGGTTTTCATATATTGTATGGAAAATAATGTGTTGTTGGGCTGGCACACTAAGTTTGTTGTGAACATGTGGTGGTACATGCCTTCTAGATGATGGATGTTTTACATATGCATATAGGGGATGTTAACTGGATTTTATAGAGAACCCTATTGTAAATCCTTTAGGGAGGTTGAAACCTTTGACATATGGGTAGATTGTTTGGATTTTCCCTTATGTTGGGCTTGCCTAGCTTATTGTTGATCGTACTTCCTTTAGCACCTATTTAACATTGCTTGTCAACATTGCCTGATCCATCCATCTTGACCGATCACTTGTAATACCATCTAAAATATAGACTCCTATTACCTGCCAAGATGACCTAAATTTAGGTCAGTGAGTTTCAAACACAAGGTTTAGTGAGAAACATACACATATATTGTGTATCAAGATAATCCTTCTAAACAAATTTTATCATATGGAGATCAAAAGTACTTTCCATTTACAAAAAATATTTGAAAAGGATACTCAGTCTTCCAAAATTTCTTCCCTAAATATTGCTAAAAAAATTTCAGGGTCAACCGGTGGAGAAATTGTGCATACCCCTAGCTTAACAAGATAGAAGGATTACTCCAACTATGACATGCTATGACAATGTGGTTTGTATGGTTTCTAGTGATAGGTAGATAATTTAGGATGATGACCAGGGACAAGGTGCATATTTTAGGGCCATTGAGTATGGCCAAGTAATCATCCATTCCATGTGATATATGGAGTTAGACACTCCTTAAGTGAGGGTTCATGAGACAATTATTTAGTAAAAGGATGAGAGTGAGTGTTACATGATTAATAGAGGTTAAGGTAGACTATTTGAGGATGTGAGCGTCTCCAAGAAACCTAATCCACCAAGGCATCATTGTTTATCAAGGAGCCAACCTTATTTAGGACCATCAACAAAATCCTCGACACCATAGTTTTTACCCATGTTTGGGAAGAAAAGTGGAGAAAAAGTGATGGAGCCTCACTTTGGGTTTTAGGAAGAACATAAGGGATGGGAAGTGTAGAGAAGATGGTGGTATAATTTTAGGTCATAGTTCATGAATGTGTATTATGAAAGAGAAAGTGGCATGGTGATCTAGTTTTAGGTCATATTGTAGTACCCCAGACTAGCAGAAATAGGTGGGCCATGTTATACTAGGTGATATCTCAATCAAGTTGGAAGATTCATCAAGTTATATGGAACTAAAACATTCTAAACATGAGATTGATAATTATCATGAGTGGGAAGTTAGGTCAAAGATCTAGAATTGAGTAACCTTACATTGTAATCATGAAGAATTATTTCTGAAGGATTAATTTGAGTTGGGAGGCCCTTCAACAAGGTAGCTTATGGTCAAACAGATAGATTTGATACAAATATGGTGTGATTTTCTCATTAAAGTACAAAGGGTTTAAGTAAAACTAAAAGACTTTCTTCTCAAGTATGAACATCTAAAAACACAAGTCAATACTTCTTAAAAACATTTCCTTGAACTGGGCAGCCTATAGACTCATTTGTAATCATGTATCAAACATTAGGAGCATTCAAAGTTCTGAATGAATTTTTAAGCCTCCTAGAAGGTACAAAAGGATTTGACTATGAGTGGTGTCTCATTAGAAGAGACTAAAATTGGTACCCTTTCAATATGAATGAAGTCAAAAAGATATTGGCGAGATTGTAAGATTTCATGAATTCTGATTTTAGCAGCCTTCCAACATGAATAGGCCACTAGAAAGATGAAGGTGAACCACTCAAGGTGAAATGATGAGGTGCACATGTAAATTTCAGCAGCCGAATGGTGGGGTGTGTGATGTGAAATGTTGGTAAGTTGATTAATGAATTGCAGTAAGCCTACCAACATTGGGTTCACTGGATGTTTTATCATGTGAGATCATCAAGTGTGTGTGAAGAGATCATGAGAATGAAAGGACTACTTTAAGAGACTGTTCAAGATTACTAGGTTTGACAATATGGCTCCATGTTATTGAAGATTGAAAGGATTGCTAAATATTCTTGACGATTGGAATGATTTCAAAAGTTTGAAAACATTATCGATTTAAGATTATTGATAGAAGTTTAGTTGAGATCAATTGATACTATTCAAGATTTTCTTAGATTGTTCATTAATATTTGTGATTGTTATTGTTTTCCTACAACTTAATATTATAGTAAAACCAAATCAATCTAGTAAAGGTGATTGTAATATCAAAACATGAAGCACACAATAATATTTAAGTTCAAAAAGTAAGAGAAATCCTTAGCTAAACACAAATTGATCAACAATATATATATATATATATATATATATATATATGCTTTTATAATATCAAACTCCCCCCCCCCATCACATGAGTTTAGATTTCAGTTATGTCCTCACTCAAGAATGTCCAATATAGGAGGGTTGGGTCCATAGCTTTACCGTTGTTGATTGTAATCATGGTGGAGGTAACCTAATTTCATCTGATATTGATACTACTCCCAATACACATTGTGACTACAATAGACACAATTAGTCAATGGTACTAGGAGATGGGTTTCTAAAGGCCTTTGGACGTTCAACATTGTGCTACTCTGATAGCTTAACTACCACTCCCACACTTGATTTGGGAATCTGGCATAAGTGTTGGAAACCATTTTGTAGATGCATGGATTTTTAGGTGTATAAAGTGAAATTGAAAGATTCATAGTCCAGGTGAAAACCCATAATAACTAAATATGGAAGGCAAAGAACAAACAAAATCCTCATGCGGGTGTGAAATCCCTTTCCAAAAACTAATCCACACTTGCAAACAATAAATAATGCAATCATTAGGAAAGAAAGTTTCTTGCTTATATGAAAGACCATTCTTATCAATCTCTCCTTCTCTTATATATATGTATATATAGAGAAAAAAAAGTAGACAAAATAGAAATCTTAAAAGGGAAGCATAAGAAAACTCTAATTGGGAACCGAACACAAATCCTTCTTGGGAAGTAATAAGAAAACCCTAATTTGGAAGAAGAAAACATAATTAAGAAATATGTAGAGGAAGATAAAAACAAACCCTAAAAGGAATATATATAAGACAGATTAAATTACTAGAAACCATAACAAGCATAAATTTGACAAGGAAAACGTAAAACAATAAACAATCATAAGAACGTTAAGGACTAGCAGAATATCTAATTCTACAATAGGTGGGGATTGGCATAATGTATTATTCTTCCACACCTAACTTGTTATCTAGTGCTCCTAAAAAGTAGAAACAAAATGGGATCTTGATCCAACAAAAGCTTTATGAAAATGAAAAAGAAATCAACTTGGAATGTTTATTGTCCCTAGATGAATCACCATGCTATTTTAATAGTGAGGGGAAAACTTATAATAGAGATAATTTAAAGTTCTCTTAAAACACAATGAGAAGCATAAAAGGATAAATCCTAGAGTCACCATTGTGTTTTATATTTAAACTAGGGAAAAGTGAAAAAAAAAGTATTTGAAGTTGGGAAAATGTAAGACCAAATTGGAATCCAGTTGAGCGCAAAAAAGGAAAAGGAATGAATACAAAAGCATGGAATTGAAAATCATATTATGAGTGAGGAAGGTGTGATGCATCCCTATATCACTCAAAAAGTGATATTTAAGTGTTGTAATCTCATTTTAAAACAACAATTAAAGTTTTACTAAAGAAAACAAAATTGACTAAAGGGGTTATCTTTAGTTTGTAGATATTTGTGGCTCGAAATTGGTGTGGATTTCCAATAATTTTGCAAAAGATCCTAAGTTTTACATAATGGAGTCCTTTTCTCCTCAAGATCTTTGACAATGGAGACCTATCCTAGGTGATCGGGAACAACAAATATGTATGGGATAAAGATAGGGTTGGGGGTTTGAATGGAAGTAGTTGACTCTCTGACTTGAGAGTCAAAAGTTCCAAAGAAATATGACAAATATTTATTGGACAAAGATAGGGTTGGGGGTTTGAATGGAAGGTTTTGGAACTAGACTACATGTCACAACATCTATCGTGCTAGAGATGTGGCATATCATGTGGTTCCACCACTTGGCACTTGGAGGATGGTTTGCATCCACTGGGTATCCCTAATAGGAAAAAGAAGAATTTTATCATCTGAATTTATAAATTTTGTGGGAACCCTCTAGAGATATATTAGATTAAATTAGTTTGAATTGAAGAAATAAATCACATTTGGAATAAAACATAATAAAAAAGATAGAATCTAAGGGTATAAAACTTGTGGATTTACACTTCCTTATTATTAACAATATATTGCTTTTTGTGAAGATAGTGGTAATTGAATAACTTTAGGATTAAAATGAATGTATTATTCAAGATAATAAAATTGGAAAATATATGGGGGAAAGCCTACGGAAGGTCCAATTTGAAGGGAAAAGTTTTCTTGAATTCAGAGAAAAATACCTTTGTGTAACAATCCCCAACTATGGAAAATGAGTGAAATGGATGGATTAAGTAGGTGAATAATATGGAATAAAGGTTAAATAAATGGAATGAGTTCCATCACTATCCAAGGAACAACTTGATCTTGATCTTTGTGGGAATGAACAAAAGTGGGTTCTTAACACCAGTCATAACCCAATGATTATAAGCTTTCTTCATCTCGAATGATGTGTTTCCATACAAGAAAATTTATTGTAGGGTGTGGATCAAAATATAAAACATCCATAAGTAAAATGGTTGCATCACAATTGATATATTATTTGTGAGTCTAAAGACATCATACAATAAAATTATTTTCCATTCACATAATGAAAATGCCGCCTGAGAATCTCCATGCTTCCACTCTTCGCAATAGGTTGATTCCATTTTTATGATGTTTAGGTCTATATTCCCAGAGACACAAGGATTTAGAATTCCAAGAACATTAAGGAAATGTGTTTTAATTCTTTGAACGTGTTATAGGTAGGATCACTTTCAATCCCCCTCACATTCCAACATAGATTGTCTAGCATAGATCAATATTATGGAAGAGTATTCCTTAGATACCAAAAACTTCAGAACCCAAATCCCTTTTTTCCTCTTGTTTCCTCTCTTGGTTGAGAGTGTGATAAGTTGTTGTTTTCATCTACTTTCTTGTTCTTTCGTCTCCCAACAAATGTTTCTCATATTTGGATAAGGTTGGCCTTAAGGCTATTGTTGACAAGGTTGAGAATGAATAATATATGTTCTTCAAAATCAAAGTATCATTGTTATTCCATAATATCTACAAAGATGATGTTGTCTCCTTCTAGATTAAATTTATTGTGTGATTCATGTCCAAGTTGTCGATCGTGTATCCTTAGAATATGTTGTTGTTGCTGCTGCATCACATTTTTCTCAACAACTGGATGAATAATATGATCATTAGTATTAGAAGTGAGTATCGATCTTTATTTTTCTTGTACATAATTTTTAGTAGTAAATATTGAAATAAATCTTACACTTATGTACAAATATTCTATATTCATTCACTTTCCTCACCTCTATCCCATAAGATCTTATTCTTTGATTTGTGGGTACCACAGCGGAATGTACAATTGGGATGTTTTGGGTACAGAGGATTTGAACCCGTTGCACACACTTTTGATTAAGAAAAGTCTCTTCATAACCCATTGCAACTAAGTCATCAATACATCATACAATTATTCCTCTCAGAGACATTGACTTTTTCTTTTCGAGGCATGATTTTGTTGCATTGGGAATGCCTAGTGTGGATACTGTTCCCATGAAACATTTCCCATCTATCTTCTAAGCATATATGAAAAATTGGTTGTAAGTTTTATTTTGACGTGATCTTACATGACTTATTGGATAATACTTTTCAGACCAAAGCGGTTCTCAACAATCATACTTTCTCATCATGGCTTACTTAGTCTCGTGATGTAGATGTGCATTGATCTCCAGATTAGATTCCACACTTCTATTCTCTCCCCATATGACATGTGTATTTCTATCTCTATTGTATTCTAATGTATTAATCTATAGTGACTCTTCATTGTCCTCTCACTCTCTTCCTTAGACTGCATAAACCAAAAGTGCAACTTAAAGAAATTAATAAAGTTTTATGTTTTTTTATAATTATTTTTATGTTTTAAATGATAACACTAATCCAATAAATTAATTAGTATGAATTAATTTGTAAATTACTATCCAATGATAATATAAAGATTTATAATAAATGACTCCTCTTCAACACTCCCTCCTCTCTGCTTCTAATTCTCATTAGTTCACTTTTTAACATTTTATTCCATTCGTAGCCAATATGTCAACATACACCATGATTTAGAACCCCCCAGCCTAGGAACCATAACATAATTATCCATACAACTTATCTTTTACTTTATAAGTGGAAAATCACTACTTTAAAAATACACACACTTATGCATACATATATATATATATATATATATATATATATATATATATATATATATATATATATATATATATATATATATATATATATATATATATATATATATAAGTATATGCACATACATATCCTCCTTTTTATATATTAAACATTTTTAATAATATACAATAAAATCTATTTGAAGTAATAAATAATGAATCTTACATGTTTGTATCCCCTTTTGATAATAAATATCTCATTTCAAATGAAATACAATTAAATATATTCCTTTGAATGCATATCCTACCAATTTATCTCTCTCTCTCACACACACACATTTCATTCAATATATATCACCTTCATAAAAAGGCATTCATTTATGCCCAAAGAATAATAGAAAAGATAGTTTTTAATGTGTTCGTCCAACTAAAACAATATTTTTACCATTTCTAATGTTTTATATCAAAAATATTATCACTGTTTAATTTTTATATTATATATAAAGGTATCATCATATTTTTTTGAAAAATATTTTTCTAATAATTATACATTCAGAAAATATCAAAAATGAGGTTTGACATACACGCCTGATACTTTCCACACAAAATAATAATCAAAATCTCTAACTTCATTTTTATGTGTCGTTGACTAGCACAAGATGGATATAAACTCCAAAGATGAAACGTGTTTGTTATAAATGTTTAGATAATTGTAATGTGTTTTCCATATCCATGCAATATTGTGTTTTATAACGTGTATAGTACTTTTTAAAATACATATTTATTAAGTTAAAAAAGATAACTTCATTACAAATTCACATTATAGAAATGTATAGTACGTACATTATTTCCTTCATAGTATCATTGTGTAGTACGCATAGATTTTTAATAAATGTATTATGTCACAAGAAAATATGTTGTAGAACAATATATATATATATATATATATATATATATATATATATATATATATATATCTGTGTGTATATATAGTACAGTTACCACTTGGTTTTTAGAAATTATCATTTATTTGTATATAATATGATAATTTTATCATAAATAATATATATACACATATCGATAAAATGAATACAACATGCAATAATACTTATAAAATGATTGTTTAGTTGATAAGTTATAATATGAATATCATTCTACAAAAAACAAAACATGTAAAATAAATATAGAATTTTATGGTGTATATATCATGCATAGAAATTTGTTATAGTATGCACTTTGATTTTACTAATTTATAGTATTAAATTCCATTACTTTTTTATTATAATTTTTATCTTTCTCTTTGACCAAAATAAATAATATGGAACTTAAACTATTTGGTACATTTCTTGGGAAGGGGATAATTATCATTAAATAAAATTGATGTTCTATGACTTTCTACTTCCTGTCAAACCAATATTGTACCCCTATTCTCCTCATTTCAAGGAACTTTATTTTTCTCTCTATCTATGGAACTCATGGAATTGACACTTTTATAGTTTCAAACTCTACTAGAAAGATGCATCGTCCCATTTATAGATATAAATTGTTGTTGTATGGATTGGTATACCTACTCATCATGTTTTATAAATTGGATTCTTATGGTGGTTTAATGTGATTACATCAAGCAACCCATAGGACAACCTCAATATCCAAGTATAATCCCTTGATTGACTGTGTGGACCATGTTGCAACCCAAATTCCCTATCAATTGTTTTGTCTATCATCTCCTATTGATGTATTTCATCTTCACCACCTATGAAATAGACAAACAACTCCCTAATAAGTCAAAATAGTCTATTTTATTATGGCAAGCACAAATAAAATGGTATGTTTACCTCATGATTCCCTAGAACGTTCATATGATAATGACCAGATCAATAAGCTACCAGATGATTTGTTGATTGACATCATTTCCCGATTATCAAAACGAGATGCTGCAAGGATGAGCATAGTCTGCCAAAGATGGAAAAATTTGATGGCTATGGCTATAGGGAGTTTAATATTTGACACTCCAGAACCATTCTGGTCTACTTTGGATCTCTCTTCTATCTGGGAAGAAGAGACAAAGAAGTTTATTAGACATGTAGATGAGGCTTTGGGTTCCTTTCAAGCTCTTAGGATAGGTGAGTTTAAGATCATGATTGACATGGAAAATGATCAAAAGGACATCCTGAATAGGTGGATCCTAACTGCCTTCTCTAAATATGTGCACTCAATGACATTTGATATGTGTCCATGCTGCCTAAATAATAATAACTATACTCTATCAATGGATACATTGTCTACCACCAACATGAGTTCTCTTGTGTCACTTAGTCTCTATTATGTGGACATTGGGCATGATGTCTTGGAACATGTCCTATCGTCTTTTCCCCTTCTCGAGGATTTATGCATTGTTCGCTCCTGCACCCTAATCAATGCATGTATTAAAGGTGGCCCCTTTCTCAAGTTGAAGACCTTATGCTTGTCATTATGCCCTAACATCATGACCGTCTACATATCTGCTCCAAATCTCACATCCTACACCCAACAGTTGCATAAGGAGTGTGAGATCCATGTTCAAAGTGCTCCACTAATTCAACATCTATCACTGCTCTCTCTAAAGCATTATGTTGATATCCCTTTTACAACACAAATTGCACAACTACATACCCTGGGACTCAGAATCGACTTTCATGGTGACGGTCCAATATTCCCAATAAATTTACATCTTCCCCTACTTAGGAATATGACATGGTTCATTCATGGACATCGTTTTGGTCGAGAAAGTGTACTCAATTATGTATTCCTTCTAGATGCTGCCCCATTTTTGTATAAATTCATGCTACAACAAGATTGGACTCGTAGTTTTGGATGTAGAAAATTAAATAAGGCATCCACTTGTAGACCTCACAACTATCTACGAGTTGTAGAGTTCAAGGGGTTCAATGGTTCCCCCATGGAGATGGAGTTAGCTTACCACTTGTTCAGTAGTGCTTCACATCTTCAAGAGATGATTGTTGATCTCTGGTTCCCGTATGAGAATACACAAACCAATGGTTGGCCATGGAATTTTTCTGAGGAATTCAAATGCAAACGTGAAGAGGCAAGACAAAGTGCACAAAAGCTTCGACGATGGGGTTGTCCATGGGAGTTTTCTGAGGACTGCAAAGCGAAACGTGAAGAGGATAGAGAAATTGCTCAACAACTTCGACACTATCTTCCACATAGAAAAAAATTCACCATTAAACCTTGATTTTTAGCATTTCTAAGTCAATATCAACATAATGTTTTGTCCAAAGGACAATGAATGATGGGGTTGCATAACCATTCTTTTATACAAGAATGGATTTATTTTTGAGAAACTGTAATTCTTATACAAGACTAATAGATATGATTTTGTTAGTAGGAAAACTCTTTTTCATACTTTTAAGCTCAATGTTTCATTCTTTAAATTATTATGTGATTATTATAAAGTCATTTATATCCTTCTAATAATACTTTGTTATATTTTTTTCCTAAACCACATTTTTTCAATACTATCACATAGTTAACATTTAAGGGTGTGCCTTGTGAATTAATCAAATGAATAAATTGGAGAATCACCATAGTGTCCTACCTTTTACATATAATGGATTCGTATTGGAAATCTTGATCATTTTCTTATCAATTTGTCTAACATCAAGCATGTCTACATATACATAGTTGTTAACACCTAGTTTTGGAAAGTCAACCAACAATCATGATCAAATTTTTCTCCGGCTAACGACAAAATTTCTCCTATTTATTGTCAAACATTTCAATCCAATTTGTGCACCCATTTCATCCATTTACCGTGCACCAAGAGGTTTGTTGGACGCAAAATCATTTCTTTGAACATTAATTGTAGACCGCTAATTTTTGGTAAGATTGAATTATATAAATATAATCCATGCATTGAAAAGTATATTCTCCATTGATATTATTGATAAAATGATAACATTACTAGTGAGACTCTTTGCATTGAAAAAAGGTTCTTTAAGAACAAGATAAAGGAATAAGAAATCTTGTGCATAAATAAATAGCAATGACTTTATGAATGGGATAATAAGCAAGTCTCCAAAAGAAAATAAGATTCACGGCATTTTAGATGATTTGTGGAGTAATTGTCTAGCCAGTTTGGCAACATATGTTTGAGGCATCAAACAAGAATATTTTAATCTACCTTTTGTATACATGAAAATATATATATATATATATATAAATATAAATATATATATATATATATATATATATATATATATGTGTGTGTGTGTGTGTGTGTGTGTGTGTGTATATATACACCATTCATTCACACCCTGTGCATCTATTTTTTAATACGAAGGCATGTATTTGTAATGAGACAATCAACATTGTAATGAAATGACCAAAAATATAATAGAAATACTCATTTGGTAATACTACGTAAATTGCTGTCACAAATACCATTTTTACTATTTCTAGAGGGACAGTAAATTTCACTCTATATTTACAAAATGAGTGTTTTTATTACAATTTTATTTGTCTCATTACAATTATGTGCTTTTCTATTAAAAAAGTGTGCCACAAATAACAAAAGTTAGTTACCCGCACATGCTGTGAATATATATATATATATATATATATATATATATATATATATATATATATATATATATATATATATATATATATATATATACAAATAACAAAAGTTAGTTACCCGCACATGTTGTGAATATATATATATATATATATATATATATATAGCTGTTATTTCAACACCCGCGTGGGTATGCTGGATTTCACTACCCGTCAGTCCCGAATGTAACTATATGGCCAAAAAAGTAACATTCAGGACCCAAAAAGTAACAATACTGATAACAAAATAACTATATGGCTAAAAAAATAAAAGCCGACAGAATACACATGAAATACATATGTAATTGTATTTTGAAATCTTTTGTTGCAAACGTAACTATTTATGCATGAAATTTAACAGTTTGTAAGGTAAAGTAACCCTCTACATGTCAAAAGTAAGAAACTTGAAAAAAAGTAACCAAAATGGGGGGCGAGAGCTACCCATGCGGTTAATAAAGATGATCCATATATATATATATATATATATATATATATATATATATATATATGGGTATATCTTCGCTACAAGTGTCGGTAACTAAGATTCTCTACCCGTGCATTAGTTTTGTAATAGGAAGCATGCATTTGCAGTGGCGGCGGGAGGGGGTGCAAGCAGGGGCAAGTGCCCCCCCTCCAATTTTGAAAATTTTTAAACATATATATGTTGTATATTTAACATGATATCAAAGTTAATTTTATTTGTATACATTATCTACTTCACATGCTTATTAACCTATTTTCAAATTACGTAAACTTTCTTTTATAAATAACATTATTACTAATACGGTTTTAAGTAAGAATTACAAATATAAATACATTTGAATAGGGAAGTTTCTATAAAAATAAATGATGTTTCTTTATTTTTATAAATATATCTCATTGTTACATAATAGAAAAGTTGTTTTTTTATTAAATATATTAACAACTATACAAAAAATACATACACTAATGTCATTTGGCTAATTATTAATTTACACTAATTTTATAATGATTAAATAAGAAACTGATATCTATCATTAATAATATACTTTATGATCTATAACTAATAGTATACTTTATGAAATGTCAAATATTTTTGTATCATGCATAAACAAATAATCAAATGTATAAAAACTATAACAAATACATAGTTCTATGGTTAATGAGGAAAAATAAACTAGTATCTATAATTATTTGTATACTTTATGGAATACCAAATACTGTATGTAATATATAAATAATTATATGTGTAACAAATTAGCAAGTACATAGGAAATGGGAAAACAAAAATCAATATCTATAATTAATAATATACTCCATGGGATATCAAACAGTGTTATATTATGTATAAATAACTAAATCTATAACAAATATAGCAACAACATAGTATATAGGTCAATACCCTATCCAACCATTCTTGGATGTGGAACAAGAATGTTGGGGTCAGAGAGACGGTTAAATCCTATGTATCCTTCAAGATTAACAGGGGTGACAAGATTCACTTGTGGAAGGATCCTTGGTGTAAGGGGGCGTTCCTTATTGATTCTGTTGACCCCAGGATGGTCTTATATCTAGGTAAAGATAAGAAAGTTCTGGCGAGCTCCATTATTAAAAATAATGAGTGGCATATTAATGATAACAGAAGATCTGATCCCTCTGCTCAAATTCCTGGAACAATTTAAAGTGGATTCTAATTTTGAGGATGAGGTTCAATGTTGTGGTAAAAAAGTCCTGAGAATTAAGGATGCTATGAGTCTAGGGAGCAAGGAGTTGGATGAAAAACCTTGGGCCAAGTGGCTTTGGAAAGATCAAATCCCTGTGATCTATAAGCTTAATGCTTGGAGAGTTTGGGTGAATGGTATTCCGACTATAAACCTTCTTAGGAAGAGAGGTATGTACCTGGCTTCAATCTGTATCCTCTGTAAGGATAATGAAGAAAGCTCTGAGCATGTTTTCTTTGAATGTGCCTTTGCTGTTAGTTTTTGGGCCAAAGCTAAAGAAGAGGGTTTCATCAATATTATTCCACAAAATCTGGGGTACTTTTATTGTTTCCAAACTCAAGGTCAACATTGTTGTTTTCTCGGGGGTCTTTATCACATTTGGAAAGCCAGAAATTCAAAAATATTTGAAAGCTCTTGCATTTCTGCCGTACAGTGCTGGGACATATGCAGAAGTGATATCTTATGTCTTGGGAATGATGGATGATTCTAGTTATCTTTTCTCCCTGGAGTCTCCATCAGTTGGTTTCTTGTGCCACGCCATCTATGATATCTTGTGCTCCTGCCTGGTTTTCTCTTGAGTTTGGCTGCTTCTTTTTTTACTATATAGTTTCTTTTTTCTATTTATGTACAAACTTTGGTCTGCGGACTCTGGCTTGGTGTTCACCAGCCTTTTCTTTGTTTGTTTCTTTCTTCTTCAAAATCAATAAAAAGTCCCACGCTTGCTCGACCAAAAAAAAACATAGTATATAGGTGTATATGTTACGTGTGCGGTTGTATGCTGACTATTTTCTATGACAAGTGTAATATATGATAGGAAAGATAATGTCAAATGAAATATGACATTCTTAGTAGTACATGGTGTCACGAAAAATTTAATAATAATATATTTATAATGTGTGTACTATTTTGAATTTTTATACATCAATAAATATTTATTAAAATAATGTAATATCATGTATCTTCTGAAATTAATTCTTAAAATTAATACTTTTATTCTCAAGTTGTGCAAATATTGTTCCTCTAAATTATATATATTATTTCATCATGATGTCAAAGACAACAAACCTTTTATATTTACCTAATTTCCAACACAATATAGAAATGACAATCTAAATAATTTAGTGACAATATATTGTCACAACATTTCTTGATTTATTAGATAAAACTAATAAATAGGTTTAAAAATATTATAAGTATCTTTATTTAATAGTAATTTACTATAGTGTTGCTTTCTGATTTTTAAATAATAATAATAATGGTCGTGTGGTACTAGTTATATACTCATTTTTCTTAACTTTATGTTACTTTTTATTTACTTGAGTAGTCAAACCTATAAAGTACGAAATTACTTGTTTGATCTTAAAAATATATAATAATCCATACATGTTGCCATTTCAAACTCATCTTAAATGTAAAAGAATCATAAATGTACATAGAATGTTATAATATACATTCACAATAATATATAAACACAAATCTAAAATTAAGTACTCCACCAAGTGAGGAATTAAGTCTTCAAACTCTTTTTTCATTTATGTAAGATCCATCTATTTTCCTCTCTAGATCCAAGTAAATAGATCAATTGAGACATGTTGACACTCAATATAAATTCTACATATATACTTAGCATCACATTTACGTGTGCCCCTCCTTCCTCATAGGGTTGGCTCCACCACTGTGCATTTGTAATAAGATGGTCTAAATTTATAAAGAGACGATCAAAATTATAATACAAAGACCCGTTTTGTATTACAGTGATGTTGCAGTCATAAATAAATATTATAATGTTTCCAGATGGAGAATACAATCATCACGCTGTATGTACAAAATGAGTTTATTTGTCACAATTTGGACCATCTCATTATAAATGCATGCCTTCCTATATTACAAAATTGAAGCATGTGTAGTTTCCTGCATGGGCTGTGAAGATATACCATATATATATATATATATATATATATATATATATATATATATATATATATATATATATATATATATATATATATATATATATATATATATATATATATATATATATAGGGCCATTCATTTGGTACCTAGAAAGGTAAATAACTTTAGTTATCCATGGGTCTATTTTTTAATATAAAAATACATGTTTGTAATGATACATGCATCGTTTGTAATGGGATGATCAAATTTGTAATACAAATACTCATTTTGTATTACAGTGTAAGTTGTTGTCATATATATCATTTTTTCTATTAGCAGACGTGTAATACAAATGAGTGTTTGTATTACAAATTTGGTCATCTCATTACAAATGATATTTGTCACATTACAAACATGTACCTTTCTATTACAAAATAGATCCACGGGTAACTAAAATTAGTTACCCATGCGCGTAGTGAATATATACCCTATATATATATATATATATATATATATATATATATATATATGGGCCTAAAGACGAGTGGGACTATCCAATTTCCTCCTTCTTTATAGAAAACCCTCCTTAGTAGTTTGACAACAAACTCCTATCTTCTTATTGTGTTCATGCCTTCCTTATCTTTGGTGGCCTAGAGGCTTCCCTACGACTTGATGCTTGCCAACCTGACAATCCAAAAAGGGAGGGTACAATCTTTGTTCAGTCCTCTTAGGCGGGAAGTGGATGTCATGAGAAAAGACTATGTTAGCAGTTCCTTGTCCTCGTACGGATTGCCAAAAGCATGGACGAATACCCGAGGAGGGCCGACCAAGTAGGGCATGGAAAGGAGAAGCCCAGGGAAGTTGCCTACATATGGGAGGGAGGGTTCGGTGATCAGTCTCCTACCTGAGAAGCTCTATAGATTGGCGTCTATGGTCATAATATGGATGGAGGATTAAGTGCAATCAGAGAAGAAGAACGACCGAGAGAGAGAGAGAGAGAGTCAAGTAGAAGGTCTTGTATTTGATGAAGCCGATGGAGGAAGAAGGAGGAAAGCCCTTCTCCTAAGGTATATGGCTAAATATTTGTTACCCGCGCGGGTAACATACACTCGCTACCTGGCACTATTCTATTGCGCCTCCGTCCCCTGCGCGTGACCAAAGATGAAATATCCGGCGATTCCAACCCCCTCTTCCGACAATTCCAACCCCCTCTTCCGCCGATTCCATCCCTCTCTTCCGGCGGCTTTTCCATCTCCAGTGAATCCGCTGTTAGACGGGCCCATATCGTCCATCTGCCGCAGCGGCACTATTCTATTGTCCGCCTCCTTCCCCTGTGCGCGACCAAATACGAAAGATCCTGCAAATCTCCGGCGATTCTTCTCTGATCTCCTCCGCCGCTGGTAAGCATCCGCCGTTAGACGGGCTCATACCATCCATCTGCCGCAGAGTATTTGGGTCTTTATTCGTTGATCCAGATTCTCCCTCTTATCCGCCCCTTTTTGATCCAGGAGCTCCAATTGACAGTGCGACAAGTGCCCCGATCTGAAAGCGGCGCACGACCTAGAAGAATAGCGACATTGTTCATTTATCCGTTAACTGCAAGAAGGGGTGGGTTTTCCAGTTCTCAGTTTTCATAGAGGAGGACGACGAACGTGTTTCTGAACTCATCTGAGTCCTATTTGGCTATCGTCCGAATATCAGGTGAACATATTGATAATCATCAGTTGAAATCGTTGCTATTCAAGTGTATCTGTCCAACTTCGAAATTTGATTTGTAATGTGTATATTGATTTTCCAAGAGAATGCTGATTTGTAATGTGTATACTGATTTTTCTATTCAAGTGTCTTTACAACCTTGATATCTATTTTATTCTGATTTGTACTTTAGAATACTAATCTATCTATACTGATTGACTTATAGTAGAAAATCCAAAAGAATGTGTATTCATCGCTCTGACTATTGTATGCCCAATGTGTTTTCTTCTCTCTGACTTTTGTATTCACAATGTGTATACATTTCTCTGACCTTTGTGTTTAAAATAAACCCAATTTTGTGTTTGCATTTTCCATTTTTGAAGCAGTTACTCATTTGGTATGCTGGGTTACTCTTCTGACTGACAAAGTTACTGTTTTGTTACTGATAGACGTTGTTATGATACAAATCTTCCTTCAGTTACTCATTTGTTATGATGAGTTACTCTTCGGCCTGATAGAGTTACTCTCTGCTGTTTTAGATTTACTCCTCTGTACTGCTGAGTTACTGATAGACGTTGCAATGGATCCCATCCTTGATACAGATGCTGCCAATTCAAATGTTGGCCCTGATAATGATAATGCTAATTCTTATCCATCTATTGGTGCTTCCACTCTGCCGCCAGCTACAGTTCCTAAAATTGGTCTCCATTTTGGAAGTTTAGATGAAGCTATTTCATTCTATTCTAGCTATGCTGGCATGAATGGTTTTAATATCAGGAAAGATGACAACAGGTATGAACGGGGAACTAAGATTCTTGTTGCCAAAGATCTGGTTTGTGACAAGCAGGGTACAATGGGCCGTTCTAAGAGGTCAAGAGGGCCGCTGAGCCCCGTTTGTGATGAAGTGGGTAAGTTACATGAAAATCTGTCTAAGAAGCACAAGCGATCTGTGAAGAGGTGTGGTTGTGGAGCCATGATCCGATTCACACTAGACAAGTCCTCATCTACGTGGGTTGTGACTGCCTTTGTTGAGGAACACAACCACGATCTTGTTGATGATGCACATCTCCGTTACTTGAAGTGTAACTCATCTCTTAATGAAACTCAAAAAGATATGCTTTCTTCCATGAGCCAAGCTAACATACCTGTATCGAGACAAATTGCATTGATGGCATCGGAGTCTGGTGGTTATGAAAATCTGACATTTACTAGCAGACAAGCTCATGGACACATCAGTAGCAAGAGGAAAGAGGTAGCTAAATACGACGTCGACATGGTCTTGGATCGGTTTGCCAAGTTTAAGGTACTCGATCAGAAATTCTTCTATACATACCAAAACGATCCTGATTGTTGCTTGACTCATCTGTTTTGGGCTGATCCTATTTCCGTTGAAGATTGTGGGTTGTTTGGTGATGCGATAGTTTTTGACACCACCTACCGCACCAACAAGTATTCAATGGTTTTTGGAATGTTTGGTGGTGTTGATCACCATCGTAAGACGGTCTTGTTTGATTCAGCTCTTATGATTGATGAGAAGTACGAGTCATTTGTATGGGTTTTCAAGCAGTATCTACATTGTTTTGGCAAAGAGCCAGTGTCCATCATAACCGATCAAGACCCGACTATGAATGCTGCTATCCTTACTATTTTTCCGAACTGCAAGCATTGGTTCTGCAGCTGGCACATCCTACAAAAGCTTCCCTCTAAGCTTGGTGGTGTTCCTAACAAGGAGCAGATCATAAGCTCCTTGAATGATTGCGTGTGGAATGTGGATGATGTTGGCACCTTTGAAGAGAAGTGGCATTCTGTTGTTGAGGTTTATGGTCTGTCGTCTATTTATTGGTTGTCTGACATGTATGCTATGCGTTCGGATTGGGTCCCGTGCTATATGCTGTCTTCCTTCTTCGCAGGCATGAGGACAACGCAAAGGAGCGAGAGCTTGAATGCGTTCATTAGAAGCCATGTGAACAGTAAGAAGACTTTATTTTAACTTGTATGCTCATTGGAGACTGCTTACTCTCATGTACGGGAGATTGAAAATTTCAAAGACTTTGAAGACGAGTATAGTAATCTACCTTTGTCATCACTTTGGCCTCTGGAGGAGCAGATGAGAGGTATATACACAAAGTCAATTTTTAAGATCTTTCAGAGTGAGGTTCATCAAAGCATGATATATAATGTAAAGGAATCTTCAGAAGGTGTGTTTGAAGTGTATCGCATTGGTGGCCTTGGATCTGCCCGCATTTTGAAGAAGAATCCATTGAGTGAAATTGTTTATTGCAACTGTTACATGTTGGAATTCAAAGGTATACCTTGCAGGCACATCCTGTCCTATTTGAAGAGTCGTGACTTTTGCACTCTTCCCGAGCCATACATATATAAGAGGTGGACCAAAGGCTACAGAGAACATCCTTTGATATTTGGCAAAGCTGCAGTTAGTCATCTATCCACTGGGAGGACTCTTAAGCTTGTCTCTGCCTACAATTCTATTGTGAACATAGCGTGTAGGAACAACACTATAGATATTTTCCATGAAAAACTGCTTGCATTGCAAAAGGAGCTGTTAGATTTGGATGTCTCTGATAGTTGTGCAGATGCAGGTGCTGGTGTAACTGCTTCAAATACAGCTTCTTCTTCAGTTGTCAAGGTTAATATCCCCAATGTTTGTAAAACTAAGGGGAGACCCAAATCCACAGATTTGAGGTTTAAATCTGGAGTTGAGATTGCACAGTCTAAAAGAGAGAGGCAGTGCAAGTATTGTTTAGAGTTTGGTGTTAACCATGATAGCATGAATTGTCCTAAGAAGTAGTGCATTATATGATTGGGATTTGCTGCTACTATGTATACTGCTCGTGTTCTGGTGATCTTGATGTTGCTATTGATGTATATGTGGTTCTATCTTTTTTATTGGAGTTTGTAGTGTGTTTGTGAGGCATGTTCAAATATGTAATGGGGTTGTTCTTTTTGTGTAGTTTTATGAAAGTGAGTTTGTAACTTTCTAAGTACTTCACTTGTGTTTGTAATCTATCTTTGTGTTACCTTGTGCTCCATCAATTGTATGTATACTTTGAATATGTTATAAAGAATGTTTTCTGATCAATTGTTATTCTTTTTGAATATTATGTGTTTGTCTTTGTGTACAATGGATACTATTACTGTTGTCACAGTTACTCTTACTGCTGTCATAGTTACTCGCAGTGGGTTGTTAGTTACTCTTATTGCTGTTAGAGTTACTCGCAGGGTTGTCCCAGTTACTCGTAGTGTTTTTCCAGTTACTCACATGCTATTTTTTTCACAGTTACTCTAACTGCTCACAGTTACTCTATCTGCTATTTCAGTTACTCGTAGTGCTCGTTCAGTTACTCGCATTGTTTTCATAGTTACTCATAGTGTGTCACAGTTACTCGCAGTGTTGGTGCAGTTACTCGTAGTCCTTTTCCAGTTACTCGCAGCCTTTTCCAGTTACTCGCAGTGGTTTTCCAGTTACTCACAGGGTTTTTCACTTACTCGCAGTGTTTTTCCAGTTACTCGCAGTGGTTTTCCCGTTACTCGCAGGGTTTTCCAGTTACTCGCAGTGTTTTTTCAGTTACTCGCAGGGTTTTTCAGTTACTCCCGTGCTTTTTTCAGTTACTCCCAGTGGTTTTCCAGTTACTCCCGTGCTTTTTTCAGTTACTCGCAGTGGTTTTTCATTTACTCCCGTGCTTTTTTCAGTTACTCGCAGGGTTTTTCAGTTACTCCCGTGCCTTTTCCAGTTACTCGCAGTGGTTTTCCAGTTACTCGCAGGGTTTTCCAGTTACTCGCAGTGTTTTTTCAGTTACTCGCAGGGTTTTTCAGTTACTCCCGTGCTTTTTTCAGTTACTCGCAGTGGTTTTTCAGTTACTCGATGTGTTGGTTCAGCAACATTCAAAAAGGTTTCTTCAGTTACTCGCGTGCTTGCTTCAGGTACTCGCAGGGGTCTTCAGTTACTCGCAGGGTTCTTCAGTTACTCGTAGGGGTTCCTCAGTTACTCACAGGGGTTCTCCAGTTACTCGCAGGGGTTGTTAAGTAATAGTAGGAGAAAAATGAGTACAGGAGTCTGTTGTACAAAAAGTAACTCTAGAAGAGAGAGCACAGAGCTATAAATAATTGCAGTGATGTGTCATCAGAATAACCCAGAGTATGCTGGCATCTTTGCAACCCAACAGTAAAGAGCACTTCTGTCAATAATTGCAGCACCAACAACACAGACCATTACTCTCACTGCTGTCAATAATTGCAGCACCAACAACACAGACCATTACTCTCACTGCTGTCAATAATTGCAGCACCAACAATACAGCGGGGGGCTTTTAGATATGCAACATCTCCATCCTCCACGGCACTCTCTCCTTCCATCTCTTCTTCATCAGCAACTGCTACAGTTTCAAACACAGCAGGGGGGGGGGGCTTTCAGATCTGCAACATCTCCATCCTCCACGGCACCATCTCCTTCCATCTCTTCTTCATCAGCAACTTCTACAGTTTCAAACACAGCGGGGGCTTTCAGATCTGCAACATCTCCATCCTCAACGGCACCCTCTCCTTCCATCTCTTCTTCATCCACTACTGCTACAGTTTCAAACACAGCGGGTGGCTTTCAGATGTACATCATCTCCTTCCTCGACGACACCCTCGAGGTCCACTTCTTCATCTGTGACTGTTACGGTTTACATAAGGTACAATTTTACATTTCTTCAGATCCCCTTTTACATTTCTTCATAAGGTACAATTTTTCAGTAGCACCCCCTTTGACCATCTTCTCAGATCCCCTTTAACATTTCTTCACAGCCTACCATGGAGCCATTCATCCAGCCAATCAACTACACCCTTGATGACAAGACAGTGGAATCCATTCTACTTCCTATAGAATGGAACCATCTCCATTTTAAGATCAAACCAGGCAAAACCACCTTCCTAATCGGAAACCAGTCTTTCCAGATAACCCTTATGCAGAATAAAAACGGGTCACTTTCAACTGCTAAGGGCTGGAAAAGGATGATCGCGCAGCTCAGTCTTCGCAAAGGTTGGATCATCTACCTCAAGCCAACTGATCACCAGACCATCACAACATGGATCACAGATTAGTTCTTAGAAACACCAACTGAGCTTATCCCTCTCTTCAGAATGCCTGGCGACAAAGTATACTCTGGATCGGAGGACTCTGCAGATCAGCTCTTCGTTAGGGACATACACCAAGCAGCACCGGGATCAGCTGTAAATCCCATTCAGTTTGCAGAAGACACTGCTTCTTCGTCTGTCCAGCGTTCCTTTCACAAGTAGCTATTTGATTTTTATGTTCAGTTAATGGACCTTCTTTACAGCCGATCTGGCTGTATTTTTCTGTATTTTAAGTTCAGTTGTTGGACCTTCTTTATATTTGATCTGGTTGTATAATATATAACTTTTTATGCTTTGAATGTTGTAATGTTGAATGTTTAGATGTAGTGTTTTGAATGGTGTAATCTTGAATGTTGTAATCTTGCTTGTGCTCTCCGTGAGCTTATGTAACTCACATGGTTGCCTAGTTACTCGCATAGGATTCAGTTACTCGTATGGTTGTCTAGTTATTCTATAGCTATCGCATAGGATTCAGTTACTTACATGTTTTATCCTTTTTGTTGTTCAGTTACTCGCAGTGTTGGTTTAGTTACTCGCAGCGTTTGTTCAGTTACTCACAGGCTATTTGAGTTACTCACAGTATTGATACAGTTACTCGCAGCGTTGGTTCAGTTACTCGCAGTGTTGGTTCAGTTACTCGCAGTGTTGGTTCAGTTACTCGCAGGGTTGTTCAGTTACTCGCAACGTTTTCCAGTTACTCGCGAGTTTTTTTCAGTTACTTGCGAGCTTTCTTCAGTTACTCGCAACGTTTTTCCAGTTACTCGTGAGCTTTCTTCAGTTACTCGCAGGGTTTTTCCAGTTACTCGCGAGCTTTCTTCAGTTACTCACAGGGTTGTTCAGTTACTCGTAGCGTTTTGCCAGTTACTCGCGAACTTTCTTCAGTTACTCGCATCGTTTTTCTAGTTACTCGTGAGCTTTCTTCAGTTACTCGCAGGGTTGTTCAGTTACTCGCAGCGTTTTTCCAGTTACTCGCGAGCTTTGTTCAGTTACTCGCAGCGTTTTTCCAGTTACTCACGAGCTTTCTTCAGTTACTCACGAGCTTTCTTCAGTTACTCGCAGCGTTTTTCCAGTTACTCGCGAGCTTTCTTCAGTTACTCGCAGGGTTTTTCCAGTTACTCGCGAGCTTTCTTCAGTTACTCGCAGGGTTGTTCAGTTACTCGCAACGTTTAGCCAGTTACTCGGAGAAGGTTGTTTAGTTACTTGCAATGTTTGTTCAGTTACTCGCAGAGGGTTGTTTAGTTACTCGCAGAGGGTTGTTCAGTTACTGCAGAGGGTTGTTCAGTTACTCGCAGACTATTTTGAGTTACTCGCAGTGTTTTTCCAGTTATTCAGAGTGGCTGTGACAGTTACTCGCAGGCTATTTGAGTTACTCGCAGTCCCTTTTCAGTTACTCGGAGTCCTTTTTCAGTTACTCGCAGCCCTTTTCCAATTACTCGTAGTGTTCAAGCAGTCCTTTTTCAGTTACTCGGATAGTTTGTTAAGTTACTCAATCATTACTGTCAGTTGTTCAATCATTACTCAAGCATTCTGTTACTTTTAGCTCAGTTACTCGTAGTAGTTTCAAGATGTACATAAGCATTCTAAGCATAAAGTTATCTAAAGCATTCAAGAACATTTAGCCAAAATATAAGGGCAAAATCAATATATGTTCAAGATGGCATGTACAACAAGATCAAATGTACATTAAGATCAGTTGTAAATTCAGACTTTTAACAGTTGTACATTCAATAGCAGCTGTACATTCAGATATATACAACTTATACAATAGTGAGTAACTGAACAACAGCTTATACAAAAGCAGCTATACACTTGTTGTTTCTTCATTCTTTTTTGTTTCTGGTTGTTTATCAGCTTCATCTTCTCCTCCATTGTTATCAGCAGATATACCTTCTTTGATCTCTTCGATTTCAGCTTTTTCATCGTCTCTTGGAGGCTGCAGCTGCCCCCTTGCCATCATTCGTTGAAAAACCAGCCCTTATTGATGGTATGTCTTTGCAGGTGAAGTCCATAGGTTTACAATTTACTAGGCACTCTAGGTACTTCATGACAAAGATCCCACAGTCAAGTGAGTCTTCTTCCTGCTGTGGGCAGATCGGGTAATCCCTTTTCCACTGCGACAATTGGCTCCCCTTTTCAGGTGCACCCCTAAAGAAGTCGTGCACTATACCCACCTGCATTAAAAAAACAAGACATTTATTCATCATCAATTAAAGATCAGTAATCCTTTCAATCCACTTATAATGGACTTAATTTTTATAGATCACTTACCCATCTATTGAATTCCTTTCTTGAGTTGCTACTCCAACTCATTGAATTATAGGACCGGTGTGCTCCATCCCTGAAACTTGCTTCGTACAAGTGCCAGTGGTTGTCGTTGTTTAGTATTGTGAACACCGAGTCCATTGCGTCCCAATCTTTCATTGGAACGTTGAATAGTGGAGATAGCATGTCTATCTGTTCCAAGGTGATGTCCTCAATATTAAATGATAGCTTTTGCTGCAAATGTAGAGTTTAAAAACCACATCTATAAGTTTCAGTTTGTGTTTATATATTGTAATTTCATGTAAATTTGTATACAAAGTTTATTTGTCTTACCGGAGCATAAGTGCTCATGCAGTGCCACATCAATCCCTTCTTCCTCTGCTTGCTTGTGCTCTCCTTGAGCATCTGTACAAAGCAGTCGAGAACCTAAATAAAACCAAAAGCTTTATCAGTTTAGCAATCCAAATTATCTATTTCAAAGAGTTAAACTACATTCTTGTTTCTTACAGGTGAATGTGTCATTTGATCCTTGTACAGGAGGGCGGCAAGGTCCTTCCCCGTGCACCAAGTGTCTTCACTGAATTTCCATTCTCGTTTTAACCTGCAAATTATTTTTATAGATGTTATACATACGAGTTGGATATAGAAACATTAATGTGTTATCATTTTACATTTGACAATAACCAATTCTCTTAAATTTTTTCTATGTTGTCCATGAAGTGATGGACAATTTCTTTGGCTTCTTTTGTCTTGAAATGTTCAAAACCTATGAAGTTTGACATCTTGTGCTGTCAACAACAATAGAGAAATCCATGTTAGAATCAATCTTCATTTTTCCCAAGTTATTTAAGAATTTCTGTCAGTTACTTAAGCATTACTCTTTGTTACTCATTCATTATGTTCAGTTACTCAAGCATTATATTCAGTTACTCATTCATTATGTGCAGTTACTCAAGCATTATATTCAGTTACTCAAGCCTCACGTGTAGTTTCTCAAGCCTTACTTGCAGTTACTCAAGCATTAGGTTCAATTACTCAAGCTTTAGGTTCAGTTACTCAAGCATTACTTGCAGTTATGATATACTTGAAAGGAGATGAAAATTACCTTTTCCTCCCTTCTTTTCTTCACATTTTTCTCTATGCTTCCTATCTTTGGCTCTTCCATCGTCTTCTTCTTCAATCTTCTTCTGGGCTTCTTCTGCCCTTCTTCTTCTGCTATCTTCTCTGGCTGTTGGCTCCCTTCTTTTTGTTTCTTTTGGTCTGCCTCTTCTGTAGACTTTGGTTCTTCAGAACTGTTGTCCTTTGTTTCTTTTTTCTCCTTTTCTTCTTGTTTCTTTTGGTCTGCATCTTCTGCAGAACTGTTGTCTTTTGTTTCTTTGTTCTCCTCTTCATCAACATTTTTCCCGTCCTCACTATGATCTTCTGATTCTACGTATTTTCTTCTGAGGGTTAGCCTTCTTCGTTTTGTCGGTGGGGCGACATCCTTTGTCAGTGCATCTTTCGGTTCATCTACATTCACCGAGACAAAACCCTCTACAAATTCTTGGAATCCACTTCCAGGTGACTGTGATTTGTTACCCTCATCTTCCCACTTTCTTTTTAGATTTTTGTTCTCTTCTTCTAACTTGGCTATTCTTTCTTCTAGCCTTTTATTCTCCAATTGCAGTTCTGTGAATTTATCAACACTTATTCTTGTGCAGATCTCCTTATGTATTTTGAGCTCCTCCTCCAACATTTTGATTCTTGTCTCCAGGGTGGAGGTGTCAATAGTGTCTCCCTCTTCGATGATTGGTTTTGCTGGTGCCTCAGTGGTTGTTGGCGTACTTTTTTGTGGCATGTCATTCGATGATTTTGCAGCATGCCAATCATCTCCCTGGTCTACCACTATCATTTGACATACCTGTCCAACATATAAAAAAAAATAATGTGTTACTCGCAGAGGGTTGTTCAGTTACTGCAGGCTATTTTGAGTTACTCGCAGAGGGTTGTTCAGTTACTTGCAGAGGGTTGTCCAACATATAAAAAAAATAATGTGTTACTGCAGAGGGTTGTCCAACATATAAAAAAAAATAATGTGTTACTGCAGGCTATTTTGAGTTACTCACAGAGGGTTGTTCAGTTACTCACAGGCTATTTTGAGTTACTCACAGTGTTTTTTGAGTTACTCGCAGTGTTTTTTGAGTTACTCGCAGTGTTTTTTGAGTTACTCGCAGGCTATTTTGAGTTACTCGCAGTGTTGTATATTAGATTTTGTAACAAAGATTAGATAATCTTACATCCTTAGGCTCCACTTTCACTAATTCCATCAATTTCTCGACCGGCGCAGCCCACTTCTTTATCCTTGGCTTGGAGTCAAGGAATGTTGGCTTTGCCATCTTTGTCATCTCATATGCCCAAACCTGCATGTAATATATAGAAAATATAATGCATATGTAACTTCACCCCCATAGTCAATATTGTATTAATGTAGTTGAATATGATTTTATTTACTTACGCATAGGCACATGACACAGCCTGTTGTGTACAGGGTGTTCTTAGCCCCTTTCTCTCCTTTCCTTCTTAGCTGGACATTCTCCTTTAGCATCTTCATATTCTTGAAGATACTCCCATGCACCAGCTTTGCCCAATTCATCTGCCCAGTGGCAGTTACATTATCTAGGTAGTGGATAATGTAGATTGGTGTGCAATAGCTAGTGTCTGGGATTAGGAATGTTGCCAGCAGGTGCAACATCCACGCACGACACATATTTGTATTGTCCGCTGGATTGTTGGTCTTGGCATATTCTTGCCAAAGTTTTGTTAAGTTGTCCTTATGCAGGACATCTTTTTCTCTCAATTTCTTTGATGTCTCACCTTCATTTCTATTTTTACAAGTCTCCTTCGCAAACTCTTGCCATATCGACTTTACTATGGCAGAATCCTTTCTTTGTGTTATTTCTATACCTTTGCTGGGGATACCTAGAATTATCCCCACGTCATCTACTATCATCCTTCTTTCCTCTCCGTCGGCCAGCAGAAATATGTCTTCATCGACATATCTATCAATTAAATCCTCTAACAAGCCTATGTCAACCGCAAGATTTGGCATATTTACGAGGTTTGCAAAGGCTGTTGAGCTCATCATCATAAGTTGTTCCTTTGTATAAACCATGCTCTTGCTGGTATTGTTGTAGCTCTTTAAGGAGCACCTGTGGTACAGTCTATTTACTCCCACTGCAAACATATCAAAATTTATCGTTAGAGCTCATTGTTTATTTTGTAAAAGCTATTTAATAAACTGTAAGTAACTGAAAATTAAAACTATTACAAATCCATACAATCTTACCTTTCTCTTTAGCCTTTTCTGTCTCTTTCTGTTTCTGACTTGCAGTTGTTCTCTCCTCATCCCCTTTGCTTTCTTCTCCTGCATACAAATAAATTTATTCCAATAATGTAGTAGTTAGCTTAACAATATTGTTTTATCGCTTATTATCGGTTACTCAAACATTACTCTTGGTTACTCAAGCATTATGTAATAGTTACTCAAGCATAAATTTCAGTTACTCAAGCATTAATCTCAGTTACTCAAGCACTACTATCGGTCACTCAAGCAATATGTGATAGTTACTCGAGCATAAATTTCAGTTACTCAAGCATTACTCTCGGTTACTCAAGCATAATGTAATAGTTACTCAATCATAAATTTCAGTTGCTCAAGCATTACTCTTGGTTACTCAAGCATTAATCTCAGTTACTCAAGCACTACTATCGGTCACTCAAGCAATATATGATAGTTACTCGAGCATAAATTTCAGTTACTCAAGCATTACTCTAGGTTACTCAAGCATTACTCTCGGTTACTCAAGCATAATGTAATAGTTACTCAATCATAAATTTCAGTTGCTCAAGCATTACTCTTGGTTACTCAAGCATTAATCTCATTTACTCAAGCATTATGTGATAGTTACTCAAGCATAAATTTTAGTTACTCAAACACTACTATCAGTCACTCAAGCAATATGTGATAGTTACTCAAGCATTAATTTCAGTTACTGAAGCATTACTCTTGGTTACTCAAGCATTATGTGATAGTTACTTGAGCATAAATCTCGGTTACTCACACATTATTTTCGGTTAGTCAAACATTCTGTAATAGTTACTCAAGCATTAATCTCGGTTACTCAACATTAATGTATGTTATTCAAGCATTTTGTAATAGTTACTCAAGCATTAATTTCAGTTACTCAAACATTACTATCAGTTACTCAAGCATTAATTTCAGTTACTCAAGCATTACTCTCGGTTACTCAAGAAGCATTATGTAATAGTTACTCGAGCATTACCTTGTTGTTCAAATTCTACCGCTTTGCTGCGCGTACATTCTTTCTTCTCAGCTGCTATGTTGACTCCACGACCAGCAGTAGCAACATTACTGTGCTTTGCACTTTTTGATGGAGGTTTGATCCATGGGGGAGCTGTAACCCCTATTTTTTGCCTTTATCCTGTGTCTTAGTTGTCTGAGGAGTCTCAGCAGCAAGCCCCTTCTTCATTCCCGCAGCTTCTTCTTTCCCCTCTTTTTCCGCTTCTACGTCCTTGGTAGCCTCTTTCTTATCCTCTTTCGGGGTTGTCGGAGTAGTGTGGTCGAGTATTTCCCTTTCCGCCGGCGATGCTGATTTATCCGCTTCTTCTGGTTCTTTGGCCATCTTCTCCTCGGCCTGATGGGGCTGCATTTCGATGTCATCATGTTCTTCAATCACTGGTCGTGGACGCCTTAGCCACGGCGGCCCTGTCGAGGTCTTCCTTGACGCTTGCTTTGTTCTCGTCATATTGGAAGAGGTAACTGTCGGAATTGAGATGCAGCGAGATGGAGGAGCAATTAGAGACGGAGGAGTTCGGGTCGCCGGTGATTTTTGCACGACAGGCAGAGCGACGAGTGAGGAGGAAGTGCGCGAGAATGAGAGGGCGACGATCTGGGGTTTTGCTTCGGCGGGGACGGCGCGACGAATTGGGGTTTTGCTTCGGCGGGGACGGCAATGATCTGGGGTTCGCGAGTAGCTCTCTCCAGTGGGGACGGCGCGACGAACTGGTAGCCAGGCTCTTTTTCCCATTTTTCTCCCCTCCGGAACTGCTGCCGGGTAGCCTAAAGTTGTTACCCGCGTGGGCAACTAATACTAACTCTATATATATATATATATATATATATATATATATATATATATATATATATATATATATATTTGGGCCTAAAGATGAGTGGGACTATCCAATTTCCTCCTTCTTTATAGAAAACCCTCCTTAGTAGTTTGACAACAAACTCCTGTCTTCTTATTGTGTTCATGCCTTCCTTATCTTTGGTGGCCTAGAGGCTTCCCTACGACTTGATGCTTGCCAACCTGACAATCCAAAAAGGGAGGGTACAATCTTTGTTCGGTCCTCTTAGGCGGGAAGTGGATGTCGTGAGAAAAGACTATGTTAGCAGTTCCTTGTCCTCGTACGGATTGCCAAAAGCATGGACGAATACCCGAGGAGGGCCGACCAAGTAGGGCATGGAAAGGAGAAGCCCAGGGAAGTTTCCTACATATGGGAGGGAGGGTTCGGTGATCAGTCTCCTACCTGAGAAGCTCTATAGATTGGCGTCTATGGTCATAATATGGATGGAGGATTAAGTGCAATCAGAGAAGAAGAACGATCGAGAGAGAGAGAGAGAGTCAAGTAGAAGGTCTTGTATTTGATGAAGCCGACAGAGGAAGAAGGAGGAAAGCCCTTCGCCTAAGGTAGGTGGTGGAGTTGAGGTGGTCATTGTAGTGGTGGCCTTCGTGAATGGAATCGACCAAGGATTGCCATCAGGCTTTAGCAACTGTGTGAGATGAGAAATGGTGCGACAGTTCGACAGTAGTTAACGAACTAGAAAGGGAGGCCACGCTTGGAGCCAGCCATGATATTATCAATGTGTGAGCGTACACACTCAAGTGATGGGTCAAGAGTTGCCCTACACAAGATTGAGGATGAAATAGAGTCAAAGGACTCATATTCCCCCCTATGTAAGTTCAAACTACAAGGGCACACCGATCCTTTCCCAATTCCAAGTGGCTGCTTGTTCAGGTAATTGAGCTAATGTGGTGCCTTACCATTGCTCCATTTATATTTAGTTTGTAATAATTATAAATAATAATTGGTAGATAGGATCATAAAAAAATACATATCAAAATGATTTGGAAATTTGAGAGGAATGAAAATACATTATAGATGAGACTTAATTTTGATTCTAATTCTAAAAATAGTGCAACCATGTGTTAAACGGGTGATCAATGCATATAAACCCTAATTTTTGATGAATAGGTTGATAATCATGCTATATGATTCTCTGAGATGTAATCTGATAAAGTAAAATATAATGGTAATTTAACATTATTATGGCCATGATGATGATAATTAGAGTTTCCAATGTGAATAATCATGCATATGAAAAATTAGGGTTAGAGGTCATAACTTGGTATGTTGTTAATGTACATACTTGCATCTAAGTAATCATAATGAAAGGATATATTTCATATAGTAATTAGGGTTTTAAAGCATAACATTAATGATAACTCAATACCAAGAAAATATAAACCTAGATTAGGACCTGAGTAGGGTTTAATTTAATCAATGTGATGGTGACACTTTAGGATTTTAGATACATGCATATTAAAGTTGATTGTTTTCTTGCTTGATTGGATAATATGCTTAAGGACTGCATAATCTGCATGTCTCACCATTGAGGTACATGCTTACTCCTATGACCACTCACATTAGTTTTTCAGTGTTTTCTTATAATTTCTCGAGGGTTGAACAACTAAACCATTGAGTTTTAATTTACATTCTTTTCAATTATAATGCCACTGCGAGTATCACATACACAAAGATTATATGAAGAAATGCTAGTTGTTAATTCCAATTAATTGTTAGAATATATGGTGTTATGTACTTGCCGTCGCATTTGGATTTTTCAAAACATTTTTTTCTAATAACAAACCAAAAGAACCCACACAATACATTTTGCATAGCAAAGAAACATGAGAGAGGTAAGTCCAACTAAGCACATGATATTACGTTAACAACCCAACAACACTAGACAAGTCTAAGTAGGGATCAATATTATAACTTACTCTAAAATTTCATGAGAAACATTAAATTTTAAGAGTTCCTCGACTTTCATATGCCTGTGTGGAGCCTTCTGATGTGGTGATTATTTCCCTTGCTATGCCTCCAGGATCTAGATGAGGCCACACCAAAAAGTAACCTACATATTCTCCCTGATTATATGGTGGATGCCATTGTAGGAAAAAGGAGATGGGAAGAGAGGATAGATACTATGGAGATATAAGTACACTTTGTGGGGAGATTAGTCTTTCCTCATCATGAAATAAAATGATAGGAGATGCAAGAACAAAACTATATGTATTGCTTGTAGCTTGAGTTATAAGTACTAATCAAAACAATCAACAAATAATAAATTCAGCATTTTCATCTAATTTAGACCAATAATATAACCTTTTTAAAGATTTAATCTCTTTTATTTTCATATGATGTATTTGTTTAAAAGCAATCATAGTGACATTGAGAGGGTTTATCCTATCATGGATCTCACAGTCTGACTACCTATTTCTTCTGTTTCTTTCGTTTTCCTTAGTGCACTTACCGAGTCTCCCAACCCCACTTATGTATTCTATCCCCATGCCTCCCTTTTGCATAACACTAGTGGTATCGCAGTCCCCTCCCTAGGACTAGTCAGAGGGTTGACCTTGCAGCTCTTTATTTACCCTCAGGTCCACTTTGGATCTGTCTGGCAGATTAGGACATAGGTGTCGTCACCCATAAGGCCGCTGTACACGAGCTATTGGGGATCATGTCACATACATCGATACATTTTTCCCATCTGGAGATGAGGCACTCCATCAGTGTAGGCTATTCCTATGATTGACATCTCCTCAAAGGGGTGGTTTGAATTCTACTTACTCTCACTACTAGATCCCTGACCGAATGTCAGCTCAGTCGGTACTAGGCATTCCCCCTCAATCCATTATCTATTTAATCACATACTTACAATAGAGAGAACTTAAGTTATAGTATGTTTACTATCCACCAACATTGGGTATAATTTGAGTGTCATATATGAACCTACATACAAACACAAGTATTCCTTTACAAGTTGTTGTCAAGTGTGTCTTACAAGTTAAATAAAAACATCATCATTATGTACTTGATGTCAAAAGAGACATCTACTTTCAAGATGCACAATGGCGGATCCTGATCAGAAATCTTGGTGGGGGGCAAGGTGTTAATATAATTCCTAATCTGAATCAGGTCCAGACCCAACTTAAATTTCAAAACAAAAACTTGAAATCAAATTTGTATTATTAAAAAGTTATATCATCTTTACCACCTTACAATATTCTTAACCCAAAATTTGACCCAATCTGATCTAATTCATTTGTTGTACTTCGACTTGATTTTGACTCGTATCACATAAATTTGTGATATATATATGAAGAAAATATACTATTTTGTAGTTAAATTAGCACTTAAATTCTATATAATAAAGTAAATTTCAATAAAAAATCCATACATGCTTAAAAATGTGATTCATGTCTTGACTCAAATAGTAACTCAAATCTCAACCCAAATCGAGCCTAGTATGAATTTTAAAAGTACTATTTGATTTGTTTAAGTTGATGCAAACCTTCTTACCCTAAGCATTGAGGCTTTTTCATTTATAAAGGGATGACAACACAACTTGTTGTCCTTCTGTCCTTCTTTATTCAATTTCAATATAATTTCTTATCATTTGTATGATTACCTTGGGCATCAAAAGAGAAAACAAACTAACTATAAATAGTAAAATCATGATATGACTCAACATATAGTTTTATAAGTTATACAAATATTAACATTAGCATATATTTTGTACTTCATAAATATGGAAGTTATTGTTTGTATCTTTTATGTAATTGAAATTCAAGTCAACATTAAATGTATGGTTAAACTATCCTACAATACTATAGGGAGGGGAATTGAATGTAAACGAATGAACAGAAAAAATATATTATGTATTTTCTATCACATCTCTTTCCATTAAATAAGTGTGACTACAAGTAAAAAAGAAATTTATCATATAAAAAAGACATCAAAAATTGGAGGAAAACTTAGTGGCATATTATACCATGGAATGGGATTTAAATATAATATTATGAAAAATATTTTATATAATCCTTTTGAATTATATGGATGCAGCTATGAATCCATAAAATATAGTATGATAATTTCATTTAAATTTGATTGAAAACATAGAAAAACTCATTGTTAAGCGGTTGAACAAATATAGATAATTTGAAGCGAGAAACTAAATTTTAGAGGAAACTAAAATACAATGATAGAATAGTAGGAACATATTACGATATATAGGGCAATGCTTATGTGACCCACAATTAATATAAATATGTACACTAATTCTTCTTCTTATATAAATGATTTTATTTTCTTTCTGATACCATTTGCTTTCCTTCATTATACAAATAAAACACACTAGATATCACCTATCATCCTTCATCCTCTCTCGCTCTTCCCATCCGTTCACCACATATCAAATTGAGAATAAATTCATATAGAAAAAGTAGTCTAATTGGAAATAACTTACGATAACATTGTGTGATGATTATTATTTGTAAAATGAAACTTGATGTTTAGATATTCTATTTCAAGTTTAGACAAAGATTACTTTTTAGAAAATTCCACATTAATTGTTTGGTCCTGTTAAATTTATACTTAATATATTTCATATAATATTTTTTCATTACTATTTTTATTATTTTACTTTGATACTTTAATGATAATAGGTTAAGTTTAAATAACGCTATATAACTGTGTTATCTATTGGTATGAATGATGCTACAAAAGTTAGACAATTTTTATACATTCACTATCTCACCTATCACTTAATTATAATTTTATAATTTGATTGATTTAATGTGATATATTATGACATCTTACTCCTATATGAATAATCACTAATCATATGTATATAATTTCATTTGTCAAAGTTATTTGATGGCCATAACTTAGTATAACATAATTTTTCTCAAAACTTAAACATAGTATCACAATAAAAAATTTCCTCTACAAATCTTTCCCCCCTCCCCCCCCCCCCCAAAGCCATATAATAGATCCGACACTAAAGATGCATGCATGAGGCTAAATTCATTAAAGTTACAAAATTTTAAGTAAGACATGTATATGACCCAAACGTTTATATAATGTAGATGTATTCATCAAGAATATGTAGGTCATTCCTATTATACGATATGATGTGTTTTCAAGGAACTTAGCATTATGGAGAAAATTACAAATTTACCAACGTGGATGCTTGATGCTTCGTCTCCTACATGCTCTTCTGATAAGAAGGGACAAACAATAAATGAAAGAGGTGTGCACGGTTTACTGAAACGGCTGAGAATCATTGCATGTCATTATGTCCGTCGATTGTATTCGTACTCACATACTACTCTCTTCCTTATAATATTCAGCTATACCTAACATGATCTAAAAAACACCTTCATTATGTCTTTGGAAAAGATAACCATTGGAATATGGTCTTGGGTCCTTGTAACATCCGTACGTTGAATTACCATGCAAATACTACAACACACTATTGTCATTTACGTTGGCATAGTTCTAAACTTGCATGCTAATACTACAAAGCTCCTCTACTTTACGTTGGCACATGAAAAAGGTGATTCCATGGCCATGTGAATACAGGGCTGAGACACCCTGTTTATTACCGGAACAAATGGAAAAAGGAGAAATATAGAGAACTAGACGAGGCCATTAAAGAAATAGTCTACTACGTGAAACCTGATTCGGCTTACTTGCCACGTTAATACGTTATCTAGATATATAAATAGGCTTTGTCGTCTTGAAGACGATCTGAAAAGCGTGTTATAGGAGTGGGAAATAGTACCTTTGTGAGATCTAAGAGAACCAGGGAAGATGTGAAGAACGGTTGCTCCTTATACTTCAATTGATTTTGAACTCAGCCTATCTTGTCCTTGTTATCCGTGAACTACCCAGCACTCTCGTGACTTGCTTCCTTTGATGAAAAGCAGTAGGACAACCCTTATTTAGGCATGGTTGCAGCAGCGTAGTGTGAGATGGTACATTGAAGCTTGGCAAAAACTTACCTTTGTTTGGTACAAAAGGACAGGTGGTGGGCTAAAATTCAGTTGTTTGCTCTGTAAGCCCAACTATACTGTCTAGCTGCTCATGACTCAGGCCAGCTCGTGAGCTTCTCATATAGTCCAGAACAAAGTGTCTAGTGATATGTTGCAACTAGAGCTACACAAGTCGTCACTGTCTAGTGATATGTTGCAACTAGAGCTACACAAGTCCACCAAGTTTAATGACCAACGAGCTGTTGTAGCTTCAGGGAAGAAGGAACATCCTTGTCAGTGGCTCCCCCAAGCTGCCTGGTGCCAGAACGCTGGGAGCAAGGAAGGACGAGCAACTGATGGCTAGAGATAGAAATGAAAGGAGAGACTACGGTGATTGTTTATACAAGTCAAAAGTTTAAAGTTGGCTGCGTCATATTATGAAGAGGGAGACATGGCTTGGCCATATTTGTCAAACATCAGAAGAAAAAGAAGGACGAGTAATGATGCCTCTCACCTACGCAGCACCTAGAGGTAAGGGGGTATGTACGGGGAGGAATGACCTCTTCTAAAGTGAGGTCCAAGCATGTACATATACTTATGGCCGTATTTGACTTTCTCCTTATTGATATCTTTGTTGTCCTTTAGTTAGTATTTTTTCTTCCTCCCAATGTCTGCCCCCCTTAGCCTCACACAAGGATCTCCATCCTCATTGCAACAATGACTCAATTATTTATTTGTTTATCTTTACGATGAATCCTAAACCGGAATGTGTTGTTCATGCGCACATACAACTCACGCGCACTTACACGCAAGGAGAAAGATGGTTTGTAGAGAGTTGAGAAGTTTTGTCTTTTTGGATAGTGGTATTGGTAGATAGTGAGTTGACAGTTGCATTGGTGGATAATTTTGGGGTGACATATGTGTGGTTTGGGGGAGAATGTTGGGGGGACAATTGATTCTCAAAGGATGACGTGGAGGACATTAATTGGTGGTTGGTGGGGGCTTATGTAATGTAAAATAAATTTATTTTACCTATAACTTTTGAACCGGGATGATTTTTTTGACGAAACAAAAATCATTGAATTTCTTATAAAAAATACACTCCAACAAGGCTAATTTTAATATATTTAAAAAAAATACAAAATATGATGTGATGAGAGAGAAAATTATTTTGTTTGTAATTTCTAAATCGTGATGAATTTTTGAATGAAATAAAAAATATATCCAAACAAGACTATATTGATATACCTTGGAGGAAAGAAGTAAAAAGAAAAGAGAAGGGAAGTGATGATGGAAGATTAGAAAAGGTAGTAGAAAAATGATAGAAGAGGAGGGAAGTGAGAGAAGTTACGAGAGAAGGGAAGTGAGAGAAATAAATGGAGGACATGAGGGTGGTAGATACATATTTAAGATAATTAGGTGTGTATTCACCAGTAAAAGTGTCTAAAAATTGATAAATACAAGCTAAATTTGATAAATACATGTTAAAAAATCGAGTGCTTAAAAATGATGAATACGCGTCCAAAAATAGCTAAATGTGACTAAAGATGACTTTATAGTCCAAAAAAATGACGAAAAGCAAAAAGTGGTGATATGCCCACAAATGCCTAAATGCGCCCAATAAAAGCGCCTAAAATTCACTAAAAGTGTCCAAAATTGATGAATAAGTGCCCAGAAATAAAGTTTTGAAAAAGATGAACATGTGCCTAGAAGTGGTTGTAAAGCGCTTAAAACCACTAAAAAGTGCCTCAAAATGATTAATAGTGCCCAAAAATTGTGTCAATTAACCATTAGACACAATTTCATGCATGGATATGATAAGAATGTGTTTATTCGTCAAATAATTTGTTTTTGGTCGTCAAAAAATTCTACTTTGGCTTTGGCTGTCAATTACCCTGTTTTAGGCTCCATTAAGTAACTTTAGGTGTCAATTGTCCATTTTTAGTCACACTTACCCATTTAGTGGGCGTCCTTTGGTTATTTTGGGGTTTCAATTGTCCACTTTTGGGTATCAATTATCAATTATAAGGCGTCATTAAGTAACTTGGGGTGTCAATTGCCTATTTTGTTTTCAGGTGTCAATTACCCAATTTTAGGCTTCATTAAGTAACTTTAGGTGTCAACTATCAATTTTTAATTACACTCAAGCATTTAGTGGGCGTCATTTGGTTATTTATGGGTGTCAACTATCCATTTTTGGGTGACAATTACCCATTATTAGGCACCATTAAGTAACTTGGGGTGTCAATCTCCTATTTTATTTTTAGGTGTCAGTTGCCTAGTTTTAGACTCCATTAACTTTAGGTTTTAATTGTCCATTTTTCGTCACACTTACCCATTTAGTTGGTGTCATTTGGTTATTTTTGGGTATCAACTATCTATTTTTTGGTGTCAATTACCCATTATTAGGCGCCATAGAGTAACTTGGGTTTTCAATTGTGTATTTAGTTTTTAGGTGTCAATTGTCCAGTTTTAGGCTCCATTAAGTAACTTTGGATGTCTATTTTTAATCACACTTACACATTTATTGGGCGTCATTTGGTTAATTTTGGGTGTCAGATATCTATTTTTGGGTGTCAAATACCCGTTATTAGGCATCATTGAGTAACATGGGGTGTCAATTTCCCATTTTATTTTTGGGTGTCAATTATCCAGTTTTAAGCTCCATTAAGTAACTTTGGATGTCAATTTTCCATTTTTAATCACACTTACCCATTCAGTGGGTGTCATTTGGTTATGTTTGGGTATCAGGTATCCAGTTTTGGGTGTCAAATACCTATTATTAGGCACCATTAAGTAACTTGGGGTTTAAGTTGCCTATTTGTTTTTGGGTGTCAATACCCAGTTTTAGGCTCCATTAACTTTAGGTATCAATTGTCCTTTTTAGTCGCACTTACCCATTTAGTCTGTGTCATTTGGTTATTTTTGGATGTCAACTATCCATGTTTCAGTGTCAAGAATTAATGGGCGCACAAATACACATAAAATAGGTGTCGACACAACAAAAGTTGGGCTGTGGAATTAAAAGTGGGTGTCAACACTAGAAAAGCAAACATCAAAAGACCAACAATGAGTACAAACTTATCAAAATTGGGCATAAATTTGACATTAATGGGTACAATTAAACATACAGTAAATGATATTACGAACAAATATGTGTATAACACATTCAGTTGGCATAACTATTTTTGTGTGTCAATTACTCATTTATGCGCGTACCTATCCATTCATTGGGTGTCGAATGGTGGCAAAAGCACCCAAAAAAGATAAAAATACCCAAAAATGCTAAGTGACCACCTGGAAAGTAATTAAATACTCCTAAACATTACTCCCTTCATTTCTCCTCATCCTATGTAACATTAATATGAGCGCACACAAATAGTTGAAATGCGCCTAAAAATGATGAATATGTGTCTCTTCCTATTACTTCCCCCCTCTTCTCTTATAAATTCTGTATGTTATCCCTCACTTGCCTCTTCTCCCTACTCACTTCCCTCCTCTATCTTGTTTTTTCTTTCAAAAAAGATACTAAAAAATATTGTTGGAAAAAAGGTGGTTGGATAGAGTGACAATAGATGGGGACCATTCACAAGAGTGCTAGTAGTGGGACCAATAGCGGGTGGGTAGGTGGGGGAAGCAGTGGGACAGCTGCTTATGTGGTTTCACCGGCTGGTACACTCAATTTGGACTTTGGATGCAAGAGTTATGCACTTTTGGTGACATATATACAATAATTACAGGACTGCTGCAAATTGTGCAATTATACTCTAAGAATATTTATTTCATTTCCTACAAAAATCCAATAAAATATAATTAAAATTCTACTTAAAGAAACAAATATAGTCTAATGTAATTAATTATAAAACTAAGAAAATAAAGAACAAAATAATCCTAAAAAGATATCTAAAAGATGTAAATAAAAATGATGAAAACATATTTATCAAAATATCCCAGACTTAAATTTTTGCTTGTCCTCAAGAAAATTAGATTACTAATAAATTCCAATTTATACTTCCATAATGCCATCCTCACCTTAATAACATCACTATATCCTTCACCTCCAAATTTTGGCCAAGTGACCCAATCTCTTAGAACCACATAGCATAAATTTCTATATTCCCTATAAAAACAATTGTCAAATGTAGCTTCTAAAATAAGAATTTGTAGAAAAATAGGCATCTCTTACTTTCACTTTGACACTCTCAATTTTTCTTACTTTTTTTAAGTTATTGCACAAGAATAGGACGAATTTGGGGGTGTGAAAACAAAGAAAGAAGTGATGAAAATATATTGATCCCTCCTCTATTTGACTCGGGATATGAATTTATGGAGTTGTGGCTACATTGGTCACAATTTTTTTCATGTGCACTTTTGGCATCTTTTGATGGTACACCCCTTTGTGGGTTATGGATTTTTCTTTTTGGGAAGCATGCCACCCCAGACTTGATTTTTGTCTGGTGGTGGTTCTTTGCTTCTCTTTTTTAGAAGAAAAAAGAGGGAAGGAAGAGATGTTCTTGTGCTTATAACTTTCAATTTTTTTTATATATTTTTGTCAGAGAGTATCATTGCTCTAGTTAGCTATAAATCACATCATACAAATTTTATAACATGATAATCCAAAATTTTTCTCGTCCCGAGAAAAACACAAATCCTGGATGGAGGGAAGAAAATCATTGGGATCACCGGGAGGTCCTGGTAGCTCAAAAAATGTCCAACTGAAGGGGATGTTGATGATGGTTGTAGCTTTGAATTGGAGCTTCATGGTACAGCCAATTGATGGGTAATCGTAGAGGATGAAAGAGGATTTCATAATGTCTTTTGCCTCGCACTCCTTCCAAAAGGATCCACACATATTTCTTTCGTAGTAAAGGAAATGTCATAGCTGTGAGTGGCTTGAGGGGGATTGGCGGGTGTTCAGTGGGTGACACATATGGTGTGGACTCTGCAAGCTAGCAACAATTTTATTGAATTTATTTGCTCGATGTTTTTGACCTAAGCATTCATTCATAAAGGATAAATATATATATGCAAAATTATATATCATTAAATGCAGCACTATAAAGACAATGATATGAATGAAATGATTACCTAGTCCATCAGAAGGTGTTGTTGTAACATTCAATGACTCAACATGGTGATCAGAGATGTCATTTTGGTCCATGTTATCAGGAAATACATTGCTATTTTGGTTACTGGCAGCTCTATTCTCTACAATTATTGAATTAATAGACACGGAAGCATTGACATTAGGCACACGGGGTAGCGGTGAATTTCTTGATCTTGTAACTTTATCGCCACGTTCTTTGTTGTGCTAATTGTGGAACCTTGTTCCCATCTCGTTTTCAGTTGTGCATGTTTGAGCGGATTTCAAACCACCAACCATATTAGAGTCTTGGGGAGATGTGGCTGATTGGGCATTTTTTGTAGAGCTAGTAGTAGTTTTATTGAATTTGTTTGCTCTATCATTACAAATTTCAGTTGGAAGGGAAGCTAATTTTTTTTTGGAGCGATTTGAGGATGACATGTTCAAAGATTGCCAACAACCATGTCGAGTAATGCTAGATAAATGTGTCGCCATACAAGAGTCATTGTTGTTGTTCTTATCATTGCTTGCGGATGTCATGTTATGGAAGTTGTCACTGTACTATTCTCTCATCTTGAGTATATCAAGTCACATAAAAATGAAGACATTTAGAAAAATATTGAACAACATAATAACAATTTTATTAATAATATTTAAAAATGAAACACAAATATTTAATCAAATATAATTATAAACAACAGTAGAAACAAGGATGAATATGAATAAGAATAATGTCAGACATGTGAAATGCATACACCTAGCTAGAGAACAATGTTTGATAGAAAATTAAAGAGATACATTGAGCCAAAAAAGGATTACTTAAGTAAAATATCAATGACAAACAAAAAGAAACATTGGCTGGTATTTGGTAATCTTCTCATTCAAAACAGTCATTGTCATCACTTTGAGATACACTTTCATCATCCTGTTGAATTTGGGATTGGTCTTTTTAAGTTGTTGAGCTAGCAACATAATTCCTTCCATATCCAATCTAACTATGTCACAATCAGTATCTTCATCCTTTGATGTCATTGATGGCCCATCTCGAGTTTCACCTTGCACATAAGCTTCAACATTCTCAATACAAGATTGTTCTTCCATGTTGAACATATCCCGTGGGGAAAACTTTAAAGCAAAATGCCACCCTTTTGCATTGACATCTTCTACATAAAATACTTGTCCAACTTGAGACACCACTACAAACGGTTCTCCTATAGTTTGAAGGTGTCTCAAATTAACAAGAGCCAACCCGTGTTCATCATGATTGATTCCCCTCGTTGAGTAGATGTCCATCCAATCACACTTAAATAATATCACCTTAAAGTGTTCATAATAATTGAGGACAATAACATCCTTCAAAACAACATAGTAGGTAACATCTCTAGTAATTGGATAGCGGTCAGTGGTTATAGAATAACAATCAGTCTTAGCTACCAGAAAGACTCCACTATTTTATGTTGTTCGATTTGCATCTTTTGCCTTGGTATGAAATCTGTGACCATTGATGACATATCCCTTGTACTTAATGGCCAGTTGATGTGGACCTTGAGAAAGAAACTTTATTTTATCATCCACCACATCTGTTCTTAGGAGTGTCTCAATCCAACAAAAGAAAAGTTTGTTAGACTTTATTCATGAAGAATAACTAATATTTTTACCACAACTAAACTTACATGTTCCTTAAACCATCCATCAAATGAGTTACTATGTATTCTCTGAACCTCATTTAAGGACTTCTGAGGATGTTTTTTCCTAATGATATCATAGTGCATCCTGAATACAAAATATGTGCAATATATTATTGGAATATGTTATAGCATTTTATTAATAGAAGATAGTTGACACTAACTTACTTAATGTAGGGTTCAATTGCTTCTTAATTGAATAGTACATACTTATGAGCTTGTTTCAATGTATGTTCGTCCAAGACACATGTTACCATTTTACGAATACCACAACCTACTGTCGAGAAAATAGACCACTCATCATTGTCAAGTGTTGGCTCGTTTTCTAAATTTGTTTCGTCAGTATCGTTTCTATTTGGCTGATTTAATTTTGTTTCAACTCCATCCAAGTATCTTTAACAAAAAGTTAGACACTCTTCAACTAAATATCCTTCTTCTATTGATCCTTCTGGATATCTTTTATTATGAACATATCCTTTTAGGGTCATCAGATACCTGATAATAAAGTTGAGGAAAATACTATGACAAATTACATTCCAATAGGTAAAGTCATCACGACGTATGAAATGTTACCTTTCAATTGGATACACCCAACGATACTGAACAGGGTCGGCTATCTTAGCTTCATAAGAGAGATGGACTGATAGATGTCCCATTATGTCAAAAAAACATGGAGGGAATATATTCTCCATCTCACAAAGTGTCACATCTATTACATTTTCCAATGCAGAAAAATCATTTGGATCTATGACTTTAGTGCACAACCTTTGAAAATAGTGACAAAGATTAATAATACATGACTTAGCATTCTTACTGGGTAAGGACACATTGACAGCTAATGGCAAAAGTTGTTGCATCAGCACGTGATAATGATGACTTTTCATTGGTAGCATCTTCTGATCCTTCGGCCATGCACATCTAGATATATTGGAAGCATACCCGTCTGGAACGTTGACAGATTTTAGGAGGTTGCAAAATAATATTTTTTCATCTTTTTTCATTGTATAGCAAGCTGGAGGTAGGATGGTATATTTACAAACAGTTTTTGGATGAAGCGGAAATCTGATTTCCATATCCTCTAAATCCTTCCTTGCATTCAAGTTGTCGTTACTTTTATCCTTCAAACCTAGCAATGTTCCAACAATACTCTCACATATATTCTTCTCAATGTGCATGACATCGATATTGTGCCTTACAATGTTAGTTTTCCAATATGGTAGCTTAAAAAATATGCTTTTCCTTTCCCAATTGTGTGTTGAATCCTTACCTCTTGGCCTTTTCTTACCAATTACAGTTCTTCCGTCCTCCAATTGTGACAAGATTTGAGCTCCAGAAGAAGGTTTAGGTGGACACCTAAATTCTTGCTCACCGTTAAATGCCTTTACTTCTTTTCGAAATCTATGGCTAGTTGGCAAAAACCTACGGTATCCTCTGTAGCAAACTTTACGGCTATGTGGCAACCAATGTGAGATAATATCTTTATTACAATAGGGACATGCTTTGTAGCCTTTAGTACTCCAACCAGATAGATGTTCTTATCCTGGAAAATCACTAATAGTCCATAATAAAGAAGCACACATCAGAAAGAATTCCTTGGTTCCAACGTCATATGTATGGACACCAGTATCCCATAGTTCTTTCAACTCATCAATCAATGGACAAGTACACATCTATATTTTCAGGTGAAGCTGGTCCAGGAATGAGTAGGGACAACATAAAATATGGTTGCTTCATGCACAACCAAGGAGGTAAATTATATGGAATAATCACCACATGCCATGTACTATAAGAAGTACTCATTGTCCCAAAAGGATTAAATTCTTCAGTTGCAAGTCCCAATCGAATGTTTCTAGCGTATGTAGCAAATTCTAGATGCATCACATCAAATGTTTTCCATGCAGGTGAATCAACCGGGTGTCTTAACTTGTCATCTTTTTCATATTCTTCCACATGCCACCTCATTAAGGAAGAGGTTTTTTATGACATGAATAACTGCATTAGGCGGGGTATAAGTGGAAAGTGTCTGAGCACTTTGATAGGTATTCTCTTGGGTTTTTTTGCAAGCTCATCATCATCATCTGGGATTGTAATCAGTTTCCATCTTGATGCTCCACATGTATGACAAACATATGCAACCATTTGGACAAACATGAATCTTCACATAATCTAAGCCCAACCCCGTAATCGTATTTTTTAGCTCATAAAATGAATTAGGTAAATGTTCTCCTTCTGGTAGCATCTTCTTAAAGAACGTAAGAAACATAGATGATGCTTTCTTACTCAAGCCATTAAGACAAACCAGGTGATAGAATTATATGATGCAAGTAAGTTTGCTATATTTCTTACACCATGGATATAATTATGTCTCATAATCCTTTAACAAGATATAAAATTTTTCAGTATTGAAATGTTGATCACTGGATGGCTCCACTCCTTCTGTATTTCCATCTTCACTAAAACTCGGAAAAGTATCATGCAACATATCTTGTAAATTTTCAGCATTAAGGAAATCTCCCTGATCAGTAGGAGCATCCATTTGAACATCGTCATCGTCACCATGAAAAGTTGAAGAAATATAGCTTGGTAAAAAGCCATGCCACAGTAGATGGCTAAATGTAGTCTTTCTGGTGACCTAGTATACATTAGCACACTTTCTACATGGGAATACAATCTTGTCTCCAATCGATGAATGTTCAAAAGTGAAATCCAAAAATTTTAATACTCCACATAAGTATTTACTGCTCGTTCGGTCATCCTCTTCTATCCAAGACTTATCCATTCTATAAAAATAGTAAAACATATAATAGTAAGTATATCATATTAAAAAAGACTATACAATATGAGTAAATACTAGTGTAATCATGCAAATGAAGCTCACGTGAGCCTATCTGACTAGGCGGGCGTCCAAGCATTTTTTGAAATGCTTATAATAAGGATAAAAGAACATAGTTATAATAAGGATAAAAGTCTTGGGTTTTAGGGGAGACAGAGAAGGCAGTGGAAACAAAAATTTTCTTCTCCCAAACCCAGAATAAAGGAATCGCGTCAACGTCTATACAATAGGAAGGATGGTTTGTAGAGGCGTACCTTGTCCCGAAGGTTTCTCAATGACTTTACCTCGCGGCTTGCACTATTACGTATGTTGTCAAACATCGATTAAGATTAATGTGGAAGCGGTCGTTAACAACGGAATTACTAAAAATCACTAAAAATTAAAACTTTTTACAAAGAGATCCATAAATTGGAAAACTCTTTCATAATGAATCAAAGAATTTCAAATACATTCTAGTTTACTAGTACATCTCTTGTACCATTTCTTCTCGAGAATTACAAACATCAACTACCCTGTTAAACTGTACATAGGCAGGATAAAAATATCGAGGTATAAAGCCAAAAACCTCTAATCAATATTAAACTAATTACTGAATCCTAGAACCTGAGAGTACAGAGATGACACATAGGACTCTCTATTTACAGGACATGACAACTAGTATCTCCACCTGAGAATTCACCGTTGTCCTTGTTGTTGCTGCTGTTGTGGTTCTCCACCCGCTGTAGGGTTTCTACGTTCTCTTCGACGTCTACCTAAAAGGTTGGATCCCACGGGGGTGAGGCAATTGAAAATTTGTCCCAGCAAGAGATAAATCTCTGCCAGAAACATTATTATTGTAGTTAATAAAATAAAATTGAGCAGAAGAATCATAAGTATTCAACAACAATTAAATCAATGTATAAACATATTAGAGCAGTATTCTCTATTCAAGTACTTTCTGGTAAACCTTGACAAAGCAGCATGTCACTTATTCAATAAGGAATATGAAGAACATGCATAGCATATATACAACTAAGACATACTAAGCAATGTATCATCAACCATTGATTCTCGTATTTCAACCCTAAGCAAATACGCCACATGGCTGATTACATTTTACAAACATACTTAAGCCCTGAGGAGATGAGGTATACTACTCATAGTCCAACCTACCATTGCAAAATCGAAATTGGTACCATACATAGGTCAATAGAAGAGCCAGATTCCCATGACCTCATCTTCCTCAGTCAGTGTGAGGACCTTATGCAGGATATCTTGTGTCTCTGCTAAACAACTTTCTAGGGTATAGTGGCAACTTCGCCATTAGAGTTACAGGAAGATATAATCCAGTTAGATGATCTAAGGTTTTTAGATGATCTCAAAGTTTGCCCAGTTATTATAAATTCTGATCTAACAACTGAACAAGAAGATAAAATCCTGAAGAAATTAAGGAGAAGAAAGAAAGCCATCGGTTATAAAATGAGTGACCTCACTTGGTTCAGTCAAGCGATGTGCATGCACAAGATCCCTATGATGGAAGATCACAAGCCTACTATTTAGCATCAACAAAAATTGAATCCAAACATTAAGGAAGTGGTCTCTCATGAGGTCATTAAACTGCTCACTGCTGGAATAATTTATCTGATATCAGATTCGTCATGGGTGAGCCCAGTGCATGTAGTCCTGAAGAAAGGTGGAACAACTATTATACGGAATGAAAACAATGAACTCATGCCCACTCGAACAGTCACAGGGTGGAGGATGTGCATACATTATTGAAAATTAAACAAGGCAACGTGAAAAGATCACTTTCCAATGCCTTTCCTTGATGAAGTCCTAGAAAGGTTATCTCACCAAAAATATTTCTGTTATCTTGACGGTTACTCTAGATTCTATCAAATACCCATACATCCATATGACCAAGAGAAAACAACTTTTACCTGCCCATTTGGAACATACACATTTAAAAGAATGTCGTTTGGTCTCTGTAATGCGCCCGCAACTTTACAACGTTGCTTAGCTGCCATATTCATCGGTCTTACTGAAACAATTATGGGGGTTTTCATGGATGATTTTTCTATTTATGGAGATTCATTCGATTCATGTCTAAAGCACCTCTCCCTGGTCCTCAAACGTTGTGCAGAAGCACATCTTGTGTTGAATTGGGAAAAGTGCCACTTTATGGTAAAGGAAGGCATTGGCCTCGGCCATAGGGTCAACAATAGAGGAATTGAAGTAGATAAAGCCAAGATTGAAGTGATTTCTAAACTGGATACCCAACAAATGTAAAAGAAGTCTGTGCTTTCCTAGGTCATGTACGATTTTATAGAATATTCATAAAGGACTTTCCAAGATAACAAAGCCAATGACAAATCTATTACTAAAGGACACTGATTTCAATTTCAACAAAGAATGTGTCAAAAGCTTCAACACACTGAAACAGGCCCTTACAACCACCCCCATCATTAGAGCTCCCGACTGAGACCACCCTTTTGAAATTATATGTGATGCCAATGACTATGATGTGGGCACTATTTTAGGGCAATATATAGAGAAGAAACACTATCTGATCTATTATGCATCGAAAACTCTCGATGAAGCCCAGAGGAATTATGCAACTACTGAGAAATAACTTATAGCAGTCGTGTATGCCTTTGATAAGTTCAGATCTTACCTAATTGGTTCGAAGGTCATTGTCTACACAGACCACGCTGCCATTCGTTACATTCTGGAAAAGAAAGATGCAAAACCCAGGTTGATTAGATGGATCCTTCTATTACAAGAATTTGATTTAGAAATAAGAGATAAAAAGGGTACAAAGAATGTTGTAGCAGAACACCTCAGTTGCATACACACTTAGGATACAAAGAAGATTCCGATTAATGATTCCCTTCCGGATGATCAACTAATGAAGGTCTCAGAAGTTATATCGTAGTACTCGGATTTTGTGAACTACCTTGCTGTTGAGGTTATTCATCCTCAATGCATCAGAAATGCACTGAAGAAATTTATGCAAGATGTGAAACAATACTACTGGGATGAGTCGTACCTTTTCAAAATATGTGATGATGGTCTGTATAGACGATGTATCGCCGAAGAAGAAGCTCAACTTATTTTGGAACAATGTCACTCAGGACCAGTGGGAGGACATATGAGCTCTAAAAAGACTACCTTGAAGGTTTTGCAATGTGGATTCTTTTGGCCAGCCATATCCAAAGATTCCTATGACTTTGTCATATCATGTGACAAATGTCAAAGATCAAGCAATATAACAAAGAGAGATGAGATGCCGCTGAATCAAAGGCAAGAAGTAGAGATATTCAATGTTTGGGGGGTGGACTACATGGGTCCATTCCCATCTTCTTATGGATTTTCATAAATCCTAGTGGTGGTGGACTATGTCTCAAAATGGGTGGAAGCCATACCAACCGTCACAAGTGATTCCAAACCAGTCATCAAATTATTCAAGGGTAATACTTTTCCCTATTTTGGTGTCCCATGCATGGTGATATCCGACAGAGGTTCCCATTTTCTTGAAAGAAGCTTTAAAACACTGCTAAGAAAGTATGGTGTTACTCACAAGGTAGCCTCACCCTACCATCACTACTACATAAAAGCCTTTTAGCGTCGATTATTTAAGATCTTTGGTGTCAGTTTCAAAGCGACACCCAAGTGGGCACCGCTAAAGGGGGACACCTTCGGCGTCGGTTTCCAACCGATGCCACAACATTTTCCACCACCGAAAACGTTCCAGCAAAGGGCCTATAGGCGTCGGTTGTTTAGTAAAAAACTAACGCTAAAACTCTTCCCGCTACCGAAAATGCGCCAACAAAGGGACTATTGGCGTCAATTGTTTACTAAACAACCGACGCCAAAACTCTTCCCGCCACCAAAAACACGCCAGCAAAGGGATTACAGGCATCAGTTTTTGCAAAGAAACCAACATCATATCCCCTGACAACACTGTCAAATAGACGTCAGTTTTAAGTGAAAAACCGCCACAGTATGTCATTGGTGTCGGTTTTCTTCAAATAACCGACGCCTATGTTTTGATTTTTTTTCTTATCAGTTTGCAGGCCTACTATGGCTGGTCGAAGGATGAGAACATGCAGTTCAGTGGAACTAAACTGCATGTTTATGACATCCATTGATATCAGCCAACAACATGCCACAAACCTGCAAAATTAACATGATGGACAATATTATATATATGTGACTCACACTCAAGTATAAGAACATTTAATTCATATTATTTTTTCATCACACGCATGTAGAAACCAGTAGCAACCTACATTTCCATTTATTTCATCTCTTTTCACATTCTGACACATGTAGAAACATTCATGTATTGATGATTTTCACATACATATGCCAATTCATAAAAATTCATTCACATTCACACAAAATTAATTATGAGAACAAAGTTATTCTTTATTCATCATTGTCATCATTGTCAACAAAATTACATTTAAAAATTCCCACTCTTTGCAGGGCTTTTGCTCAATCTTCTCTTACAACATCTAATTCATCTCTCGTATAGGGAGCATGTACATCGAAATGATTTGCACCTGTGTTGAATTCCTCTATTTTAAAGACCTACAAAGAGAATGACATATATACATAATTATAATAATATATAATAAGATTCATATATTTCATATTATTTAACGACACTATGTATAATACCTGTTGTATGTTATCAATTTCCAATACGACATGTTTGATGATTAGGTCCATAAATCACATCACATAGTAGGCACATGCCCAACCGTTGTCTTGTGTAGCACACTATAAATTGAAACATACAAAATATTCAGAAATACAAATAAGCACAACTCACATAAATATTATATATATTGGAGTCAGGAAATTACTTTCACATTCTCCCAAATGAGTGACAGATTTTTTTTCCTGAGGACCTTTCCTCCAGCTTTTTTGTACTCTTGTAAAGCCGTATATATGTTAATGTAACACATTAAATTGCACAGTGAAATAGTAATGCAGTAACATATGTTAACAGATATAAAAACATAAAATATTTCTCACGAGAATAATGGCCTTTTAATTGCATGTCCATATGATACATCCAACTCACTCCCCACAGAATCTAGATAATAGACGGTGAATGTCTTGGCGACAATAACTAATAACTCCCAATGCTTAGCACTATAGGTAAGAAAGTAGAAAAATAATAACTCAATATCCGCAATAAAATGTAATTTGCTTAAGTCCAAATTACAACCATAGTAAACTTACTCGTCATGGAATGGAGCTATTATCACTGTCTTATGATTTTTACCAAAATATTTAAAAGCATCACAAAAGTATGAAGTAACTGAATACGAGTTTGTAACTATAAGACTAATCAAAGAGGGAACCGAAATTCCACATGAGAAAACCCAAAATTTGTACATGCTTTGTGTAAGTGGCTGCAAAACATGTATTACGTATGCATTAATATATAAGAAACCAAATTGTCGTATTTAAAACAAGGTATATGGATGTATAAACCAGATTTCCGTATGCATTAATGTCACCATATCCACAGCTCTATCATAGATGTGTTCAGCCATTCATAACTAAACAACTATAAATATCTTTTATAAATATGTTGTTTCCTAATGTTTGACATGCATTAATACGTATCCAGAACTTCTATTACGTATGCATTAATACATATGCTAAACATGTGTAAATAGATTGTTATTGTATGATTTACCTACAACATTCTCCGGAATAGTAACATTTATAGGGAAATTTGGATTATGTTCTCCGATCCATACTGCCACACTTCTACAATTAGGACCTATTGAGGCATGTAGGTCTCTTGGAAGCCAACTTGGTAGTCGAGGAGGTGGAGGCTGAGATGTAGCGGGTCTCATCTTTTTGACCTATATATATAATTTCATATCAATTGACTCACATATATATACACACTAACAAATTAAAGTAATGAAAATTTATCATACAATATCAGTATAGAGGACATCCGCTTCGGGTAACACTATCACTCCGCCTACTGCCTCACCAAGTGTTTCAGCATCTGGTTGTGCATGAGGCGGTGCAAGATTCGTCCAGCCAGGGAGTATATGTATTAGGCTCACACGTACCATGTCATCTGGTACTGGACTCCCATGAAACATGCACCCTTTAAGGGGTGGGTAAGCTGATGTCTCTGCAACGATATATCCTTCACTTTTTAGTCGGCATGGCTTCAACCCCTACAAATTTACGTAAAGAATGTTATATGCATATATACACAAACATATCATCTTAAACAAACTAGCTATTATAAATGCCATAAAAATACTTACAGAGGATGTGCTAGGTTGTGGGTCTATAGGATTACTCCCAACCTCTGCAGTACGAGCAGTAGGAGAAGAGAGGTCTGCCACAGGTACTGTCTGAGTGGTTGTAGTCTGAGACACCTACCACTTGTTAATTGCTTCATGGAGTCTTTTATGAAGTACTTCCTCGACTCTCCTATCAATTAAGGAATCTACCTATACATGCATAAAAGAAATGCTAGTTTCTGATTATTGAATTCCCTTTCGCAATAACGTTCTAAAATAAGATTAAGTTACCTCAACCTGTGAAAGTCCCGCTTTTGGGACAGGTTTGCACTGGGATGGCCCAAAGCACGCTTTGATGCCCACACCAGGGCCTGCACCCCATACACGTCCAGGATGATCTGGGTTACCCGAAGCAACTATCAGTTCATCCCTTATGCCTTGAGGGATGAACTTGCCTTCCTTCCTCTACTCGTGCAGCTCCCGCTAATCACCATCAACAAAAATTCGTAAGTAAACATAACAATAATCAATATCGATAGATTGCTCTAAGAGTTGATTTTTACCATTTTTGCAGCCGCCTCAGCGGTTGCGGGCATCGGTATATCTCCTTTCTTGTTTTGCCTCCCAACTATCCACATAGCATGGTGAGGCAGAGGTGCGGGAGCATCAGTAGAGGACCCATTGTCTCCTGAGTAGCAGTAGGCTAAGTAGCCTAGTTAGTTAGCACATTGATTTGGTTAGTAACACTAAAGGTTAGTCTTGAATAGGTGAATACATAAAAATGTATATTAATTAAATTGGGAGTGGTGCTTAATACCTTGAATTCATCTATTTTTCTTTGGGCAATAAACTCCTCCCAGTCTTTGGGGTCCAAGTAGTTCCATTGCTATTTGGCTTCCTTCTTCCTATATTTATTTTTCAAAGAGAATACAAACAAAAATTATTAGTGTAGAGTTAGTGAAATACTGATCAATGTCTAGAATTGGAATCAATCAAGAACATATTCTCAGCATCACGTATGTAATCTCAGGTGAGATTGGTCCTATTGTTCCTTAGGACCCTCCCACAATGTTGCATCACACATTTACGATGCAGCTTTTCATCCAGATCAAATATGCTCTACAAATTAAATAGAATTGCTATTAACTAGTATCCTAAAAATTATTAATCAACACAAACAGAATTACAAATAATAATAACTCACTCATAGTTCCTTCCATATGTGTTCTTTCTTCCCCTTAGAAACTTTATGCCATGATTCTAGGATAGGACTGCAATGGCTGCGAGTAAGAACCCCAAGATATGAAACAAATGAGTTGCGGTTCACTCCAAATGGATTTCCTACCTGATCGAAATCCACAACCCATTTGGGTCCTTTGCCCCTTTGATGTATTAACTTGTTCATCATTGTGATGCCCCTCACTTTCTCAATTTTCTTTTGTTTCTCATCAAGTGGTGTAACAACTTCAGGGGGTACATCACCAGCATAAAATTTGATAAAAAAAACACACTTACTTGATATAATTATAAATGAACATATAGATAGAAACCTCAGGGATATATTCATAATTAAAATTAACTAACATTGTTAGGCAGCACAATCACATCCTCACCCTCACGGTGATCATCAACACAGTCATCATGGGAATGCTCAGCCATCTGAAAGTTCACATTCAAATTTTAAATTTCACATTGTAAAGTAACACTAATTGTAAAGTTCACATTCACATTGAAAAGTAATTCACATTGTAAAGTTCACATTCACATTTTAAAGTTCACATTCACATTGTAAAGTTCACATTCACATTGGAAAGTAATTCACATTATAAAGTCCACATTCACATTGTAAAGATCACATTCAGAAAAATAAAACATAATAAAATTATAAACATCCATGCCTCTAATATTGTGATCTTTCATCAATTAACAATCCTTCATTATGATCCCCGCGAACATACAAGTCATTGTGATCCCTAGCTTCAATGTTTGGTGGTGTTGGCAACCCAACTATGAATGGACTGGAGTCACCATACTTATCATAGTACTCATCATCATCTATAGGATCTTCAATGAACTGTCTTTTACCATGAAGAAAAACTGACCATTTATCATTTGCAGGAATAATCGATATAAAATACTTGTTTTGCCTGTGATGCCAATATGAATGGTTCACCCTTCTCGCCAATCTTTTCAATGTTCACTAATGTGAAACCCAATTCATCCACTATAACTCCTTTGTTGTTGTCAACCAAATTACATTTAAAGAGCGGAAATCTGAAATCTACATAGTCAAACTCCCATATGTCTTCAATGACACCGTAATATGACATTTTAGCTTCACGTGGACTTTTATCCTTTGCACTTGCTAAAAACAATGAAGACACTTGAAGGGAGACCCCGCTATTTAGGACGACACTCTTATCATCTTGACGCTTTGTGAAATAGGAGAAACCATTTATGTTAAACCCTTCATAAGACATAACATTCAATTTTGGTTTAAAGGCGAGGCATTTGATGGTTTCAGTAAGATTATCTGGTGTTTGAGATAGTTGATATAAGACTTTATCTTCAAACCACTTAATAAATGTCTTGTTATGCTCTCTAGCAAGCCACATTGAATTGGATATAAGATATTGTCTCTTGATGAAATTGGTATGTTCCTCGGTATAAAAACTCACTTCATCGATGTTGTGTAAAATATACAAGTGACCTTGCTCCAACTGCTCACGACTGATTACTTTCACCCGTGATCCCAAAACTCCTTTGCCAAAATGCTCCTCAATATTCTTGTCATTCACGGGAGCGTTACTACCACTTAGAAAGTCATTGCAAAAACCCATAACCTCTCTCTCCACATAACCCTCAATAATACTCCCTTCAGGCTGATAAAGGTTTCGAACATCAACTTTAAAAATACTCAGGTATCGTTCAAAGGGATACATCCAATGCAAGAAAATTGGTACCAACATTTTCACTTCCCTAGTCAAGTGGAAAACAAGATGTACCATGATATCAAAGAACGACGGAGGAAAATACTTCTCAAGCTGACATAGGGTAACAACCACTTCTCTTTGCAAATTATCGAGAGTATCAGGGTCAATAACTTTGCTGCACAGACTGTTGAAAAAGAAACAAAGTCTGGTGATTGCAAACCTTACATGCTTCGACAATATAGATCTAATTGCCACAGGCAATATTTGTTGCATTAGAGTGTGACAATCATGAGATTTAAGACCTATCAACTTCAGATCTTTCATTGATACCAATGTACGGATGTTGGATGAGTAACCCTATGGCACCTTAACATTTACCAAGCATTCACAAAATGCTTTATTCTCCTTTCTAGACAACGTGTAACAAGCGGGAGTTAAGTATGTTCTTCGATCGCTACTAACTACTTCTGTTAATTCTATCTTTATTCTCATTTCATGTAGGTCCATTCTGGATTTTATCCCATCTTTAGTCTTACCTGGTATATTCAACAGAGTATCGATGATGCTATCACATACATTTTCTCAACGTGCATGACATCGATACAATGTCTGACTGTCAAAGAACTACAATAAGGAAGATCCCAAAATATCGACTTCTTCTTGAATAAAGACTTGTCACTCCTTGTGGCCATCGTACATTGTGATCACTTACCAAATTCATTGGCGATGTCTTTCACTCTTTCATAAACATCCTTCCCTGATATAAGTTTAGGTGCACTATGTTCCTCATTCCGTCCATTGAATGCTTTGCGCAACCTATGATACGGATGAAATTTTGGAAGAAACATTCGATGAGCAAGATATACAGTCTTGCCACCCTGTTTTAGTCGTATTGAATCAATGTTCTCTTCATATATAGGACACGCTTTAGATCCTTTGACACTATATCAAGACAAATTCCCATATGTTGGAAAGTCATTCACAGTGCAAAACAACATAGCGTGAAAACAAAATGTCTCTCTTTGTGAAGCATCATAGGTCATCACACCTTCACTCCAGAGTTTTTTCAAGTCATCAATCATAGGTTCAAGATAAATGTCGATATCATTTCCAGGTTGTTTAGGGCCCAATATCAAAGACGACAGCAATACATACTTATTTTTCATACACAACCAGGGAGGAAGATTGTATATAACAAGCATAACTGGCCAAGTGCTATGTTGGATGCTCAATGTCCGGTACAGATTCATCCCATCTGTACAAAGCCCAAGTCTTTGATTCATGTCCTCTTCACCGAATTCAGGGTACAGTAAATCAATCGTCTTCCACTGTGGGGAATCAGACGAATGTCGTAGGATCCCATCATTATTTTTCTTAACATCTGCATGCCACCTCAAATTCTTCACATCTATAGGATTGGCAAACAAGCGTTGAAACCGTGGTATTATAGGTAGATACCACATCACCTTGGTGGGAGAACCAGTTTTGGACTCCCCCGAAGTCGTCAATTTATACCTTGACGCACCACATTTCGGACAATCTTTCAAATCCACATAGTCCTTTTGAAATAATACACAATCATTCTTGCATGTGTGTATCTTCTTGGCCTCCATTCCCATTGGGCACAACAATTTCTTTAACCGGTATGTTGAGATCGGCAGCTCGTTTCCATCAGGAAGAATTTCTTTCGACAAACATAACAATGACATGAAGCTTTTGTCGCTCTATCGATTGTTAGCTTTCAGTTTATACAATCTCAACACAGTGCTAAGCTTCATAAACTTACAACCCGTGTATAACGGTATCTCAGCATCATGCACAATGTTTCTAAACATGGGAGGTGGATCAGTTTTGGTGTGCTCTACCCCACAACTATCCAACATCACATCAACTATGTCTACTGGAACTGATTTGTTCACATATACATCATCAAAGGCAATTTCTTCTTCCACACAAGAACTGCTATCGACATCCACTGGTTTTGAGTTTGAAATCTCTCCATGCCAGTGCCATTCTGTATAGCCTTGTACAATCCCATTGTACATGACATGACTTCTGATTTCTTCACCAGTACTGACATTCAAGTTGTTACCACAATGCCTACATGGACAGTAGAACCTATCTCCAGTTTGTTTCCTATGTTCCTCGACAAATCTAATAAACTGATCAAGACTAGAAATAAACTCTGGGGTGCAGCGATTGTGAATGGACATCCATGATCTATCCATTCTATGATCAAAGAGAAAATAAGTATATATTACAACAAGATTAGGGTCTAGGGTAAACAGATTAGAGTTTATGGTTAAAACTTTAGGGTTTATACATGTGATGTCATTCTTAAATATAATAAATGTGTACCACCTATCACATTCTTGAACACCTAATCTCACTAGTGAGTGTATAATGTGTATTGGGTTTTCAAGAAAATTTTGGCAACATTTCCCCACTGTTCTCCAAGCACATATGTACTTAGAGAACAAACGGGAAAATGCTACCAGAATTTTCTTGAAAACCAAATATACAGTATACACTTACATCCTAAGTGAATTTTGGTGTTCAAGAATAGTCCCAAACTGGGGACTATCCAAGATTTACTCCTAATGAGTAAATCTTGGATGGGTTTCTAGGCCAACATAATATAACACCAGTCCTTTGTTCACAACCTCATTCAACACACAATTTTCTTATAAAAACACTTGTAGACAGCCATAACAACATATCAATGCTTCCTAAATTAATCAATGTATTATTTTATAACACAAATCGTGGTGGGTATAACATAAAGAAAACTCAACATGTCACAATAGAAACATGTCCTTAACCTGATATACATATATTTGTAACAAAACTCGTGGTAGCTATACCATAGAAAATTAAGTAGCATGCCCAATATATAACAAAAGCAACATTAAGGTTATTCATAACAACATATGTAGTGGAGGAAACTCGTGGATGAGCAATGGTTTAAAATATTGGTCTAATATTTGTGCAGGTCTGGATGTGATTTGACTAAGGGACAAATTGATATGTTTCTAAAGTTGTGATTATTTAACTAATATTTAAGACAAAAGCTGGATTGATTGATTATTCTGTGATTAATAAAAGAGTTGAATTAAATATTGATTAATCTAAAGTTGTGATTAATAAAAGGGTTGAATTAAATTATCATATGAAAGTAACACATGCCGGAATGAATTTCACCATCGCTACCTATCATTCAATGTCTTACTACATCACAATAAGCATTGACATATATGTTGAGGTCGTGTTAATCCACTTTTGGTGTTAATTAGGGTTAAAACATATAAAGCACCTATCTGAAGTTTTCATCAAGGGTTTAACAAAAAAATGATTGATATGCATATGTTAGATCTGGAGTATCTATGATAAGATTGGAGAGGTAAAGAATAACACCCCCTTTTCAAAGAAACAATTAGTCATGTAACCTTATAGAGAACCATCCAAGAAATAAGCCCACAAAAAACTCGATGATCACTCATCGAATGAGAGGGGAGCATCTGCAAAGGAAAAAAACAAACAACCAGTAGCCATATGTAGGAATACCCTAGAGGAAGAAGAGGAGGAAGAAGGGTACCTCGGCGGCGGTGGAGGAAAAGAGGAGAATGTGGCCGGCGGTGAGCAGCAGCAGACGGCCGACGGAGAGCAGAAGCTGGCCTGCCGGAGCAGAGGAGCAGGCCGACCGGAGTAGAAGTGGCGGTGAGGCAGAGGAGAAGGTACCGGCCAGAGCAGAGGAGAAGGTGGCAGAGCAGAAGCAGGAGGCAGTGAGCAGAGAGGGCGGGCGAGAAGAGAGGGCGGCAAGCAGAGAGGTACCGCGTGTAGCTACTGGTGGCGCCAAGGTGGGCGGCGAACAAAGAGGGTGGGAGATCGATCTAGGGAAGTGACTGACATGGAGCGCAGCGGCCAGAGGACCAGCAAACGACGGAAGTGGAGGCGAACGGCGGCACAGGAGCAGTGAGCAGAGGAATCGTCGCCGGAGCTGAAACCCTTGAAATCGAGATGAATGAAACAGAGAAAGGGGAAGAGTTGGGCTTGCGCGTGTGCTATTAAGTTAACATTAGGTGTCAGTTATTAAATAAAACTGACACATTAAACTAAATGTGTCGGTTCCACAGAAAAATTGACACTTATTCTCAATGATAGTCGTCGGTTTTAACTAGAAAAAACTGACGTCTATCTACATATGCCGATTAAAAAAGTTGTTCTCGATTAATGACCATAGTCTTCGGTTTATCACAAACACTGACGCTCAAAGTGTGTGAAAAATTTCCCGCGGATAGCGTGGGAAAACCCATAAGCATTGATCACTGTTGTAAAACCGATGACCAAAATGTGCCCAATTTCTGTCTCGTGAATAACCTTTAGTCGTCGATTTATTAGTTAATAACCGACGCCATATGTTAAATTTTGGAGGTAATTTTTTTTGTTGGAAATTTTGGATTTGGCGGTTAATTTTAGGCATTGGTTTGTTATTAAGGAACCGACACTGAATAAAAGTCATACCCATATCTGGTCGCCCTTCACAGATTGACGTCGGTTTATTTTATAAATCGACATTGTATTGTTTAGTTGTCAGTGTATTTATACAGACGACGCCTTTAAAAGTGACGTTATAAGCCATTTTTGTAGTAGTGCATCCACAGAAAAGTGGACAGGTGGAGGTTTGTAATCATCAACTCAAGAGTATCTTGGAAAAGATAGTAGGCCGCAATCGGAAAGATTGGTCAGTGAAAATCAACGACGCATTATGGGCCTATCAAACTGCTTATAAAACACCCCTCAGGACTACACCTTTTTTATTAACATATGGAAAGGCTTGCCACCTTTTCAGTCGAATTGGAACACAAGGCATGGTGGGAAATTAAACAATTGAACTTTGATATGAAAGAAGCAGGCCAAACTAGGATTTTGCAACTCCAAGAGCTGGATGAACTCAGGATGACAACTTATGAGAATGCACGAATCTACAAAGAACACACAAAACATTGACACGATGGACATCTGAAAAGGAAAGACATACGAGTGGGAGATCAGGTTCCGCTATTCAACTCAAGGTTGAACTTATACCTAGGAAAACTCTGCTCACGCTGGTCTGGACGATACTTCGTCAAGAGCATCACCACACATGGTGCCTTCTCACTATGGAGTGAAAAGTCAGGTGAATTTGTAACAAATGGTCACTGCTTAAAGAGAAATTTCACCTCAACTGACATAGGCACTGAAGCAACGCTGGAACTCACCAATCCAAAGGATACATCGTGAAGCTGAAGGATTCAGTTGAGCCATCGTCATAAAACAAAGGCGCTTGTCGGGAGGCAACCCGATCATTAAATCTGTCTTACTTTTCCTTTCAAATTAGAATGTTTCCTCAATTTTGATTTTGCCTTCTAGTTTATTTTTCATTAAATAAAATTCACATCACAATATGTTATTTTAAGATCTAAATGTTGTTCACCTTTGATATTTTCAGACAAGAAGATGCACGCTGATAGGAACGCAACCACATATGGTGGTCAATCTGGCATGAATTTTCCCCTCCATCTTGGATTTAGGGTTTGCTCAGGACGAGCAAATCTCTAAGTTTGGGGTGAAGGGTGGGTGGTACGTACCTCACTTTTCACCTACACCCATCCTTTTCATACTTAATTTTTTCACTATCACATTCTTGACAAAAAAATTCAAAATTTTAAAATTCTTTAATGTTTCTCAAAGAAATTGAACAAATACTTGATGAATTTTTGACACTTCCTGGTTTCATTAAAAGTCACTAACTAATCTGCAATCCATTTTGAATCATTATATCCTCCTTATTCGAAGTAAATCCTAAAAAGGACCAATTTTTGAAACTAGCCTTTTGAATGAAATCATTTTGTGAAGCTTATGACTCCTAACATCATGATACTTTTTGTGAATATGACCAGTACCTGTCAAACTAATATGGATCAAACACGTCATGCTTCCTAACTGAGTAATGGAACAATAACATGGAATCCCCACCAGATCCTCATCAAGATATTATTTGAGCAGAGTATGATAAAGAGAATGACCTGGTGCACGCAATTGCATTCTGATCTGAACTCTCTTCTACACTTCTTCCATCATCTTCATACCGCTCCATCCATAAAAAAGAAACTAAAATAGCCAAAATAGTACAAAACCCTAAGTTCGGGGTGGCACGCCACTTCCCTCTATATATCCACTTCCATACCCCTCACAAATAAATAGTGGCGTACCACCAAAAATGCAATCTTGAGTATAATAGAGGAGAGATTGGCAAACAAAAAGATGCCAAAGCGCACACAAAAAGAAGTGCAATCTCGAGTCGAATAGAGGAGAGATTCACACAAAAATGCAATAAATGAAATTGCAAATAAAATAATAAAAATCTCGAGTCGAATAGAGGAGAGATTTATTTCTTCCTTCCATACCACCATTCACTCCATTTTCTACCTAATGGCACAATGCATGCCCCCACTATCTTGAAAAACACCAGTGTCAGATCAGATGCACACTTGTTGATTCTGCGAGTATCTCTGGACTCATACAAAACTCTTTGACATGCTTGTTGTTGGAAAAAAGTGAGGAGGAAGTGATATTGGAAAATGAACTCAAGAACGAAGATATTGTAAGATGTGTTTAGTGGTCCCAGGAAGTTGAGATACTGAGTCATATTGAGTAGAAAGAAAATATTTGTGATGTGAAGATGAAGCAATCACACAAATTGAAAGTATCCATTTGGCGACTGTTTCAGATTTTGTGTTACTCAAGGAGGAGCAACATTTAAGCTCGGGGTATTTTGATGAATGCATATTCATCATGGAATTCAATTACCATCTTGGGCTTATTTTGACTCAACATTACCAATTTCACTCATTAAATATCAAAATGCATCATAATATGCAAAATTACTCAATTAATTTGATTATTAAGGTTTTGATCAAACTTATGTTGAATTAATGCAAGTCTTGATAAAGTTGAACAATCAGCTGGGGCCCACCTTCACTCACCCTTGGTTCTGACCAATCGATCTAACCAAGCGATTTCATCCATTCGGTCTAAAGACCGTTTGAGCCCATTCAGTCTCAAGATTGTTTGAGCACATTCGGTCTCAAGATTGTTTGAGCACATTCGGTCTCAAGACCGTTTGAGCCCATTCAGTCTCAAAATCGAGAGACCAGCAAAGACCGTTTGGAACCAGTCTGTGAGACCGTTTAGAGCTGGGTCAGCGAGACCGTTGGAAAAATGCTCGGCTGCGTAGTTTGCATGGAAAACTGGTGAAGATCGCCTGCATGCAAGATCGGAAGAGAAAAGAAAACTGATTGAAAGAGCTATGTGCATAGGAAGACATGCATGCATGCATTGGACATCTGCATGAGAACAAATGAAGGCAATCATTCAAGACCGAATGGATTAAATGATTTCCAAACCATTTTGCTGCTGCCAGCATACAAACTGAAGCGCAAGACCAAACACATGCATGCTGTGAAGACCGTTTATTAAAGAAGGGAATATACAAACTGATTGCTATCAAAATTCCCAAACCGTTTGGGTAGTCAAATACACGTAGACCGTTTGTTGCTCTTAGCAATTCAAAACCGTTTTCTGATTGCCGAGTATCAAAACTGTTTTCTTTGCTCCAATACAAGATTGTTTAAAGAAGTGATGTCAAGACCGAATGGATCAGTAGAACATTTGCTGAATGAAACCAAATAACATGCATGAGTGTACCATGCATGCATACCATTTAATAAAAAAACATGCAGACTGTATAGCCGCAAACTGAATGTCCAATTGCTACTTGAAAACCAAATAGCCAATTACTGCTTGAAAACAGAATGACCAATTGATACTTGAAGATCGAATGGCTAATTGCTGCAAAGTCAAGACCGGATGAAATGAAGATCGAATGGAGAAGCACATGAATAACTAACCAGCAATGCATGCGAACCGCATGGTAAAGTGGCACAAAGCCAAACCGCATGGTAAAGTGGCACAAAGCCAAACCGAATGGCCACTTGCTGAAGTGAAGATCATTTGATAAAGTTGATCTCACCAAACCATTTGCAAAAGTGGATCATGCAAATCGAATGATAATGTGCTAGAAACCAAAGACCGTATGAAATAGATATTTAGCAAACCGTTTGGACTAAAATTACATCAAAAGAGTGAGGACATGATGAGTGCCTATAAATAGGACCAGCAGGGTCCTTATTTCGGATCGGTTCTGGAACGCCGACAGGCTGCCTGTATGCAGGTCCGATCCAAATCCATTGTCGTCCACGCCAGTATCATTCCACCTACTGCCCGTGTTGCAACCAAGGAGGCTGAAGAGAGAAGAAAGATGGAGTGAGGGAGACTCTCTGCTCTGTCTTGGCAACTCCCGTTCGCGTCTAGATCTGCTCCGACACGACGTAGAAGGTTGTATCTTCTTCACCGAGCTGTGACTACCTTCTGCACAGAGTTCATGTTCTCTCTCTTTCTCATTCTTCTTATTTCTCGCATCATGAGCGAGTGGTACCTTTTCACTGGGGTGCGGGGACTAGCCCCGCTGCCCATGCAAATCATGTTCGTTTGTTAAACTCTCCATGACAATGTATGTAACTTTCTATTTTGTTGTTAATTGGTATGTTCGCCGTTGATTATCTCCTTGCTTTCATCTTGTTCTTTCCTATATTGTGAAATTTTCTATGTATGGGGTGGAATGGCGGTTTACATGTTTGACTCCTTGATGAGAACTTCTGAAAGGATTCCTTGAGGTCGTAAGTGTATGATCCGTGAGGGGACAAGCCATCTAGCCTACGGTGATGCTTCTATGGTCTAAACATCCCTCAGGGAGGACCACAACCTTAGTTGGATTTTGTATTGTCTTGTTTATTGTCGATGTTAGTTTGTAGATCTATCACCTCCTTACTTATAAATTAATGTGGTTGACTCCCAAACTAGAAATAGAATGGGATTTCTTCGAGCTCGTAAGTGTATGATCCGCGAGGGGACGAGCCATCTAGCCTTTGGTGACACTTCTATGTGCTTAATGCCTATATAGAGGGCCCACAACCTTTGTTGAATTTATGTATCTTTGCAGCCGTAAGTAAGTGATCTGGTTGGTGATGAGACATTTTATCCCTAAAGTGATGCTTACGCGAACCTAACGCCCGTATGGGGGGTTCTGCAACATCTCTATTTGGATCATTTTATCTTGCCTGGATTGTTTTCTTTGGAATGTGTTTGCGTGCGTAGCGGTGGTGAAACTCGATACCATCTCAGTGATTCCATATCATTGATCTAAACACAACTTTAATTCAGCTTTTACTTTCATGCAATTAGTTTAAGTAACCTCAAATCAACCAATCATTTTAAATATTACCCTTAACTCGAACTAGACTAGACTGACAAAGATTCTTAAAAATGTAGTCCTTTGGGTTCGATCCTTAACTATATTGCGATAAGACTCGTCCTCTTGTGGGTGGTATTATTGCACTTTGGTTTTGGTAAAAGCTCGAGGATTTCAACCTCGAGTGAGTTTGTTAGTGCAATAAAATCCCACGTCAACGATCTAGCTTGGGTTGCTTGTCCACGTCCTCTAGTGCCACTTGGAAACTGTTCCTTCTGAGAACCTTGTTGACTCTACCTCTGAGGTTGAGTCACACTTGCTTCTCTGGCTCAACAATCCTTCGTCAAATGCCCCATCTTTTCACATATAAAACAACCTTTGTTCTGTGGTTGTAGTCTGGACGGTCCTGTTACCGACACTGATGCTGAGCTGTGGGCTCCTTCTGGTGGTAAACTACGGCCTCTACCCCTATTTGACATCCATTGTGTCTGGGTATTAAACCTTGGTGGTACTATTTGTGCAGAAAACCTCGATTTCTTAAAACTTTTGGACCCTTGTCCATGAAACTGAGTATACACCTTCTTACTCTTAGTCTGTCGCTTCTCAATCACAGACCTCTCTATCCGTCTAACTGACTCCACAAAAGTAGCAAACCTCTCCCTATTCTCCAGAGAAGACACAGGAGTGGTCAAATCAGCAGTCAACCCCTTCTCAAAATGCCAAATCCTCTCTTCATCAGTAGCATCCATATGCGGACAGAACCGCAACAACTCCATGAACTTAGCCTCAGACTCAATAATGTTCATTGGTCCGTGCCTTAATCTCTCAAACTGAGAGATATTCTCATCCAAGAACGTCTTAGGAAAGTATCTATTTACGAATTATCATCGGAATACTTCCCATTCGATCTCCACACCTGGCCTCTTGCCCTCTTCTATGGTCCACCAATGGCCAGCACTCGCTTTAAGAAGGTACACTGTGTGTCTAACCTTCTCAATTTTTGTGATATTAAGGATTCTAAAGGTCTTCTCTAGTTCAGTTAGCCACATGTCAGAATCTGTAGGATCAGCTATTCCAGCTTATTTTGTGGCTCAAACCCCGCGAAGTCATTCAAATGTCTTGCTGGCTCACTATCCTTCATGGTGGGTAGGTGTCCTAGGTGTAGGTAATGGCATCATATATGTCATATGAGTCATGGCTGCCAAAAAATATCCAAACATGGCTTGGAAGGCTGGGTTCCCCATATCAGTTTGATTGAACTGGGGTTGTTCAGGTATGGGCTCCTCCCCACATTGGTCTCTTGCACCTCTCCTGGTGCAGTAATGTTGCTCTCAGCAACATGTTCATTGTGTGATCCAGGCATTTTTAGTTCTTCTTCTCCTCCTATATGAGCAGAAGGCACTATCATATAATTGGAAGACAGTAGAACAGACTCAACAACCTTAGTCCTATGTCTCTGTAGACTCAGCAAACCTAGAGCTCTGGTACCACTAAATTGTCATGTATGTTGCCAAACATCGATTAAGATTAATGCAGAAGCGGTTGCTACCAACGGAATTACTGAAAATCACTAAAAATTAACACTTTTTACAAAGAGATCCATAAACTGAAAAACTCTTTCATAAGGAACCAAAGAATTTCAAATACATTAAGGTTTCCTAATCTCTTATACCATTTCTTCTAGAGAATTACAAACATCAACTTCCCTGTTAAACTCTACATAGGCTGGATAAAAATCTCGATGTATCAAGCCAAAAACCTCATATAAATATTAAACTAATTACTGACTCCTAGGACCTGAGAGTACAGAGATGACACATAGGACACTCTATTTACAGGACATGACAAATAATGTCTCCACCTGAGAATTCACTGCTATCCTTGTTGTTGCTGTTGTTGTGGTTCTCCACCCGTTGTAGGGTTTCTACCTTCTCTTCGACGTCTACATAAAAAGTTGGATCCCACGGGGTGAGACAATTGAAAATTTGTCCCTACGAGAGATATAACTCTCCGCGAGAAACATTATTATTGCAGTTAATAAAATAAAACTGACCAGAAGAATCATAAGTATTCAACAACAGTTAAATCAATGTATAAACAAATTAGAGCAATATTCTCTATTCCTGTCCTTTCTACTAAACCTTGACAAAGAAGCATGTCACTTATTCAATAAGGAATATGAAGAACATGTATAGCATTTATACAACTAAGACATACTAAGAAATGTATCATTAACCATTTATTCTCGTATTTCTACCCTAAGCAAATACTCTACACGACTGATTACATTTTACAAACATAATTAAGCCCTGAGGAGATGAGGTATACTGCTCATACTCCAACCTACCATTGCGAAATCGATATCAGTACCTTACATAGGTCAATAGAAGAGCCAGATTCCAATGACCTCATCTTCCTCAGTCAGTGTGAGGACCTTATGCAGGACATCTTGTGTCTCTGCTAAATAGCTTTCTAGGGTATACTGACAACTTTCCTATTAGAGTTACAGTGGCATGTTGTACTCTCTTCGCAATCGAGAGATATTATATTTATTTCACATTGATTCAACATTAACATCATCGGGAGATTAGTGATACATCCATCCCATCATTTATAATGAAGGATTGAGAGATTTAATGTTTACCTCACATCAATTCCTCCATTCGGGCATAAGGATATTCACACCCATAACCCCCACATACTCAACAGTATGCCCTCCAAGAGTTCCCATTGGAAAACCTATTTCACCATCATAAAACTACAGAAGATGATGGATCTATGGTCAGGGCTCTGCATGACACCATTTCACTTGGTTAATTAAGTACATTACAATATTGTTTTAGCATCAAACATGTTTTCAAACATAAAACCTTATAATAACTTCTTCAAAGAATGAGTACTATTTCTACCAAGTTCTTTTCAAAGCATTGTTAAATATTGGGATCGGAATCCCTTATCACATCAGGGTATTCCCATCCCTTATCATCTCATCATTATGATTATAAAACATGGGTGTCCAACCCTTAGTTCGCCAAAACACTTGTTACTACTTTATTAGGTAACTTAATACCTTCAGGTCATTTGATCATTGTAAACATAATATTCGCAATGCGGGTATTTGACATGGCTCTTAAAGCCCAATAATGTCTCTTGTTACCTCTTACTAGGCAACACAACATATTATGGCTCACAAGACCCATATAGCAATTTCAATAGTAAAACATCATAGCTCATACCTGGCTATGTCCACCATCTCAGGAAACCTGCATAATTAGTGCACATGATAACAATTATATCAATTACAAATCAACACTATGAATTGTAAGAGTAACATCATCATTTCCTCCTTGGAGTTAGGATTTCCCAATTTATGTCAATTAGGAATACTTTATCTCATTACCCAGATTTTGGTCATGATTTATCATCATATTGCCCAAAATTAGGGTTTCATACATTATCACCCAAGATTAGGGCTCCACATATGTTTCTCTTATATTAGTGTAGGATTTCATATCATAGTATCACGTACTAGAACATGGCATTAGCTTGAATTAGGTTTTACATCACATCATTGTATTCAGGTTTCATTTTGACCTGACCCTTGTCTAGGGTTCCACATGACACCACCCTCACTTTAGGGTTTCATATGGCTTCACCCTTGATTAGGGTTTCTCATAACATCATTCTCAATTAGGGTTTACTATTCACATTCAATCAGGGTTTATTATTGAAATACCCTGAATTAGGGTTTCTCATGTCATTACCCTAAATTAGGTTCATACCATTACCATAGATTAGGGTTTCACCTATCATTGCCCTCAATTAGGGTTAGGGTTCATCAACCTTCCTAATTAGGGTTCATGATCTCTTTATCAAGGATCACACCCTAATTACACATTCATTCATTTTGTAAGTGTTGAGCTTAACCATTACATAATTATCATTCATGTAGGAAGTCGTCTCTCTCTCTCTGTCATTTTCTATAAGATGATATTTACTTCAGACCTAATTAGATTAGGTTAACTCAACTTGATTGGAGAGCTGACACATGTATTGTGTCATTACTTCTATACTCAACAAGGATTAATCATTCAAAAGGTACTAATCCCCCTATCTTATTAAGAGTACAATTATCATAATGATCCTTGAATTACATCATGTAATGATCAATTAAACAACTGATCTTTAATCACCTTAATTGTCCATACAATTTTGGTTAATTACTTCCAAACGGTCTTGGTCACTTAGACCACAAATGGTCTTGACCAACCAGACCTCAAACGGTCTTTCTTGAAATACCTCCAAACGGTCTAAGACCGTTTAGACCTCCAAACATTTTTGGTCTAATGGTTTGAAACCGTTTAGCAAAGTTGGTGCTTGAAACTGTTTAGAACATATGTACTTGGGATTGTTTGAGTCTCAATTGGTTTGGGATCGTTTGGTCCCAAACGGTCTTGAGACCATTTGGTCCCAAATGGTCTTGAGACTATTTGGACTGAAATGGTCTTGAGACCGTTTGGTCCAGACCTCCTCAAAACAGATTGGACCAAAAATGGTCTCAACCACTCATATTGATTTAGGATTTCCAAGATTAATTCCTTCATCAAGTGAAACCATGTAATTACTCATCAATTGAACCTAAGAACCATACTTAAGTTGATATTAATGAATCATCTTTCAATTGATCATCAATTAGGGTTTTGAATCCAATTGAATTAGGGTTAAAATCAATGAACATTGAATATTAGTCATTGTGGATCTAATTGCTTTACAATTATTGGACCTTCATTAAAGTTGGGCATAACCTGACGTCAAACGGTCTTGAGGTCGTTTGTATGACCTACAAATGGTCTTGGTTGACCTCCAAACAGTCTTGAGACCGTTTGGGTGATCTCCAAATGGTCTTGAGATTGTTTGGGTTAATCAACCCAAAGATTTAATTCACTCAATTGCAAATTCAGCACATAACCCGATTAGGGTTTCTTAATTGGATGATTGTCCATATATTGATTCAATAAATTGGAACCATTAGATCCTCATACAACATGTACTAGGGTCCTGAATTCAAACGGTCAACCCATCCAAATGGTCAACCTTTCAAAACGGTTTGGGATTCAAAACTCTAAACGATTTGCAAACTGTTTAGTCTCCAAACGGTTTGGTGAAACCATTTGGACTAAGGTATTTAAACCGTATGCAAGGGAATCTTGTTGGAATATGCGCCTAAGATGATGTCATCATCATCTACCTTCTCTCATTCAAAAGCTACTGTCATTTTCATGGTAATTACAACAATGGATCAAGGGAATTTCAAATAGAAAAAAATGTTCAACAAATAATGGAGATTTGAATGCAATAATAATATTGAAGGGTTTGATTTATAGAACCCGCCTCCAATTAAGCTTCAAATATTGCAACTTCATGTCAAAAATGGTGGAGGAAGCTTTTGCAACACTTTCAAGGCTCATCCTCAAGCTTTGGAGTGAAAAGATTGGCTAGGATTGAAGATGGAGTGAAATAGAGAAGAAATCATGCATTGTTTTGTGATTTCCACCATGAAATCAAGGTGCAAGACGATCAAGCTTACCAGCAGGTTGGGGGTCGTCCTCATGATTCTCCTAGCTCCCTTGGTCGTTTTTGCAAGTAATTGGGTTGTAAAAGGTGTTTTTATAAGAAAATCAATGAGAGAGAAAATGCCTTATAAAAATATTTTAATTCCAAAATTAGTGCCGCCTCTCCCCCCTCAATTCCTTGGCCACGAAGACATCTTCTTTCCCTTGAAAAACCTCTTCATTATCCAAGAATTAAAAGAAACGAAATTAAGCACATTAATCATATTATATTAATATCCCATTTTAGTGGATATTACTTTTTATTAATTTAATGTGAGTGGGCTTTCCACTGACATAAGATATTTTGGTGCCCCTTGCAAGGAACAAGCTCATCCAACCCCTTTGCAAATTCATCCCTCATCTTTTGGTTGAGGGGATCTTCAATTAATATATTTCTTTTTGCATTAAATTGAATTAGGTTTTCAATTATGCATAAATCTTGATTATTTTAATATCAAGATTCTCTCTCCTCCAAATTAATTCAAATGAAGTTCCCTTCTCATTTTATTTTCTCTACATGATGGCAAGAAACATGAGGGACCCTCCAGAAGTGATATTTTGCATATTGAACCCTAGGTTTTGGGTAAATTGCACATTACACCAAAACTAGGTTTTAATGCACAAGGATTACTTAGCAAGCTCTATCTTGGTGCTCAAGCTTGTGAAAACCATACCACTGCATCATTCTCACTCTTATGATGCTTCAACATCTGAGGAACATTTTATCTTGTACAATTTGAAAGTTAACCCCTCAACTTGGGTAATTTGCACTTTAGTCCAAAACTAACAAAATTGTGTTTCAAAATTATTCAAAAAGGACTATAATTGAAATATAAGTTCCTCTTGAGCCTTAATTACTTGCCAAGAGTTATGAACAAGCATCTAATCAACTTTATTAAACAAAACATTTAGGGTTAAAACTTAACCCATGTCATGGATGTTACAAATTATCCACCCCTTATAAGGATTTCGTCCCCGAAATCATCAACAAAACAATTAAGAGAAATGTGTAGGGTACTTCCTCCTCATTTCTTCCTCTAGATCCCATGTAGCTTCTTCAATGCCACGGTGATTCCAGAGGACTTTTACAAGGCAAATGTCTTTCTTTTTCAACTTTTGAATTCTTTTATCAAGGATCATCACAGGTCCTTCAACATATGATCTATCATCATTTAATTCTACCTCCACAGGTTGTAGAACTAATTCTGTATCAGGATGACACTTCCTCAACATGGAGATGTGGAACACTGGATGCAACTTATGCAGCTCAGGTGATAACTCCAGCTTATAAGCTACCTTTCCAATCTGTTCAATGATTGGATAAGGCCACATAAATCTAGGAGCTAACTTTCCCTTCCTTCCAAATCTAAGAACCCCTTTCCAAGATGCGACCTTGAGATACACTCTATCTCCAACTTGGAATTCAAAGGGTCTTTGTCATTTATCGACGTATGATTTCTGTCTATCATGTGCAGTCTTTAACTTTTTTTTTATTACTTTAATCTTCTCAGTTGTTTGTTGCACTAGCCCAGGAACCAAAAGTAGATTTCCTCCAGTTTCATACCAACATAAAGGATATCTACAACGTCTAACATATAAAGCTTCATATGGTGCCATGTCAATATTGTGCTGATAGCTATTATTGTATGCAAATTCTATCAAGGTTAGATGTAGATCCCAAATTCCTACAAACTGAAGGATACATTCTCTAAGGAAGTCCTCCAAGGTTTGTATAGTCCTCTCAAATTGTCCATTTTTTTGTGGATGGAAGGTTGTACTAAACCTGAACTGCGTGCCCAAAGCTTTGTGTAGTCGTTGCAAAAAATGACTCGTGAATTGGGGACTCTATCGAAAATGATAGTAGTTGGAATCCCATACAACCACACCATCTCATCTACATATAACTATGTAAGCTTCTAAGCAATGTAGGTTGTTTTGACAGGTAAGAAATGTGTTGTCTTTGTCAACCTATCGACTACCACCCATATGGAATCATGACTTTTGGTTGTTCTTAGAAAACCAACTACAAAGTCCATGGTTACATGATCCCATTTCCACTGCGGTATAGGCAGATATTGCATTGTTCCTGCATGCTTCTGATATTAAGCTTTAACCTACTGACACACCGGACACCGCATAACAAACTCAGCTACATCTTTCTTCAATCCAGGCCACCAAAACATGTCTTTTATGTATGATACATCTTGGTGCTCCCTGGATGCATAACATACATCGAATAATGAGATTCTTCTAGAACTAACTTCCTTAGGTTATCGACATCAGGTACTACCATCCTACCATGGTAATAGACTATCTGGTCATATGAATTGTGGAAGCCATCTCGTTTCTCACTACCATACTCTAACCTGATCTGTAGAATCACAATATCAGCTTGTTGTGCTTCTTTCATCTGTTGTCTCAGAGTAGGTTTTATGTTCATCTCAGATAACAACCCATCTAACAATGATACTTTAAACTGTACATTGTTTTGCCTCAAGGATATAAAAATATCCCTCTTAGAACACACTAAAGAATTCAACTGTGCTTTTTCTAAGGTTGGTGTTGCTGATTTTCTGCTTAATGCATCAGCAACCACAATAGCCTTTCTTGGATGATAATCAATTGTACAATCGTAGTCCTTGATTAACTCCATCTAGCGATGTTCCCTCATGTTCATCTCATGTTGTGAGAAAATATACTTTAGGTTCTTATGGTCTGTGAAAATCCGGAATATCTCTCCATAGAGATAATGTGTCCAGATCTTCAAAGCATGTACTACATCAGCTAGCTCTAGTTCATGTGTTGGATAATTCTCCTCGTGTTTCTTAAGCAGCCGAGAAGCAAAAGAAATCACTTGATTATCCTGCATCAACACACATCCTAGTCCGTTCTTGGATGCATCACAGAAAAATATGTACCCCTTTTCCTGCTTAGGTAACACCAACACAGGTGCACTTGTCAACCTTTCTTTCAACAACTGAAAAGAATGTTGACACTTGTCATTCTAGACAAAAGGAACCTCCTTCCTGGTCAACTTGGTTAGAGGTAAAGCTATAGAACTGAAGTTCTTAATGAACCTCCTGTAATAGCCTGCCAACCCTAGGAAACTGCATATCTCCGTTGGTTTCTTTGGTTGTTCCTATTGCAGGACATATTCTACCTTCTTAGGATCAACATGAATACCTGAGGCAGATATTACATGTCCTAGAAAAGAGTCTTCTGGTAACCAGAACTCACATTTGCTAAACTTAGCATACAATTTATGCTCGCTTAGCAAAGTTAGAGCATGACGAATGTGTTGCTCATGCTGTTGAGCATCTCTGCTGTAGATCAAGATGTCATCTATAAAGACGACTACATACTGATCAAGAAAAGGTCGAAAGATTCTATTCATGAGTTCCATGAATGCATCTGGTGCATTAGTTAGTCCAAACGACATCACTATGAAATCATAGAGACCATACCGTGTCCTAAAGGCAGACTTAGGTATGTCACCCTCCTTAATATGCAACTGATGGTATTTCAATCTCAGATCTATCTTAGAAAAGACAGTTGCACCACACAACTGATCAAATAAGTCATCAATCCTTGGCAAGGCAGACTTGTTCTTTGTAGTTACTTTATTCAACTATCTGTAATCAATGCATAACTGCATTGATCCGTCTTTCTTCTTTATAAAGAGAACCAGAGCACCCCATGGTGAAGTACTCGGTCGGAAAAAACCTTTCTCAAGTAACTCGTGCAACTGTTACTTGAGCTCTGCCATCTCAGAAGGAGTCATCCTATACGGTGTTTGTGCTATAGGTTGCGTGCCCGGAATTAGATTAATCTCAAAATCAATCTCTCGGGGCGAAGGTACACCTGGAAGTTCTTCAGGGAACACATCCTCAAATTCCCTAACTACCAGTACTTTAGAAGGATTAGAACTCTCCAATGTGGTATCCACCACATGAGCCAAGAATGCACAACATCCTTGCATCATCAACCCCTCAGCTACCAAGGCTGACACAAGACAGGTTGGAAGAATCTTTCTATCTCCTCGAAAGATCCATGTGTCACTATCATCTGTGAACACGGCTTGCTTGGACTCACAATCCAAGACAACGTTGTAGTTTTCTAGGGTTTTCCTCCCAAGAATTATATCAAACCCATTCATCTCAAGTGGTATAACATCCACTTGAATGAGATGTTAAGAAAAGATAAGAGTGCATGGATAACACACCTCTCGCAACACTACAGATTCCATCAAAGGGGTCTCTAACTTCAGACACTCTGCCCTATGACCAACTGTCATATTGCAATCAAGAATCACTCTTTTAGTGATGAAAGAATGCATAGAAACCTGATCAATTAAAACAGATACGACGCAAGATTTAGACATATCAGAATAAAACAGTTCGATCTGACCTGTCACAACCGCAGGGTTGACTACTGCTTCAGGTTGATTCCTCGCATAGAATCTGGTTGTCGCCTGCGGTTGACTCGATGCTCGGTTACTGGGTGTCGATGATCCAGCTTGGGATGCTTGTCCACATCCTCTAGCGCCACTTGGAAACTGTCACCTCTGAGAACCTTTTTGACTCTGCCTCTAAGGTTGAGTCACACTTTCTTCTCTAGCTCGACAATCCGTCATCAAATGCCGCATCCTTCCACATATAAACCAACCTCTATTCCCTGGTTGTGGTCTGGATGGTCCTATTACCGATAGTGATGCTGAGTTGTGGGCTCCTTCTGGTGGTAAACTATGACCTCTACCCCTATTTGACGTCCATTGCGTCTGGGTATTAAACCTTGGTGGTGCTATTGGTGCAGAAAACCTCAATTTCTGAAAACTTTTGGACCCTTGTCCATGAAACTGAGTATACACCTTCTTATTCTTAGTCTGTCGCTTCTCACTCACAGACCTCTCTATCCAGCTAACCGACTCTACAAAAGTAGAAAACGTCTCCCTGTTCTACAGAGCAGACACAGGAGTGGTCAAATCAGCGTTAAACCCGTTCTCAAAACACTGAATCCTCTCTTCATCGGTAGCTGCCATATGCAGACAGAGCTGTAAAAGCTCCATGAACTTAGCCTCATACTCTCTAATGTTCATTGTTCCTTGCCTTAATCTTGCAAACTCAGAGATCTTCTCATCGAAGAACGTCTTAGGAAAGTATCTATTGACGAATTCTCGTCGTAATACTTACCAGTCGATCTCCACACCTGGCCTCTTGCCCTCTTCTATGGTCCACCAATGGCCAACACTCCCTTCAAGAAGGTACACTATGTGTCTAACCTTCTCAGTTTCTAGGATATTAAGGATTCTAAAGTCCTTCTCTAGTTTAGTTAGCCACATGTCAGCATCTGCTGGATCAGCTGTTCCAGCATATTCTATGGCTCCAACCCGGTGAAGTCATTCAAATGTCTTGTCGGCTCCATGTCCTTCATGATGGGTTGGTGTCCTAGGTGCAGGTAATGGCATACTATCTGTCATATGAATCATGACTACCATAAATTGTCCAAACATGGCCTTGAAGGATGGGTTCCCCATATCATCTTGATTGAACTGGGGTTGTTTAGGTATGGGCTCCTCCCTATCATGGTCTCTTGCACCTCCTCCTGGTGCAGCAACATTGCTCTCAATAGCATGTTCATAATGTGATCCAGACATCTTTAGTTCTTCTTACCCTCCTATATGAGCATAAGGCACTATCAGATAACTAGAAGACACTAGAACAGACTCAATAACCTTAGTTCGATGTCTCTATAGACATGGCGAACCTAGAGCTCTGATACCACTAAATTGTCACGACTGTTTCCAATCATCGATTAAGATTAATGCAGAAGCGGTGTTAACAGCAGAATTACTAAAAATCACTAAAAATTAAAACTTTTTACAAAGAGATCCGTAAATTGAAAAACTCTTTCATAAGGAACCAAATAATTTCAAATACATTCTGGTATACTAGTACATCTCTTGTACCATTTCTTCTCGAGAATTACAAACATCAACTGCCCTATTAAACTGTACATAGGCAGGATAAAAATCTCTAGGTATCAAGCCAAAAACCTCAAGTCAATATTAAACTAATTACTAACTCCTAGGACCTGAGAGTACAAAGACGACACATAGGACTCTCTATTTATAGGACATGACAACCAGTGTCTCCTACTGAGAATTCATTGTTGTCCTTATTGTTGCTGTTGTTGCGGTTCTCCTCCCACTATAGGGTTTCTACCTTCTCTTTGACGTATACATAAAAAGTTGGATCCCACGGGGGTGAGACAATTGAAAATTTATCCCAGCGAGAGATATAGCTTTCCGACAGAAACATTATTGTTGTAGTTAATAAATTAAAACTGAGCAGATGAATCATAAGTATTCAACAACAGTTAAATCAATGTATAAACAGATTAGAGTAGTATTCTCTATTCAAGTCCTTTCTTCTAAACCTTGACAAAGCATCATGTCATTAATTCAATAAGGAATATGAAGAACATGCATAGTATTTATTCAACTAAGACATACTATGCAATGTATCATCAACCATTGATTCTCATATTTCAAGCCTAAGCAAATACACAACACGGCTGATTACATTTTACAAATGTACTTAAGCCCTGAGGAGATGAGGTATACCACTCATACTCCAAACGACCATTGCGAAATCGAAATCGGTACCATACATAGGTCAATAAAAGAGTCGGATTCCCATGACCTCATCTTCCTCAGTCAGTGTGAGGACCTTATGTAGGACATCTTGTGTCTTTGCTAAATATCTTTCCAGGGTATACTGGCAACTTCGCTATTAGAGTTACAGTGGCATGTTGTACTCTCTTCGCATTCGAGAGATATTATATTTATCTCACATAGATTCAACATTAACATCATCGGGAGATTAGAAATACATCCATACTGACATTTATAACGAAGGATTGACAGATTTAGTGTTTACCTCACATCAATTCCTCCATTACGGTGTAAGGATATTCGCGCCCATAACACCCACATACTCAAAAGTATGCCCTCCAGGAGTTCATGTAGGAAAACCTATTTCACCATCATCAAACTACTGACGATGATGGATCTATGGTCAGGGCTCTACATGATACTATTTCACATAGTTAATTAAGTACATTACAATATTATTTTAGCATAAAACATCTTTTCAAACATAAAGCCGTATAATAATTGCTTCAAAGAATGAGTACTATTTCTACCAAGTTCTTTTCAAAGCTTTGTTAAATATTGGGATCTCAATCCCTTATCACATCAGGGTATTCCCATCCCTTATCATCTCATCATTATGATTATAAAACATGGGTGTCCAACCCTTAGTTCACCAAAACACTTGTTACTACTTTATTAGGAAACTTAATACCTTCAGTTCATTTGATCATTGTAAACATAATATTTGCAATGCGGGTATTTGACATGGCTCTTAAAGCCCAATAATGTCTCTTGTTACCTCTTACTAGGCAACACAACATATTATGGCTCACAAGACCCATAATTAGTGCACATTGTAAGAATTACATCAATTACAAATCAACACTATGCATTTTAAGAGTAACATCATCATTTCCTCCATGGAGATATGATTTCCCAATTTATGTCAATTAGAAATACTTTATCTCATTACCCAGATTTGGGTCATGATTTATCATTATATTGCTCCAAATTAGGGTTTCATACAATAGCACCCAAGATTAGGGCTCCACATATCTGTATCTTATATCGGTGTAGGATTTCATATCATTGTATCACGTACTAGAACATAGAATTACCTTGAATTAGATTTTACATCACATCATCGTATTCAGGTTTCATTTTGACCTTACCCTTGTCTAGGGTTCCACATGACCTCACCCTCGCTTTAGGGTTTCATATGGCTTCACCCTTGATTAGGGTTTCTCATAACATCATTCACAATTAGGGTTTACTTTTCATATTCAATAAGGGTTTATTATTGAAATACCCTGAATTAGGGTTTCTCATGTCATTACCCTAAATTGGGGTCATACCAATACCATAGATTAGGGTTTCACCTATCATTGCCCTTAATTAGGGTTAGAGTTCATCAACCTTCCAAATTAGGTTTCATGATCTCTTTATCAAGGATCATACCCTAATTACACATTCATTCATGTTGGAAGTGTTGAGACGTAACCACTACATAATTATCATTATTGTAGGAAGTCGTCTCTCTTTCTCTCTCTCTCTCATCTTATATAAGATGATATTAACTTCAAACATGATTAGATTAGGTTAACTCAACTTGATTGGAGAGTTGCCACATGTATTGTGTCATTACTTCAATAGTCGTAAATGATTAATCATTCAAATGGTACTAATCCCCCTATCTTATTAAGAGTACAATTATCATAATCATCCTTGAATTACATCATGTAATGATCAATTAAAAAATTGATCTTTAATCACCTTAATTGTCCATACGGTTTTGGTTAATTACTTCCAAACGGTCTTGGTCACTTAGACCCCAAACGGTCTTGACCAACCAGACCTCAAACAGTCTTGCTTGAAATATCTCCATACTGTCTAAGACCGTTTAAACCTCCAAACAGTTTTGGTCTAATGGTTTGAAACCGTTTAGCAAAGTTGGTGCTTGAAACCGTTTAGAACATATGTACTTGGGATCGTTTGAGTCTCAATTGGTTGGGATTGATTCAATCAATCCTCATACAACATGTACTTTGGTCCTAACCTCAAACGGTCAACCCATCCAAACGGTCAACCTTTCTAAATGGTTTGGGATTCAAAACTCTAAACGGTTTGCAAACCGTTTAGTCTCCAAACGGTTTGGTGAAACCGTTTGGACTAAGGTCTTAAAACTGTATGCAAGGGAATCATGTTGGAATATGTGCCTAAGTTGATTTCATCATCATCTACCTTCGTTCATTCAAAATCTACTGTCATTTTCATGGTAATTACAAAAATGGATCAGGGGAATTTCAAATAGAACAAAATGTTCAACAAATAATGGAGATTTGAATGCAATAACAATATTTAAGGGTTTGAGTTATATAACCCGCCTGCAATTGAGCTTCAAAGCTTGGATATTCACGTCAAGAATGCTGGAGGAAGATTTTGCAACTCTTCCAAGGCTCGTTCTCAAGCTTTGGAGTGAAACGATTGGCTAGGATTGAAGATGGAGTGAAATGGAGAAGAAACCATGCATTGTTTTGTGATTTCCACCATGAAATCAAGGTGAAAGAAGATCAAGAAGCTTACCAACAGGTTGGGGGTCGTCCACCTGATGCTCCTAGATCCCTTGGTCGTTTTTCAAGCAAAGAGAAGAAGTGGATTCAATAAAGCCTTTGATTTGGATTGTAAAGGGTGTTTTTATAGGAAAATCAATGAGAGAGAAAATGCCTTATAAAAATCTTTTAATTCCAAAATTAGTGCCGCCTCTCCCCCCTCAATTCCTTTGCCACGAAGCCATTTTCTTCCCCTTGCAAAACCTATTCATTATCCAAGAATTAAAAGAAAAGAAATTAAGCACCTTAATCATATTATATTAATATCCCATTTTAGTGGATATTACTTTTTATTAACTTAATGTGAGTGGGCTCTCCACTCACACAAGATATTTTCGTGCCCTTGCAAGGCACAAGCTTGTCCAACCCCTTTGCAAATTCATCCCTCACCTTTTGGTTGAAGGGCTCTTCAATTAATATATTTCTTTTTGCATTAAATTGAATTAGGGTTTCAACAATGCATAAATCTTGATTATTTTAATATCAAGATTCTCTCTCCTCCAAATTAATTCAAATGAAGCACTCTTCTCATTTTATTTTCTCTACATGATGCCAAGAAACATGAGGGACCCTCTAGAAGTGATATTTTGCATATTGAACCCTAGGTTTTGGGTAAATTGCACATTAACAAAAACTAGGTTGTAATGCACAAGGATTACTCACCAAGCTCTATCTTGGTGCTGAAGCTTGTGAAAACCATACCATTGCATCATTCTCATTCTTATGATGCTTCAACATCTGAGAAAACATTTTATTATGTACAATTTGCAAGTTAACCCCTCAACTTGGGTAATTTGCACTTTAGTCCAAAACTAACAAAACAGTGTTTCAACATTATTCAAAAATGACTAAAATTGAAATATAAGTTCCTCTTGAGCCATAATTAATTTTCAAGAATTATGAACAAGCATCTAATCAACTATATTAAACAAAACATTTAGGGTTAAAACTTAACCCAGGTCAGGGATGTTACATGCGCAGTTTTCACCTCTGGTCTTGGACGGTGTCTGTGCAGCTCTTGGTCGCATCACGACTGGCACCACCTGGTCTCGTCGGGACTGTCAGGATTGATAGCTGTCCTTTGAGCGGAAGAAGTCTCCCGCCTTTGTAGTAGTCCACATGGACCACCTAGAACTATGATCTCCTTATCCCATAAGGAATCAGAAGGAGTCGCACCCTCCTGTCGGTATACTAGTCACCGACACACTCTCCTGCCACCAGTCACTTTCTGTAGTTGTCTTTCCCTTGTTGTGCCTCCCTTATCGGGTAGCACTTGCTTGGGATCTGTCTCGATTACCAAAATTAGAGAGAACGACAACTTTGCAGAGCAACTGGTGCACTGAGTTGTTCACCACAGAAGCCCCCAATACCCCTATATATATAGGAGGGTCATGGGATATGGTTCTCTATCTCGGGCAATGCGATATTAAAGCAGGAGTAGAAGGGTTCAAAATTTTCCACAAAACAACCAACTTGCGCCAGCTGAACCAATCTTTTCCACCCTGAAACGATCGTTTGGTGATCTCAACCGATCGTTTCAAGTTGAATCGATCGTTTTGGACAACTGAGCCGATCAGTTCATCACACGAGCCGATCAGTTTTTGGTCCTGGTCCAACTTAAATTCACTTTCAAATTTGTCTCTGATTAATCAATATTAATCCTTGTCCAAATTGAATTTGTTCAAGTGAAACAAATTTTATTTGCAAAATTGACTTTCCAAATGATCTTCGTTGGTTACATGAGCTGACCAGTTCAACAATTGAGCCGATCGGTTCATTAATACATGAGTCGGTTGTCTCCCCAGTTGAGCCGATCGGTTCACCAACCAGAGCCGATTGGTTCATCTCATGATCTGATCGGTTGTGGCAGCAGACTTGTGGAAATCAGTCAATCCCAGTTTCAATCAATTTGATACTCTAATCTATCGGTCCAACACCTTGAACACTATGATGTTGAGATATCAATCGATTGGCTGTTTAATTGAACTACTAAACTCCTTTAGTAATCAATCTAAACATGGTTTGCAAATAAACTCATCTTCCAGGTTAAATCCTATGTGTGTGACCCTACAGGTCCATTTCACGTTGGCAGTGAAAGTCCATAACACTTATGACTTCACAAACAAAGAGTGGTGCCTAGTCGCACATCATTGCTATCTAAGTGAAATAGAATGTTGGAGAACAACTTTCAATCCTACAATAAATGAATGGTGTTACAACGAATGTATAATTCCTTTGTCACTGGTATCCCGAATGAGCTCAAGGCATCGAACAGTCATCATGTCAACGTTCATTCACTTTCTTGATCTCAACGTAGATTGGAGGAGATATGTATGACATCATTATCACATACAGATTCTCACATGTGTGTGCATGCCTATCTCAATCCTACTCATCAAGTGGTCATGGATATAAAACTCCCTCATGAAGGATAAATCCCATATCTATCACTCACCCCTCAAAAGCTCCATGTGTCAAAGCCACCCAATCATCACCTTTATAACAACCCATGTTTCAGGACTGCGTTTGATGATGTCAAAATGTACCCAACGACATGTGTTGAGTGTAGTGATTTCAGGTCAAAGAATCACACTCACCACCATCACTGTGAGAACTGACTGTAACTACCATGTCATGGTTGCATGTGTCAAATTCATGGTGGGTCTGTCTGGTAAACTTGTTCTCTAACAAGTACCTATGTGTACCGTTTGATATCTCCATATCATGACTAATGAGATTTTGTCATCAACCAACACCACAATCTAGTCTTGTGTGTCAATTTTGTCTATCTACCTTCCACAATGACATCTGACTAAGGACATAATAAGAATGTTCAAACTCTTATCATCCATATGATCTCATCGTTCATGACCTTAACCTCAAAGCATACGTCATTGAGTAATGTCATTCTCTTGACATTCAATCTATTCTATTATTATCTCTTATAAGTGAACCAGAGAGAATTCGAAGCTTGCCTTTGATCATTCTTAAATCTATCTTAATGTATCCCATCAATCATCCCATGATTGGCTCTCAGGGCATACATACCAACAAACTCCCACTTGCACTGTGAGCCAATTACCATTGAATCATATTCATAGTGATCTTCAAACATGTCCCACATGTTACTATGCTCTAGTCCTAACATAGTGAGTTATGGCAACCCCTTGCCAAAGTCAGTATTAATTGCATGTATCTCATCTCTTCATTGTACGTCACACGTATGAGATGGAGTTGTCGTAATATGCGATCTAGTATTCCTTTGCTAACCTTTAGCCACATTGCATGACCAAGCACTCCTAACTTGTCATCAATGACCAGAATAAGTTCATCTCATGAACTTCTAGATCCATATAGTATCCACTGTTGTTATTTTAACGCACGGATACTCGACATTTCCTTTTATATAGCTTTATTGGAACGTTTCCAATTATAAAAGAACATTCACTTTTATATATATATCCCATATAAATATTGCGATTAATTTTCTGTCCTTCTCGGAATTTCACATCAATACAACTCTTTACAGTGAACCCTTCCTTATCACCATAGAACTAGTACTTCTCAAGTACTTGTCAAGTTCTTACGGTATTCCAGTAATCCTTACTGGAAACAGACAAACATCCACTTGTCATGTCCCACATACGAGTTATCAGGATGGGCACATCATATTGTCATGTCCTACATGCAAGATGATGAATGGAGTTTTGTTCTTGCCATGTCCATACATGAAAGATGATGGGATGTTTACATACATGATAGATCCTAATCTATTCTTAGTGTTCCCATTCTTCACAAGAATTGGACACTTGGCTTTGGGATACCAACTCCATGTAACATGGACAAGTTTCTCCCACTGAATCTATGCATACTGAACCTTTCAGTATAGATTGCCAATGCATGCTCTCTCTTTTTAGGTCAAGAGGTTTTCTGAGAACTATCTTTATAGATCTCTATTCCTATCTCATAGGAAACATCTCTATATTCCTTAAAGATAATTTCCACTTTGGATTTCCATTCTAGAACATTTCCATTTCCCATCAACATGTGGAATGTGAATGCGCTCCCATTAAATCACAGATCCTTTCTTTATATTTGACATATAATTCAAACCCTTTGACTATATTATCAAAGTAAAAGATCCAACTTTGAGTTGCTTGCACTTAATAAATCAACATTGATTAGTCCATTGTAACTTATAGACTTCATTTGCATTAATAGATTCATAAACCTTATAGGTTGTGTCTTGTACACATCCTTGTTTTATTCCTTACAGGATTGCATTTTTAGTATCCGTATGCCAAATATCTTAGTCATTAAGTTGCAATTAACAAGCATCATCCTTCTCAAGATGTTATCCATGTGTCTTAATGCTTAAGACTTATTTGCACTTATGGATTTTATCCCAATGGGTGTTACCATCAAGGTCATATTTCATGGTTCACATGGAAGTCATTTAGGATGTAATGGTCATAAACTAGAACTCAAAATTTGGTTCCTCATATTTATCTAGATAGTTGATTCATCACATGACCAACTCATCACATAGATAATTGAGGTGTATCTGTCAAGGATATAAGAACTCACAACTCCTTGTGATATTTAATGTCCTTTATTAGTGTGTGGTATTCTTTATTTAAGAACAAATTAGTTATTTGATAATCATTCTTTAACTCCTTAGAGTATGACTCCTTATTGATTTAGGCATCACCATGCCTTAATCATGAGTTCACTATGATACACTATCATAATCACTCATAAGGTTCTCAAACATTTAGTCCAAATATTTCATTCATTAATCTCATTGAGAATTAACACTTTACCAAATTTGCACTTCATCTATGATATTCTTGAACACTTCAAGATATTCATATTGGTATTTCTCTAAACACCATTTAAAGCACAAGCATTAATTCTAATAGGTATGTAAATACTTCACATGTATTATACCTAATAGGATAATCATTCTGCCACTACCACTAGGGAAGATTGATTAATCATGTTCAATGGATTCATGTCTTTTACTGGTTCTCTAACCAAAAGAGTCTAGACTTATCCATCATATGGAAACTAGAAATGAACTTCTCATGATTTATGCTAATTTGATTGTTTGAGTTATCAATAACTTTTAGGCATCATCTTATCTTATGCATACCAAGTACCACAAGATAAACAAGGCATTGCCACATAGATTGAAACATCAACTTTATTAATTGCTATCATTGTCATACAATATGCAAAAATAATGTGTTTCTATCCATTGGAAAATATGAAATAGCACTTCATAACTCTATTGCATGCCTTCATGGCTGAAAATAAACTAAAGTACTCTTATATATGGAAGAAACACTAGCCCCATTTATTGAGTGCTTTACATTTTATATCTTGGTATCGTATACCTAAAAAATGTTACAAGTTTATTTCATGACACCTTCAGTTGGAGACATTTGTTGCCTCCTTCTTCTTTAGTTCTTCCAGATAGAGTGGACAATTCCTTTTTCAATGCCTTGGTTTTTGACAATGGTGGCAATTGCCTCTCTTGGTCACACCTCCTTTGGCCTTGAGATCTGAAGACGCCTTGGGCTACTGGCTAGCATCAGAACCCTTCTTAGCTTTGCCCTTGCCCTTGCGCATGGACTTGCCTTTCTTGCTGCTGATCATCATCACATACTTAGTCTTGTCCTTCATCATCTATGTCTCGGCTATCCTCAACAAGCCCAACAACTCTTTTAATAGCTTGTTAAAGTTGTTCATGTTGTAGTTCATCACAAACTGACTGTAGGATTCTGGCAACAATTGTAGTATCATGTCAGTAGCCAACTCTTGGCTCCAGGGAAATCCCAGTCTCGTCAGGTTCTCCACATACCCAATCATCTTGAGCATGTGAGGACCAACTGGATCTCCTTCTGTCATGACACATTTCAACAGTGCCCTGGAGGCATCATGTCTATCTTGTTGTGCTTGATATTCAAACATGTTCTTGAGATGCTGAATCATCTCAATGACACCCATGCTCCCATGTTGTCTCTGTAGCTCGTGGTTCATGGAGCACAACATCAAGCACATCGCATCAATGCCATCATCAAAAAGCTTCTTATAAGCATCCCTTTCTACCTTTGGTGCAGTAGGAGCAGGTTCCTCTAGAATTGGAGTATCCAGGACATAAAGCTTTCACTCTTGAGTCAGAACAATTCTCAATGTCCTAAACCATTCGTGAAAGTTAGTCCCATTCAGCTTATCCTTTTCAAGGACCGATCGCAACGAAAAGTGATTGTTGTTTGTTGTCATTTGAACTACAAAAGGAAATATATGCAATTTTAGTCCAAAACTCAATTTTGACTTATATGATTGATTTGAATTGTTGACGATATAATTATGACTTTAATTAATTATCGCTCCCACTATTTTGTTCAAATTGATATCCCTCACCATCAATTCAGAAGATTGCAGCGTACAATCTTCTAGTGGGTTAAGATATGTATTTCATGAAGTCATGAGTCAGCTTTGGTTGATCGCCCACAATCTTGACTATTTCGTTAGGCCAATATGCCAATTGCATCATATGCAACTCTTGATGAATGAACATGCGCAACACCTTGCCATGAACATTTTGTGCCTCTGGGCTTAGACGCTCTAAGAATCACTAGTTAAGTCTAACCCAAAATCTGACACGGTAAACATGCACCCTGCTTTGGAAGGACCTACATGTTTACCCTTCACACTTCCACGAGATAGACGACACACCACGCTTTGGAGTAACCTATGCTTGGTCGACAAAGTTTTTCATGTGCGCCGCTAATGGAAGGCGTAAAAGACTTAATATTTAGATGAGGCATTTGGTTTTTATAGGTACATATACATACCCAATCACCACAATATATAGTATGTATCATATACATGCTATATCCCACAAAAAACATGTGAAATGATAAAAGCGATGATTATGGCCATCCTAATGTGATTCCTCGAGCTAAGAGGAATCACTGTCATCTAGGTCTACATCGCATGCAACCTGTATAAGATGAACTTTGTACTCTACCTTTACTGGGTTTGATCAACTCATCTCCATCATTGATCAGCTCGCCATCAGGCTGGTCGGTTGGGTGCCACCAGCCGATCGGTTGGCTCCTCCAACCGATTGGTTCGCCTGTCATCGTGCATCTCTTCATGGACGCCACCCGCTCGTCTCGCTCCGTGAATCGGTTGTCTAGAATGCCAACCGATCAATTCATGCTTTGAATCAATCGTCTCAGTTGTCTTCAGGATGTTCATCATTCTTTGACATAATAGGAAATAATATATATCCTATTTACATTTAAATTGGGAAACCCCGAGTTACTTTCGGGGGGAGCAAAGGTAGGAAAGAAATCTCAAATTATTCGAGTTACATTAGGAATAGGAGATAGGGAATCGGTGCACAGACCAAGATGCAAGCAACCACACACAACCAAGCACACACATAGGGTTTATTGTCCATAACCACGCTATACATCCACCAAAAAACTCATTTAAGGGTGACGCGTATCGAGTGCATTCATATTACATATCATATATGTATATTTGGATTTGTAGATTTAGGATTTGACATGCAAAAATCCAATTTTATTTGCATCGTATGCAATAAATAAAGGTGACAAACCAAAATCGATCACATCAATAATCCTAAAGTATAAAGCAGTTGATGTGGCTCTGATACTACTGTTGGGTTTTAGGAGAGACAAAGAAGGCAGCGGAAACAAATCTTTTCTTCTCCCAAACCCAGAATAAAGGAATCACGTCATCATCTATATAATAGGAAAGATGGTTTGTAGAGGTGTACCTTGTCTCGAGGGTTTCTCGACGACTTTACCTCGTGGCATGCACGGTCTTCACCTCCGGTTTTGGACGGTGTCTGTGCAGCTCCTAGTTGCACCAGGACTGACACCTCCTGGTCTCACCGGGATTGTTGGGATTGACAGTTGTCCTCCGAGCGGAAGAAGTCTCCCGACTCTATAGTTGTCCACACATACCACCTGGAACTCTGATATCCTTGTCCCACAAGGAATCAGAAGGAGTCGCACCCTCCTGTCGGTGTACTAGTCACCAACACACTATCCTACCACCAATCACTTTCTGCAGTTGTCTTTCCCTTGTTGTGCCTCCCTTATCGGGTAGCACTTTCTTCGAGCTCTCTCTCAGTTACCAAAACTAGAGAGAATAAAAACTTTGCAGAGCAACTGGTACATAGAGTTGTTCACCAGAGAAGCCCCCAATACCCCTATATATATAGGAGGGTCATTGGACATTGTTCTCTATCCCGAGAAATTCAGGATTAAAGTAGGAGTAGAAGGATTCAGAATTTTCCACAAAAAAACCAACTTACGCCAGCTGAATCAATCGTTTCAACCCTGAAATGATCGTTTGGTGATCTCAATCGATCGTTTCAAGCTGAACCGATTGTTTGGGACACCTGAGCCGATCGGTTCATGGTCCTAGTCCAACTCAAACTGACTTTCAAATTTGTCTCCGATTAATCAAATATTAATCCTTGTCCAAATTGAATTTGTACAAGTGAAACAAATTGTTTTTGCAAAATTGACTCTCCAAACAATCTTCGTTGGTCACTTGAGCTGACTGGTTCAACAATTGAGTTGATCGGTTCATTGATACATGAGTCGATCGTCTCACCAGTTGAGTCGATCGGTTCACCAACTTGAGTCGATTGGTTCATCTCATGAACCGATCGGTTGGGGCAACAGACTTGTGCAAATAAGTCAATCACATTTTCAATCAATCTAATACTCTAATCAATCGGTCCAACACCATGAACACTATGATATTGAGCTATCAATCGATTGAGTGTTTATTTGAACTACTAAATTCCTTTAGTAATCAATCTAATCATGGTTTGTGGATAAACTCCTCTTCCAGGTTAAATCCTATGTGTGTGACCCTGTAGGTCCATTTCATGTTGGAAGTGAAAGTCCATAACACTTATGACTTCACAAGCAAAGACTGGTGCCTAGTCGCACATCAGTGCTACCCAAGTGAAATAGAAAGTTGGAGAACAACTTTCAAACCTACAATTTGTGAATGGTGTTACAATGAATGTATAATTCCTTTCTCACTGATATCCCAAATGAACTCAAGGCAAGGAACATTCATCCTATGAACGTTCATTCACTTTCTGGATTTCAGAGTAGATTGGAGGAGATATGTATGACATCAATATCACATATTGATTCACACATGCGTGCGCACGCGTATCTCAATCCTACTCATCAAGTGGCCATGGATATCAAACTCCCTCAGGAAGGAAAAATCCCATATCTATCACTCACCCCTCAAAAGCCCCATGTATCAAAGCCACACAATCATCACCTTTATAACAACCCATGTTTCAGGACTATGTTTGATGATGTCAAAGTGTACCCAACGACATGTGTTGAGTGTAGTGATTTCAGGTCAAAGAATCACACTCACCACCATCACTGTGAGAACTGACTGTGACTACCATGTCATGGTTCAATGTGTCAAACTCACGGTGGGTATGTCCGGTAAACTTGTTCTCTAATAAGTACCTATGTGTTTGGTTTGATATCTCCATATCATGACTAATGAGATTATGTCATCAACCAACACCACAATCTAGTCTTATGTGTCATTGTTGTCTATCTTCCTTCCACAATGACATCTGACTAGGGACATAATAAGAATATTCAAACTCTTAGCATGTGTATGATCTCATCATTCAGGTCCTTAACCTGAAAGCATACGTCATTGAGTATTGTCATTCTCTAGACATTCAATATGTTCTATCATTATCTCTTATGATTGAATGAGAAAGAATTGGAAGCTTGCCTTTGATCATTATCAAATCAATATTAATGTATCCCATCAATCATCCCATGATTCGCTCACAAGGCATACATACCAACAAAAAGAACATTTATAATGAAATTTATCAGTAATTTGTAACATAATAGGATATGCATATTTCTTTTTGTTGTTTGGTTTCAAATGTGTCGTTAGATAGGATGGATTTGTGAATTTGGAACATTCATGGGAACACACACTTCAGTTATAAGCATTCTTGTAGCACCTTCAGTTCCATTCATTAATCTCTTTTTACATCCACACGTAGGGGTGTACCTCTAAACAGTAACTAAATAAAGGGGTTGGTGTACCCCTAAACATGTGCATAATTAAAATAACTATTAATACATACCAGTCTAGATAGATAGACAACTAAATACTACACCAACATGGTCCCGCATCAGTAACTTCGTGGACTTATCATTGTGGTGATCTTCTCCTGAAGTTCAGAAAAGAAAGCAGCTATGAGGATTGATTGCTTTCAGACAAAAAGTGTAAACAAAATTTTTTTATCTTGACAATTTTTTTTTTTAATTTGACCTACCGTGGTCTTTTTGATGATTGTGCTGTGTCACGGAGCTCCTCACTGTATTTAGACAAATCTGAACTGACAGGGGCCTCATCATCAGATTCGTCTGAGCTGATATCCTCCATCATGCGCTCATACCGCCATAAACGATTGGGGGTCTCGCAGTTGATGTTGGTTATCCAAACATTGATGGTATTATGGCCAAATAAATGGAGAAAAATCTTGTCGCTACGTCCCACTAGCATCTTTCTAATACAATCACCCCAACCATATTTTGATACAAGATTTCCTGCCAAATCATACTCAATCTTGATAATTGCCAAAATTTAGGGTCACTTCACCAGGCTTGTAATGTCTTCCTTTTAGAGCACGCCAATGTTTGGATATGGATACTTGTTTTAAGGAACGATCATCTAGGATGATGTCCAATTGTTCTTCAATAGGGAACGTTAGCATTGGCATAGAGGCCTAGTTCATAGTGACTGTTGTGGGTGGACAAAGACTGTATAATATTAGTATTAACAAGTTGTAAGTACATATAACAATGTTATATATTTTCAGAAAAAGTTGTGTAACATCAGTTAACCTTTTATTGCTTGTCATAACCAACTTTATTGTGGTAGACATGATAGCTTGAATAGAAATCTAATAGAGGAGATCATGTCCAATATAGAGGCTATATCTTTGCAATTGGTCCAATGCTCACTAATCCTTCTTTGAGAATTTCAATGAAGTAAATAGTATTTTCTATAATTTGATGTATCTTGGTATTTCATACAATGAGGTGACACTTATTATCTATTTGTTGAATCAAAACTCATATTTTAGATTATCAAAGAGGTTAATGGTCTCTGGCTTATTTTGTACAGGTGTGAGACCTATTTAATCTGGAGTATCGATGCACTACTATAGAAGGTGTGAGACCTATTTATAGAGTTTATTGGTGTCTTTCAAAAATTTTACTATAGTCCTGTACTTCTGTGTTTATCAAAACACTACTATAAGATATCTTATCATCTTATTATTTTGATAGTACCACAAATTTTATGACAAGAAGGATTCATCTAAAAATTGTAAATTTTGTACAAGAGTTACAAGAAGGATTCATCTAAAAATTGTAAATTTTCTAAATGAGTTATGTGAGGTTATTATTCTCTAACCTATATGTAAATGGGATAGATTCCTTCCACTTTAGTTTTATGAGTACATGACACTATGTTTGAAATACTTTTTAAAAGGATAAAAAAACATACTTATAATAAGGACCCATGCACATTCTAATCATTTTGAACTGAATCAGAAAATGAACAGGAGCCTGGGTCCTATCTGCCAGTATCAAAGGAGAATTCATAAACCTCAAAACCACCAACATGGTTTCCAAACCTACAACCTCAGCTTCTACAAGCTCACCTACTAGAAACCTTTAGAACATATACATCCAGAAAGTAGGAATCTACACAAACAAATACCAAAGATAGACTCCCTGATATGAAGTTGAACACCAAGGTGTATGTTCTTCATAACATGGTACTCAATCATGGCTATATTCCTTTTTTGGTCGGCCAAAACTCCTATTTTCAAAGGATAGGAATATCATTTCAAAGAATCCCAAAAGAGCCTTAAAAAAAGGAGAACCATATGAAGCCATTTCAAGCTCTTCCATAGGCAAGAGCCAGCATAGAATCCCATCCTTGGATGACATCAAATAGGGAAAAGACAAACCAATGCAAGGACAGATCACATATCCTTCAGCCAACGATAACCGACAGAAGAAAAAAGTAGAACATCACTCAAAACCACATCAGAAAAAAGGATTCAAAAGAAAAGAACATACAAGACCTTCCAATTAAAACCAACATCAGCTTCAACCAGCAGATCCTGACAAGAGGTGGGAGAAAAGTATTGAACCTTGACCAAGCATACGAACAGAAGCATAACATCCAAAAGTCCAGAATAAGAATGAACATAATATGACAAGGGGAGCAACCCCCCCCCCCGACAAGGGGAATCAAATGAACACAATATAATTGTGCTCACATGTAACCAATTCATGGTGAAGGGAAATGGTGTATTTTTCTTTGCTATTTATTAGTTGTATCATCTTCAGACTAGCCCCCCCCCCCACCTAGAAGTCAGTGATGCTCAGTAAACCTCTACTTTTTAGAAATTTTGTTTGAAGTATAGTTTCTATTATATAAGTGGTTCAGCACATGTATTTTTGTATAGGAATTTACTATGATGAAGATGAGATGCTTAATCATTCTTGGCCTCTGTGCTTTTGAGAATATATTAGATTTTTCACTTATATTAAAGGAAACATATAGCAATAAAATGACATTGTTTCGTAACCTATTTATATACACTAATCTAAAAACATAGAAGAAAATTGGTGTGGGTAATGACATATCACAATGTACACTAAAAATAGATAATACTAATCAAACCTAATTTCATGTATATACCATAACCATGAATAATTACACTTCATTAAAATTAGCTTCTAATTAGAGCATGGGAATCAGGACGACATACCAGGTCTAATATCAGGGAGGTTCCTTGTCTCAAAACCATTCCAATGATTATAAAATCTTAATTTGTACTCATTGGAAGTTGTTATGCATAAATCATAGTGATTCTTGGCCTCATTAAAATCCATGTGTCTTAGAGGTGTGCTGGTTGCAACCGAAACATCGACTCAGTTGTAATGCCAATGATCAAATTTCCATTATCCTATACTTCTTTAAGTCTTAGTCCCCTAAATTAATGGAAGTAATGAGATTTGATTATTTGGATACTTTTCTATCTTATGTTTATAACTATTGAAGTTCATGCTGGCTACAATTCTTGAGTTATTTTTGACCTTATATTGTTTGTCGTTTCCTCCTAGATATCAAAATCTACATTGATGGATAGTCTGTTAGTAAGAGTTAGACCACTAAAGCAAGTGGTGATTAGATACCCATCACCAAACCCATGATTGCATCTCCACATTCTCATGAACTATATTATTCCTCTCCCTCCATAACCAATACAAGATGCACACTGCCAAACAACGATTCTCCTTGCTAGTGCAATTAACCAAGTCAGTCATGGAATTCGGAATAACGAGTAAACTAGGAACTCTAGCTTGATCCCTGATCTTGCTCGAATAAGAGAATTTAAACATGTAATACATCGACTTACAATTTTTCAATGTGAAACTGAAATCAATCCAAAATAAATCAAGAATATATAAACATTAAGGGAGGGGCTAGAGGTAGGAATATACCTTACAGAGACGGTTCTTCCTCTACTAGTGTGAATCAATACAGAGAAGTCGATTGTGATGGTGATAATGGTTGGGGAAGATAATCTATTTGTAATGTGGTTGGGACTAATCACACGGCACCAATGTAGCAATGTGGATGAGCGAGCTTCCTCGGCACTGACAAAGTAGACTCCTGGCTTCCTCGGTGTCGGCAATGTGGCACTTCGTCGGCCATTAGTCGAAAGAGATCCTCCACGCTGCAATCAACGCGCCGCCACCAGTCATTCGATGTGTGTGATCCTCCAAGACACTGTTAGGGCGAGCGACGATCGACCAGGAGGCTATATCTCCTCCACGCATTGTCGGTTTTGAAAGAATATCGACGAGGGATTGGGGAGATTAATTGCCACAGTCACCGTGATATTAGCTATTATGTGAGAGCGCGAAGGAAACACGGGAGAAGTGAAATGAAAATTTCAGATAGATAATATATTACAGCTACTTCGTCATTTGGTTCGGCAATTTAAAATTTCCACTAATTAAATATAAGAATGCCTTTAATGTTAAGTCTTTTTTATAAACTGTATAATAGGTGGTTTAGTGGCATTTTAATTAAAAAGGCTTGTACATTAGATAGATAGTGGCTTTTTTTATAAATGCCACCAATGGGCAATTTTGTTGTAGTGTATATTCTACTTACAACTCTTATAATATAGTTTTTGGAGTTTTTTTTGTTTCCACATATATTTCTTGCATCAATAACAAATATACAAAGAATCTTTCAACCTTGGGCCTAACTTAATGGACCAAAAAATCCATAATCTTTAGGTCTTCACTTGGGTTAATATTGAGAGAGAAATATGGGGATATTACATGCACATGTAAAGACATACCAATGTAAGAGAGATGCTCAAATGATCCTCAATATGTTTTAGGTTTTTATTGGATGGGTGTACATTGATATGGGCCCATCCAAAATGCATGTATAACATATGAAATAAAAACAATCCACCATAATCAACATATATAGACTCAACCAATAAACACCATACAATATGCATCATCTGAATCCATAATGATTCAGTATTAGGATCAAAACATCATTTACATACTCAAAATAAATGATATCTAGCATACCTACATAAATCATTTTGATAATAACATCAATAAGAGATCTAATTAGTAGTGTATAACAAATTGAAATTTGGGTACCCTGACACTAGAAAACCTTATTCCATGATTAGGAGATTAATGTTCTTGATATGTAGAAAAAAGGTTACATTTATACCCTGGCATGCTTGTTTGTACTGTAATGAACATAAACACACATCAATGAGTAACTCATATATTAACCCTGATAATGGATGCACCTTATTATGAACCTACTACAAAAAAAAACTCCTAATATGATGATAAGATCTATGTAATATACACTACTATAGAAATGGCTTATAACGTCACATATCGAGGCATCAGTTGTATCCCAAAAACTGACGCCTAAACCCTACAACGTCGGCTAAAAGAACAAACCGACATTTATATGTGAAGACTGGCCAGACACGGGTTACACTTTTTATTTCGCATCGGTTTCTTACTAGAAACCGATGCCTAAAATTGCCCTCCAAATCCAATTTTTTCAGTGAAAAAAAATTACCTCCAAAATTCCACATACTGCGTCGATTGTTTACCAAAAAAACGATGACTAAAGGTTTTTTGTGAGATAGAAATCAGGCCCATTTTTGTCGTCAGTTTTCTTGCAACAACAGATGCCGATGAGTTTTCACGCGCTGTCCCCGTGAAAATTTTACCCCCCTTTGGCTTCAGTTTTTTACGGCAACCGACGACTATGGACCTAATTCAAGAACATTTTTTGTCAGTATATGTAGATAGACGTCGGTTTTTCTAGTTGAAACCGACGACTATCATTGAACATAGGTGTCATTTTTTTTTGGTGACCGACGCCTGCTATTTTAAATGTCAGCTTTTTTAATAATCGATGTCTATTGTTAACTTAATAGCACCTGTGCGAACCAGACTCTTCCCCGTTCTCTATTTCATTCCCAATTAAGTCGGTCTGGCAATTCTACTACTCGCCTGGTACTACGCCGCCACTGCTCGCTACCGTCATGCATGCCGCCTCCGCCGCTCGCCTGCCGCCTACTTTTCCGGCCACCTGCTTTCTTGTCGTGTGCCTACTTGCTCACCTGCCGCACCACCGCCGCTGCAACCACTGCCGCCGCTCGACAAGTACCCTTCTTCCTCATCTTCTTCATCCTATCTTTGCATTCCATGGTGAGCAAGTTGTGTGGTCTTCATGATCATGAATCAACTCAAGATTGGGCTTGTTTGGTCTAGCAGGAACCTGTGAAGGTGTTGAAACTATTTTCCATCTCTGGTTTGTCAATCTCAAGATTGGGCTTGTTTGTTCTTATAATATTCATAGATTATTCGTCTAATGTTAGAAAAATACATATAAATAGTTATTGGAAAGGATTTTTAAACAGAAACCTAGTTTTCTAGCTTTCAAACTGTAATTCCATCGTATCTTGCCATCTTTTCCTAAAACACCCAAATTAGGGTTTAAAAAGGTACTTAAGATGATAATAAATGTAAATTGTGTTAATTTTAGGAATAGGTGAGTTCAGAAAAACTAAGTTAGGATCTTCTCTTCTTCAGGAAAGCATGTCATACCACTATGCATATTTACTTTGACATAAATGGATTCTCAAATTACACAAAGCGTCAAGATAATAATTAGTGTCGTCTAAAATAGCGGGGTCACCGTTCATGCGTCTTCATTGTTTTTTGCAAGTGCAAAGGATAAGAGTTCACGTGAAGCTAAAATGTCATATTACGGTGTCATTGAAGACATATGGGATTTTGACTACGTAGATTTTAGAATTCCGCTATTTAAATGTAATTGGGTAGATAACACAAAAGGAGTTATAGTGGATGAATTGGGTTTCACATTAGTGAACTTTGAAAAGATTGGCGAGAAGAGTGAACCATTCATATTGGCATCACAGCTGAAACAAGTATTTTATATCGATGATCCTATAAATGATAAATGGTCGATTGTTCTTCATGGTCAAAGACAATTCATTGAAGATCCTATAGATGAAGAACAATACTATGATAAGTATGATGACTCCAATCCATTCTCAGTTGGGTTGCCAATACCACCAAATATTGAAGCTAATGATGACTTGTATGTGTGCGTAGATCACAATGAAGGATTGAAAATTGATAAAAGATCGCAATATTAGAGGCATGCATGCTTATATTTTTTATATATTTAATTTTTATGAATGTGAACTTTAAAATATTTTATTATCTTATAGTTATGTCAAATGCTAAATGTTTGATTTTTTAATGACACTTTCATATGGCTGAGCATGAGCATGATAACCGTGATGATGATTACCGTGAGGGTGAGGATATCAATGCGCCGCATCACAATGTATGTTTTAAAAAAAATATCCTATATTTCTGTCTATATGTTCATTTATAGTTATATCCTATAAGTGTTTTTTTGTCAAATTTTAGGTTTGTGATGTACCCCCTAAAGAAATTGGGGTACTTGATGGGCAATAAAAAAATTGAGAAAGTGAGGGGCATCACAATGATGAACAAGTTACTACACCAAAGGGGCAATGGATCCAAACTGGCTGTGGATTTCAATCATGTAGGAAATCCAGTTGGATTGAACCGCAACTCATTTATTTCATATCTTGGGGTTTTTACTCGCAACCATTATAGTCCTATTTTTGAAGCCTTGCATTAAGTTCCTAAGGGGAAGAAAGACTTCGTATGGAAGGAACTATGTGTGAGTTATTATTATTTGCAATTCTATTTTTGTAGATTACTAATTTTAGGATACTAGTTAATAGAAATTCTATTTTGCAGAGTATATTTGATCTAGATGAAAAGTTGCATCGTAAATGCGTGATGCAACACTGTGGGAGTGTCCTAAGGAACTATAGGACAAATCTCACCCGAGATTACATATGCAATGCTAAGAAGAGGTTCTTGATTGATTTGCAATTCTATACATTGATCACTTTTTGACTAACTCTACACTAATAATTTTTTTTTTGTATTCTCTTTGAAAAATAAATTTAGGAAGAAGGCAGCCACTGAGAAATAGAACTACCTGGACACCAAAGACTGGGAGGAGTTTTTTACTCAAAGGAAAAAATGATGAATTCAAGGTATTAAGCGTCACTCCCAATTTAATTAATATACGCTCTTATGTATTCACCTATTGAAGATTAACCTTTAGTGTTACTAACCAAATCAATGTGGTTAATAAAAAGGCTATCATCAATGCTCAAAGAGCAAGGTGTGCACTGAATGTGTGTGACAACACAATGGGTCCAAGAGGCTATGCATGCGTTCGCCAAAGACTACAGGCTGAGTTTACTTCTCAGTCTACCGCTACACAGGAGTCCTCTACTATTGGTCCTGCACCTGTTCCTCACCATTCAATGGGGATAGCTGGGAAATAAAACAAGAAGGGAGATATAACAAAGCCCATAACTACTGAGATGGCTGCAAAAATGGTAAAGTTAAACTCTTAAAGAAATCGATATTGATTATTGCTATGTTTACTTAGCAATTTCTGTTGATGGCGATTGGCGGGAGCTGCATGAGCAGAGGAAGGAAGGCAAGTTCATCCTTAAAGGGCACAAGGGATGAATTTACAATTGCTTTGGGTAACCCAGAGCATCATGGACGTGTTAGGGGTGGAAGTGCTGGTGTGGGCATCAAAGCGTCTTTGGGCCATCCCAGCACAAACCAGTCCTAAAAGGGGGACTTTCACAAGCTAAGGTAACCTATTCTTTTTTTAGAATGTTATTTTGAAAGAGAATTCAATAATCTGAAGCTAGCATTTCTTTTATCCATGTATAGGTAGATCAGATAATTGATAGGAGAGTGGAGGAAGCATTTGATAGGAGAGTCGAGGAAGAACTGGATAAGAGACCCAATGAAGCAATTAGCAAGTGGCAGGCATCTCAGCCTGCCACTCAGACAATACCTGTGGCGTGCCACTCTTCTCCTACTTTAGAGGTGGTTCGGAGTAATCATGTAGACCCACCACCTAGAACGTCCCCTGTAAGTATTTTTATGACATATATAGTAGCTAGTCTTTTCAAGATGATATGTTTATGTATATATGTATATAAAATTCTTTACTTAAATTTGTAGGGTTTGAAGCCATGTCATCTAAAAAGTCAAGAATATATCATTGCAGAGGCACAAGCTTACCCAACACTTCTAGGGGATATGTTTCATGGGACTCCAATACCGGTTGGTGTGGTTTGTGTGAGCTCGATACATGTACTCCTCAATTGGAGGGATCTTGCATTGCTATATGCCCACCCAAATTCTGAAATGCTTGGTGAGGAAGAAGCGGAGTGATAATGTGGCCCAAAGGGGATGTCGTCTATACTAATACTGTATGGTAAATTTACATTATGTTAATTTGTTAGAGTGTATATATGATTCAATTGATCTGAAATTATATATACATGTCAAAATGAAGACACCCGCTATATCTCGGCCTCCACCTCAACCTCCAAAAGTACCAAGTTGTCTTCCAAGGGACCTACATGCCTCGTTAGGTACTAATTGTAGGGGTATGGCAGTATGGATAGGAGAAAATGATCCAAATTGCCCTATAAATGTTTCTATTCTGGAGGATGCTACAGGTTAATCATACGATACCAAGCTATTTGTACAAGATATTTTGGAGTTGTTTCGTAATGATTGGTTGAATACATCTATGATAGAACTATGAATATGGTGAGATCTTGTTTATACATCCATATACCTTGTGTTATATACGGTGATCTGGTTTCTTATATATTAATGCATATGTAATATATGTTATGCAGCTACTTACATACCATATGTACAAAGTTTTCATTTTCCCTTGTGGGATATTTGGTTCCATCTTTGATTAGTCGTGTAGATAAAGTCCCATCTTCAGCTACTTCATATTGTTGTGCTGCTTTTAAATATTTTGGCAAAAAAAAGAAGACGGTGCTAATAGCCCCATTCAATATTGAGTAAGTTTACTTTGCTTATAATTTGGACTTAAGAAAATTACATTTATATTGTGGATTTTGAGCTATTAATTTTTAACTTTCATACCTGTAGTGGTAGGCATTGGGAGTTACTAGTTATTGTCCCGAAGATGTTCACTGTCTATTATCTAGATCCTGCAGGGAATGAAGTCAATACATTATATGGACACACAATGAAAAAGCCATTATCCTAGTGAGAAATATTTCATGTTTTTATATCTGTTGACATTTGTTAATACATTAATATTTAATTATGCAATTTAATGTGTTACATTAACATGTAGGGCTTTAAATGAGTTCAAAAGAGCTGGAGGAAAGGTCCCCAAGAAAAAGAATCAACAACTAATTTGGGAGAATGTGAAAGTAATTTCCCAACTCGAATGTAAATATTATTTATGTGAACTGTGCTTATTTTTATTTTTGAATATTTTGTATGTTTCAATGTATAGTGTGCTACAAAAGAAAATGGCTGGGCATGTGCATACTATGTGATGCGATTTATGGACCATTTCATCAAATATGTCGCAATGGAAATCGATACTCTACATAAGTTATTATATATAATCTCATTAGATAATATGAAATATATCAATCTTATTATATATTACTAATTATATATATACGTCATTCTCTTTGTAGGTTTTTAAAACTGACTTGAGTAATGAAAATTATTAGATGTACATACTCCCTATACGAGGGAAGAATTAGATGATGTAATAGAAGAATGGGCAAAATCCCTACAAGTAGTGGGAATTTTTAAATATAATTGGGATACTGATGGTGATAATGACGATGATGAATAAAAAATGATATTTCTATACTTTGTTCTCATAAATATTTTTGTGTGAATGTGAATGAATTTTTCTAAATTATCATATGTGTGAATGTGAAGATGATCAATACATGAATGTGTCTACATGGGTCTGAATGTGAAAAGTGATGAAGTGAATGGAACTGTAGGTTGCTAAATGTGTGTGAAAATGGAGGAAATTTGAAATGGAACTATTGGTTTCTATATGTGTGTGATGAAAAATAATATGAATTAAGTGTTCTTATACATGTGTGTGATCGTAAATTATTGTCCATCTTGTTAATTTTGTAGGTTTGTGGCATGTTGTTGGCTAATATCAATGGATGTTGTAAACCTACAGTTCATAACTAAATTGTAGGTTCCGCATCCTATTGACCAACCATACAGCAAGCCTGCAAACTGATAAGAAAAAAAATCAGCACATTGGCGTCAGTTATTAGTATAAATCGACAACTAAGGCATACAACGTCGTTTATTAGCAAAAAACTGACGTCTATGTTGCTATGGGTATCAGTTATATATAAAAACCGACGCCGATGGTGCCCTTCCTGATGCATTTTATTGGTGGCGGGAAGGGTTATATAGTGTCAGTTTTTGTGAAATGTCGGCATCGTTGACCTGGATATAGTGTCAGTTTTATTAAATAATTCACGCCTATAGTGCCCTTGCTGGCACAATTTTGGTGGCGGGAAGGGTTATAGTGTCGGTGTTAAAACTAACGTTGAAGGTTTTGACTTTTAGCGGTGCCCACTTGGGTGCCTCTTTGAAACCGAAGCCAAAGGCCTTAAATAACTGACACTAAAGGTCAGTTATGTACTAGTGATAACCCTAGACCTTGGAGGTGATATTGATGGATACCATATGGTTAGTAATCACTTTGACCTAACCTGAGGTTGAATTGGACCAGCCCTAACCTATATATCCTTGGCTCATGATAGATTATTGATATTAGGTTCAATAATCATATATCATATATTAATACACTCAAAATGGGCATAATAACCTAATGATATCTTAATATGTGTAATAGAATAATAATTGTACTTTTCATGTAAACAGAAATTAGTAATGTGTCATTATTGTAATCAATATTGACATCAATAGACTTATTGAGTACTTCCTTAATATAACTTAAATCGTTCAAGATAACATTAAGAAAATCTTATAGTAGTAAGATAATTATAACATTACTCTAAATGCTAAATATTTAGGATAATGCCAATATATAATATTAATTGCAAAATTAATTGAGTTAAACCCTAATCATACAAGAACTCATATAATGTAATTCTAAAATTTAAATATAACCCTACAAATATAATCTACATGGCCGAAATATATTGGTTATTAAGTTTCAACCTAATCATTATTACATTCTATTTCAATTTATGTGGAGAATAAATTATCTCAATATTTATCCCAAATCAAATCGGACCAGGATATTTTGGTTATTTTCTTGATTTTTATGTCACATGCTGATTTCTCTTTCTCTCGTATTGTTTCTAATCAAATAGTTTAGTTTTTATGCGTGCTCTTTTCCAGGTGTTGGATTCACATCTTGCTTCTATGGATCTTTCCTTCTCCTTGAATTCATGAGCATCTAGACTCTACAATTGGATCATCTTCATCCTTCTCATCACTTTCTTTCTCTTAGTTTTATCTCATTCTCATCCCTAAATCCCTTGTCATCATGTTCATTAGTGGAAACCAATTCCACAAATACCCAATTTCTTTGGTTTTCATCTCTTCGACTTCCCAATCAGCCTAGAATTTCCTCCTCCAATTTCATCTTCTAGGTTTCTCGCCATCCTTAGACATGAAACCTACATATATTGCCTTTAAAAGTTTTCATTGATATTCCTGTTGGGAAATATGTGCACAAAGTATGATAGTGGAAACAAAAAAAGTTACTATTTGTATTCCTATAACCACAAGATCGTGTCAACTACTATGATATTAGAAGGATGGTTTTAGAAGTTATATCTGGTTCTAGTGTAAGTCACGAACGACTAAAACATGTCAAAGTTGTAACTATGATGTAGTTTCTCTTGGACAGTGCTTGTGCAGCTCCTGGTCTTCACCACAAACAACAGACATGACAACTGCTGCACCGACTCCTGCGTTCTCATCATAGATGGTGGACTGGATCAATTTCTACATCATCTCCTGTGGTCTCGCCATGGACTCTAGGTAGATGTTATCCTCCAAGTAGAATCCAAAGGAGTCATGCCTATATATTAGTACACAAGAACCAACTAGAACTCCTTCCATTTAACTAGAATAGACATAAAGGAGTTATCCCTCCCATTGGTGCACTAGTCACCAACTTACTCTCCCACAACAATGATCCTCACTTGTTCTCTCCTTTCCTATCTCTCCACAGTCGAGTAGGACTTGCTTGGGATCTATTGGTTACCACAACTAGATAGGATAATAGTTATTAGAGCAACTGATTTACAATTGTCTATGTTGTGTTGTGCCCTGGGAAGCCCCCAATAACCTTATTTTTATAGGTCGGGTTGGGTCTAGGGTTCCTGTTCGGTTTGAGATCTATGTGGGAGAAGAAGGGACCAGAATATCTTGAATTTTCACAACCTCCAAATAATGAGACAATCGTATTGAAACCTAGACGGTCGTCTAGCACACGAGATGGTTATCTTGCATTGTAAGACAGTCATTTTGCAGTTTACCAATCCCATATGAAATTGGCAATTCATTTACAGTTTATACTAAACATAAATTCCTTCCATCACAAGAATTGTGCAAATGAAACGATCTAATTTTGTCATGAATCTAGAAAGTTACTTCAGCCTTCCTTTGACCCAATTGAGTTGATCGATTCACCAGGTGAAACGGTTGTCTCACTCAGCCGAGTGGATCAGTTCACCCAATGAGCCGATCAGTTGGGTCTTATTCGTGCATAACTCCAACCAATTCAGTTCTAGTTAGCCTAACACTCCAAATGACTATCCCAACACTTGAGATGGTTGTTAGGCTGTTCAAATGACCATCTCATCGAATGAGTTGATCGTTTGGCAGTGCATTCAGCTAATCGATTGCATAAATTGAGTACCTAAACACTTTAATAATCAATCAATTCATTATTTAAGATTGAACTCCTCTTCTAGATGAGTTCCTATGTGTGTGACCCTATAGGTCACATATCATGTAGGAAGTGAATGATTATAACTAGCTTATGACCTCACAAATAGAGATCGGTATCTAGTCACACATCAGTGCTACACAAGTGAATGGAAAGTAGGAGAACAAATTCAACCTACAATCCGTGTAAGGTGTTGAAGTGATTGTATAATCACATTTAACATTGGTATATGGAGTGAACTTGAGGCATGGATGGTCATCCTCATAACGTTCAACTCATGTTCCGTGAACCAAGAGTAGACTATCTGAGATCTTGTGATCTCAATATAATATATTGATTCACATTTGCATGTGCATGTATTTCTCAATCTCACTTATCAAGTGGCCAGGATATCAATCTCCATTAGGAGGGGAAAACTTCATCTTAATCATTCATAGTTAGTCTTCATGTGTCAAAATCACCCAATCATCAACTTGATGTCAACCCATGTTTTTGGAATGTGTTTGATGATGTTAAATCATACCCAACGACATGTGATGAGTATAGTGATTTCAGTTCTAAGAATCACAATCACCACATTTATTATGAGAGATGAATATTATCACCATTGATGATTTCCATGTGTCACTCTCAAGGTGGGTCTGTCTGAAACATTGTTCCCATACATGTATCTATGTGTTTGGTTTGATATTTCCATATCATGACTAATGAGTTTCTGTCATCAACCTACCCACACTCCAGTCTTATGTGTTATAGGTGTCTACATTTCATACTAACATTTGACTAGGCACATAATAAGAATCTGCATACTCTTAGCATTCATATGATCTCATTCTCCAAGTCACGTACTTGATGACATACATTATTGAGTATTCTCATTCTTTAGACATTCATAATGTTTCCTCATTATCTCATATCTAAGTGAAATAGAATGAGTTGGAAGCATGCCTTTATGAGTATTATCAAATACTTTATGGTATATGCCATTTCAATCATCACATGATTGGCTCTCTGGTCATACCTTACCAAAAGACTCCCACTTGCACTTAGAGCCAATCATCCATGAATCTCATTCTTAGTGAGCTAAACATGTCCACCATGTTTTTGATGCACTAGCGGCAATTTAGCGGGTTAGTAACACTTTTCTATTATTTGTTATTTTGCATGTATCTTATCTCTTTGCTATAGGATTTCTCGTATGAGACAAAACTGTCGTAATTTGATATCTGATGTTCCTTGCCTAACAAGTAGCTCCATTGTTGGCACAATATTTCTACTGAGTCATCAATGGATGGAACATCTATAAGTTCATCATATGAACTTCTATATCCATATAGTATCACTCTGTGTTCATACCACAAGTGTGATTGGCTTCTATTGTAAAGTACAATTAATCACTATTAGTTCGAAACTCTTCCAACTAACACCATTACTCCTTTTAAATCAAACATATTTTATTTTGGATCACTTTTTACATTATGGAAGTTTGCATCTACGTAATCCTTCACATCCAACTCTTCCTTTATTGCTATCCTTAATAACTAGAAATCTATCCTTGAATACTTCTCAAATATTAATGGATATCTTTCTTGACATTCCAATAACCCTTATTGGAATTTACTATCATCTTGTCATGTACAATACATACAAGGCTATATAGGATAAGTACACTTATATCATTCATGATAGATCCATTGCTACAACCCATGGAATCTAATCATGTCATATCCATTCTTCACAAGAATTGGAATAAATGGTTCATGAGAGAATAATCTAGAGTCTCTCTCATTGAATCCTTTGATGTTGAACTCTTTTGGTATCTTTCTGTTATATGTGGTAAAAATTATATTGTGAAACATTTAAGTAATATCTCATCAGTCTTGATCCTTATCTCATAAGATGTTTCACCTTATCATTCATTGTTGAAGGTGTTTTCCATGCTATTTCTCAATATTCACACTAGTAAGATGTTATTCCTCATCATATGTGGAATATTCATATATTCTCCCACTAACTAAATATTTTTTAATCACAAATTTCATCTTTTATCTTGATTCAAGTGAAACTCTTTGACTGACTTGACAAGTCAAAAGATCCCTCCTTTGAGATGCTTGTTTGAATCCCATATTGAACTTTGTAGCTTATAGACTTCATTTTCATTCTTGAAGTTATAAATACCTTTTAGGTTGTGTCACATACACATTCTTTAATGTATTCCTACAAGGAATCAAGTTTTTATCTTCATATGTTAAATCCCTTGGTCTATTTTGACTACAAGAACAAGCTTGAAAATTGGTCAGGGAATTTGTATCATGTTCAATAACTTGAACTGATTTGAAAAATGTACTCAATCAATTTGTCATTTTATGTTATCCACGTAGATCTTTACCAGAAGAATAGATTGCACCCTTTAGTTATTACCCCTTTAGGTGGTGCTATCGAGGTCCTACCTTGTTAGATTACATGGATCCCATAATGGCCTTGAGCCTTTTCTAATATTATGGTATTTAATAACTTCTAGTCAATTAGTTGGCTCATCCTACTCTGACCAACTTTATCTGAGTTGGATTTACAATCCTTCAATTTCAGATGTATTATAGTAGAATTTATTTTATTTTGTGTCATATGACGAACTTGAGATTCCACAACATCTTTTGATTTTCTTAGTTCTAATTGTATCTCTTTGTTGATCTCGAACATTTTGAGTTCTACTTTTACTCCCGCTGATTCTTTTGGAACTCAGTTATCCTATCAACAAAATAATTTTGTTCTTGGATTGGGATAAATATTAACAATCAACAATTATGGTTTGTGGATAAACCTTTTTCAAGAAACTTCTTTCTCAACGTAGGTTTAAATCCTTTAGACATATTGGGACAATCCCAAATCATATCATAAATGATGTCTTATAAACCATTTAGATGGTAAATTATTTTAGTGATAGGTATATATTTATCTGGGTAAAAGAAGTATATATTAATTGATAATTATATCATGACTCAACATGGTATAATTTCTTCATTCTGACACTTCATCATGTTTAGATGGATTTGACCTATGATAATTATCATGGTTCTTTCTTTGAAGGTTCTCAAGGTATTGATGTTGAGGAAAAAGAGATATAATGTTGAAGATACCCTAGTATAAAGGTTTTTGTTACTGCTTGATAGAAAGGAGGAAGCCACCCTTTCCTATAAATAGGATAAGGTGGAAGCACACATACACTTGGACAAACCTAATGGGCCAATGGACAACTGGGCCCATGTTACAAAAATACTAAATTGCTTAAGTAAATAGAAAAAACACTTAAGTAAATAGACAGTCTTATAGTTGTAAAAGTATATCAACATTTGATCTCATCAAGGTTTCTCAATACTTTCATCAATCTCATACTTCATTTATAATCTCCTTGAACACTTCAAGAGATTTATGTTCCATAAATCATCATGTTACTAGTAAATATGATGAATTATAAGTAATTATCTATAACATTCTTTCCATAAGATCTTCACGCATCACATGTATGAGGTATGGCAGAAGGCTTATCTTCCCACTAAATCTAGTGAAGGATGTCATGTCAAATTGTGCATAAATAAGGCTTTTCATGTTTCCTTGTGTTCGATGACCAAGGGAACCTAGATTAACATCAATATGTATTCTAGACATGAATTTCTTATCTACACATCTATGGTGACTATTTCTAATGATATTATTCAGTTATTAATCATAATATTTTTGTATTAATGTAAAAACATTCATCTAAAAATCTTTCATACTAAGACCATTTACATGTTTGGGCATTTCCATGAAAGATCATATCTTTTGAAACACAAACATTGATATCTCACCTTATTGATTTATCATTCTTGTCATACAAGATGTTTTAAAGCAAATGTTTCTATTAATTGGAATAATGAAATAGTAGTTCAATTAACTCTATTACATGCCCATTGGTATAAGACACATTTTAAATATAGACTAAAGCTTAAACAACTATTGCATCGCCTTGTCCATCTTTGTCCTTCGATGGGGACTTTTACTTTTTTTCAGATGTTGCACATCATGTATGTCAGATCTCTATTTGGTATCACATACAAAAATGAAGAAGTAATCAAATTTATCTTATTACATTTATACCTAAAGTGAAGGCCTCAATGCCTTCCTTCTTCTTCTTTAGTTCCTCTATCCAGAGTGGGGAATTTCTTTTCCAATGTCTAGGCTGGTGACAATGGTGACAATCACCTCTTTTCTTGACTCCTCCCTTTTCTTTGAGATCTAACAACTTTGGCTTCTGGCTAGCTTTAGAACTGTTCTTATCTTTTCCTTTGCATTTAGACTTCCCCTTTGTCTTGTTGATCATTATCACAGATTTGGGCTTGTCTTTCTTCATTTTTTCCTTAGCTATTATCAACATGCCTAAAAATTCTGTCAATGTTTTGTCAAAGTCATTCATGTTGTAGTTCATGATAAATTGACTATATAATTCTGGCAGAGACTGTAGAATCATGTTAGTGGCCAACTCTTGACCTAAGGGAATCCCAGTCTAGCTAGGTTCTCCACATACCCAATAAGTTTTAGTACGTGAGGACCTATTGTGTCTCCTTTTGACATGTTACGTTTAAATAGTGCTTTGGGGTCATCATATCTCTCTTGTCTTGTCTGATCTTGGAACATGTTCTTGAGATGTGTGACCATCTCAATCACATCCATGTTCTCATGTTGTCTCTACAACTCATAATTCATGGTTCATAGAAACAAACTTGACGTCCATGTCATCTTTAGTATGCTTCCTGTAAGCATCCCTATCAACCCTAGGTGCAGTCAAAAGGGGTTCATATGGTTCTGATGTTTCTAGGACATAGAGGTTGCGCTCTAATGTGAGCATGAGTCTCATTATCCGAAACTACTCATGGAAGTTGTTCCCATTTAATTTGTCCTTCTCAAGGATCGATCACAATGAAAAGTGATTGTTGTATCTACAAAAAATTTGAAAATGTATCAAAAACACAATTTTGATTCAATTTGATTTGATTAAAATTGTGACGATATTTATTAGGTCTTTAATTAATAATCATTCTCATTATTTTGTTCAAATTTATAACTCTCAAGCATTAAATCAAAAATTGTTGCAAATCAATTTTCTAATGAGAAAGATCCACGATAAATTCAACTATGGCCCAACCAACTCCGCAAAACACAGTTAATTACCAAGGTAGGCAAATTTTGCCAATTGCATCATATGCAATTCTTGATAGTTGATATGTGTAACTCCTTACCATAATCATCTGCATTATTCTGTCTTAGAAGTTATAAGAATCACCAGTTAAGTCTGACCCAATATCCAATACAATAAATACGCACCATGTTAAGGCAAAACCTACATATCTACTGTGACGACTGCTATCAAACTGACGGTCAAATCATCATAGTAACTACATGATATAATCATTAGTAGTGGATTAACAAAAATCGCTAAAAATTAAAATCATTTTGCATAAAGGTCTCTTGCTAGGAAACTCTTAAAGAAAGAACCAAGGCACTATATACATCATGGTTCACATTGTGCATACATTGTACCATCTTATCTCGAGGATTTGACATACCAGTTGCTTTCGCAAAACATATACATCAGCAACATTAAACCTTGAGGCATACATGCTAAATCTCAGAAAGTTTATAAAATCATTCTTTACTAGCTCCCACAGACCTGAGAGTACAGAGAAAACACATAAGACTTCTATCTACAAGACATGACATACAACACACTCAACCTGAGTTGTCACTACTATCCCAGTTTCTGATATCCTTCGTATGTCGTACGGTCTCTACCTCCTCATCTACATCCACCTAAAAACATTGTGGGGCCAACGGGGTGAGACACAAGTCCCAATGAGAGATATAACCCTCCACCAACAATATTATCATAGAAAAACTCTTAAATCTGGGCAGAGGTTATATTACAACAATAAATAAGATTAATCATTCTTTATAAGCAGGACAGAGAAATATCATCTTTAAGATCATTACATCTATCTATGATAGAGCAATATATGTCCATATACATGAACATGGAAGAATAATGCCATAACTGAGTCGTTCATATATCTATGACCAAGCATTGGATCATGTAATACTTCAAAAGGAATGTGAATAAAATGTATAACATTTATAAACTATTTGATACAAAAGTATTACTACTTCATCCAATCTTCCCGTAATCAGTCCTTAAGCAAATATGTTGTACAGTTGATTACATATTCACAAACACACTTATGCCCAAAGGAGATGATGTATACCGCTCATCCTCCAACCGACCAACGCTTAGTCGATATCGGTACCATGTAAGGTCAATGGTAGAGCTGACTTCCAAGACCTTACCTATCTCGGTCAATAGAAGACCACTAGCAGTTACATCATGTCAAACTGCAACTAGCTTGTCAGGGTATAACATCACATCATGTTAAATTGCAACTAGCTTGTAGGGTTATAACATCATCTTTGCTACAGAGCTATAGACACAACATGCACTCTCTTCGGGGAGATCACACATCAATCCCTGTACATTTTCATCAGGAAAATCTCACGACAACCCTCATATTCATTGGGGAGATCACACTCCCTATCTAGACATAAGGATATGTTCGTCTGTCACCCCCAAATATTAAAAAATATGCATTATGAGTTAAACTCGTTTCACCATTTAGCAAATCCTGACACCAAATGGATCTATAGCCATGGCATGTGCATGTGCATGATAAGATTCCACTGGATTAATTAGGTGAATTATAGTATCTTTTAGCATCAACCAAGTTACAAGCATGAATTATAACATATGCTACAAAGAAAGGTGTAATACATATATCATATTCTTTCATAATCTTTAGAGCACGTTTTAAATGTATAAAACTTGGGATCTCAATCCCTTCATCATATGACTGGGAATTCTCATACCTTAATTATAATCATCATCATAATTACATGATATGGGTATTCAAACCCTTAGTTCATCATTGAACACTATTACCTCTTATCAGGTTATCATTATCTCTAGGTCCTCTTACCTAGGTATTCATGATACTTGTTTTAGAAGTATTTCACATGGCTCACAAGGCCCATTATCTCTAGGTCCTCTTATCTTGTCACTTCTCACTAGGAAACAACTATGTTTTATGTCATCAAACCATATAAACATTATACTTGTTGTACAAGTATGAATCATGGATCACAAGGCCCTTTTAATCTGTATCATATGAAACATCATAGCTCATACCTGGCTATGCTCATCATCTCCTGACACCTGCATGGTTAGCACTTCATGATAAAAACAATATCAAGTACATATCATCACCATGTAATAAAGGAGAAATACAACCTTCACATTATTAGGGTTAGGGTTTCCCTTTTAATTGATTAGGGTTGCACATTAATTTTATTTATCCACGCCCTAATACATTGTTCCACACATCTAGGAGTATCAATGTATGCTCATTAAATGATTATCACACAAGTATGAGTTTCTCTCTCATCCTCACTAGGATATTGATTACATCATACTATATTAAATTGGATTAACCCTTCCTCAACGTACATTAGGCTACACTTGTCAAAGTGTATTATGCTCATTACTTCTTATTGTGTCAATTTCCATAACCCACTTCATGTGTTCAATTGTATTGGATTTGAGGTGCATCAAGGTGTATCAATCTTGAAGTGCTAGATGTGATATCGACCAAGCATCATTCCTTGGTGTAACGCTTCCCTCATTATTTTCCACATACTTGAGTTTATCAACTTATCTTGTATTAGGGTATCGATTATCGTAATACTTTATGTACTAACTCACCACATTTGTCCTGTAGTGTATTGCCAATAAGTCACCACACTTGTCTTGTAGTGTATCAGCCATAGGTCACCACACTTGTCGTGTAGGGTATCGTCCATAGGTCACCACAGTATTCTGGTAGTGTATCAATCGTAGGTCACCACAATTGTCTTATAGGGTATCGGCCATAGGTCACCATACTTGTCTTGTAGTTTATCGGCCTAGTATTAATTCTTAAGTTGCCCAACTATCACCAAGTGATATGGACTCATCTCGGATTAGGGCATTGTTGATATAGGGCTGAACATCATGAATCACTTTAGGTGTTTCACCTATCAAGTTATTAGCCACACCATTACTTGGTGTTTTATCCATCACTTCTAAGAGTGTGTTTCCCTCACCTTTACAAGGTGTGTCGGGTTGAGTCATGTTTGTCAAGTTGAACACATGTATTGGGTCGGGGGTATATCGGGCTAGACATCATCATATCCCTCATACCCTCAACAATCAAGGTATCAACCTTACCTATATTATGGTGTATCACCTTCTCCATAATTGGGTGTAACAACTTTAACTCACATGGGTCTATGATCCTTACCTCACTTGAGGATATTGACCACACCATACTTTAGTGTATTGGCCATCACATATTCTAGGGTATCAATCACCTTACTACTTTTTGTCCTCTAATGTATTGGGTTACAATCACCATATCATTCTAGAGGTGTGTGCTTGCCTCCATATCAGGCAAGCTATGTGTGCTTCCATCTTATCAGTGAAGAGATGTGTGCTTCCCACATACCGAGCAAGAGGTGTGTGCTTCCACCATATCAGGTAAGAGGTGTGTTCTTACACCATATCAGGCAAGAGGTGTGTACTTGCACCATATCGAGCAAGAGGGGTGTGTGTGTGTGTCACACCATATCATCCAAGAAATGTGTATGTGATTCACACCATGTCATCTGAGAGGTGTATGTGTGTGTTACTTATATCAGGTTGCTCAAGTTCATGGTTTTGCATATTGGGTTAGACCATTATGCTCATACCTCTTCAAACCTTCAAAGTATCAACCTACCATGTGTTGAGTGACAAGATAGACAACTGGTTAGCCCTTTTCTACCAACCCAAAGGCACAAAATGATTGGGGTGTGGGGCTCCAAGGTACATCGGGCTTCATATCACCATATTGGATTTCATCATCATATCGGGTTAGAGGTGCTTCAACCTGATATCGGTTTGTACCATGATGATGTCATCATCATAAAGCTCTAGACTTTCATTCATTACTATTCTAGTTCATGGAAAACTGTCCTATGCAACTATTAGAACTCATGGATTCATCAATTATTCAATAAAACTCGAAATTGAAAGTAGATTAACAAGTATAGCAAGATTGAAGGTGAATAATAACATGATTGGGTTCAAGTTATATAACCCTCCTCAAGAACAACTTCAAAGCTCCATGATACAAAGATTCACGTTACCAAGGTTGAATAATAATTATCAAGAGTCCAAGACTCGTTCACAACTCCTCCATATGCAAAGAATCACCATAGTTAAGAACTTGGTGAAGAAGAAAAAGGAATAACTATAACTCAAGAATCATGCTGCAACCAAGGTTGAAGATGACCATGGCTTCACCTTAAGATTGAAGCTCGAGATCCTCCTTGCTCCTCAACTTCTATGGGAGATATCCAATAGATAGAGAGTTGTAAGATTCGAAAAGTTTCACTAGTAGGTGAAAGGAGTGGTATATATAATTAAGTTTCATGAGAGAGAGTGTATAAGAGGTGTCATCACCTAATACTACTAGGTAACATGTGTACATGCATGGTTGACGTCCATGCATACACACATGTTTATTTTGGCATGAAAAACTCTTGAGGATAATCTAGGGATAAGATTTCGGTCTTTAGTTATCTTGTTGAGCAAGGTATTTCAACTCAATATCACTTCATTCACACACTGATACAAGTTTTCTGAGGAAAGTTGTAAATCGATAGACATCACCCTATTGAGGTGCTTAACCTATCATGGACTGTTACAAGAGTTGAAAAATGACATAGGACCTCCTCTATGGCTCCTTGGCCGATAGGCGCTTCCATGTAATCTCTACAACTTGATACAACTAAATTAGGGTTTCCACTATACAACTCTTCTTGGTCTTTTCATCACCAAGAATACCAAAAAAAAAAATGTTTCAAACATGGTGCCTCCTTCTTTTTCTCTCCTCTAGGTTATACTAAGAGAGAGTAGGGACACTCTAGAGGTGGTAATTTGTACATCAACCCAACATTTTGGGTAAATTGCAAATTTCACCAAAACTGGTACACAAGGCATAACCATTATTAAAGAAGCACCAACATGAAACTTAGGCTTTCACAAAGCCACCACTTAGCATAATTATCTCTCTTATGATGGTAAAGCACTTAAGGCACGTTCAAAATGTGACATATTGCAATATAACCCCTCATCTTGGGTAAATTGCACTTTGGTCCAAAATATGGGAACATTGCTCAAACAACATTCAAATATGACCAAACTTGAAACATAAGTGTGTCACATGATAATAAAACATCTTAGAGGATTATATTAAAGTTTTAAGCAACTTACTTTAGCCAACACAAATATGTTTATCCCTAAACCCAGGTTAGGGTCCTTGAAAGTTATAAACCCCTAACAAGAATTTTGTCCCCAAAATCCCAGATGAAGGGAGACAATTGTTACTCATGCATCACACCATCAAGCCTCCACATAACACCTTGATGTCATGGAGATGCCATAGAACTTTGACCAGCACAAAGTTCTTCCATTTAGGATCATCATAGAATCTATCACACATGACACATACTCAATTGTCCTTTTCATTACTGACTATAGAGTCAACTCTGTGTCAGGTAACACTTTCTTTGTCAGGGAATCACTATACATACTTTGTATAACTCGAGTCTCAAACCTCACTGATTTGTCACCTTTTCAACTTTCAACTTTATGTGATAAGATTCTTGATCTTGGGAGTTTACCATAACCCTTACATAGCTTAGCATTTCTGCTCCAAGGAAAGACTAGAGCTACGTTCTGTCCCCCACTTGGGATTACAAGTCTTATCATACTTCTGTTGTGCTACTCTAATCTGCTGACACAACACTAAACTTACTTATGACTTATACCAACTATCTCGTTATCTATTTATTCTCTTGTCATAAGGAGAGGCTAGTTATCAAAGGAGAACCATCTCAGAGGTAACTCTAAATGTTATATGTATATTCCCTCTCAAAAGATTTAGATAGGGATTATAAAGCTTGTTTATCTATCTCTAGCTGATGTACAACTTTCTTGGATTTTTCTTTCTTCCAAACTTGATTGGTATATTCTAAGGAATTATACTTAACTTTTATAAACTTTTCCCAAGATGATCCTACAATTGTTCCTTAAATTAATACATCCTAACAATGTCATGTGTATGCAGAGCATAAACACCTAACATATGATATGCATACTATAGTATTTAACTAGACTGATCTCAAAGTTGGCCCTTCTAAGTAACGAAACATTAATCATCTTATCAGGAGTCATGTTCTCACTTTCTTATACCACTGAAACTTCTTGGATACTAGGATTCTTTACCTTGGTATCTTGTTACATGTGCCAAAAACACATCACCTCCTCCTCATTTCCATATTCAAATGTTATTACCAAAACCAAACATATAATAGGACCTTTCTTTCATCTCGGGACATTACTTATCACATATAACTTTATCTTGGAACCAAAGTCCAGGACTAACTGATACTTTTCAATGTACCCATCTATAGATTACTTCTAACCCATGCACATCAAGTGTCATAAGACTCACTTGACTGTCATGCCCCTAAAAGGAAAGAACATAAGGGAACATATTCCTCTTATCACCCCATCATCATCCAGGATTGTTTATTAAAGAAAAGAGATTATCACCTCCTTGATTATTGCATGAACTTTTAACTATTCATGTGTCATTCAATCTTGTTTCATATTAGGTTCCTTGCCACCAACATAGGAATTATAAACATAATTACATGTCATCATTTTTTTCTTTGTTATTGTCTAGTATGTTCATGAACATTTTCTAATTTTATCAAATTTTTCATATTCTCATCATGGAAAAGATCTTTATTCTTCACATATTCTTTATTGAACAAGGATCACCTCCCTTGTTCCCTTTCTCTTATCATGAGGATTATACTTTATACTTCCTCATACCCACAGATTGGTTCGATATAAACTTAGGTTCCATTTCATTGCAGATAGGATGTGCTTGAAATATCCATGCCATATTTTCAGTTTCATTATGCTCTTTAGATTGTCTCAGAATGACTACTTGATCATAGTAATAAAAAAGATAACAATCTAAGAGTCCCATACTTACCTTTCCTTCAATAGTTGAATACCTAGCTAGGGTATGCAAGTATTGAGATTAGGTAGTGTGCACCTTGTTTTATATCATATACTTTACTTTTCATATCATCCAAGTCATAGGACTTAGTATCCTTGGATTTCTCCAGGCATCTCTTTTACACCTCTTCCTCTTTTATACAGACAAAAGCAATTATAAAACATTTTAAAGACTACTACATAGAATATAAGTTCTCATCCTTTTTATCTCTTCCCCATGTCCTCATAGGACTAATCAAAGAAAGCTCAACAACAACTATCTTTAACATATAACATCAAGAGAAGACATATCGGAATGAAAAAGCGCTATCTGACTTGTCATCTACCGCTTCAGGTTGACTCGAAACATGAAGTCTAGCTGTTAACTAACCTAATGAAGGGTCTTGGAGGTGGCACAGGGGGTGACGACGATGAAGATCATTATCCTCCATGACATGGTGTCAAGAGGCCCCAACCAAAGCACAAAACCTGTGTCGACATCGTAAGGGTCTCAACGAGTTCTAAGGAATGGACGGCGATATGCAAGAACCCTATGGTAGATATAGAAACAAGGCTCCCAGAGACTATTATCAACCTCGAGGATGATATCATCATCATCCCTTAGGCTGAAGTGGATGGAAATGCCGCTTTATGGTAGAATATTGTGGCTGGGTACATCAATGGATTCCGGCCGCACATCCCTACGCTGCGAGAGCACCTCCAATATCTCTGGAGCCCGATTGGAGTGATGGAGGTCATGGGGCAAGACATTGGTAGTTTTGTCATTAAGTTCCAAGAGGGGACTGATCTTGATAACACCATTGAAGGAGGCTCATGGCATGTAAAAGGAAAACCAATGATACTAAAGAAGTGGGAGAAGGGCAAGCCTCTGGAGCAGGAGAAATTTTCTACAGTTCCGGTCTGTCTCAAGCTCTGGATCTACCCCTAGAAATTTGGCGTGAGAAGATGCTTTCCCATATAGCCACATTTCATGGAAAACCACAATGTCTGGATAGACCGATGAAGGCAAGGAGAAGAATCGATTATGTGAGAGTAAATGTTCTCATGAATGCATTGTCTTCCTTTCAAAAGGAGGTGAAGTTGAAGACGGATAAAGGTAATCCATATCTGGTCAAGGTAGACTATGAATGGATTCCTGAGAAATGTCCACATTGTGGGCATTTTGGCCATGACAAAGCTTTGTGCTCCAATATGGTGGTGGTTGTGGATCCTCCAGCTGAAACTGAAACAAGTCATCCTAGTGCTCGACCAAATATTGGAGAGAGCTCTACAAACTCCAAAGAATCCACAGCTGACCCAGACGGTTTTTAGAAACCACAAAGTACTTCCAGTCCTAAGAAGAGGAACACTAAAAGCCAAGGCAAGAGTGGGAAAGACTCAAACAATAGGTACTAGTCCCTTAAGAATCTGGATAAAAACTTTGAGGCCTCGATTTGCAGCAAGTTAACCCCCCAATGGTTGACAAGCCTACAATCACCGTTCAGAATGTTAGTAGTTTGTCCAATTGGGATAAATAAGATGTGATCCAAGCAGAACTTAGAAGGGCAAGCATTGATATTGGCATTCTATTTGAAGTTAAGATTAGGAGAAAAAAATAGCTAAGTCAATGAAGGGAACTTGGCCCCAGGCTAAGTGGATAGACAACTCGCTCAGCTGCAGCAAGATTCATATTCTTATTCTCTTGGAAAGAGAAGACTACAAAATTACCTTGATTGACCAATCTAGACAGTTCGTCCATTTTGGCCTAATCGTGGGTGATACCAAGTTGGAAATTACTACCATTTATGCTGCAAATGATGATAGCAAAAGAGAAGATTTGTGGTGTGCCTTGAATCATATTAAAACCAGTCTACATGCCCCATGGATGGTTATTGGAGACTTTAATGCGGTCAGACTCACTAGGGAAAGACTTGGCAAATTTTCCTCCTTTGCAAGATTGATGAATTATTTTAATGATTGTATCCTAGCTATGATCATGATGGAAGTTGAAGTAAAAGTCCCACTATATACGTGGATCATTCGGCAACTAGGTAGCAACAACATCAGAAGAAAAATAGACAGAACGTTCTTCTACCTTCAAGCACATCTTGATATTCCCCACATCTGGCTTGAGATAGTGCCTACTATTTATAGTGATCATCTTGCTCAGGTCCTCCACCTAGATGAGGAAAAGCCAAAGGTTAAGTACCCTACTAGATTCTTCAATACATGGACCTCTAAGGAGGGGTACCATGAGACTATTTCTAAGGCATGGGATACAAACATCCAAGATACTCCAATGTTCATATTTGTTAGTAAATTAAAACTAACGAAAAGGCACTTACAGACCTGGAATTGGGGAAAAAATGGGAATTTTAATGATTCCACAAAAAAAAAAGAGAAGGAAGATTTTCTTGCTCAAGCAAAGATTGATGAATCTCCAAATGACCAGTTGTTATGGGAGATTGCAAAGACTAAAATCGAAGAAGCTACATCTGCCAAAGCTCATGAAGAATCCATTGTGAGACAAAAATCCAGAATTTTCTGGTTGAAGAATGGTGACTCAAATACACATTTCTTTTATGCTTCCTTGAAGTCTAGACGAAGGAGGAACCAGACAAAATTGTTGGAACAAGGGGGTGTGACACTTAGAACTGAATCTGAGATTAAGCATGCTTCGATCAACACTACACTAACATGTTCAATCACAGGGGAGAATCATGGAGCAGTTGATCCTGAGTTTCAAACAATGCTTGAGTTTAATGCTTTCATCTCTGATGCAAACATCTATGAAATACCTTTCGAGGGCAGAAAATACACATGGGTAGACAAGCAAAGAAGAACGCCCACAAAATGGAGATGCATGGATTGTGTCATGATCAATGACAATTGGAAGATCAATATGCCTGATTCTATATCTTACCACCTCACGCGTTTCCACGAATCCGATCACTGCCCTATTCTTGTCAAGTTAGGTCAACAAAAACATGCAAAAAGGCATCCACCTTTTTCCTTTCTCTCTGTCTGGCTAGAGCATCCGGGGTGTTTGCAAGTTATTCAGGAAGCATGGCATACTGATGATGTTGGTCACCCTTCTTTTATCTCCTTCTCCAAGCTTAAATCAGTTAGGCAGGCGCTTAAAAGTTGGAATAATGAAACTTTTGGCAACATCTTTCAATGAAAGGTTGACCTTGAGGACATGGTGCACATCCTTCAAATGAAATTTGATGAGGACCCTATCAATGTGAATGAAGAAAATCTAGTATTGGCGGAGGAGGAGCTTCAAGATATACTTCATCAAGAAGAGTTACTATGGAAGGAGAAATCAAATATCATATGGTTGAATGATGGAAAGCACAACACTTTATTCTATAATGTTGTGGTTAAAGACAAGAGAAGAAGAAGAGTCATATCTCGCATTGCTCTACCTAACGGTTCCACATCTGATGATCATCATATTATGGCCCGAGCTACTGTTGATCACTTTCAGATTCTGTTCGCGGCTGCTGCTTCGACTAATGATGAAGATGTAGAACCTTTCCTTAACTTCATTGAGCGCAACATTTCTACTGATGATAACATGGTCGTGCTTATGGTGCCCTCGGAAGAAGAGATTATTAACACCATGAAAGGGATGAACAAATTTGTTGCTCCTGGTCCTGATGGATTTACACTCAATTTCTTCACTGCTGCGTGGGATATCATCAAACATGATTTTTTGACCTTGATAGAGGCTTTCTTTAAATCTCAACCTTGTCACAGAAGTTTGATGTCCTGTTGCCTGGCTTTGATACCCAAAGTTCCTCAGCCTACTAATTTAATTGCTGACTTTAGGCCGATTGCGGTTAAAAATGTCATTATCATAATCCTTAGCAATCGTTTGAGGCCACTCATGCACAAGATGGTGTCTGCGTCGCAATGTGCTTATGTTCCTGGGAGAGATATCATCAACTACATCAGGTTGTCTATATAGATATGTCATGATCTTAATCATGGGGGTGCTTATCCTAATGCTATTATTAAATACGACATGAGTAAAGCTTATGATAGAGTTGATTGGGGAATGCTATATCGCATTATGGAGAAATTTGGGTTTTTTCCTAAGAGCATTCACTTATGTCTCAACTTTTACTATGGATCGTGGGCATCCATCACTCTGGGTGATTTCACTGAAGGCTTCTTTTAACTACATAGGGGACTCAAACAAGGAAACCCTATGTCGCCCTATCTTTTTGTTATTTTCAGAGAATTTCTTGCCAGAGCTATGGAGGCTGATGTTGATAGAAACAACATATGCAGGTTTCACATTCGGGGAAATGGCATGGAACCTATCATCCTCTTATATGTTGATGATGTTATTATTTTTTATAATGCTGATCTGAACACTGTGGTCGGCATAAACGAGATCATGAGTAGCTATGAAAGAGTTTCTGGGCAGGTGGTTAATAGAGGCAAATCTACATGCCTGATTGGGGGTAATGATATATCTACTGTGATTAGTATTGCAAACTCGCTCAACATCGCGTTGCAAGAAGGACCCATCTCTTATCTTGGGGTTCACATCATCCCTAGACGTACCAAGCTAATTCATTTTGATTTTCTTTTGGAGAAGATGAACATCATGATTGCATCTTGGAAATCAAATCTATTATCCTTTGTTGGGAGACATCTTCTTATCAAGCATGCACTTGCATCCATAGCGATGTACACTGTTGCGGCCATCAACATCCCCGCTGGTATTTGTGATAGGCTCGATAGGCTCATGTCTAAGTTCCTTTGGTCTGGTAGAGATGCTCAAAAAAGAAAAGCTTGGGTTTCTTGGCACAAGGAAACTTCTCCTATCAATTGTGGAGGTCTAGGGCTAGACTCCACAAGAATCATTGACAGAGCATTCACATACAAGGCGTGTTGGGATATTTCTAATGGGTCGTCACCATGGGCCTTGTTCTGTAGAGACAAATACTTCTCATCTCTTTCCAACTGAGCTGGTTTCTATCCTCCATATCTCAAATTAAGTTCCTATGCATCTCCACAATGGAAGCTGATCTGGAGGTCTTTTCCCGTCTCGAATTCCTCATGTCGTTGGATAGTTGGAAGAGGAAACATATCGATTTGGGATTAGAGATGGTGTGGTGAATCTCTTGCGGACTACACACTTAATGAGAATGATAGAAGGCTAGATTTTCATATTTCTGACCTTTGGTTACCTGACTCTGGTTGGGACTGGGTATCGCTTGGTCACATTTTTAATGAAGAGGGTATGGCCATTATTAGAAATAATAAAATGGTTATTTCTGATAATTAAGACAAGATGATATGGGCGCCCACATCGTGAGGATATTTCTCTGTGCAATCGGAAGAAGAATATCCTTTATGCTGCCACTCTCCCCCTCCCCCACATAGTCAACACAATAGCATGTGGATGATTAAATTTCCTAAAGCATGTATGCTTCTTTGGAAGATAGTTCACAAATCCATACCTACTGACGACAACATTGTTAGGTGTCATATCATGTTACCATCTATATGCTCATGCGGTGAATCTCCTTCGGCCGAGACTATGCATCATCTATTCTTTGAAGGGCACACAACATCTTTCTTCTGGCAGAAGTTTACTGCTATTTCTGATCGGCTTCCTCCTACCAGTTTTGCTGATATTATGGACATGTGCAGCTATGCAAAGCAACGTGTCTCTGCTATGACTTGGATACATGGACAGCTTTGTGGTCTCATTTCATGGTCCATATGGTGCAATAAATGCATGCGTAGGTTTGAAAATAGAAACACTAGCCTACATTCTCAATGGAATTTTATCATTTATTCGATTAATCATCTTCTCAAGAACATATCCTTCACAAAGGTGGAATTGTCTGATTTCTACAGAAGATTGGAGACTCATGGCATCAAGATACCACAAACTAGTTTGATGAGTATCTTTTTAATGCGATGGATGCCTCCTGATATTACAAACATGAAGCTTAATATCACGGTGGGACGAGACATGGACCCAAATGGCAGGCGCAGACCCTGGGCCGCTGGGATCATCCGAGACTTAGATTATAGGATGAAACTTGCCTTTTGAGTCTGGTTAGTCGAGGAGGACTATACTTGTGCTTATATGGCTGCATGTGTCGTAGCTCTTAAGATTGCTGATGAGTGAAATATTAACATTTCTGTAGTGGAGATAGATAATCTTCTCACACATAACATTATCTGGTCTGATGCTCCTGAGCCATGGAGGGCAACCTCTCTTATTAGAGACATTCACTCTGTTGTTCAAGAGCAGGCCATCATGGGCCAACATGTTCACAAGCTCATAAATTTGACACCCAGAGAGCTTGGTAGATGGGGATGCACAATGAGCGATACTTTCATTTGCACTGAGTATGCGCTTCTGCCCATGAAGATCAGGGGTTATCTTATTTTGGATAGGCGAGTGGTGCCATATATTGGTAAAAGAAGATAGGTCTCTGTTATTGATAAAGGCTTGTTTATTTTGTGGTATGATATGCCTTTTTATGTTGGGGTGCTTATGGTTGGGCATACACCTGCATTTATAAGAAGGAGATGTATCTTTTGTTGACAGCGTTTTTTCCCACATGAGGGGGGTGGGATGAATAAAAAGTCCCCCTGGCTTCAATAAAAAAAATGTTCAATGCCAGGTCCACTAAAGAAGATGTCTTCAGTTGTGCTTTTCTTCCTAAACTCCAGCAACATCACCTAACGAGCATGTGTGCTCTGGTCACTGATGAAGAGTATGAAGTTGTCAAAAAAGCAAATGATGATAAGCCTCTGAGGCCTGATGGGATGAATGCAAAGTTCAAGAAAGCTTCATGGGATACTATTAAGAATGACTTCTTCCATGCTGTGAAGGATTTCTTTGACAAAGGGAAAATGTTAAGGGAGGTCAACAAAACATATATTACTCTAATCCCATTTCATTATGCAACTTTTCATACAAAGTAATCACTAATATTCTCGCTAACCATCTCTGTGATGTGTTTCCTCAGCTGATAGCACCAGTCAGTGTGCCTTTGTCAAAGGGAGGTGTATCTCAGATGTCATATTGTTGGCTAATGAACTTGTTGATGACTTTAAGAGACCAAATGCAAGGAAGAAGCTATGCCTTAAAGCCAACCTCGACAAGGTTAAAGCTGACCTCAGTAAGGCATATGACACTATTGACAGACATTACGTTCTGGATGTGATGTGTGGTATTTCCTTAATGCAGGTTGCAATGGGTGTCAGAATGCATGAATTCTGCCTCGTTCCAAATCTTGATTAATGGAACCCTGTCTGATATCTTTCATGCCACGAGAGGTATACGCCAAGGGGACCGTTTGGCCCCATATCTTTTTGTAATTTGCATGCAGGGACTGTCTACTATCCTAACAAATGTTGTTGAAGATTGTAGGATAACCCCTCTGGTAGATAGAGATACTAATATCTCTCATTTAATATTTTTGATGACATGCTTCTCTTCTCAAAGGCGACAGAACATGATGTTGAAGGCATCCTGCAATGCATATATCAATTAATGAAGATTCCTGGTCTCGAGATGAATCTATCTAAGAGCCAATTGTTCCTAAGTCACACTGCCCCAATGCTTATCAACACAAAACTAAACATTGAGTTGATTGATTTTCTTGTGAGATATCTTGGACTTCCATTGTTTGCAGGGTGTCTCACTAAAGCAATGTGTACTCCCTTCATATATAGAATTAAGACAAAGTTAGACTCCTGGAATACCCTATTTTTCTCGATTGCAAGAAGACTAGAGTTGATCATCTCAACTCTTTCTTCTTACCACCTCTTCTGTACTGGAGTTTTTTCTTTACCTAAAGCCACCATGGAAGAAATTGAGAGGCTTTATCGAAATTTTCTTTGGGGTGACAAAGAGGAAAGAAAGCACTTCCATACTATTGCTTGGGAACCTATATGTAGACCTAAGCATAAGGGTGGTTTATCCATTTGTAGGGTTGAGTACTAGAGCAAAGTAGGCATGCTTAGACTGCTTTGGGACCTTGCAAACAAGAAAAATACTCTATGGATCAGGTGGATTCATTGTAAGTACCTGAGAAAAGGCCATGACACTATGTGGTGGGTGGTTTCTAAATAGACCAATAGCTGGATGTGGAAGAAATTACTAAGGTACAGAGATGAGTTTCTACCCTTGGTTTGGTTCCACATAGGTGATGGGAGAAACATATCTCTGTGGAAACATCCTTGGTTGAAAGGAAAATTCCTAGAGCAAGTCATACATGTATCCAGCTCATTAAAGCTCAGATCATGCTTTAATAGTGAAGCCTGTCTCAAGGCGATTATTTCTGTGAAGAAGTGGGTGATTCCCCAAGTCAGAGGTAGTGAATTACTAACTGAACCATGTGAATTTGTCACACTCAAAGAGATGGACAAGTGCTATTTCATAGATATGGAATCCTATTCTCTGAAACAAACGTGGCATCTGTGTAGACACAAAGAACCCAAAAGTGATCTGGCCTACTGGCTGTGGAGATCCAAAGCTTCTCCTCGCATCAAGGTGAGCTATTGGAAAATCCTTCAAGATCCAATCGTTACTATATATTTCTTGCAAAGGAAGGGCTTCCTCCTTGCATCGAGATGTAGTTTGTGTGAATCACACTGTGAATCCATGAATCATATGTTTTGGTCCTACAATTTCACACTGGAATTGTTGGGTAGAGCAAAGTTCTAGACTGGCAGTATCCCTAGAAGAAGAGAAGACCTTATGTCCTGTAGGGACAACAACAACAAGATAATGAGCATGCTCGTGCTATATCATGTTTGGAATGAAACAAACATAACTGTTTTTGATAATGTAACTCTATCTAGTACCTATACCTGGAAGAGAATATTTAATGACTTCAATTCCTTGCATAGATAGGTCATTTATTGGAAGCCTTGTTTCCCCACACTTGTACATGATAGTTTTTTGAATAGATAGAAACACGCTTAGTGATAAAAAAAGGGTCTAGTTGTTTCATATTGTTGCTTTTTTTGGGCTATAACTTATGCAAGCCTTGTTGGGTCTGCCTTGATTTTTGGGTCATTTCCTCCTTTCTTTTTGGACAAAAGGATCTAATATTCCCAACTTGTCCACATCTATAACATGTCATGTACTCATACCCTGGTCTTTTCGGCCTTATTACCGATGTAGAAGCTAAATTAATAGTTCTAAATGGTGGAAAATTAGGTCATTTACCCTTACTTGGTAGCCACTACCCTAGTACATGAGGTATTTGTTGCATTAGTGGCACCAAAAACGTTTCCTTTTTAGAGATATTAGGCATTTGTTCTAGAGTTTGGACAAATCTTTTCTTAGTTTCTACCTCATTATCCTTTACTAACATTCCCTTATCAAATGTCCTACTTGCCTACACTTTTAGCAGACTCTGTTTGCTTGTCGAATCTTAATCTTTTCAACATTTTCTACTATTCCAACATAACTATGCTGATAAAAAATCCTTCCAGAACCAAAATTTCTTCATTGAGGACTGGTAATCTAGGTTGTATTGCTAGTTTTCGATCCTCTATATACGTTACTATTGTCATAGTCTGGCCAATGAGATGTTAAAAGCATGGTTCTCTATCATGACTGGATCAATCTGGGGATTCTCAGGAAGTCGTTCTTCTCTTTCCTGATCCCTTGCACCTTCTCCTGGTGTAGCAGCATTGCTCTCAGCAACATGTTTCTCGTGTTCTTCAGACATGTTTAAACTTTACCCTTTCTTCTGCATATGCAGAAGTCAGTATAAGATATACTAGAGGACACTAGAACAGACTCAACACCTTAGTCCTATGTCTCTGTAGACACAGCAAACCTTAAGCTCTGATACTAAACCTTGTGACAATCACTATCAAACTGACAGTCAAATCATCATTGTTATTACGCAGAATAACCATTAGCAGTGGATTAATGAAAATCACTAAAAATTAAAACCATTTTGCACAAATATCCACGGCTAGGAAACTCTTAAAGAAAGAACCAATGCAATATATACATCATGGTTCACATTGTACATACAGTGTACCATCTTATTTTGAGAATATTATATACCAATTGCTTTGCACAAACATATACATAAGCAACATTAAACCTCAAAACATACAAGCTAAAATATCAGATAGTTTATAAAACCATTATGTACTAACTCCCAAGGACATGAGAGTACAGAGATGACACATAGAACTTCTATCTACAAGCAATCAACCTGAGTTGTCACTATTGTCCCAATTTCTGATGTCCTCCCTCTACATCATGATCTCTACCTCCTCGTCTGTGTCCACCTAAAAAAAATTGTGGGGCCAACGAGGTGAGAAACAAGTCCCAATGAGAGATATAAACCTCCACCAACAATATTATTATCACAAATAAACTATATAAAACTGAGAAGAGGATCTATTATAACTATAAATAAGACTAATCATTGTTTATAAGTAGGATAGAGCAATATAATCTTTTAGATCATTACAACTATCAAAGATAGAGCAATAAATGTCCATATACATGAACATTGCAGAATAATGCCATAACTGAGTAGTTCATATATCTATGACCAAACATTTGATCATGTAATACTTCAAAAGGAATGTGAAGAACATGTATAACATTTATGAACTATGTGATACAAAAGTATTACCGCTTCATCCAATGTTTCCATAATCAGACCTTAAGCAAATATGCTATACAGATGATTACATATTCACAGTAAAACTTATGCCCAGAGGAGATAAGGTATACTGCTCATGCTCCAACCAACCACCGCTTAGTCAAAATCGGTACCATACAAGGTCAATGGAAGAGCTTCCTACAAATACCTTACCCGTCTCGGTCAGTACGAGACCACAGGAAGTGACATCATGTCAAAATGCAACTAGCTTTCTGAGGTATAGCGACATCTTCACTATAGAGCTACTGTCCCAACATGCACTCTCTTCAGGGAGATCACACATCAATACGTGGTATAATTTTATCAGGTTGATCACACCGCAACCCTAGTATTCATCAGGGAGATCACACTTCCTATCTGGACATACGGATATGTTCGTCCGTCACCCCCACATATTCAAAAAATGCACTCAGAGTTAAACTCGTTTCACCATTCAGCAAATCCTAAAACAGATGGTTCTATGGCCAGAGCAACTACATGATAAGGGTCCACTTGATTAATTAGGTGCATTACAATATATTTTACCACCAACCAAGTTACAATAATGAATTATAAGAGATGCTACAAAGAAAGTTGTAATACATTTATCATATTCTTTCATAATCTTTGGAACACATTTTGAATGTATACCACTTGAGATCTCAATCCCTTCATCATATCACTAGGAATTATCATTCCTTTGTTATGACCATCATCATAATTACATGATATGGGTATTCAAACCCTTAGTTCATCTCTAAACACTATTACCTCTTATCAGGTAATCATTATCTCTAGGACCTCTGACCTATTTATTCATTGTACTTGTTGTAAAAGTATTTCACATGGCTCACAAGGCCCATTTAAATATATGGTCACTGCTCACTAGGCAACAACAAACTTTTAGGTCATCAGACCATATAAACGTTATACATGTTGTATAAGTATTAATCATGGCTCATAAGGCCCATTTAATCTATATCATATGAAACATCATAGCTCATACGTGGTTATGCTCATCATCTCCTATTATCTACATGGTTAGAACTTCATGGTAAAAACAATATCAAGTACATATCATCACCATACAATACAAGAGAAATACAACCTTCCCATTATTAGGGTCAAGGTTTCCCTTTAAATCAATTAGGGTTTCACATTCATATTATTAATCCAAACCCTAATTCATTGCTCCACACATCTAGGAGTATCAATGCACGCTCATTAAATGATTATCACACAGGTATGAGTTTCTCTTTCATCCTCACTAGGATATTTATTACAACATACTATATTAAATTGGCTTACCCCTTCCTCAAGGTACATTAGCCTACACTTGTCAAAGTGTATTAAGATCATTACTTCTTATTGTGTCAATTTCCATAACCCACTTCATGTGTTACTCATCCAATTGTATCAGATTTGAGGTGCATCAAGGTGTATCGACCTTGAAGTGCTAGATGTGATATCGGCCAAGCATCATTCCTTGGTGTAGCACTTCCCTCATTAATTTAACCTTTACTTGAATTTATCAACTTATCTTGTATTAGGGTATCAACCATCCTAATATTTTATGTATTAACTCACCACGTTTGTCCTATAGTGTATTGGCCATAAATCGCCACACTTGTCTTGTAGTGTATCAGCCATAGGTCATCACACTTGTCTTGTAGGGTATCGGTCATAGGTCACCAGACTTGTCATGTGATGAATCAACCATAGATCACCACACTTGTCTTGTAGGGTAATGGCCATAGGTCACCACAATTTTCTTGTAGTCGATCGGCCTAGCATTAATTCTTCAGTTTCCCTACTATCACCAAGTAATCTGGACTCATCTCAGACTAGGGCATTGTTGATATATGGTTGACCATAATCAATCACTTTAGGTTTTTCACCTATCAAGGTATTAGCCACACCATTACTTGAAGTTTTAGCCATCACTTCTAAGAGTGTGTTTCCCTCACCTTTACAAGGTGTGTCAGGTTGAGTCATGTGTTGGTATGTAAGCCCATAGAGCAAGTCATATGATGATTGTAATGGGATACTTTGTAAATGATTTGAATAATAATAAAGGCAATTTCCAATCTACATGTTTTAACTGTTTCTGAGAAGATAGTGTAACATGATAGATGTCTAAAGAATTGTTTTACTAAATTACATATGCTTTTAGATTAAGGAACTAAACGATGAGATCACAAGGATGTTAAGAGTATACATTCTTATTTTGTCCCTAGTCGGTTGTTGATGTGGAAATAACCATAAGCATCAATAACACTAAAGACTAGATTGTGTGTTGGTTGATGACAGAATCTCATCAGTCATGATATAGTGATATCAAACCAAGCACATAGGTACTTGTTAGCAAACAAGTGTATCAGACAGACCCACCGTGAGATTGACACATGGAACCATGACTTGGTAGTCACAGTCAGCTCTCACAGTGATGGTGGTGAGTATGATTCTTTGACATAAAATCACTACACTCAACACATGTCATTGGGTACACTTTGACATCATCAAATGCAGTCCTAAAATATAGATTATTATAAAGGTAATGATTGGGTGAATTTGACACATGGGTCTTTTCAGGGGTGAGTGATAGATATGGGATTTGTCCCTCTTGAGGGAGTTTGATGTCCATGGCCACTTGATGAGTAGGACTGAGAAATGCATGTGCATGCTTGTGTGAATCAATATGTGATATTGATGTGACACAAATCTCATCCAGTCTGCTCTGAGATCAAGGAAGTGAATGAATGTTGAAAGGATGATTGTTCCATGCCTTGATTTCATTCGGGATATCACTGAGAAAGGAATCACACATTCACTGTAGCACCAGTCACAGATTGTAGGATTGAAAGTTGTTCTCCAACTTTCCTTTTCTCTTCGGTAGCACCGATGTGTGACTAGGCACCACTCTTTGCTTGTGAAGTCACAAGTGTTATGGACTTTCACTACCAACGTGAAATGGACCTGTAGCGTCACACACATAGGATTTAACCTGGAAGAGGAGTTTATCCATGAATGATGTTAGGATTGTTTACTAAATGTATTTAGTAGTTCAATTAAACTTTCAATCAATTGACTTGACTCAGAATCACCAAGTTCAACTGTTGGACTGATTGGAACAAGTATTGATCTTTGGATTAATTGGAAATGGAAAGAAGAAAGTCAATTGGGAATTGCCCTGGGAAGTGAAATTACCGGTTCATGAATGAATTGATCGGTTCAGCTCTCCAAATGACTGATTCATGAGATGAACCACTCAGTGCATTTTCCAAATGATCAGTTCATTTGTTAAATGACTGGTTCACCTATTGCAATGTATCAATTCATGGAAATTCTGAACCCTTCTACTCCCGCTTTAGTCCCGCATTGCTTAGGGATGAGAACCCTGACCCTAACCCCTCCTATATATACATGGGTACTAGGGACTTCTCAGAATACGCAACTCCGAGAACATCAATTGCTGGGGAAAGTTGTCCTCTCCGATTGTGAACCGGGAGAGCCTAAGTAGGTGCTACCCGACTAGGGAGGCACAATGAGGGAAAGACAACTACATGATGACAAATGATGGTGGGAGAGTGTGTCTGTGATTACCATGCCAATAGAAGGGGATGACTCCTTCTAGTATCCTATAGGACAGGATGATTGGAGTTCCTGGTGGTCCGTGTGGACTACTACAGAGGTGGAAGAATTCTACCACTTGGAGGACAACTATCAATCTATCAGTCTGGGTGAAACCATGAGCCGTCAGTCCGGGTGCGACCAGGAGTAGCACAGACGCCGTCCAAGACCAGAGGTGAAGACCACACTAGCCACAAGGTAACATCGCCAAGCAAGCCTCAGGACAAGGTACGCCTCTACAAATGATCCTTCCTACCGTATAGATGTTGACGAGATCTCTTTGGGTTCTGGGTTTGGGGAGAAATTTTTTGTTTCCGTTGCCATCTCTGCCTCCCCTAAAACCCAACATCATGAATGTCAAGTTGAACACATGTATTGGGTTAGGGGAACATTGGGATAGGCATCATCATACCCATCATACCCTCAACTATCAAGGTATCTGTGGGCTCCGATCTCCAAACCACGAATTAATCCTGATTTAAACATGTGCGGAAGCAATCGATAATCAGCGGAAGACAAAAATCACGGGAAATTAAAACTTTTAGAGATAAGAGCTTGAAACCACAAACCTTTTCCATAGAAAAGGGATTTAAACTGTATACAACTCTGTCAGATTACTTCTTGAGTAATTATATACATCATGATACAAAATTCTCAAGAACTCATAACCAAAACACTCCAAGACCTGAGAGTACAGAGGACACATAGGACTGACTCTAACTACACCACATAACAGACTGAATCTCCACCTGAGATTTGCTGCTACTACTGGTGCTGCTGTTGCTGGGATTGGTCACCTGTATTCTTGTTCCTCCGTCTTCGACGACCACCTAAAAATTTGAAGTCTATGGGGTGAGAAAATTATATATAATTTCCCCAGCGAGAGTTATAACTCTCCACTAGAAGCTTTATAAGCAAAGTAAGGAATAACTTAAGCAATAAAAGCCTTCAAGGTATTCACTAGCAGTTTTGATGATAAGAAAGAGTTCAATCATTTATGAAACATGAAGAACATCTATACTATTCAAAGTAACATGAATCAAATAACTAATAGATAACCCTAACGGATATACTACGCTGTTGATTATGTTTTTCAAACATTATTATGCCCTGTGGAGATGAGGCATACCACTCATACTCCAACTGATCGCTAAGAAGTCACATCAGTATCATACATAGGTCATTAAAAGAGCTGGATTCTTATGACCTCATCTTCCTCAGTCAGTTAGAGGATTGAATATTAGACATCTGGCGGGATGTCTTTTGTTATAGCTCTCCAGGGTAAACTGGACCTTCGCTATTTTAGAGTTACAGTGGTGTTCTGTACTCTCTTCGTCATCGGAAGATTTCTTGTTTATCTTTTATCGATGTGGTGTTTGTGTCTTTAAGGGAGAGTAGTGATACATCTGACCTTTTGGACTTTGTGGTGGGGTTTGATGGACTACTAGAATCTACATCAAATCCTCTCACCTTAGATATCTTTTAGTGAAGGTATGACGGACTATAAAAATCTACATCAATTCCTACACTAGGATGTAAGGTTCTACACATCCATGTACCCCACATACTCAAGAGTATGTGATCCAGGAGTTCCCTGGGGAAAACCTGTTTCACCATCATTTAGACTCTGACAATGATGGATCTATGATCAGGGCTCTACATTTCACTTGATTAGTTAGGTACATTCAGTATTCTTAACATCATACATTGTTCTTCAAACAATAACATTAGCATCACAGCTATATATGAGAATACTAAAATGTAGCAGGCCTAACTTATTTCAAACATCAGTTCTCAGTTATCTCATCACAAGTCATCTGTCAAGCATGACCTTGATGATATTTATGGCTCTTACAGCCCATAAATCTCAATAGATGTCACTTAGCAGTGCATCAAGATAATTCACTTATTCATAAATCTTAAGGCATGCTTTCAATGAATTATAATATGGTATTCCATACCTGGATATGACCCTCATCTCATGACAACCTGCATGGTTAATTCAACTGATAATAGTAAACAATTCAACAATTAGGGTTTACTATTCATCTTTCATGTCATCACCCTAACATTAGGGTTTACTATTCACTCCATGGTGAATTATACTCATTACATCATCATGTAAGAGAAACATCATCATTAAGGCTCTTAAATAAGATTAAGATCCATTAGATATCATAACTAGGGTTTCCATGACCTCACATAGGTGGATCATTCCCTAATCATGCACATTCATGTGTATTAGAAGTATCTTACTTGAGTTTCCTCCTTAAAAAGGGTACTTTCTCTCTCTTAGGATACTTTCTCTCTCCTCTCACTAGTAGATGGTGATTACACCACCCTAGATCAGGTTGGGTTAAGTCCTCATTGACTCACATAAGCGAAGACATCATCATCATGTGATTAGGGTTTGATTAGAACAAGGTTTTACTCCATTAAACCCCTCAAGGGTATTTTGGTAATTTGCCTCATGATCACCATCATGGGATAACTCACTAATCACTTAGTCCCTTAATGACCTAGGTTACCATTAGGGTTTAGATTAGATCACCATTGAACCTATTACACCATCAATTGGTTAAGTACAAACCACCATCAACATCTCCAAACGGTTTCAACCTCCAAACGGATTCAACCTCCAAACGTTCTTGAGACCGTTTGGATCCAAACGGTCTTGAGACCGTTTGCTCCAAACGGTCTTGAGACCGTTTGGATGTGTTGACCGTTTGGAAGGGTTGACTTTCCAAACCATTTGGAGCTCAATAGGATTGAAACCGTTTGATCAATTCAGCTTGAGATCGATTGGACCAAACGACCCTGAGGTCGTTTGAGTCCAAACGGTCTTGAGACCGTTTGGACCTCCAAAGTGGTTCAAAGGTTACAATTGTTCATGAAAGTGTATGTTGAAGCCCTCAATTGGTCAAAGCTATGTTAACCCCTTACAAATTGAGTCAATTAGGGTTAGCCTTAATCAATTGGACATCAAATTGACCCTCAATTGAAAGCCAATTAGGGTTCAATCCTTCTCAATTAGGGTTTTAAATCGAATGGTCATCAATGTTCAACAATGTGAATCAATTCAAGGTTGAACCTATCAATTGACCTCCAATTGGGCTCAAACTTGGCCCAAACGGTCTTGAGGTCGTTTGGACATCATCCAAACGGTCTTGAGACCGTTTGCCCAAAGTTTGACCAAAAACTAAGTCGGTTTGACTAGGGTTGAAATCCAATTAGGTCAAAATCAGCAATTTTTATCAATTCATCAATTCCTTGCAATTGGACCTTCAAACCATTAGATTAACTCAACCCTAGACCTTCAAACGGTCTTGGGTTGTGCCCACACGGTCTTGAGACCATTTGGAGGAACCCCCAAATGGTCTTGAGACCGTTTGGGTCCTTCAACCCAAAACTCAACAAGATCTATGTTCTAAATCAGCAATTTTGACCCGATTAGGGTTTACATGTTGAAGTGCCTTCAACTCTCAATTGGTTAAGAATTAAACTTTGATTCTTTGCAGGAATGAAATTCAATATATGGCCAACAGACCCTCAAACGGTCGTCCCTTGGTCAACTTTATCAAATGGTCTTGAGACCGTTTCAATCCAAACGGTCTTGCAAGACTGTTTGAGGGCAAACGGTTTGAAACCGTTTGACCCCAAACGGTTTGCAACCGTTTGGACCAAAAAGGATCCAAGGTCGTTTGAAAAAGTAACATAGAAAATCACGCCCCTCATATTCAACCTCTGTCAAGGTCGGTTCTCCCACCGTTTTGCTTGCAAAAGTGCAAGGAAGAAGGGAGGTAGAAGAAGAACTAGCAAGCTAATTTTGCAAGAACAAAGTATGCATATAAAGCAAGAGTTAGAGTTACAAAACCCGCCTAAAGGTTGATCCTAGAGCTCCAAGCCTTCAAGATCCAAGCTTTAATGGCGTCCTTGAGTTTCACAACTTGGTCAGGGGTGAATTCTCCAAGGAAACGTAGGTTTGGTCGGCTAGAACAAGAAGACTAAGTAAGCTATCCACAAAACCAACCTTAAAGGGTGAATTCCTCCATGAATTCGAGCTAGAAGGTGGTGTTCTCTTACCTAGAATAGGTTGGTCGCCCCCCTGAGCTCCAGAGCTATCCTTGGTCGTTTGAGCTAGAAGAGAAGAGAAGTGAAGGGAAAGAAGGATCGTTCACTTATCTTGCAAGGAAGTGGCTTATATACTTTAGCCCCTTTTACACCACAAGGACCTCTCAAGATTGAAAATCAAATCTAGGTCCCTCCTTGCTCAAGGGCACGTCCAAACCCATCTAACCTTATGCAAATCTCATGAAATCTCAAGATCGAAGGGTAAGGAAATCCAACCTTCAACTAGGGTACATACCTGAAAGGTTTCCATACCCATTTTAGGTGATTTCTATCACAAAGATCGTCCTTCTTATCTGATTATTCATTGGTATGTCCCTTTCATCATTTCTACTCTAAATGATGACAAGAGTTATAAAAGATGTTTCTAGATTGTGAAAATTACAAGTTGGACCCCTTAATTTGGGTAAATTGCACTTTACTCCAAATTAGGGTTTTCAAGCCTGGGGATTGCTTCCACAGCTGCACCTTGGTGCTCAAGCTTGGGAAATCCTTAAAACTTCATCATAAACATTCTCATGATGTATCAACATCAAAAGAACATCTTAACTTGTGAGTTTTGCAAGTTAACCCCTTAAACTGGGTAATTTGCACATAGGTCCCTGCATACAACACAATGCTACAACTTTATTTAAAAAGGAGAAAAAATTGAAAATATATGTTCCTGAGGAACTTAATTACATGCCAGGGAGTATTCACAAGTATATAATTACATATTTAGGCAAAACTTCCAGGGTTAGGTTATAACCCAGGTCAGGGATGTTACAAATTCTTCACCCCTTCAAAAGGATTTCGTCCCCGAAATCGATAAAGCGTGTTAAGAGAAAAGAGTAGGATATTTCCTCCTCATCTCATCCTCTAGTTCCCAAGTGGCTTCTTCAACACCACGATGTTTCCAGAGGACTTTTACAAGGCTTATATCCTTCTTCTTTAACTTTTTAGTCATGTTATCGAGGATTGACACTGGTCCCTCCTCATATGTTATGTCTTCATTCAATTCTACTTCCATAGGTTGTAGAACTGACTCGGTGTCTGGGTGACATTTCCTCAGCATGGAAATGTGAAACACAGGGTGTAACTTCTGCAACTCCTGAGGTAACTCTAGTCTATAGGCCACCTTTCCAACTCTTTCAACAATTGGATAAGGTCCCATAAATCTAGGAGTTAACTTTCCTTTCTTTCCAAAATGAAGGACTCCTTTCCAAGGTGAGACCTTGAGATACACTCTGTCTCCAACCTGGAACTCTAGGGGTCTACGACGTTTATCGGCATATGACTTCTGCCTATCCTGTGCAGTCTTAAGTTGTTGCTGTATAACTTTAATCTTTTTTGTAGTTTGCTGCACAAGATCAGGGCCTAACAACTGGTGCTCACCAGTCTCATACCAACACAAGGGTGATCTACAACGTCTACCATATAAGGCTTCATATGGTGCCATATCAATGCTATGCTGATAGCTATTGTTATAAGCAAACTCTATCAAGTTCAGATCTAGATCCCAACTTCCGATAAACTGGAGAACACAAGCTCTCAATAGGTCTTCCAAGGTCTATATAGTCCTTTCCGACTGTCCATCACTCTGTGGATGAAAGGCTGTACTAAACCTTAACTTGGTGCCTAGGGCTCTGTGTAACTGTTCCCAAAAGCGACTTGTAAACTGGGGACCTCTGTCAGAAACTATAGTGACAGGAACTCCGTGCAATCGCACTATCTCTTGAACATATAACTGGGATAACCTTTCAGCAGAATAGGTTGTTTTGACAGGTAAGAAATGTGCTGTCTTAGTCAACCTATCAACAAATACCCAAATGGAATCATGTCCTTTGTTTGTCCTGGGTAGGCCAACAACAAAGTCCATGGTTACATGGTCCCACTTCCACTGTGGTATGGGTAAAGGTTGCATTGTTCCTGCAGGTTTCTGGTGCTCAGCCTTGACCTACTGACACACAGGACACCTCAGAACAAACTCAGCTACATCCTTCTTCATCCCAGGCCACCAATACATATCTTTCAAGTTTCGATACATCTTGGTGCTCCCTGGATGCATAGCATACATTGAAGAATGAGCTTCTTCCAGAACTAACTTTCTCAGGTTAGCCACATCTGGCACTATCTCCTTCCATGATAGCATGCCACCTGGTCATCTGATTCATGAAAACCTTCTCGCTTCTCATTACCAAACTCAGATCTAATCTGCTGAACTACAACATCTACTTGTTGTGCCTCCTTTATCTTCTCTCTAAGAGTAGGTTTAATCTGCATCTCAGCTAACAATGATACCTTCAACTGTACATTGTCTTGCCTTAAAGAGATAAGCATATCTCTCCTAGAGCATACTAAGGAACTTAGTTGTGCTCTATCCATGGTTGATGTTGCTGATTTCCTACTCAAGGCATCTGCAACCACATTGGCCTTGCCCGGATGGTAATCAATCATACAGTCATAGTCCTTGATTAACTCCATCCAGCGACGTTGCCTCATGTTAAGCTCATGCTGAGAGAAGATATACTTAAGGTTCTTGTGGTCTGTGAAAATCTGGAAGGTTTCTCCATAGAGATAATGTCTCCAGATCTTCAAGGCATGGACCACAGCAGCTAACTCTAGATCATGTGTTGGATAATTCTCCTCGTGTTTCTTAAGCTGTCGGGAAGCAAAAGAAATCACTTGTTTATCCTGCATCAACACACATCCAAGTCCATTCTTGGAGGCATCACAGAAGATTATATATTCCTTTCCTTGCTCAGGTAGCAAACGCACAGGTGCACTTGTCAACCTCTCCTTCAATAGCTGAAAAGACTGTTGACACTTATCACTCCAAGCAAAAGGAACATCCTTACGAGTTAACTTGGTCAAAGGTAAGGCTATAGAACTAAAATTCTTAATAAACCTTCGATAATAGCCAGCTAACCCCAAGAAGCTTCTAATCTCCGTTGGTGTCTTCGGTTGTTCCCACTGTAGAACAGATTCTACTTTCGCAGGGTCAACACGAATTCCTAAGGCAGATACCACATGTCCAAGGAAAGACACTTCAGATAACCAGAACTCGCACTTGCTAAACTTAGCGTATAGCTTATGTTCTCTTAGCAAAGTCAGAGTTTGACGAAGATGCTGCTCATGCTGCTGAGCATCCTTACTATAAATCAGTATGTCATCTATGAAGATGACAACACACTGATCAAGGAAGGGTCGAAAAACTTTGTTCATGAGTTCCATGAATGCAGTCGGTGCATTGGTTAGTCCAAACGACATAATCGTGAACTCATAGTGACCATATCTTGTCCTAAAGGAAGACTTGGATATGTCACTGTCCTTAATACGGAGTTGATGATATCCAGACCTTAAGTCTATCTTGGAGAAGACTGTTGCACCACGCAACTGGTCGAAAAGATCATCAATCCTCGGCAAAGGATACTTGTTCTTTATTGTTACTTTATTGAGTTGTCTATAGTCAATGCACAATCACATTGATCCATCTTTCTTTTTAACAAACAAAACCGGAGCACCCCAAGGTGAGGTACTCGGTCAGATGAAACCCTTCTCAAGTAGCTCTTGAAGCTGTTTCTTGAGTTCTGCCATCTCGGCAGGCGCCATCCTATACGGAGTCTGGGCTATGGGTTTCGTATCTGGGACCAAATTGATCTCAAAATAAATTTCCCAAGGTGGTGGTATACCGGGAAGTTCTTCAGGAAACACATCCTCGAATTCCCTGACTATAGGAACTTCAGCAGGGTTGGGAATCTTCTTGGTAACATCTACAACATGGGCTAAGAATGCATAACATCCTTGCCTCATCAACTTATCAACAACCATAGCTGATACAAGACAGGTGGGCAGAATCTTTCTTTCACCTTGAAAGATCCATGTGTTTCTTTCATTAGTAAACACTGCCAACTTGGACTCACAATCCAAGACAACTCGATACCTTTCCAAGGTATCCATCCCTAGGGTTATATCAAATCCTTGCATATCAAGTGGTATAAGGTCCACTTGAATGTGATGTTTAGAAAAGAAGAGTATGCAGGGAGAGCATACTTCTTGTAGAACGGCAGACCCACTCAACGGAGTCTCCAACAACAACCTATCTGCCCTATGACTAGTTGTCATATTGCAGTTACGAATCACTCTTCGAGTGATGAAAGAGTGTGTGGCACCCGGGTCAATCAGAACAGATACTACACAAGATTTAGACATATCAGAATATAAAAGTTCCATCTGACCTGTCACCACTTGTGGATCAACCACTGCCTGTGGTGGGTTCATAGCATAGAACCTTGCTGTAGCCTGTTGTTGAGGTGGTGCTGATGATCCAGCTTGAGACGCTTGTCCGCGTCCTCGACCTGTTCCTTGATATTTCCCTCTCTGTGATCCCTGTTGTCCTTGTCTCGGAGGCTGTGTCACACTGACAGGCTTAGATCGGCAGTCCTTCATCAAATGTCCTACCTTACCACAGTTGTAGCAGCTTCTCTCTTGTGGTCTTGGTGGTCCAGTAGCGGACATTGATGCAGGACTCTGAGTCTCCCGAGGTGGTTGTCCTCTTCCTCTACCTCTACTTGGAGACCACTGAGTCTGAGAACTAGATCTAGATGGTGGAGGGTTAGGTGCAGAGGATCTAGACTTCTTAAAGTCCATAGATGAAGAACCCTGGAACTGTGGATACCTCTTCTGAGTTTGCCTCTTCTCAACCACAGATCTCTCTATCCTTCAGACTGACTCAACGAAGGTAGAGAATCTCTCTCAGTTTTCTAAGGCAGACACTGGGGTAGTCATGTCAGCATTCAAACCCCTCTCGAATCTCCTGATTCTCTCTTCTTCTGTGGCAGCCATGTGCGGACAAAACCGCAACAACTCCATGAACTTAGCTTCATACTCGCTAATGTTCATGACTCCCTGCCTCAGTATCTCAAACTGAGAGATCTTCTCATCTAGGAAGGTCTTTGGAAAATATCTCTGAACAAATTCCCGCCGAAAGTCTTCCCACGAGATCTCTATTCTAGGTCTCTTCTGCTCTTCCATTGTCCACCAATGACCAGCACTTCCTTTGAGAAGATAGACAACATGTCTGACCTTCTCAGCTTCAGGGATATTGAGTATCCTGAAAGCCTTCTCCAGCTCTGTCAACCACAAATCAGCATCTGTGGGGTCAGCAGTCCCAAGGTACTCGGTAGCTCCGACACGACGTAGTCGCTCGAACGTCTTCCTGATACCTTGACCTTCTGGTTGGATAGGTGCCCTAGGTACAGGCATAGGCATCCTGTCGGTTATATGTGTCATGGCAGTCATGAACTGCCCAAACATTGTCTGAACTGCTGGATTAGCCATGTCGGCTGGGTCGAATTGGGGTGGCTCTCTAGGTTGTTCTGGTACAGGCTGTTCTCTCTCTGGTACTCCTGCACCGCCTTGAGGTGCACTAGCACTACTTTCTACCACGTTCTCATCATGTGGCTCTGACATTCTTAAGTATCTTCTTCTCCTGAGGAGCAGAAGATTCTATTAGATAAGGAAGGAATACTAAAGATAGACTCGACTTCCTAAGTCCTATGCCTCTATAGACTCGGCGAACCTAGAGCTCTGATACCACTTAATTGTGGGCTCTGATCTCCAAACCACGAATTAATCCTGATTTAAACATGTGCGGAAGCAATCGATAATCAGCGGAAGACAAAAATCACGGGAAATTAAAACTTTTCGAGATAAGAGCTTGAAACCACAAACCTTTTCCATAGAAAAAGGATTTAAACTGTATACAACTCTGTCAGATTACTTCTTGAGTAATTATATACATCATGATACAAAATTCTCAAGAACTCATAACCAAAACACTCCAAGACCTGAGAGTACAGAGGACATATAGGACTGACTCTAACTACACCACATAACAGACTGAAACTCCACCTATGATTTGCTGCTACTACTGGTGCTTCTGTTGCTGGGATTGGTCACCTGTATTCTTGTTCCTCCGTCTTCGACGACCACCTAAAAAGTTGAAGTCTACGGGGTGAGACAATTATATATAATTGCCCCATCGAGAGTTATAACTCTCCACTAGAAGCTTTTTAAGAAAAGTAAGGAATAACTTAAGCAATAAAAGCCTTCAAGGTATTCACTAGCTGTTTTGATGATAAGCAAGAGTTCAATCATTTATGAAACATGAAGAACATCTATACTATTCAAAGTAACATCAATCAAATAACTCGTAGATAACCCTAACAGATATACTACGTTGTTGATTATGTTTTTCAAACATTATTATGCCCTGTGGAGATGAGGCATACCACTCATACTCCAACTAATCGCTAAGAAGTCACATCAATATCATACATAGGTCATTAAAAGAGCCGGATTCTTATGACCTCATCTTCCTCAGTCAGTTAGAGGATTGAATATTAGACATCTGGCAAGATTTCTTTTGTTATAGCTCTCCAGGGTAAACTGGACCTTCGCTATTTTAGAGTTACAGTGGCATTCTATACTCTCTTCGTCATCGGAAGATTTCTTGTTTATCTTTTATCGATGCGGTGTTTGTGTCTTTAAGGGAGAGTAGTGATACATCTCACCTTTTGGACTTTGTGGTGGGGTTTGATGGACTACTAGAATCTACATCAAATCCTCTCACCTTGGATATCTTTTAGTGAAGGTATGACAGACTATAAAAATCTACATCAATTCCTATACTAGGATGTAAGGTTCTACACATCCATGTACCCCACATACTCAAGAGTATGTGATCCAGGAGTTCCCTGGGGAAAACCTGTTTCACCATCATTTAGACTCTGACAATGATGGATCAATGATCAGGGCTCTACATTTCACTTGATTAGTTAGGTGCATTCAGTATTCTTAACATCATACATTGTTCTTCAAACAATAACATTAGCATCACAGCTATATATGAGAATACTAAAATGTAGCAGGCCTAACTTATTTCAAAGATCAGTTCTCAATTATCTCATCACAAGTCATCTGTCAAGCATGACCTTGATGATATTTATGGCTCTTACAGCCCATAAATCTCAATAGATGTCACTTAGCAGTGCATCAAGATAATTCACTTATTCATAAAGCTTAAGGCATGCTTTCAATGAATTCTAATATGGTATTCCATACCTGGATATGACCCTCATCTCATGACAACCTGCATGGTTAATTCAACTGATAATAGTAAACAATTCAACAATTAGGGTTTACTATTCATCTTTCATGTCATCACCCTAATATTAGGGTTTACTATTCACTCCATGGTGAATTATACTCATTACATCATCATGTAAGAGAAACATCATCATTAAGGCTCTTAAATAAGATTAAGATCCATTAGATATCATAACTAGGGTTTCCATGACCTCACATAGGTGGATCATTCCCTAATCGTGCACATTCATGTGTATTAGAAGTATCTTACTTGAGTATCCTCCTTAAAAAGGGTACTTTCTATCTCTTAGGATACTTTCTCTCTCCTCTCACTAGTAGATGGTGATTACACCACCCTAGATCAGGTTGGGTTAAGTCATCATTGACTCACATAAGCCAAGACATCATCATCATGTGATTAGGGTTTGATTAGAACAAGGTTTTACTCCATTAAACCCCTCAAGGGTATTTTGGTAATTTGCCTCATGATCACCATCATGGGTTAACTCACTAATCACTTAGTCCCTTAATGACCTAGGTTACCATTAGAGTTTAGATTAGATCACCATTGAACCTATTACACCATCAATTGGTTAAGTACAAACCACCATCAACATCTCCAAACAGTTTCAACCTCCAAACGGTCTTGAGACTGTTTGGATCCAAACGGTCTTGAGACCGTTTTCTCCAAACGGTCTTGAGACCATTTGGATGTTTTGACCGTTTGGAAGGGTTGACTTTCCAAACCTTTTGGAGCTCAATTGGATTTAAACCGTTTGATCAATTCAGCTTGAGATCGATTGGACCAAACGACCCTGAGGTCGTTTGAGTCCAAACGGTCTTGATACCGTTTGGCCCCAAATGGTCTTGAGACCGTTTGGCCTCAAACGGTCTTGAGACCGTTTGGTCCAAATGGGCTCAAATCGTTTGGACCTCCAAAGTGGTTCAAAGGTTACAATTGTTCATGAAAGTGTATGTTGAAGCCCTCAATTGGTCAAAGCTATGTTAACCCCTTACAAATTGAGTCAATTAGGGTTAGCCTTAATCAATTGGACATCAAATTGACCCTCAATTGAAAGCCAATTAGGGTTCAATCCTTCTCAATTAGGGTTTTAAATCGAATGGTCATCAATGTTCAACAATGTGAATCAATTCAAGGTTGAACCTATCAATTGACCTCCAATTGTGCTCAAACTTGGCCTAAACGGTCTTGAGGTCATTTGGACATCATCCAAACGGTCTTGAGACCGTTTGTACAAAGTTTGACCAAAAACTAAGTCGGTTTGACTAGGGTTGAAATCCAATTAGGTCAAAATCAGCAATTTTATCAATTCATCAATTCCTTGCAATTGGACCTTCAAACCATTAGATTAACTCAACCCTAGACCTTCAAACGGTCTTGGGTTGTGCCCAAACGGTCTTGAGACCGTTTGTAGGAACCCCCAAACGGTCTTGAGACCGTTTGGGTCCTTCAACCCAAAACTCAACAAGATCTATGTTATAAATCAGCAATTTTGACCCGATTAGGGTTTACATGTTGAAGTGCCTTCAACTCTCAATTGGTTAAGAATTAAACTTTGATTCTTTTCAGGAATGAAATTCAATATATAACCAACAGACCCTCAAACGGTCGTCCCTTGGTCAACATTATCAAACGTTCTTGAGACCGTTTCAATCCAAACGGTCTTGCAAGACCGTTTGAGGGCAAACGGTTTGAAACCGTTTGACCCCAAACGGTTTGCAACCGTTTGGACCAGAAAGGGTCCAAGGTTGTTTGAAAAAGTAACATAGGGAATCATGCCCCTCATCTTCAACCTCTGTCAAGGTCGGTTCTCCCACCGTTATGCTTGCAAAAGTGCAAGGAAGAAGGGAGGTAGAAGAAGAACTAGCAAGCTAATTTTGCAAGAACAAAGTATGCATATAAAGCAAGAGTTAGAGTTATAAAACCCGCCTAAAGGTTGATCCTAGAGCTCCAAGCCTTCAAGCTCCAAGCTTTAATGGTGTCCTTGAGTTTCATAACTTGGTCAGGGGTGAATTCTCCAAGGAAACGTAGGTTTGGTCGGCTAGAACAAGAAGACTAAGTAAGCTATCCACAAAACCAACCTTAAAGGGTGAATTCCTCCATGAATTTGAGCTAGAAAGTGGTGTTCTCTTACCTAGAACAGGTTGGTCGCTCCCCTGAGCTCCAGAGCTATCCTTGGTCGTTTGAGCAAGAAGAGAAGAGAAGTGAAGGGAAAGAAGGATCGTTCACTTATCTTGCAAGGAAGTGGCTTATATACTTTAGCCCCTTTTACACCACAAGGACCTCTCAAGATTGAAAATCACATCTAGGTCCCTCCTTGCTCAAAGGCACGTCCAAACCCATATAACCTTATGCAAATCTCATGAAATATCAAGATCTAAGGGTAAGGAAATCCAACCTTCAACTAGGGTACATATCTGAAAGGTTTCCATACCCATTTTAGGTGATTTCTATCACAAAGATCATCCTTCTTATCTGATTATTCATTGGTATGTCCCTTTCATCATTTCTACTCTAAATGATGACAAGAGTTATAAAATATGTTTCTAGATTGTGAAAATTACAAGTTGGACCCCTTAATTTGGGTAAATTGCACTTTACTCCAAATTAGGGTTTTCAAGCCTGGGGATTGCTTCCACAGCTGCACCTTGGTGCTCAAGCTTGGGAAATCCTTCAAACTTCATCATAAACATTCTCATGATGTATCAACATCAAAAGAACATCTTAACTTGTGAGTTTTGCAAGTTAACCCCTTAAACTGGGTAATTTGCACATAGGTCCCTGCATACAACACAATGCTACAACTTTATTTAAAAAGGAGCAAAAATTGAAAATATATGTTCCTGAGGAACTTAATTACATGCCAGGGAGTATTCACCAGTATATAATTACATATTTAGGCAAAACTTCCAGGGTTAGGTTATAACCCAGGTCAGGGATGTTACAGTATCAGCCTTACCTATCTTATGGTGTATCACCTTCACCATACATGGGTGTAACAACTTCACCTCACTTGGGTCTGTAATCCTTACCTCACTTAAGGATATTGACCACACTATACTTTAGTGTATTGGCCATCACATGTTCTAGGGTATCAACCACCTTACCAATTTTTGTCCTCTAATGTATTGGGTTACGATCACCATATCATTCTAGAGGTGTGTGCTTACCTCCATATCGGGAAAGAGGTGTGTGCTTCCACCATATCAGATAAGAGGTGTGTGCTTCCACCATATCGGGCAAGAGGTGTGTGCTTCCACCATATCGAGCATATCGGGAAAGAAGTGTGTACTTACACGATATTAGGAAAGAGGTGTGTTTGTGTGTCACACTCCTATTGTCCAAGAGATGTGTGTGTGATTCACACCATATTGTCCAAGAGGTGTATGTGTGTGTCACTTATATCGGGTTACTCAAGTTTAGGGTTTTACATATGGGGTTAGACCCTTATGCTCATACCTCTTCAAACATTCAAAGTATCAACCTACCATGTGTTGAGTAACAATCTAGACAAATGGTTAGTCCTTTTCAACCAAACCAAAGGTAGAAAATTATAGGGGTGTGGGGTTCCAAGTTATATCGGGCTTCATATCACCATATTGGATTTCATCACCATATCAGGTTAGAGGTGCGTCAACCCGATATCGGTTAGTACCATGATGATGTCATCATAATACAGCTCTAGAATTTTGTTCCTTACTATTCTAGTTCATGGACAACAGTCCTATGCAACTATAAGAACTCATGGATTCATCAATTATTCAAGAAAACTCGAAATTGAAAGTAAATCAACAAGTATAGCAAGATTGAAGGTGAATAATAACATGATTGGGTTCAAGTTGTATAACCTGCCTCAAGAACTATTTCAAAGATCCAAGATCCAAATATTCACGTTACCAAGGTTGAATAAGACTTATCAAGAGTCCAAGACTCGATCACAACTCCACCATATGCAAAGAATCACCATAGTTAATAACTTGGTGAAGAAGAAAAGAAAGAAATAACTATAACCTGAGAATCATGCCTCAACCAAGGTTCAAGATGACCATGGCTTCACCTTCAGCTTGAAGCTAAAGGTACTCCTCGATCCTCAATTTCTATGGTCTATATCCAAGAGAAAGAGAGTTGTAGGATTTGAAAAGTTTCACTAGTAGGTGGAAGGAGTGGTATATATAATTGAGGTTCACGAGAGAGAGTGTATAAGAGGTGTCATCACCTTATACTACTAAGTGACATGTGTCCATGCATGGTTGACACGTGTCCATGCATGTGCACATGTTTATCTTGACATGAAAAACTCTGGAGGATAATCTAGGGATAAGATTTCAGCCATTAGTTATCTTGTTCAGCAAGTTATTTCAACTCAGCATCAATTTATTCACAAACCAATACAACTTTTCCAAGGAAAGTTGTAAACCGGTAGCCATACCTTCTTCAGGTGCTTAACCCATCATGGCCTTTTCCTAGAGTTTAAAATATGATATAGGACGTCCTCTATGGATCCTTGGTCGATGGGAACTCCCATATAAGCTCTACAACTCAACACAACTCAATTTGGGTTTCCACTATACAACTCTTCTTGGTCTTTTCATCACCAAGAATACCATTACTCAAAAATGATTCAAACATGGTTCCTCCTTGTTTTTATCTCCTCTGAGTGATAATAAAAGAGAGTAGGGACACTCTATATGTGGTCATTTGCCCATCAACCCTACATTTTGGGTAAATTGCAAATTGCACCAAAATTGGTACACAAGGCACACACATTATTCAAACAAGCTCCAACTTGGAACTTAGGCTTTCCATAAGCCACCACTTAACATGATTCTCTCTCTTATGATGCTAAAGCACTTAAGGCACATTCAACGTGTGACATATATCTATATAACCCCTCATCATGGGTAAATTGCACTTTGGTCCAAAAGAAGGGAACATTGCTCAAACAAAATTCAAACAAGAATAAACTTGAAACATAAGTGTATCACATGATAAGAAAACACCTTACATGATTAAACTAAATTTCTAAGAAACTTACTTTAGCCAAAACAATTAGGGTTAGTCCTAAACCCAGGTCTAGGTCCTGACATCTACATCACACTTCCACGAGGTAGACGACACACCATGCGAAGGCGTAAGCTATGCTTTGTCCAACAAGATTTTCATGTGTATTTCTATTAGAAAGCATATTAGACTTTCATATGTTTGATTGAGGGAATATATATATATATATATATATATATACGATATACATATATATATTGTACACAATCACCACATATATATTACGTATCATATACATGCTACATCCCACAAAATTAAACATGCAATATAAAACAAAAAGCAATGGTTATGGCCATGTCTACTCTAATTCTTTGGAGCCATAAGGAATTACAACCACCTAGGGCAACCATCACGCCACAAGAATGAACATGTTGTTGGTGTTTATCTATACTTTCCAATCTGGGTAGATCGGTTCAACCATTGAATCGGTCGACTCACCTTTTTGGCCAGTTGGTTGGTCCTCAGGGACGGTTGTCTGGCCTCTTATCCAACTGATATTTATACACCTTCTAGACAGCCGGCTGGGTCCATTAGGTGGTTGTCGAGATCCACTGTTCTATCAACCATGGTCCTCCAGACGGTTGGCTCATCTCACAAACTGGTCGTCTCATCAGACAAGGTCATCTTCTTCATCATTTTAACAAAGAAAACTATCATATTGATACTTTAATTACATTGTAAAGAGAAACTTTGAGTTACATTCGAGGGATGGAATGGTAGGAAATAATTAGCTTTACACTTGGAATAATGAGATAGAGATTTCATACACAGATCGAGATAAATAATAATAAAATCAAACCATCCAACCACACATAGATATTGTGTTATTAGCCATAACCATGCTACACATCCGAAATCAAAACTACTTTTAGGTCAAAACATGTAAACTTCATATATATGATATAATATATATGTTAGTTTGGGATTATGCGGTCTTTGATCAGATACACATATGAGATAGTTTAAATATTCACATCATATGCAATAAATAATTGATAAAACCAAAATCTGATCTTATTGTTTATCCTAACACATAGTCAATTGACGTGGGTCAGATACCACTGTTGGGAAATATGGGAACAGAGTATGGAAGTAGAAACAAATTCTTTTATCTATTTGTATTTTCATAACGACAAGATCTCGTCAACTACTATGGAATAAGAAGGACGATTTAATAAGTTATATGTGGTCTTAGAGAAAGTCTAGCGAGTACAAGTCGTCACAGTAGAAACTATATTCTAGTTCCTCTAGGATGGTGGTTGTGCAACTTCTGGTCGTTACCATGTACAATTGACATGACACCTTTTGTACTATCTCCTGTAGTCTCATCATGGATGGTGGATTGGATCAGTTTCTACAGCATCTTCTATGGTCTCGCCACATACTACTCGCTAATGTTGTCCTTCTAGAAGCATCCAAGGACTCCTACCTCCAGAGTAGTCCACATGGACCAACTAGAAATCCTATCATTCAACTAGAACATACAGAAAGGAGTTGTCCCTCCCATTCGTGTACTAGTCACCAACTTGCTCTATCATAACACTGATCCTCACTTATTCTCTCCCTTTCTATCACTCTCTAGTCGAGTAGGACTTACTTGGGCTCTCTTGGATACAAAAACCAAAGATGACAACAATTGTCAAAACAACTAATTCACTACTAAAAAAAAGGTCTTTAACTATAAAAAAAGTTTGTAGCGAAAACCCCATATTTTTTAGCGAAAGGCTTTGACTACATATTTCTTTACACATACAAATTGTAGTATATGATCGTATAGCTAAAGCCTTTAACTATATTTTCCAAATATGTAGTTAGATAATCCATTCGCTACAAATTCATATGTATCCAGAAGTGTAGCTAGATATTGTCCTTACATATTTAAATATAGGTATAAATATAGCTAAATGTATGCCTACAATTGTATATATAGGCAGTATGCAGCAAAAACATGAAGTTAATACAAATTATATGTAGTTAATGTGTAGGCAAAGGCAACATCTACTGCACACATATATATGTAGTTGGATTATGCACTAGCTACATATGTAGTGCCACATATACATATATTTATAGTTTGATTATTCATATATTGTGTAATTAGTCCAGAATCTCTTTTAGTAACAAATTTGTAGTATTTAGACCAAGTTATGTTCTTTATGATAACAAACTTACTTTCATTTATATTGAAACGTCAAATGTACATGGGGAGGATGTATACCTTGCCCCTATTACATAATGTGTACAAAGAAAAGAATATACATATACTAATAAATTCGGTGAGGTCGACACGCATCTTGGAAAAAGAGTATGTATCTTTCTCGACTACTTTAGAATCGTTGTTGTCTTCCCCTTTTGTTCAATGAGTTGGTGATAGCATGGGTTCTTGTGTTGCACAAAGTTGTGACCTTGTGCATGTTGGCCCTTCATGCGATTTCCTTGATGAGTGGGTCGATTTTGTTGAATGGAAGAAGTCTTGATTTGAATATTGTAGCATCAACCCACATAGTGACATTTTTTTATTAAAACTTGGACCATCCATAGATGTTCTAGGAATCTTCTTTGTACTCTGTTTTGTTGGACTTGATCTAGACCCAAAGAGGGATTCTTGTTTAGCAATAAGTTGACATTGAGGCTTTTTTATCCTGCATCATATATGTATCAAAATTGCAATCATTGAATAGAATAATTATTTCATTCATTTTTAAGCTACACCTTACTCACGATCTCCGTCATTCCTACTCTTCCCTCAAAGTAGTACAATCGTTAAGCATGGATATAATCTAAATTTGCAATAGTTAATCACATAAAGAAAGGTAGATGATAAGAGATTATTTGTTTAGTGTAGATTTTTTACCATTTTAGGACTTGGTCTGGTCCACCATCACCATATGATTTTAATTGCATATGAGGACTATATCTCACTTATAAAATTGTAGTACGCCTCCTAGTCCAAAAGCTGAGAACAACTATGTGACCACACTATAATCCCAACAGATGGATACCCTGTGAAGCACTATCACAATTCCAAATTTGAAAAGAAGTATCGAATTGTCGAGAGTGTAGAAGAATCTGACTGAGAAGAATAAAGGTTTCCTGCACCCACAAAGTGACTATCTTTATGTTGCAAGTCCCCAAGACAGCAGTGCATACCATTTGTTTCCTAATGAGTCATTTACTTCATGATGTATGGAACCTTGCTACCATAATATCAGGCACGCCCACATCACAAGACGAAAATGAACACCTTAGCAACTGATTAGCTGCACATGAATATAATCATCAGAAGATAAAAAGAAGGCGATTCAAGAGGTCATCACAGGGTTATAATCAATCAATATGTCTTAATAAACAAGCTGACTTTTAACCAATACAGTGGAAATGATGTTGAGGCCACACTTGAACTTAAACAACAACTGAAGTCAGCATAATACCCAACTTCAACAATAGAAAATGACCGAAATAAAAGCACATAAGATTGCATACCTTTAAATATCAAGCAATGTTGAGGGAACAACTAAATAGACAAATCTTGAACCTCAACAACCCAAGGTAGAATGTCACTTAAAGATATCTACAATCTAAGATGAAAGCTAAAAATACAAGTCCCATATCGAAAAAAAGATCGAGAAGTAGCCACAAATAAAAAATAGAATTTTCGAAGTGAATGGAATTTGGGTCATTTCCCAACCGAGCTATATATGAGAATTTAGACAAAAGAGAGCTATATATGAGATAAAATGAAATCATTGCTCACCTTGTTAACATATACAACAAGAAAACTTCATGTACAACTTGGGACAACTATGTTGTCATTCATAGAAGATTTTATTAAGACATCGTTAGTAGCACCAACAAAAGTTTATGTTTGCAATAAAAAATTGAATAATCGGAAACGATATGCATACCCAAGCCATTCTCCCCAAAAATTTAGGAGCAGGAGGTTTTGCTTATGGAAATGTTCCCGCCATGCCAGGAGCTTTCAAACTTATTTGTTCTAGTTGTTGCATATTCTGAGGTTCCTGCTTAAGGCATCAAGAACATGCAATATATTCAATAGTTATCAATTGAGGTTCCTGGTAATTCCAACAAGCATAATGCACAAAGTGACAGATTTGGTGTGCATACTAAACCCTCACATGAGATTTCTGGAACCACTAATCTGGTTTGGAAATAACAAGCTCTTGTTAAGATTTTTTGTAGATAATAGCAAGAGATAGGTGGTTCACTTGTTTCTTAGGACAAGCTTCACGCTATATTTTGAAAGTGAAGCATGAATACATATCTATTTGTAGGAAAAAAAATAGAATCCACATGACTTGCAATAAGATCAAGAATAACAAATGCATTTCAATCTGTTATGTATAGCAGTGTATAGGAAAATAAAATGCCTATTATGAAGCACCATACTCAGAAAACAAAAGACAATAAAATTCAAACAAACATAAAATACGTTTAATGCTACCTGCTATGATTCTTCATCCTCTCCAACCGAGTCCAAACTATTGTACAACTCAATTGGTACTTCTCTAAACATATAAGTGGAGAGAAACTTGATAGTTCAATCTTTAACATGGAATTAGACCAGAAACTATCATACTTGTCAAGGTAGCTCCCTGGAAGCCTTTAGGGGTCAAGCAAACCACAACTAGGATCATAGTAAAGAACGAAAACAATGCAGTGGAGTAGAGAAAAATCTGCTAAAATCATCTGCTAAAAGTAGGAAACATAAGCAATTAACAAAAGACAACACTAGCAAACTCTTTCAAACAGAGACACCTGGTTCTATTATAAGGGACTGGTCAAGGAAGCATTGAAAATGGAGAAATTTAAGCATACATAACACTTGCAAGACATCATAATTAGGTTGAGAGGAAGGAGCCAAGTTTGACAGGGTATAGGTTGTCGAAGAGTGAAGGAACCTATCATGCTTTGGCTATGATGAAACTATTGTAATTGAGGCAAGCAGTTGAGGGTGAGAGCAATGACATTACGATCTGTAATAAAAATTTGTATGGCCTTGTTGCTGTTAGATGTTTACTAGATGAAGTTTCAAATTGATTCACCATCAGGTGAAATTGGAGTCTCCATCGATATTGCAACAACATTTTCAGTAAGGAGTAGCAATCAAGCAGCAATAAATAGGTTATACATAGACACAATATCCAGTTGAAGATACACAACAACATATTAGAGTGCTTAGGGAGCATACAGATATACAACAACAATAAATAGATTATCATTATTCCAATGGCAATGATAGGGAACTTAGGGAAGGAAGTCGTTGCCCTATTGTAACCAACCACATAAGGGACACAAAGTTTGTTGTGTTGTAATGGTATAGAAAATAGTAAGAGGTGAGTGGGTGAAGATTCAAGTCATTGTAGAGGTGGAACCCAAGTTAGTCACTCCCTGCAACACATCAGGTGCATTCATAGGTGAACATGGTAGGAAGGATCCTTAGCTATAGCTAAGAGCCAATTATCATGATACAGATGCTAACCAAGAGCCCTGTTATGGCATGCATGATGTGGGGTACACCCATAGCTAGTTGGCTAGCTATCTGCAGTAGTAATGTATTCTTTCTAGCATCTAGCTTCTGTTTTGGAGATTGGAGAGGGAGGAGGGAGTTAAGAAGGCCAAGAAGACAACTTATGTTGCTATTTGTGCTAGCCAATGTCTGTCTATGGTCACTATGAGTGTGGTAAATATATCTCACTTGGAAGTTGGATCTTCATACTATGCATTCTATAAGTAATTATCGAAACACTAAACTGGAGATACACTAACTATGTATTCTATAACTGATTATTGGAAATGTTATACATTAACTAAAACAAAGCTCATTATTTCTACTACATCGGTTTTGTTCTCACTGAGGGTGATGAGACATCATAATTATTTCTGAACCAAGAACAATATATGTTGTCTATAGTAATATACATGTGATGGAAACAGAATAGGGACTTCCATTATATGCATACTTGTGTAATTTTCCCCTAAAATTATTAAGCTAGAAGACCGTACTTGTGCTAAAGTTTTATACTAAATACTGAAATGGAAAGGCAATAGACTATTTTGAGCTAACAACATGTTCAGTCATACATATCTATTAATGCCTCATTCTCATACATGAACCAAATTACAATTTCAGGTAGATTTCACTATGAAATACTATTGATGCCTCTTTTCTGGGCAAACTAAAACCCATTATGACACTCCTATATAGTCATTCCTACTAGAACTCCAACACCATTTTGCTGTGATTTAAGACTGAGTTCTATCTTTAATGCATTGCTGCTTGGGATTAGAGTATGAATTCCAAGACTACAACAAACAACGAATTAGGATAGAGGATAGACACATTTCACTCTAGAATCTACCAAAATACTACAATCTATCTACCTTTGTGATAATTGGCCATCAAATTATATATTACCAGACCAAGTGACCTTTCATCATAGTCTTTCATGTCACTCAGTTTTCCCCATTCCTTGTATATGATCTCTTAATATATAAGTGTAAAATCAAGGTGGATATTAAATTTGTAGATACATACCTTATGTAATTTGACAGAGAAAAAACACCCTTAAGGTCAATAAAATAAAATCCACATTGTTTGTGGTTGATACCAGAATCCAGCCTAGAGTATTTCTTGGTAGAAATTGAGTATTTGATTTACCTTACCAGTGTCTCAAGATGTACCATTAAGACTATGTTTCAACTGCCTTCTTTAATTGTACCACCTTGCTCTGAAACTTAAAGATCACATTGTTCTGTCTATGTAAAAAAGAGCAACAAAAATATCAATTGCTCGAAAAACTCTATTCAGTTCAAGCCCTCAAACTTCCTACAACACACATACGAAGAACATTGCCTATTAGATAATTGGTAAGATTGCATTTGTATTGCAAGAAATTAGAGAATATATGTATCACAACATATAGACTATAATATGTTGATTATGATTATCTTGTCTATTATAGTATTACTGAACCTAGACAGATCATCACGGGATCTCCAAAGCATCAACAACATGGGGTAAAGGAGAAACTCAACAGACAAAAGTGTTAAGAAAATCTCAGAAACATAGCAGCCCCGATATGCATCTGAGAAATGATATATAGCTTGCCATCAGTAATATCATAGACCAATGTACTACTTTAGAGGGATGCCCATGCTTTTCATAGCAGAGCTCCTAGCTGTAATCTTTGCAGCAATGATGATTGTGCTCTGACATCTAATGAGCATAACAATTCTTCCTCTTCCTTATTTAAAGAAGTCAAGACCTAACAATGAGAGGAACACAGTTTGAAGGAGAGGGACTAGAGGAAGAGGGGCCCAAGACTAAACAACAACCTCAAACCAAAAAGGGAACAAATACAGACAGCTAAATGTAGAAGATCTAGAAGAAAAGGAGTAACAAATTGTCAAAGAAGGATATGGTGTTTAGGTGAAAACATGAATAAGTTGCAGGCCACCCAAAGAACGGGGAAAGAATAAAACTAACATGCTGGCTAAGGAACAATGAGAGGTACTTGGGGATACCACTGGGAGTGAAAAAATCAGCACTGTTATAGGTTCTGTGACAGCAAGACATCAAAGCAGATTGGAAAAAAATGGCATCAAGTTGCATTAATTTTTAAACAGTAGTATTAATTGAACTCAAGCATTGGTATCATAGGATTCATATTTTATAACCTTCTTCTATGAAATGCATGTTCACATACAACATACCTGTATTCACCTTGATGCTTTTTTCATATACAGTAATCCTCCGTTCACTTGAATGCTTGATACATTCAGAAATAAAAGAAATGAGCCTTCACATCATCAAGAAAAATATCAGGTTCATCATATTACCCATAGTCAATCCACTCCTCTGGGGTTAGATCCACAAACTAGACAATTGGAACTACCTAAAAATCAAATGAACCACTTACCACAAATAAAGTTAACTTGGTCATCAAAATCCCTTGCATACTTTTAGCATATTTATCCAATAGTTATTGAAACAATAGAATAATTTTCTACAAATATTATTCAAGTCATAGTTAAGTTTTTACTATTAAAAAAGTTAACAAAATATTTTGTATCACCCTATCAAGTACCATAGTTATTTTTTTAGGAGTACCATATTTGCCTACATGTGGCATTCTATCATGACTTCTGCGCAAGTTGTCATCAACTTAATAACACAAGTTTGAAGTTAAGAGCATGTTGATTAACTTTTCAACTTTGATCATAAAAACTCCCTATTATTCTGGGCTTACCTCTTGTCTTGCATACGTTGGAGCTACTTCTTCAATAAGCAAGGAAACCATGTTTTTAGAACTATACCCCTTCCTTCTATATCCACCTATAACATACCAATCTCTATTAACATGGACTTTTACGTATTAATGATTCTTTAGTGTAAAGAGCATCATACAATGGGTCAGTTTAATCTTTTCCTCTTATTGTTCTCTTTATAAGATGATTTCAATCCAATTAGTTGTTATACATGACATCAACATGGTATGTTGTTACTAAAAACTTAGTCAAGTGGGATCTCAGAAATACTAAGCAATGTATCAAACTAGATTGTTAATCACATCAAGCATAAACCAAAGCAAGACAAAGAGACAATGTTTTTATAACACCTAGAGATCAAAAAATATGGGAGACAGTTCCTACTGGCTTCTTTAAACATAATGATAACATTGAAGTGATCAAAGGACTAAGTTGGACCTAGGGGAGGTCATCCAAGATGATCAGAGTACACTGAGAACTTTGATAATGAAACTAGTAGAATATAGGACATACCATCAAAGTAGCAAAAGAAAAACAAGTTGTATCAAGTATCCAGGAAGCTTCTACTTTATCTACAAAACATTACACTAGAGTCATGTTTGCAAGACTTCATCAATGATATGCAAAGAACACAATCGACATACCATCAATAACATAGTAGCATTAAACCATTGAGATGTTGTCTTCAAAAAAGAAAAGAAAAAATGTTTGTGACAACATCAGAGAATTTTAGATATTCTTATGGTAAAAATCCTTGATGAAGGTTTGAACTTTAAGGCCTAGTTTTACCGCAGATTTTTGAAATTCCGGTAATTAGCATAATAATAGACAGTCCATCATGCGATACGTGGAACTTATGATCTCCGTGACGTAAGTGTTGTAACAGTGAATGACGACTTTCTCAGTCACATCATAATTGGTGGTGCTGGTAAATGCCAGCCCTTTGCCCGGTCTGCTGTGTTGTAGCATCTGTTCTCCCTACCAATTAATGGTAATGTCCAGGAGCAGAATCAACCCACCTCCCGCGGCTATTGAAGAACAACATCGCCCTGAACCTGATTATCGGGATTCACGAACTAGGCGGCCAAACTAGGCCTAAAATCAACAATCAACTCAAAATAGTAGGCACATAGTTTGAGCTCTTGCCATCTACAATAGAGAGTTATATGTAGTTCTTGTGTCCATTGATCTTGTACCATGGTGCAAATTCATTTCAAAATGACTAAAAAGATAAATAAGAGTCAAGGTTGAAAAAGGCGTGAGGCGTAATGAGGCATTTTTGTCTTGGCGAGGCGAGGCAAGGCGTAAGCCTCGAGGCGGTCGAGGCGTAAGCCTCAGAATGTACCGAGGCATTCATATTATATATAAATAATGTTATATTATAATGTATATATATGTTAGTACAAGCATGTACATTCACATAGGCATACACAAGTATACACATTTTAAAAATTATATACATATAGATATATATACATGTAACTCCATTACATATACACATAAACATATGCAAGTACATCCAATATACAAAAGAATACAAAATATCAACATATATACATGTAAATATGTACACATCTTACAATTATATACATATACACATAGACATGCGCAAATATATATATGTAAATGTATAGAATGTGCAGAGTTACATGTATATGCATATACATTATAGATACATACACAAATACATAAATATATAGACACAAATATACATGTTTAGATACATATGTATGTATATATACAAACATATATAGATTATACACACAAATATACATGTTTATATATATATATATATATATATATATATATATATATATATATATATATATATATATATATTTACACGTATATATAGATTATACATATGAATATGAGGCTTAAATTGGGGTCTGAACTGAGGCTTACGGCTCGGAAATGCCTCAATGCCTCAACGCCTTTTTACGCCTCACCAAAAATGAGGCGCACACCTCTCACCTAGATAGTGAGGCGCATGGACAGTGATGCGCACGCCTCAGGGCGCATTGGGGTACGCCTCGCCTCAAGGCGTACACCTTTGAAGCCACGAGGTGCGCATTATGAAACACTATCCAACCGAATTATAAATAATGAAACATCGAATTATTTAAAATCCATATATGAACATTATGTCAGTGATTTAGTATAAGAAACATATCAAACTATATGAGATGAATACAATAAACAATTGATAGACAATGTTAATAAGGAGGAACATGGGGGTTTCACGCCGATGATGGAGACAAGTCTTAATAGCTCACTACTGGTGATTCACTTGAGGATAATCTCTTGGACTCACTTGTTAGATCAGAGGCCATGTGTTGCAACTTCAAAGAGGATTTTTGTTCACCGTATTCCCCCATGTCAGAAGATTTTGATGACTCACGATACTATGATTCTCCGACTACAGAGATGACACAATTTGAATTCATTAACTATCAAATTAGTCTAGTATCTCCTCACAGACACCAGAAGATCATGCAAAGCGTCTCTTCAAGCTACCCATACCCTTAAGTTGTATATTCCCTTCCCTTTGTTATTTGTTGTACAAACACAGGTCAGTGTGGCTTCAAATCTGAACGATAGTTTCCTTCTTCCCCGTATAATATGTGTTACAATGGATATTTGAGGCGAACAATACTCCTAAGGTTAGTGCATATGAGAATACAATCCTACTTATGAACTATAGTTAAGTAGTTCCAGGGAATCAATAAGTATATTAAGGAAGATGACATGTCATATCCTAAAACAAAGAGCCTGAGTAATCAAGATGCCCATTCAAGTCGAGAATATTTAATGGAGCATAGACATTAAGGTATGTGATAGGGATATCTTGGGAAAGATAGGACTAACTCGTCTAAAAATAACACCCTACCATATTTGATAGGTGAGAGGTGCAATTAAGGGTGCTCAAGTCCACCAAATGACTAATACAATCTACATTACTAGTAAAACGTATTTAAAATGACAGGCTCATACTGATCTGGCTGTAGCTATATGTTCACATGACTCCTCCATGAGATCTAAAGTCCTTTCTTTCATGAAGGCTAAAGTAAGCGGGAAATGGTTGTTCTCTCTACGACCTGATCTGATTGTAGGATGTGAGACAAATGTTCTTTATTTCTCTACAAGAAATTGGTTATGTCTGCTTAATTTGAAAGATCCTACCATTTTTACCTATGTGCATCTAAATGAAAGATGGTATAATAATTCTTATGTGTGAACTCTCTTAAAATACATGGAGGTAACTGATTTTCAGAAATTTATGAAAAAAAAGAGAAACATGCAAAGTCTAATGTATCAGTCAAGTCTTGGGTGCCTAGTGTTTTGGTCAAAAATAATATATTTGGAGAAAACATAATATGGGAAAAAAAGGGAAAAAGATGGTCATAGTCCTCATGGCTATCATTTTGAAGCAGTTGATATAAATTAAACAATTTACAGATGATGGTGGTGGAATCAATAAGTATAGATTGGAATATGCTAAAAGCTACTTGAAGATTTTAGTTGTTAGTGTTAATTCTAGGGATAATCAAGGGATTGAGGCAATTCAGAGAACAAGGGACATGACATTAATTATTGATGATCTGAAAACAACATGATGAACCATTTTGATGGACGTAATTGAATCCAATGGTCTGCAAATGCTACATCAGAGCTAAGTACTTGGCCATTAGCAATCAGAGAAACCGCTGAGACATCCAAATAAAATATCTGAATTTTATCACAAAAATGAATCCCAAAAAAATTGTCGATGCCACTAGTCAATCTTATGTATATGTAATACTTATTAACAAATTATTATGCATCACAACTAGGCTCTAGTCTCAATTATCATTATTTGGACAAGCGGACATAATTCTTCAAGAAATGCCTATCTCAGTCATCTTCAACTTTAGAAGGCAGATTACTTAGGAATTTTGCTTGCCTTACACAACGAGTACAATGTGCCTTTTATGGGTAACTCAAATTGACTAAATCAAGGTCATTATGTAAATCCTAGGTTTAAATTAGGCAATTTTTTTCCTAGATTTATAGTAGAAAACTATGTTCGTTCTGCTTGAGGTAGTCTTGGTAACCCCCATGATAGGAATTCTAAGAAAAACATATGCTTCCCTTCTAGCATGAGAAATTTTAATGAATGTGGATGGGGATCATGAACTTGGATGGGAGTGGTGGCATTACTGATAGATATACATCCACTCTTAAAGAAGACTTTGAAAGCAACAAGACCAAAATATTTGAATTATCTGAGGTTGATGGACATGTTGTGGAGTTTAGTTATAATTCTCTATATTACAACCATCTTAAAAAAATCATCGGAAAAGGAGGTAGTAGATGGGAATGTAGTAATGCCAATCAAAGACATTACCTACTTTGGATCTTCTGAGATGCTTGTAAATAGAGATGGTCTGAATATCTTCTCACAAAGTGTTTCCACAAAATTGTTAGTACCTGCAACAAGTTGATAAGATGAAGTGAGTTAGATTAGATTTGAACACCAAGAGAGCCATCCTTCTTTTAAATAAAAGGAGGCAACCAAATATTATTATGTCTAGTGTTTAGTCACTCATTATAGTTGTCCCATAGTTTTTTCTACACCTTTGAGGATAGTTGCAATTGGTATTCCTTTTATCTCAGACAACGCACTCACTGACTGAAAAGGAAATACATGTTCACAATAGAAATTTGGAGACCCAACAGAGAACAAGCCCCTCACATGCTCTTCAGGTTCACACTCAAGATCACATCAATTTAAAAAACATAGAAATGATTAAGCATTTCATAATCAGAGTAATGGAACCCAGGGTCTACACCAGACCAACAAGTACTACCCCCATCTAAAAACGAATTCAAAGAATAGCTAACCTCCTTGATGTGATTCGGATCACTATAAATCTTTTCTCAAAGAAACACCAGCATTCTCATAAATTTCAAGATCACTTCTAAAATTTAGGCTTGATCTTGGTTTAAAGCATGACATTCACTTACACATTAAACCAAAGGAAAAAAAACTTTGTCTACTACTATAATTATGTTACCTTTATCTGTTTGCATTTGTAGTACCTTTTTTGCTTGTCTTAGAACCACACCTGCTCGAAAAATGCCTAGAATGTCTTCAACATACTTTCCAGAGTAGCTTCTATTTTTTTCATCATTGGCTGCATTTTTTGTAGACCGAGAAGAATTATATGCTTTGTAGAAGATGTACATTCCAGAAATGTAGAAAACAACAGTTCGGGAAGTACATCTGAAGATGTACATTCTAAAAATATACATTCTAGAGGTCATGTTGACAGTCTGAAGCTATGTGCGGTACTTGAGAGAAAAAAATAAAATGCTTCATGTAGCCCAAGTAGTACTACTATATGTGTTAATTATTCCATTTACGAGATATAACACAAATAATGTGTACATAATTCTTTGATAACTTCCCCATGACAAAAAAAAACAATAATGTCTATATGTAACTTCTAAAATAAAATGCATAATTTATCTCATATGTATTTTGTACGAATTTTCACTGCTATATACACACCAAATTAGGATTATGTGCCATCTTCAAAAACATTGACCATGTTACAACCCTTTTGAATGAGCCTTTCAGCTCAAGCTTTATATGTCAAGAAAGGCTCTTGGGATCCTCAAAGTTTCCTTGGCTTATATATCCACGCAGTTGTTTACAAAACAGAGCAACATGACATTTATAGAATAAAATGGATAGAAAGCACATTTGATTTTAGAGAATGATTTCCTAAGAGAATAAACAGGAGATAGATATTTCCCATAACTTCATTGAGCAGATACTAAATAATAAAACTGCTCAAACCGGTTGCAGATCTCAAAGGGGTTTGTTGAGAACTCTGTTGGACTCAGAGGCCTTGTTGTTTTTGCTCTTTTAAGGCTATTAAGTAGTCATACGTGTTGAGCTCTTACAATTACAGAAAAGATATTAACTCAGTCAACCACCATACATCATATAGTCCATGAAATCCACAACTCCTCCTGCAACAAGCATATAATCTGTGAAATCTGTAGCTCCTCCACGTCCCTTATAAACTACGAAATCTGTGAAATCAGGTACCCCATAAGTTTTAGCTAGTCCAAGTCAAGCGATAAAGAATACCATCAGCTAGGGAAGATTGTTGCTAGTCCTCCTTCCATATAGGATAAAAAAAATCTGGCAAAATAAAATTCTAAAAAAATCCTAAAGCCTTACGGAATAGTACAAAGAAATATTTTCATTGATTCAACAATTACATCACCATGTCCAAGTCCATGAATTTAATAGTTGGTACATGTACGTCATCATTCAAGCTGCCCCTTCCTATTATTATGGATACTAGTAGTCTCAATTTCGTAAAATTGGCCTACAACGTTAGCACTGTCAGAAATGGTCATGTTCAAACTGGATTAAATTCTAAATATGTTCCAAACTTCTCATTGTATGTGATTTATGAGTAACCATTTCCCATGTAGATGACATTGAGTAGCACATGTATCACTAACATTCTTTATGACTCTTAACACTAATGGCCACATACGATTCTCACAATATTGGCTCCATTTTCCTAACACCATATATGGGGCACCTCACTTATTAAAAGAAACGAATACTTTTTGGGAAAATCTAACAGTATATACTAAGTCAAACAAAACTAAAAGCCTAAAGAAGTACTCTAAACTAATATTTTCATGAACTGAATATATATATACCCATAGCTAAATAAGTGATGTGAACAGCTATTAGATGTCAATATCATCAAAAATGTGTGCCTACAACATGATATATTATTCTGGAGATTAGTTGTCTCATTTTTATTGAGAAATAATGGAGCATGATCATTTACCCAAGGTTATCACTATCTAAGGAGAGGATCAACTGGTCTTGGTTATTAAGGTCTAAAACATGGATATTTGTTGAGCTTTCTTGCTGTTTTGGTTTTCGAAATAACCAATCTTGATCAGTATTTTCATATTAATTGGTACTTAGATAATATAAAATATAATAAGGCCAACTATTTCGCTGGGGTGAAACTCTTTTCTAAACCATAGAATAGAGAGGTCGGCAACAAAGCCTCCATCTCAATGCTGAATGTGAAGGCGCGGGTTGCTTCCACTCATATTTTTCTAGAGGCTTTCAATTTCAAATTACATGACATTTCAAATACAAAGTCTAGCTAGACAATGTGAAATTCTAGTACAACAAATCCAATTGGTCTGAGATTTTGCAATCATGTATGAGATCTTTAATGAGGAACCCATGTTCTTTAACATCTACTAATACCTTGAAATGTTAACCAATTGATAAATAGCCATATACTGCTTTCTCTTCAAGCAATACTTACAATATTATACCTCATTATATGCACTTCCACCTAAAATTCTATCAAGATACATAAATGAGTACAGACGGCCTCCAGCCTGCAAACTATAAAATTTTAAAAAAGTAAGCTTTGGAGTAACTTTTCATGTATACTGAATGTAGGTAATTAGACAAGAACAGTAAGAAAATAAAACATACACATATATGATCTTCAAAAAGGCATTTTATTTTACAATTTTGAGATTAAACCCTTCCTACATCACTACTCTAAGTAGGACCTAAAATATAGATGTAATAGATACCTCCAAGGAGGTTTTAGGTAACAACTTGTTAAGTAACTAGGAAAAAAATAATAATACCAAAATACACTTGCTATAGCACATTATTTGATAGCAACTAACATAATATTCATGCAAATACTATTGAAGGATTCTTAAATATCTATTTATGTTATGATAGGAAAATGCAAGGTAGCCACAATTTGGATACATTCATGTTGCATGTAAATCCTACCATTCACCACCACATACTAAAACCTTGCACTCGGGAATGTTCAGTAAAACACATGCACCCATTAATACTGATTTTGACAACTAACAATGCAAGTGGGTTTTATTAACTAAAAACGGACCTTAGGAATAATCCTAACGATTTTACAGACAACAGACTCTGCAAAGTACTTGAGAAGCCCTATTTTTTATTAAAAACGTCAAGAAAAGAACAATACATTTATAGATGGTAGTCGGTGTTGAGCTAAACGAGGATGCTACACACATATATGTATTAAACTAAATGAAGATACTATTATCATATAGGTTAGCTAAGAAATAGATATGCTTATATATTGGTCAACATGACCCTATTTTAGAGACTTGAACCCAAGCGTCAATAGTCAAAGTTAAATAACAACCATAAATTAGATTAAATAGTGTTCATCCATCAGCTAGTTTTTTAAAAAGAAAAAGAGGCACATCAATATATGGTAACATCACCATAGAGAAATGTATGCAAATGGTATTATATAAAAATCCACATGAATCATTAATAAACAAAAAGGGCACCCTACGATTTGGAACAACCAGAAAACGCCCATCCTGGTTGTGCATATGTTGCCTTCCGGGCAATGCCTCCAGGAACCATTGTTTGTCAGATCATGACTATCAGTGAGTAATCACATTCTCTTGATCTATTCCCATTGCCATGTTCTTGAGGTGAAGTTACTAATTTACAGCTACATCCCCGACAGGAGTTTTAGGATGCATCTCATAACCATTGTACATACCTGTTCCAAATATCGTGATTGAAGATCAGTCAAGAAGATGTGCACGGGTTGGCACACCTCTAGCAGTCACCAACTTCTGTCCAGTCCGCCTCATCCGTGATCGATTTCCCCATATAAGCAACTTGCACACCATCAATTACCTCAATGCATGTCTCCTTGGAATCCTCGGTCTGGTCGCCGACGCAGAAGGGCGATGAGTACATTTTTGGCAGTGGTGATTCTTGAAGTGTTATGAAGGACATCCCACATCATAGTGTCTAAAGGTGGCAGCGAGGCCATGGAGTTGGTGGTTTGTGCTCTTGGAATTTAATAATCTCTGCTTTCTCACTAGAGCCGGACAACAACTAGGTCTCTTTTGGGGAGGTTGGATAGGAGGAGTGATGATGACAAAAATGGGAATATCGAGCGGAAAAAATTGAATCACTGATTGGAGAAGGGGGAAAGTAAATTGGAAGAGAAGCGAAGCGGGAAAATGAAATATCCAGCGTAATGGATGTGTAGTTATTTTTATTCGCTACATTTGATTTAATTACATTTATACAAACTGTAAAAGAAACGTGTATTAACTATAAATAAACAAATTGTACCTATATTAAATGTAGGTAATTCCTATGTTTTTTGTAGTGATTCTCAATTATATGTGTTATGTTGTGCTCTAGGAAGCCCCTAATACCCCTCTATTTATAGGTGGGGTTAGGGCTAGGGCTCCCTGTTGGTCCGGGAACTATGTGTGAGCAGAAGGGACTAGGAGATCTTGAATTTTCACATACTACAAACCATGAGAAGGTCATCTGGAAACCCAAGTAGTCATCTGGCATGCGAGACAGTCATTTTGTAGTTTCCCAATAGCATACAAAATTGGCAATTTGTGTCCAATTAATGCTAAACATGAATTCCTTTCATTACAAGAATTTAGTAATCAAAACGACCAAATTTCCTCATGAATCCATAACGTTACTAGAAACTTCCTTTGACCCAATGGAGTCGATCAATTCACCAAGTAAAATGGTCGTCTTGCTCATCCGAGCACATTGGTACACCCAGTGAGCCCATTGGTTGGGTGTTATTTGTGTTGAACTTCGGTGAATTCAGTTCCAATCATCCTTGCACTCCAAATGGCCATCTAAACACTTGAGACGATTGTCTGGCTGTCCAAATGGCTATATCATCATGTGAGTCGACTGTTTGGTAATGCAGTTAGCCAATCTATTGGGTGAATCAAGTATGTAAACACTCTAGCAATATATCCAATCATTATTCACGATTAAACTCCTCATCTAGATGAGTTCCTATGTGTGTGACCCTATAGGTCCCATATCATGTTAGCAGTGAATGTCCATAACTAGCATATGACATCACAAGAAGAGAGTGGTCCCTAGTCGCACATCAATGCTACCCAAGTGAATGGAAAGTTGGAGAACAACTTCAACCTACAATTTGTGTATGATGTTATAGTGATTGTATGATTCCTTTTTCTCAAATATCCAGAGTGAACTTGAGGCATGGGTTGTCATCCTCTCAATGTTCAACTCATGTTCCTTGAACCAAGAGCCGATTGTTTGAGATAATGTGACCTCAATATCATATATTGATTGACATGTGCATGTGCATGCATTTCTCAGTCTCATTTATCAACTGTCCATGATATCAATCTCTAGTAGAAGAGACAAATCTCATCTCCATCAATCACTATCATTCCCCATGCATCAAAGTCACCCAATCATCACCTTTATGACAACCCATTTTCAGGACATTGTTTGATGATGACAAATATACCCAACGACATGTGATTAGTGCAGTTATTTCATGTCTAAGAATCACAATCACCACCTTCACTATGAGAGATGACTATGACCATCGATGATGGTTTCCATGTGTCACTCACAAGATGGGTCTATCTGATACATTGTTCCCTAACATGTATATGTGTGTTTGGTTTTATATTTCATACCATGACTAATGATATTCTTTCATCAACCAACCCACACTCCAGTCTTATGTGTTACTGGTGTCTATCTACCTTCCATAGTAACAATTGATTGGGGACATAACAAGAATGTACATACGCATAGCATTCATATTATCTCATTCTCAAAGTGACGTACTTCAAGACATATGTCATTGAGTATTTTCACTCTTTAGACATTCCTAATGTTTCCTCATTCTCTAATAACTAATGAATTGGAAGCTTGGCTTTATGAGTATTAGTCAAATCCTTTATGGTATATTCCATGTCACTCATCACATGATTGGCTCTCTAGGCATACCTTACCAACAATTCCTATATTGTTTGAGATGAATAAGCTATTGTATTATGAGTGTGGGAGTGGTTTTTGAACTCTAGTCAACTGGCTTTACTTGGCCGACTTAGGTGGAGAGGTTAGGAACTTCAATGTTACCCAGAATCACCCCATTTCTTTCATCCATACTTACGAATTTTTCAATGCATTTAGTCTAGAAAATCATGGTATGTAATGATTTCCCCCTTCCTAGCTATACGTTCTGGTATCCTTTTTTTCTTGATGGATTGTCCTGGTTGTAACTATGGATTTCAATTTGGACATTTTGTCTTTGCTTCTTCTCTATTTTTCTACTCAACGTCTTCATGATGAAATTATGAGTTTCTTTAGAATGTTTTCTTGGATTTTGGCTCTTGGATTTGGGGTATCAACATCACTCCTTAGAGAAGTAGTGGAGGTGGCGTATTCTACCACTCTTAGAGGCATTTTGACCTTCAATGGTCTTGTTGAGATCAAGGATGTATTATAGAGACAGAGAAACCTATAGATGATACCAGTTTGCACCCCTTTAGGATTTTCATCTCTTACTTTAAAATAGGTTGAAGCTATGTTTTATCTTTCTTGGATGAAGCAAGGTGAAGAAGAGGAACACATATTATATCACAAATAAGCCCTTATTTCATTTTATTTGAGTCACCACTGACCATGGAAATTCTGTCTAATTTCTTATTCTTCGATGTTTGATCATATTTTGATTTAGTAGCAGTCAAATGACCTCTGATGCCTATCATGCTTCAATGTTTGATGCGTGATGCCATGATATTATAGTCTTTTGGATTATTTATTTCTTGAGAATTTCAGCAAATGGTATAATCCTACAAAATTCCTAACTAGTTATTTCTTTATCAAAAATATGTGTATATATATGTTCAAAAATTTGAAGATTAAACCTAGTGATGGTGTAGGTTTTATATCTTGAATCCAATTTAATAAAAATCTAAAATTTTAGGTTTATAATATACACCTTAATTAATAATTTATATACTTTATATGTTATTATGTGAAATTACATAATCTAGATCTAGGTTTGGACATAGAACTTCTACAAGCATCTTTGGGGTATGTTGCATCCCCTTTGAGTCTATATTGATAAATTGTTATATTTTATATCTATTTGACCTAATTGAAGGGTCTATGTGAAATTTATCCTTTGATATCTATTTGTGTTCTTTTGAGTATCAAATATTGAAATTAGATACATATTGGCACTACTCAATTTATATGCAATCTTGTTCATTGTGTTTGCAATTGATGTATGATTGGTGTTTTCAAACTATATTGTGCTATTTGCAAACTAAAAGCCTAATTTTCTTATGGAGGATATTTTTTATGCATAGTTGTTCCACTATTAGTTAGACAATTTTATTTAATCAATAGCATGATTGAACTTTACTTGCTTCTACATTGCATGCTTGTTGATTCAGTCATAGTAAGGTTTTATAACATGCTTTGGTTTTTGTGTTGTGTGCCCTTTATGTTTTGGGATCGACATTATGTGCCACATACCCAAGTTTTGTTTCCACCATTATATATATGGATTTCATTCATGTGCCATTATCTATTACTTTTATGGTTATCAGCTTTAGTCGTCATTGTTTTATTATATTTCACTAGTACTATGCTTATCTCACCACCACACTGATTATTCATTATTTTTTATTGGTAATGTTCCCTAATGTCTTTGTGTGCACTCTTGAGGCATACTTTATCTTAATTTATACAATACATGTCTATTTACTTTCATGTTATTCAAACATTTTCTATTGATATCCACTTGACTGCTACTTTCCTCTTTGTTTGGGAACCCTTGTTATATTTGATGGCTTTTTTTCCCTTATAATTTCTCAATTTCAGTTAATATGCACATAGCGACATTTTATGCTGACAACATTTGCTTTTCAGGGTTATGCATCCAACCCCTTAGGTAGAGTGCAAAGAGGAGTGGACCAAAGTTGACCTAGACTTATCTAGGTGTAGGTATTATTCTTTGATGTAGATTGAAGTAGTTAGTTACCTTATGTGCCTTATTTCCAAGAGTTTTCTTTTGTATACATCCTACATGGTGAACTGCAATGTTAGACATAAATATTGTAATAGTTAGATCTTTTTATCTCCTACTGCTACATTTTTTATGAATGATACAATACATACTTGAATTTAGTTTTCATCTTGTGCAAAAAATTACTTGTGGTGATTGGGATTTGATGATTTTCTACCATTCCCTCCAAGTAAGTGATTGGATGTCTTCTTGGATCCCACTCCTTACACAGTGAAACTAATAAGAGTAGAATGGTTTATATCATGGTGGACCATAATACTAAACCACAATGTAAGTAACCACATATTTGATTAGCAATCAATTATCATTCCATAATTTTCTACAATGGTCCAATTATTGTGCACTATTTTGTTACCGATAATATATAACAACGGTGACCATGTTTAAGATTTACAAGTATACTATTTATGTGACTTCCTAAACATTCTTGCCAATTTGGTTGTTACAATTTTAAAATGATTGCTTATAGTTAACTATCTATCCTCCCGTGTAATATTTATGTTTTCCCTTATTAATAGTTTTTCTCTCGATCCATACAAATACATTATATAAGTAGTCAACATTAATTGTATAAGAAATTATATTGACGCTCATTATTTGAAGAAAAATACCATAATCATTTTAAGCTAAATTTTGTTCTCTCCCTTAATTAGTTACCCTCTTTCTATACTTTGTGTCACATTAACTATATATTCCTCTATCCAAGAAATTAAAGTTGGATTGAGCATCTCTAGTATAATCTCCAGCAACCCTACTCGCATCTCTCTCCCACTCCCCAAAATACATCTAAACATTTATATGTTTATTACATCACAAAGTTGTACGCATGTCCTTTTTATTTTATCCTTTTTCTAAACACTGCATCCACCTTGCTTCTCTTTACTCAACAATTTATTGTTTTTCTTTAAACACTTTTTACTTTTATCTCACCTCTTCTCATTTAATTTAATAAAAAACTCCCACATCTATAAATTCCACACAACACTTGACCATCACTTTCATTTAGGAAAAAATCATCAAAATATTTCATGAAAAATTAAATGGAAGTAACAAAACAAAATTTTATGTAAGGTCATCATTTATTCACTTCTATATGGTAATATTTTATTCCTATTTTCTTTTTCTTATGAATTTGTTGTGTTTCTGTAAGTCTATACTGTAAATTTAAAAAATAAAAGTGTCTTATCGGTGGTTTCCAGATCTAGTTTGTTGACAACCCAACCATTGTAATTTTAAGATTAAATATAATTTCAATGAAGATAACAATAGATACTTTGAAGAATTTCACCACTATCTAGCAATGTAGATTGAAAGAAACAAGATTGTTTGCCTGAAAGAATGTGCATGTATAAGACTTCAACAAAAAATGCAATTAGTTTATATATATTGTGATTTTAGAGGATTGTCATAAAACTAATTATCATGCAACATCTTTCATTGTCATAGAACTGATGTCTGGTTATGTTTCAATGTTTCGAGCATTACATACTTCTTAATACATGCACATATAGATGGAGGTGCAGATATGTCATGAACAAAATAGTGATGATGAAGTAGAAGATATTTGACCAATATCTTTGTAATCCATTAGGATAAAGCTTACAAGAAACTATGACCATGACATTTCCATTTATTTAAAAAATACCAATCAGTGGTTTGCAACATTATGAAAATGCATGGCCCTACCCGCTTCTATCTTTTGTTACAATTTTGTCAGCAAATTTTTATTCCCACACGTCCATGTATTAAATGACATATCATTTTGAAAATTATTATAGCTAAGATCAAGCATTAAGTTCAAACTCAATGTTCAAATATAACATATCTCTTATGTAACATAATTTTACCAACCCCACAATATTAAAGCTCAACTTTTCATCAAATATAAGATTTTTAAACATAAAAGTTAAGTTCAAATGTTATGTTAAAGTAGCTCTATCAAACATGTTTGTTCATATGCCAGTACCACTATGTTATTTGCAAATGAACATCTATTGATATTTTTCCTGATGCAGTTGATTAGGAAATTTAATCGAAATTTGTATAATCTATACATTTGACGTTTGAAAGTATAAACATGTATGGTTTATCAATTATGTGTTTGTTTTCACAACAAAAACTTGGAACAACGAATTTGCACTTATTTACCTATATCAAATATCATTTTTAATTGTTGTGAAAACATCCCCTCTTTTGGGTGTGGGTCTTTGGGGGTAGATGTTAGATATATGTAAGGTTAGAACTAAATGCTACATGATTTACAACAGCAAATTGTACAACATATTTGAGGATCGGGTCAAGAACTCACTAAAATCAATTATGATCTAAATTTTTGTGTATTTTTCATACTATTTTTGCATTGTCTAATTGGGTATTGTCGTATGTGTTTAAACTTTTTCTTCAACAATCTACCAATAGCTTAATAACAATATACAATAACACACTTTTTAGATGTATAATTGTGCATGATTAGTGTTTACATTACCCACTATGTTTCTAGAGAGGACAAAACGAGTACACACAAATTGTATATATTATTTGGTTGTAGAAATAGCATATAACTTGTATCATAAATTGACACATAAACCATAATTCAAATTATATCAAGCACAATATCAACAACATAATATTATGGCAATCATCTATAGTGATCAAGAGATGCCATATAGTTATTCAATAACAATATATAAAAGGGCTAGGATAGAAAATGACTAATCCCAAGTGTCTCCAAGCAATACACGACACGGAAAAAGGCAAGAAATAGATAATATTGGCCAATTCGCATAAAATATAAGGGTATATTAATTTTGTGAATTTTTTTTTTTTGCTTTAGGCTAACTTTGTGGATCATTGAGCTTGTACTAGATTAACCCTGTTAGTATCTTTTGATGGACAGGCCAAAAAACTATCCATTACTACACTATATATGCTGGTATGCCCGGTAGTTTGATCAGTTGCTGTAGGACCAAACTTCATAACCACAATGAAGCCAGACGTTGGACCAGGCAATAAAGTGATTATTTAAGCCACAGATTTAATAATTTCGACAAACATGCCCTTTAGATGTTTATCTGCGCGTGATAGTATGAGAAAAATCGTAGGTTACAGAACAGTATCATAAGTACAAATCCCATAAGAGACCCGTAAATGACTTGATGATAGCTGATGAGAAGTTAAATATCAATGACACAGAAAGCTAGACAATTATGTCAATAACTTATTTTGCTCGCACAAATAGGGTGAGCAGTCTTCCAAAAAGATTTTCATTTATTAGACAGAAATCCATGGTTAAAACAACATGGTTACACAATCTGATCCTCCATTATTCCGTCGATTCTAAAAATGATATGCAACATGGATTCTAAAAGTCATATTCAATATGCATGGATTCTAAAAAACCCTAAGACATCCACTAGATTCTGAAGTTTAGTATCTTGTCAGTTCTAAAATGTATAATTCTTTATTTATAGACTACTGGGATCTCAAACCACTTACACCAAACCAGAAGGCCCAAGAGCGGTGAATTTTGTTCCCTCCCAAAGCTGTTGTCGAAGTTGCTCTACGGTTTCTCTAGCCTTTTCACGTCTGCTGTAGTATTTCGTCGGAAAATCCCCATGGCCATCCCCATGGTCGTGAAGTCTAGTATTCATTCCAAAGATCCATAACCATCACTTAAAACTGCGTAGCAGTTCTTAACAAGTGGTAAGCTAACTCCATCTCCATTGGGGAAGCAAGAAACCCTTTGAATTCTACAACTCTGAGATGCTTATGAAGCTTACAAATTTTAAATGCAGTGCTTCTTTAGTTTTCTCGGGTCAAAATGACGGTCGCTTTCTAGCTGTGGTGTGAATCTATCTAAGACTGTAGCAGCATCCATAAGGTGTATGCAACGGAGGACGCTTTCAGAAGCATAACGTCCTCCTCCAATAGACAAAGTCAGATGCCTGAGGAGGGGCAGATGCCAAAATTTCCGGAATACCAGATCGCCAAGACAGAAGGAAACTCCAAGCGATAGAGTGTTTAACCACACGATATGTGCCATAAAAGGAAAGGTAACGCGATCGTCGAGAGAGAGAAATGATAGGTGCCTAATCGATGGAGTATTTTCTACGTGGATGTCACACAATCTACGCAATTTATGGTTGTACGTCATAAGATTAGCAGCGGAGATGTAGAGCGAGATCATTTCAGGGCAACTTTTCAAGGATAAGCTGATCCTCAACTTAAGAAAGGTGCTACCTTTGATGCGTAACTTGAGCAGGGTGTAAGAGCCGTCGACGGTTAACTCCTCAAGAAGATGACAGGTAGACAGGATTTGTTCCAAGACTTCTAGCCTAGCGGATACATTATAGAGGCTAAGCGACTCCAGAGATCTAGATGCTGGTGGAAGCCAACGTATCCAGTGGCAGAGTATAGTGTACTTTTCTCAGATATAGCACGGGGCCAAATTCAGCGCCATGGTATCCACCTGTCGAGAACGTCCTTTCGTTTCTTTCCCATGTCAAACATGATCTTGAACTCGCCCAGCCTAAGAGCTTGAAAGGAACTGAGTACCTCGTCCACGCGTGTGAGATATACTAGGCAGTCTCTGCTTCCCAAATGGGGTATGGGTCCAGAGCGGACCAAAATGATTCGGGAGTGTCAAATACCAAACTCCCTGTGGCCAAAGTTGGCATCTTCCTCCATCAGCGGCAGAGGATGGCCATCCTTGCGGCATCTTTGGTTGACAATCGGGAGATAATGTCAATAAGCAATTCGTCTGGCAGCTCGTTAATCTGGTCCTTGTCATTGAAAAGATGTAGCGGGTTGGGCAGCAAGGTGGATGAAGCCAGATCAAAGAAATCAGACAAGGAAAAGGTTGGATCTTCATCGTCAAAGTCATTCTTTCCCGAATGAACGATCTCAGAAGCCTGAGCCGGTCGTGCCATCGTAGTTGTGTTGCCGGAATAGACAGGACCGGCGTGGCTGTGGTGGGGGCTGGTTGTGGTGGGGACGAAGAAACGAGTCGATAGGAGGGAGACATATTACTACGAATTTTTGCTGTGCGAGGGAATGGAGATTATAACATGCCCTCGTACTTGGAGAGGGAATTCGGGCTAAAGGTTCGCGGATGTAGTCGAAATCTAATATTTACCTATTTTAACTAGAACGTACTGTGCATGCAACACTTCTTTTTATACCATTATATAGGGAAAATGCCTAACTCGCATGGATTGCAAAGCATCTTTCTAGCTGAATTTGGAAAAGAAAAGGTTTTAATTTGTTGGGCTCCAAGAATGGAAAGAAAGGATATGAAAGAGATGAAAAGAGGAGGGGATGGGATAAAGGGTGGATGAAAGAGGCAAGAGAGAGTTATAGAACAACATTTGTCATAAATGATAGTTATCTATCAAAGAGATATAAGTGATATATAGAGTTATAAACTATTTATTTCCGTCGAAGAGAGAGAAAACACATTTATATAAAAAGAAATTTGCAATCAACAATATTATAAATAATTTTTTTTATGAAACACTACTACTTGTAGTCATTGTTTTTCAACAACTACAATGAGATAGACAACAAGTTGTGTCGGCAACACCTTTTGAAAGATAAAGTCAATTTATAAGAATTATACCTATTTTACAATCAAATAGTATAGATTTAATTGCTAAACAATGCTACATTTATAAATTTTATATAATAATTCATAATTAATATAATGTAACTTTTGACACCGTAATCTTTTAGAAAGATATATGTATTCCAAGTATCATAAAATTTAATAGAATATATTTTCTTTGTGATGCGAGGATTGTATTATATATTTATAAGACTAAGATATCTTCAAATTAAATATTGCTTTAACTTTTGTATTTTGTTATAGTATAGTTCATCTTGTCGTGTGAGACAAAGCATTTATTTTATACCAATAAGTAACAAAGAATATTTTTCAAGATAAAATAAATGTGCATATTATAAGTTATTTAAAATAAATGTCTATTAATAAGTCAAGAATTTGATGTTTTAAAATTAAATGTTGCATGCATTTGAATTTTGCATTAAATTAATACACTTATTATTTAAATCCTCCATTTTTTCTTTTTGTGTTTTACCCATCCACTACCCTGTGTATCTATTTATTTCAGTGTCTTTCCAGTTCTAGTAACAATTTATGTTTACCACTACCTGTTAATATCTCATTTCATTCTTGTCCATTATTTTCATTTTATTTTAATCTCCATGTCTATCTAATATCCTAACCAACATTAGATGTGTCTAACATTATACATGCTAGTCAACCCTCATCATGAAAACTCAAACAAATAGAAAATCCTCAATCAGGAAACTAAGAAAGTGATTAGGTGTAGCGGGAAAAGAATGCACCACTACAAAAACTATGGTTTAACTACAATTTTTCTAATTATATATAATTTCTATGTAGTTAAATCCCTAGTTAGCTACAAATTTGAAAAGTATAAATACAATAAGTATAGTTAACTCAATTCATAAGACATAGCTACACTTATCCTCTCCATGTCTTAAATGTATTAACTAAATATAACTAAATTAGAACTTTTTAAAATAAAATCACACTATATCATCCTCTCCCGCGTGCAATATTCCCAGTAGGTGATTAAAAATCGCACAAGCAAGCTCTAAAATACCCGCGATTTCTCCCACTGGTCATCCGCGTAAAGTGCTCCAGGCGATCACCCATGGTTCCACACGGATCGCTCGCCCGCTCTCCCACAGATCACCCGTGTAAAGAGCCTCCAACCGATCACCACTGGTTTCGCCCTAAGCGCTCGCCCGGACGCAGTCCGTGCACTGAGCTCACCGCCCAGCAATCCAAGGACTGCATCGCCGCCCAGCAGCCGCACGATCCTTCCATCGTCTCTGGTGCCACCATCGTCTCCGGTCCCTCCATCGTCTCCGCCAAACATCAGAGTGCCCCGACGTCCATCGCCGCCCAGCAGCCCGAGGGCACAGTCCCTCCATCGTCTCCGGTCCCTCCATCATCTCCTCCCAACATCAAAGCGCCCAGACGTCCAAGTTAGGGTCTCTAATTTCAATATCACATATGCCTTCTTTCACGAAAACCCAGATGCCTCTGGAAAAGAGACGAGCTTCACATATCTTGGTTGCATTTTGAGATGAGTTATGTGTGTATGTATTGTCTGGCTTCACGTTCTGGGGTTCCTTCTTCACTTCTAGTTGTTCTTCTTCACTAAGAGCCCTTTGGTTGGGCAGAAATTGAATTTATGTAGCTACACTGAAATCTATATGGTTCCCATACAAACTCATCACAGAGATTTTCAGATTAGATCATTAGAACAGATCAACCCTCGAGCAAAGTTAGAAATCTTCTAAACTAATACCTAGCAAGTCCTAGGCCAGGCTTAAGAGTTATCTAGACACTTGAACTCATTAAGAATAATATTCCAAGGACAGTTCCTGGGCATTTCATTTTCTTCATGCACACTAGAATTTCTCTCGTTTTATATCCAATGCATAATGCATAGCATAAGAGATGAGATCTCTCAAGTAATTTGTTAAGACTATATTGTGTAATTTTAATCTTCTTAAAATTTATGTAATTCGATTAGTATGTTATTCAAAGTATTTCGTAAGGAAATATGAAGTCGTGACAGTCATTATACAATTTATAATTTTTCATTAAGCTTGTACAGAATATATTAGTATGTTGGATTGTCAAATGATTTATGAATTAGAGATGTATATCTCCTTCCATATAAGTGCATAGAGATAGTGAATAACTACTTTTCTAACTATGTGTGTTCCATTTGTATTCAATAACTACTTTTCTTTATAAATTATAAAAATGTAAGTAATGCAAATATTTTTAATGGTAATGACTACAAATTTGACTAAAAATCTCATTTGAACTTATATAACCTTCATCTCAACGCCCATTGTAAATAACTATTTTATTTTTCAGAGGTGATGGTGCAATTGAAAATACATATATGTATCTTTATGTATACATTCTAAAAATTATCAATCTAATTGTTCATATTATAATTTTTGGGTGGCGCCAACATTCCCTCCGCTTTCATCCAACCCGCGCGCGATAGTCCATGTTTTGTCTCGCGTGATCGCTCTGTATCTTCCCTACCCAATCATTCGCACATTCGCTACATAGCTCGGCATCCACACGTCAAGGAAACCCCGATTGACTACGCTCCCCCAGCTGTAGGGACACCTTGGCGACCATCCAAGGAAAGCTTATGTCCGAGGAAACCCCGACATCAACGATCCTCTACCACCAGGGCGGGTGGTGGTTTCCTCCCGATCGACCAACCACTTCGAGTTCTCTTGGTCCCGGATCCATCACTCTATGGCCGTCCGTGAAGATTCGTCCTAGCCGCATCCAACAATCTATCTTCAGAACCACTCACAAGGTACCTCTTCCACTCCCATTATCCCCGTCTACAAACGCAGGTTTGTTCCCTGACTTGCGGTCCTTCTCACTGCTATATTTTCCAGTGTTAGGGTGTCTTCTCCAACTATTAGATCTCCTCCAACCGCCTGCAGCTTCCTCCCTCTAACGGAAGTCATTCAATAGTGGTTGTATATCTATTGATTAGCTCAAAGGATCAACTTAAGGGTACAACTGCTCCTCCTCCTCGCGGTTGGATTCATTTTCCTTCTCTAAACTTTTACCAGGTTTGTGTACTTTATGGCATATCTATATATTGTTGGAGGGAATCATGAACAAATATATAATCAATGGTCTGAATATACATGCCAACCCTTATTTTTGTACGATATCATAGGTTTGAACTGCATCGAGTGATACATGATTGAGTGTTACGTCTATAATCTAAAACATTACAATAGAAATAGTGAACAACTCAATCTCCTACTCAATAACTGTCCAATAGATAATTACCATAACTTCGTATTAGACTCCATCCATGCCATATGATGTCTTTCTGCTATTTGGCGTACATTGTGCATGTATCGAAACTTGACACACTGCTTAACTGCAGAAATACATGCTAGGTAAATTTCTTGTATATTAGCTGTATAGTTCTATATACATGAAACTGTCTCTTTTTTATTTAGATATTTTATTTAGGAACAAAAAATGTTAGGTATGTATATGTTTCTATCTAGGAAGCACAAACACTTCTCAGAGGTTGCCGTGTCTGTGTCTGATATGTGTCCAACCCGGACACGCCTTGGACACGTGTGGACACACGGCGGACACTCCTCCCACGTGTCCAGATTCATATTTTATATATTTGCAAACTGGACACGTCGTGGACACATCTAGGATGGTTAGTAGACACAGCCAACCCAACCCACATAAGATCTAACTAAACCCCATGTAGACTCCTCAACCAAACCCCAACTCCTCACCAAAACCCTCATCCCTTCCCTGTAGTGCACACCCCCATTAGTATTGGAACCATTGGATCATTGTTTGTAATTAAGTTCTAATGATTTTCTTATATTTCATTTCATCATTCTTGTATGGTATAATAATTTAATATATCATTTTGTATGCTAAATTTTGTAGCATCATCAATATGAAGTGGATATCATGGTAATCCTTGTTTCTGCTTGTTTATAAGAAATTTGGAGCTTCTTATGTTTACAAATAAATTATATACATGTGTCTATAACTTTATATATTTATGTAAATTCACAAAGAATAAGGTAGTTCCATAGTACAGTTTGTTGATAAACTTCCAAGACAATAACTAGGGTGCATGACTAAAGTCATTGAACTGATGAGAGAATACATAATTCACTTCATTTGACTACATTTTCAAATTACTTGTAAGGTTTTTATATTTTTACAGTTTGGAAAAAAACACTCAAGGGCACTCTAGAGTATTTGGCATGTCTTGCTTCACCTCCTTTGATTGTGGTGGCCTATGATCTTTACGTAGAATGGCCAAGTACTACTTGACAAGCCTCATTGCTTTTTTGGATTATTATTTTGTATTTACTTACTTGTGCGTGATTATAATAAGAGATTTATTGTTGCAAATTTGTTGCATTTCCATTTATCATGATCTTGTGCTTCATATTAATAGGGTCTAGTGAGACATTATTATTTTGTATTTACTTATTCATTGGTTGAGGTATATTTCATCTTAATAGGGGCTAGTGACCTTGTGTGTTTATACTCGTTAATGTGGTTGAAATAGTCTTTCCTTTAAGTATTTGTGGCTCTAAACCTTGGTAAGTATTGAGGTCTATATCATTAAGGCTGGTTGCTGAGTCAAGTGACTAGGCTGGATGGGATCCTAACTTGTGTGATGATTCTTGATGGGTGGTCACGTCATCACTTAACTCAAATGTTAGAAAATTACTAATTCCAAATCTCACTTTGAAAAAGTCTTTTAGAATTTGGTAATTATGGTAGTGTAGGATCCCAATCACATTTAAGTGTTTCTAGTGTCCCATTCCACCACTAGTAGGTTGATTCTTTCCTCCAAATGATCATGCTCAGTTGTTCCAATGGGAACCATTTTTCAAGGGGATAAGATTATTGCGAGTTGCATTAGATGTATAACGCACACTTAGTAAGCCAAAGTCTTGCAATGTAATGGGTTTTGAACATTAAACTCTGGACCAAATTGGGTTAAAGCACTATGTTTCAGATACAACTCATGGTCTTTATTGTTGACATTCCTTTATATAGTTTATACAACAAAATATGTACTTATGTTTTGGGTTCCCTTTGGGCTTTATAATTGAATATATATCCATATTTTTCATATTATAGTATTTGGGACATTGATGGTCAAAAGCCTTATCATGGACATTGATTTCTTTGCTTTCATTATGAAAGGATTACTCCTTTAAAAGGTTCCCTCATTTACAGACCCCATGGTAGATTACAAGTGGGACCTCCCTATTTTTGTGAGATTAGACATGTACATGCCTCGAAAGATTCTAATTTCTTTTGCCAGTATCTCATGTTTTTTCATTCCAGTGAGTAAATTAATTGTTTCCTTTATTTATGTCCATACCATACTTTTGAATGTGTTTAGGGCTGTTTTGGTTTTTTGGGTCTACTTAATAAATTTAGGGAAATAGCCTAGAAGCACAAGAAAAATGAAACTACAATAAGGTTTTTTACATGTTTAGTTGTGCTCGAGGCCAAGCTACAATAAGGTTGCACAATAATTTGTTGGATGGAAGGGTCTATTTCCCCTAGAACTTCTAGCAAATGAAAGGATAACACTGGAACTGGATGTTGGGCTGGAAATTATGGACTGGGTTGTGCAAGAAATGGAAGAGGTGCAACCAAAGGTATACTTTAGAGAAATAGAGAAAAGGCAGTTTGATGCCAAGCAGGCCTCATGTTTCTATCATAATACAACACTGTTGTTGGTCAAATAGGTCACATGATAAACATACATGTATGTAACATAACCTAAGTAACTATGTTTGGAATTCAGATGATCAATTTCATAGTATATGAATGCTATCACAACACAACAGTGGGTAGGTGACTATAGTTGGCTAACAGAAAATTAGATCTGTTAATTTATAGAAATATGTCAGTTTCATGATTACTGACAAAAACAGTTGTGTTATACCTATTTCACATCAGAAGCATATGTAGGAACTATCTAGAAACTACATGCTCGAGTTCCAGAATTTTAAATGCCATGTAGTTATTTGTTAGTGAGGACATAAAATTATAACATGTGGTTAACAATTATGCTCAAGCAAGAAATATCAGATTCACCATATATGGGTGTGTGGTGTTTTCCGTGTTCACCCTTATAATGGCAGTAGAGTCAACACAGTTTTCCTTATTCACCTTGGAAGTAGAATGCATGGAAGGAATAGGGTTGGACAATCACAATTGTCATACAATCGTTCTCAGATCTATTGAAGATGAGAAAATCTCCTGGGTAAAATATTCAAGTGGAGCTCGAAGATTCACATGTCCAAAGTTTAATTTTTTTAGAGGTAGGTTGGACGTGAAATTTCTAAATATATACTATTCCCTTGCCAGTGTCACCAAAATTATAACAATGCCTACACCTAAACATGAGTTTTGTTGTGACTTGTGTCCTTGGAGACACTTTTTATCAGAGCTTCAATTCAAATCAACCAATTAGATTGTGAGGTATATCATACTCAAGTATGTACTGGGCCTTCAAATGCATTGTAGGAGGCAAAAGTCATATTCAATATTGTGTTGAAGCTATGAAAATCTGGTTCCATGAACCACCTATTATGCCATGAACTACCTAACAAGATATTATATAGAATGAAAAAATTTATTGTGGAGGAATATATTACATGAACTACCTATCGTATAGAATGAACAAAAAAAATGTGGAGGAATATATGCCATGAACTACCTATTACGTACAATAAACATAATCAAGGCTACACATTCTTTAGCATTCCAGGGTACACATTCTTCATGTTGATATTCAACAGGTCCATTTCAACATAGCAACACCATCTTAATTGACAAATATGGATGAAACTAGTGGGACTTACCCATGTGAAAAAGTACATAAACTTAGTTATGTCAACTGTTATCACCTTACGAAAGCCATATTGCACGTCAGCAAGTAGCTTTACGATAAATTCAAAATAAAATTTTATCATTTATAGTGTTTGTGTCGGTGTCCGTGCTAGAAATGTGTCCATGCTTCCCTGGTTGAAGCTTATCATCATAGTCCAACAAGACAACAAAACTATTTTGATATTTATTACCAATACGTCATTGATAAATAGATATATACATGGGTTGTCAAAGTATTATGTATACTATGATCGGTATTATACTTTATTGATTTTCTACTTATTTATATATTTATGTTTTCATTGTGTTAAATTTATGTATATTTTTTGACCTTCTTTATTATTAATTTTTTTAAAATATTTCCATTTGATTAATAATTTCTACGTATATATTGATTATATTGATGTGTTTACTTATGTTTATCTAGGGAAGTATGATTGACAAATGCTGGATAATTGAGGAAGACAGGACCGATACATAGTACTTAACTGGGGTAGTCAAATTCATAAATGACGCTTTCAAAAAATGTAGTAGGAATGAGACTATCTTATGCCCTTGTAAAAAGTGTCTAAACACACAAAGACACAACCGTCAAGTGACAACTGAGCACCTATTATGGAATGGTTTTTTCAGCAACTACACTGATTGGATTTTTCATGGTGTGACTTCTTCTGATGCCACGGAAGATTCTTCTATGCAAGAAAACATGTTGTTTGATGATATGAGAGACATGTTGCACGATACATATGGAGTCCAAAACTGTCAAGAATTGATGGACAACGACGACGATGATTCATTTGTATTTACTGACGACGAAGAAGCTGAGTAATTGTACAAATTGTCAAAGATTGTTGCACAAGAGTTGTATCCTAGAAATAAGAAATATTCCAAGTTGTATACCGTCCTGAGGTTGTTCCATATAAAATGTTGCAATCATTGGAGCAATAAATCATTTACTAAGCTGCTCGAACTTTTGAAGGATTTGATTCATGAGGGTGACAAGTTGCATGGCTCATACTATGAAGTAAGGAAAATAATTACGGACCTTGGTCTTGACTATGAGAAAATTGATGCCTGTATAAATGATTTCATTTTTTATGGAAAGGAGTTTGCAAATAATACTTCATGCCCACATTGTCATGTTTCTAGATATATAGAGACTGAAACTGATGTAGACGGTGCACAAAGTATGGGAATTAGAAAGAAAAGAGTTCCTTATAAAGTTATGCGCTACTTTCCCTTGACTCCTAGGTTGAAGAGATTGTTTATATCCTCTAGAGTCGCACCACTACTGTGGTGGCACGATGAAAGTCACACCAAGGACGAAGTTTTAAGACATCCAGCAGATTCACCTACATGGAAGACATTTGATAACATGCATGCTGATTTTGCATCTGATTCTCGTAATGTGCGTCTTTGTTTAGCATCTGATGAATTTAATCCATTTGGCATGATGAGTAACTCATATAGTATTTGGCCAGTCATATTGATTTCGTACAATTTTCCACCATGGTTATGCATGAAGACAACTAATTTTATCCTTTATATGATTATTCCTGGTCCAACTCAACCAGGAATGAAGATAGATATCTACTTACAACCTCTGATTGAAGAGTTGAAAGAACTGTGTGAAGTTGGTGTTGATACCTACGATGCTGATCGTAAAGCTGTATTCAAATTGTGTGCCACCTTACTATGGACGATAAATGACTTCCCTGCCTATGGTTATTTATCTGGTTGGAAAACTAGTGGGTATGATGCATGCCCTATTTGCAATAAGGACACATGGTCTATTAGACTACCACATAGTAGGAAACAATATTTCATGGGCCACAGGAGGTTCCTTCCGATGGATTATAAATTTCATAGGGATATGTCCTCATTTGATGGAAAAGAAGAATTAAGAATTTCTCCAAAGATGTTGTCTGGAAATCAAGTTTTAGTTCAAACCAGAGATGTAGACAATATGCCTTACAATTGGAAAAAACAAAGCATTTTCTTTGAGTTGCCATACTGGAAGTACAACCTTATTCTTCATAATCTTGACATAATGCATATTGAAAAGAATGTATGTGAGAGTTTGATTCACACGTTACTTGGGATGGACAACTCAAAGGATAATGAAAAATCTCATTATGACCTTTTAGAGATGGGAATAAGACCTAGACTGCACATATCAAGAACGGAAGTAAGAATATTATTCCACCTTCTTGTTTTACTTTGAAAAAAGAGGGAAAAAATATTCTGTAAGTTTTTGAAGTTTGTACGGGTTACCAGATGGTTATTCCTCCAATATCTCGTGAAATGCATGCATCAAAGAAAGAAAATTGTTGGCATTAAAGAGTCACGACTACCATATATTAATGCAACAATTTCTGCCATTGGCTTTACGGGTAGCGTTACTGAGCAAGAACGTCATAACTGTGATAACTGAGTTATCTAGATTTTTCAAAGACATATGCTCAAAAAAGATAAATTTGTATGCTATTGAGAAGTTAGAATCTAGAATTGCGGTGACTCTCTGCAACATGGAGAAGATTTCCCCGCTCTCATTTTTTGACATAATGGAGCATGTGGTCATTCATTTTCCACGAGAAGCTAAGATAGCTGGACCAACATTTTATTGTTGGATGTATCCAGTGGAAAGGTAGTATGTTTTTACTATTTGTTTCACTAAAATTTTATCAAATGTATTTTTTTATTTTAAACAAATTTTATTTATCATTATAGATACTTGAAAACTTTGAAATAATATGTGAGGAATAAAGCTGCTCCAGAAGCTTCCATAGCAGAATGTTACCTGGCAGATGAATGTGTAACATTTTATTCAAGGTATCTCTCTAGGGTAGAGACAAGATTCACAAAATTGGCTAGAAATGATGTTGAAGATGACGATATTGTTACTGATGATGATTGGTCTATATTTTCACACAAATGGCATCGAATAGGAAAGAGTATTCCTGTTTATCTTGAAGATGTGATGTGAAAATTGCACATCAATATATTTTATCTAATTATGTTGCAGTTGAACCGTTCATGGAGTGAGTTCATTAAATTATTAAGAAATATGCATGCTCATTGTTAGATGTTTGTACACACGACTTATGTACTTGTTAGCAGGGAACACATTCACCACGTGAAGAAATTGAATCCGCGTGCAAGACATTGGGAAATCAGTAATATTCATATGAACACTTTTAGTGATTAGTTTAAGAAACATGTAAGTCTATAACATTAATTTCATTTAATATTGTTAGAGAATTGTATTAATAACTCAATTCATAATGTATACAGATTGAAGAGAAGGCCAAGTCAGACAATTTTCCATCAAATCTACTAACTTTGGCTCGGGGACCACAAAATATGGTGAACAAATACAATGGATATGTAACAAATGGATATAGATTTTGAACCAAGGAGGGGGAACATGGTTAAAAAACCCAAAATAGTGGGATAATGGTGAATGCCCAGAACAAAAGTTTTTCCAGTTCCAAGGACAAAAATCCTAAATTGGGTCAAGTTACCTACTATGGGGTACTCCCAGGGATTTTTAAGATTAGTTACTATGAGAAACTGAAAGTTGTATTGTTCAAAGGTGATTGGGTCAATGCAAACAAGGGCGACAAAAAAGATGAAAATGAATTTACAATGGTCAAATTAAAACTCATTGACTCAATTGAAAATCCATTTGTATTGGCCTCTCAAGTACAATAAGTCTTTTATCTGGCTGACATCAATCACTGAGGGTGGAGCTTTGTCGTGCAGATGACACCACATTATAATTATGACATGGATGAGAAGCTTACTTAAAATTTCATGGATGGGACATGCGTACCAAAAGATTCTCATGCAGATGATTGGGAATCTATTTTTAGCGATGTTTCTGATGGATCTGATTTGGTTAGAGAAGATATGGAGGGTGTAACTTTTTATGATTGCAAACATGATGAGCAACTTGATTGAGATCATTGTGATCTATCATATGTAGTTTTTAATTTTGTATCTTGATGTAGCATTATAAGAATTTAGTTTTATTCATTTATTATTAGTTATGATTTTATTAATTTGATAAGTGTTTTGTATTGTAGAATATGGAAACAACCAGGAATAAAGGAACACCCATGCCACAAAAGTCATGTAGCGGAACCACCATTACAGAAAGACGGGTTATTAAACAAAAAAAACTCCTAGTAACTTTGATTCTTGATATCTAAAATTTTACATTGTAATCTGTACAGCTTATAGGTCGTGAGGTTGTTAAGTTTCGATGATGGAATGTCAATTGTAGCTCAAGGACAAGTGATAGGCATGAATCCTGACCTTGTAATAGGAGGAGAAAAGTTAGGGTCTGTATTTGTTATTGTTTGCATTGGTGTGGAAATTAAACCTGAAGAGCAAATGGTTAGACCATTTGACAATTATCAAATCATTGAAGATGCAATCGGGTCAATAATAGCTTGGCCAAAGAAGCTACTCATTGTTCGGTATTTTTTTTTCAATGTGCTATAAGTGTAACATGTCTATATAATGGTTTTAGATAATTATTTTTGTTATTATAGGTAAAATTCTTGGAGCGAGGCAAGTGAGGCAAACAATAAAAGTTCCTTCAGAATTTTGTAGATGGTATTTTTCCTCTTTTCTATAGGTTTAGAATAAAGTTTTTGTTTGATGTAAAGCTTGTCAATGCATTCGATATAGAAAGGATTGCCGTCTAAACCACTATTACAACATTGTTTTCAATTTCTCTTGCTACATAAGACCGTGATATGAATATTCTATAGTATTGGTTAATATTTAGACCTCTTTTATGGCAAAACTACATTTCAAACTTATGTATGTGATGTTCTCTAGTATGCAACGATGCATGTGATGTTTCATGTCGGTTCTTTCTATTATTTACAACTAGTACATAATATTCTCTAGTGTAGGTCATGGTGGTGTTACAACAGTACATGATATTCTGCTTGAATCACGTCTCATGGTCATGACCAAGCTGATAAATATTGTCATTGAATATAATTCCACCAATAGCTCATTCATTGAATATTTTTACCTAGAATGAATTTGGGTCCAAGTCAGACTGTCTTAAGATAGTACATTAGGCTTGGTTGTATTTCTTTACCAGTGAAACTTTTGTTTTGTCAACAATTCCAGAGCATGTTTGTATTTCTTTACTAGTACATCACGCTTGGATCAATTTATAGTTTGGGTCCCTGCCATGCTTTTAGGAACCCAAGTGGAAGCAGAGGTGGGGATGCCCATGCCTTTGTCCTGATAAGGAATAGTGAAATGGAAAATGATGGACAGTTTGGATTCCATGTAATGCCTGGGCATTTTTCTTCGTGTGATAAAATAGTGTATATGCCTTTGCTTTCATATGTAGGATGTGACATCTTTATATGGATCCAACCATGTTGCTGCAATTCCCATGATAAATCTTGTGCCAAAGACCAATGTTGTCATAGATTGTCGAGGGAACATGTAGGAGGTATCAATCACTACCCCTTGAATTTCCTCTTAAATCAGGGTTCATTTATAGGTATAAAGCACAAACATCATCAAATACATATGCGATATAATTTCCTATCACATAAATTGGTTTACAATCCAGGAGGCTTATAACTTGCTTTATGCATATATTAAGCTTAAGCTTGTATACATGTCTTCGGTCTGGTTATTATATTGTGCAGGAGGCTTTATGGTTGCTTTGATGTACTTCAGGATAAGAGCTACCGATTCAATAAGTGAGCTTTCACATCTTCATGCTTGACTGTTGGGATTGATGCTAGTTCTTTTTTCATAACATTGTTTAAGTTATGATAATTATGCTAGTTCTTTTTTCAATGAAAAACACCACAATATTAATTGCCTAGACCTTAACTTGCATTTCGTATTAATTTCATTATGATTTTGATATGGAATTTACTGGGCTTTCTTTTCTAGGAAGCTGCAGCACATGCTCCTTTGGCAGTGTCACCTTCTACACACACTCAAGTATTCCATCATGAAGTTTGAGGTTTCAACTTTCCAAAAGAGATATGACATCATTACTTACCATATCAGATGCACAAAAATCTAAATAAGTTTTAGTTGGTATGACATCATTAGTAAAATAGGTATTCCTTTAGTATGTGTCATTGCACTAATGGACTTCCAGTCTACATTTGCAGTGACAGTGGTGTGCTCCACATGGAACTTAATTAGTTTCTATTGACTCAACAAAAGCAAATATGCTATTAGTAATCAACTGGTGGATTAGTTATTGGAGTTTGTATCACTTGCTTCTTTCTTGTTATGTTCTGTGGTGGATGATGCTTACTAATATATACTTTCTCCTCTTCTTGTAGGTCACTAAATAAGTAATTAGCTGATGAACCACTAATTTGACTTGAGACACTTAAGGTTGGATGTTCTCGCTAGACTTCCCTATTGACTCTCGTCTTGGATTTGATGTTTCAAGATATGGTCCTTGTTCTGATCTGAAACTACAAGTGGATTTCTACTGCTTACTACTTTCAGAGAGGTGGGATATGAGGTATTTGATGATACTGAAATGTATTATTTTCTTGTTTTTCTAAGATTATGGTATTCTGAACCATAATTGACCTTTAGTTTATTGGCACACTCATTACATTATTGCACACTCATTAGTTAATCTTCTGATGTCTGAAGTTCATCTTTTTTCTATGCAACTTACTTTTTCATGAGTATGGCCATCTACTATTTAAAATATTTTGTGCATTAGCCAGACTTTGGTGAGTTAGTTGTGTTAGCTAGACTCAAATCTGATGACTTGCAATAGGAAGCTCACCCCTAGCTGCTTCCTTGCTTCTCAATTACTGCTTTATCTTTGTGTGTCAGCTGATTTTGCAAAACATTTTGCACCTTTGAAGAACCACTTTCAGAATTCAGTATCACCTGAACAGAACCCACTTTCAAGAATCTAAAATCCAGAAAAAGAGATCATAATCACAGAGGTATATAAACCAACAAGCAACATAAATTATGAGTCAAGAGAACATGATTGCAACAACATCATCTACTAACCATTTGTAACATACTGAAAACTCCTTTGTACCTCTTTGTACTCTTTTCTATAAAGCTTTGACCTTCATTTTCATTCCTTTTGTCCTTGGTCTTGATTTATGAGAAATTAAGATGGTTATTGGTTAAATATTTCCCATATGTTCTTATTTCAAGGTTTCATGTACAAAAGACTCAGTTAGATTTAGACAAGGGGTTTAATATGCAATTTCACCTTAAGAAATAAAAAGGGGATAAAATAATTCGTCCTAGAATCTTCTAGTGTTTCCTAGAATATAAGAAATAAGAAGGAAATCCGAATTTTATAAAAGAAAGAAGATAAAGATAATAAGTAAAGGAAATATGAAAAATTATGAGTAAAGGAGATAATTACAAAGATTTTGTAACAAATAAAATAATCTGAAACCATCATGATAATTTGATAGTTTAATTCGTTTCCTTGAGTAAAGAGTAACTTAAGAGTCAAGTATTATTTAAAATAAAAATATTAATAACATTATCAAAGGAAAATAGGAAATAAGCCAGTAAAAAAAGAAATAAAATATTAATGCTCTCAAATCAAGGAAATAACTTCAAATTCGTATTCTAAACATAAAAATAAGCCTCTGTGCAAATTTGCAACTAATTTGGATAGTATATGAATAAATAAAAAAATAGGAGAGAGAAAGTGTGTAGAATGTTCTAATTAATTTAATAAATATAAAGATAATGTCAACTTGAGAAGATAATTGCAAAATCGTGTTTCAAACCATTAAGAAGACTTAAGGGTGAAGTTACATTAATTTTAGATAATGTTATCACTTCTTTTGAGGGAGGAAAGAGAAAATAACATATTAATTATTTCACCTATTAAACTTTCTCAAAATGAAAAACTAACTCCATATTCGGATTCTACGCGTCGAAATGAGTCAGAATATAAATTTTCATAATTTTTGGGCAACGTTTGAGCCTCCAAAATAAGAAAGAGAAAAACATTTAAAATATAATGGTTTTAATCGACTTTTGCTCAGGGATATTTCCCTCATCTAATGCGTGATCGAACGGCCCAGATTGCTTGATGGACCCGCGTCCATCGATCCGACGGTGCGCGGTCATCTTCTACCTTGAGTCGGATTAGGCAACAGACTTAGATTTTCATTTTCTTAAAATCGCAATAACTTGAGTTTTACTCAACATTTTTCCTTGATTTTTGTTGCGTTGGTTTCCTTGCGAGATTTCACACAAGATTATCCCAACTTTTGCGAGCTTTAACGCGTATTTGAGAAACGCCCAATGTAGCCGCCGGCCACTTCCCTTTGCTCCTACCCACATCCTAGTTTAGGGTTCCTTGCCTATAAATAACCACACCCTCGCAACCGCAATCGCCTTAGCAACCTGTTCGTGCCTCCAATTTGGAATTTCGTCGACGTTTGCACAGCCAACGAGCCGCCGTAGTCCCTGCTCTTGCGGCGCCAAGTGCTCTCTACTCGCTTCATCTCCGTCCAAATTAAAGGTACTGCTGACTTCGTCTTCTCGTTATCTTTCTTTCGAGTACCTAAGCGTTCGAATCGGTCGAGTATAGCGATTTTGCCCAAATCGGCCGAGCAAACAGCTCGCGCACGACCGAGCTTGAAGACGATGTGCTTTTGACCATTTTGCCCTCGCCTCTCTTCTTTTCTCGTTTTCGCGTGAGGGTCATTTCCGTCTTTTCTCTGTCTTGATCGCTCGCCTCCTGCGACCGCCCGGAGACGCGGAGTACCGCTCCGGGTCACTCCGGAACGCAACCGGGCGACTCCTGACCGCTCGCGTTGAGCGTGGTTGCCTACGTGGCACACGCTGATTGGTCAGAATGAAATAATTTTTATTAATTAATCCGTTGGTCAAAAATTAAAAATAAATAGTGTTTTGAAATCAGGAAAATGAGATCTATCTAATAAAAATATTTTTGAGATTTAATTTTGAGGTTTGCGAAAATGTGTTTTTAATATCGATTTAATTAACTTAAAAATCCCTAAAATTAATCCTAAAAATCTATAATTCCAAAATATATAATATTATATGTTATTTTGATCAGGAGAACCTAACTAAGACGATTATGAGGTTTTTGTAGTCTGAATCGAGAGTTTGTACAAAAAGTTAGTAAATTAGGGTTTCAATCTTTTAAATGAATACATGTAATTCTAATAAATGAATTAAATGATGTATTAGGTAGTTTGGGGTTATAGTTCGTGTGAAGATTTGAAAAAGGAAACTTAGGACACCTGTGGCAAAGGTATGTGATTAGTATGTGTTTATTATGAGTCTTGTTGTACATCTACCTATCAGTTGGGAATACTTAATCCAATACCTAGATTTCTTCTATGAGGTTTAATTTGATCTAAACCATTGAATTTCTTGAAACCTAAATTGTCTTATTTGCCTCAAAAATCAGATTTAGTATTCTCTTGTTTGGGTCTTCATACCCCACTGCCATGTTGTTTATCTTTTGCTTATCTTTCCATAAATCTCTTATTAGCATGAAATTAAATGTTCTATTTAAATTTTAAGTAGTGGTACTTATGTACAACCACCCATAGAGGGCATGTATAAAATCGCCCTAGGGGAATGTTTATTATTCTCCCCATTTAAAAATTTGTAGGTGACTTGGAAATGGTTATAATTCTTCCCTCACCTAAGGTTAGAGGTTCGGTAGGTGCCTCAACCCTACTTAGTTAGATAGACATATTAATAAACATGCTAAAACCTTTATTACTTTGTTGATGGCAAGTTCTCTTATGAAAACCTCATACTTTTTGACATCTTCTACACCAAATACATAGTCTAGTTACTTGTTACATGTTCTCTTTACCTTTGATAGATTATTAGTGTAACACATACTTTTCTTGTTTTCCCTCTTGCTGGGTGCCTTCCCAACCACCCAGGTGTTGGAGCTGTTCAAGGAGAAGGAAGGACTTAAAGAAAGAATCCTTACTGTGATCGTTTGCTTGAGAGGAAGGATGGCTAGGTTGCTATAGCTAGATCCTCTGTTCTATCTTATCTTTTCTTTTAGAAAGCAATGATGTAATGAACAATAAAGCCATTAGAAGGCTTGATATTTCTTTCTTTCCGCTGCTATTGACATTTTATTATGTATCTGGAATCATGCTTATTTAATTGGATTATTATGCAACCATCCTCAAAAGTCTCAAATTTTTGTTAAAAATTGTGGATGTTGTATTTCCTTTAAATTTTAGTAAGGAGGTGATCTTGACTCTTTACAGCATGGTATCAGAGCCTTTAGGTGACTATTAGGGCATGCAGTTGAGGAAAGGGTGTCTAGAAAGGATCAGGGCATGGGGGCTGGCAAGATTTTCCTCTAACCCATTAGCTTGGCATATAGGGACTCCCGTGCCCATATGATCCGGCCTGGCCTGCGCCAATACGAACTGCCCGAAATAGTATGCTTTTAGGCAATAGCATTCTAGTTATCCTTTTCTCATAACTAATTCTTTTCCCTCTCATCTATGATTCTTTACTCCTGAAAATTTAATAAGTTAACCCTAATTTTAGGAGAGGTGACATGTTTGACAACACCAACCAGGAGTCCACCACTGACAATCCAGACACTCCTGCAACTCCTGCTGTTAACCAATCAAACTCTGGTGTTCCTGCTTTCACACCTGAGCAAGAACTGGCGATGCTGCGATAACTGTTGTCCTCCACCATGATGGGACAACTCAACACCATAGCTGCTGTTGCTACCAAGCCGAGGGAGTTCACCCTCACCGACTTCATCAAGATGCAGCCACCCTACTTCAAGGGTGAAAGTGAGCCTAACATGGTGGACAAAGCTGATGAATGGGTGCTGGCCCTGGATCGGACCTTTGAGGGTATGGCTTGCCCTCCTCACCAGAAGGTTAGGTTTGCGACGTACGTGCTGGATGGACCGACGCGTGTCTGGTGGAATGGAGTTCCCCGAACTCGAGACACCTCCTCCATGGAGTGGGCTCAGTTCTTGAAGTTGTTCAGAGAGAAGTACATCTGCCCTGCGTTCCTGAGGAAGAAGGAGGCTGAGTTTTACAGTCTCAAGCAAGGAAGCATGAGTGTGGCAGACTATGTTCAGAAGTTTCTGCTGCTGGAACGTTACGCCACCGACCTTGGAGCTGATAGAAGAGCAACCCTGTTCTTGGAAGGCCTGAACTACCATGTTGGTCGAAGCCTTGTTCCACAATTGCCACTCTCATTTCAGTAGGTGGTGGATAATGCTCTCGCCATCGAGTCATATCCGGGATTCCATGCTTCTAGTAGCTTCAACAACAACAAAAGAAAGAACCCGAACCAGCATGAGAACCGTGGTCGAGATCGCTGCAACAGATGCAATCGCCACCATCCTCCTGGAAGATGTCCCGCCAACAATGCACCTGCTCGTGTTGGCAATCGTCCTCCACCAACCTGCCATGAGTGCGGCCAGGTTGGGCACATCCGACCTAAATGCCCTCGTTTCCAGCAAGGGCAAAATCCTGCTCAGCAACCACAACAGCCGAGACAGAATCCCCCACCGCGAAACAACAACAACAATAACAACAACAACCAGAATCTGAGACGTCCGCCAGCTGAGAGGAGGAATGGGTGAGTGTTTGCTCTCAATGCTGAAGAAGATGGTGATGGTAATGAAGTGATTGAAGGTACACTACACCTCAATTTGCATCCTTTAAAAGCTCTGTTTGACTCTGGTTCCTCCAATACCTTCATATCTAGTCAGTTTGCCTCTGTGCTTGATATTGAATCTGAATTCATGGATCATGTGTTAGATGTAAAAACTCCTAGTGGAAAAATATGCTCCTCTTATCTCCAAACTCCTACCCTGAACCTCTGTATATCCGGGATAATGTTTCCCACAGTTTTTGTCTTGCTTGATATGTCTGTCTTTGACATCATCCTGGGCATGGATTGGTTGAAGAAGTATAAATCTATTCTGTTTTGTGAGGAATCCAAGGTTAGTCTGTTCCATCCTGATGAAGGAAGAGTGTGTGTCTAGGGCAAGAAGCGAGGAGAACGACAGTTCGTCATTTCTGCCATCAAGGTTGAAAAGCTCGTCTCTCAAGGGTGTAGAGCCTTCCTAGCATCCATAATTCTCGATGCTACACCTCCTGCCCTAGACCATGTTGATGTGGTGAAGGACTTCCCTGATGTCTTTCCTGAGGAGTTGCCCGGGTTACCACCAAATCGCGAGGTGGAATTCTCCATCGAGCTCATACCTGGAACGTCACCAATATCGAAGCCACCTTACCGTTTGGAACCTGCTGAACTGACGGAGTTGAAGAAGCAGCTTGAAGAGCTTCTTGACATGGGTTTCATTCGCCCCAGTGTTTCCCCTTGGGGAGCCCCTGTCCTGTTCGTGAAGAAGAAAGATGGCTCTTTGCGGATGTGTATGGACTACCGCATGCTCAACCAGGTGACAGTGAAGAATCGTTATCCGTTGCCACGCATCGACGACCTATTCGATCAGCTGAAGTCAGCCACAGTGTTCTCTAAGATGGATCTGCGGAGTGGCTACTACCAGATGCGGGTGAAGGATGATGATGTTCCGAAGACAGCGTTCAGAACTCGTTATGGGCATTATGAATTCTTGGTCATGCCTTTTGGCTTGACAAATGCCCCTGCTGCGTTTATGGACCTGATGAACCGAGTATTCCTCCCATACCTCGACAAGTTTGTGGTGGTGTTTATTGATGACGTTTTGGTTTATTCCGAGACGTTGGAACAACATCGTGAACACTTGCGGATTGTACTCAACACATTGCGAGAAAATCAATTATATGCAAAATTCTCAAAATGTGAGTTCTGGATAAAGGAAGTGATGTTTCTTGGTCATGTGATTTCTGCCGGCCATATAGCTGTTGATCCTGCAAAGGTAGAAGCTGTGACAAAGTGGAAAGCTCCGAGAAACCCATCTGAAATCCGTAGTTTCCTTGGTCTAGCTGGTTACTATCGGAAGTTTATCAAAGGGTTTTCTGAGTTGGCTTTACCTTTGACCAAGCTGACTCGGAAGGAAGTCAAGTTCACATGGACCCCTGAATGTGAGGACAGTTTTCAGAAGTTGAAGATGAGTCTGACTTCTGCTCCAGTGCTTGCTTTGCCTGTTGAGGGTATACCATATGTCATCTACACTGATGCATCCCGACAAGGCTTAGGGTGTGTTCTGATGCAAGACGGAAAGGTGATCGCCTATGCTTCTCGACAGTTGAAACCTAATGAAGCTAATTGGCCTACGCATGATTTAGAGTTGGCTGCCATAGTTCATGCTTTGAAGATTTGGCGACACTACCTTTATGGAGAAAAGTTTGAAGTCTTTTCTGATCACAAGAGTCTGCGATATCTGTTGACTCAGAAGGATCTGAACTTGCGACAACATAGGTGGATGGAATATCTTAAAGATTACAATTTCACCATCACTTATCATCCTGGTAAAGCAAATGTTGTAGCTGATGCTTTAAGTTGCAAGAAGGATGCTTCTTGTGCTGCTCTGAGATGTTCTGTGTGGGAAAACCTCAAACTTCTTGCCAGTTGGAAACCTCAACCTGTTGATTCAGTGGATGAAGATAAGTTGTGTGTTCATATGGCCAGTTTGACTGTTACACCAACATGGATCTCGGAAGTTTTCTCTGCACAGTTGGAGAGTTCCGAGCTTGGAGAGTTGAAAGCTTTAGCTGAGAAACCGCAATCTGACTTCACTGTCGGAGTGGATGGTGCTATCCGCTTCAGACAAAGGATGTGGATACCTGATGTTGGTGATCTTAGACAGAAGGTTCTGAGTGAAGCTCATGGTTCCAAGTACACTATTCACCCTGGCACAACCAAGATGTACAAGGACTTACAGCGGAGTTTCTGGTGGAAGAATATGAAGAATGACATAGCTCTGTTTGTGGCAAAGTGCTTGACATGTCAGCAAGTCAAGATTGAACATCAACGACCTGGTGGTCTTCTTCATCCTCTTGAGATTCCAGAATGGAAGTGGGAGAAGATCACAATGGACTTTGTTACTGGTTTCCCTAAGTCCAAGAGAGGTTATGATGCTGTTTGGGTGGTGATTGATCATCTTACCAAATCTGCTCATTTCTTGCCTTTCAAAACCACGTATAAAGTTGCTGAGATGGCTCAGTTGTATGTGGAGTGGATAGTTCATCTGCATGGTGTCCCTGCTGTGATAGTTTGTGATCGAGACCCGAAATTTACTTCTCGTTTTTGGAGTCAGATTCAAGAAGAGATGGGTATTGATCTGCGTTTCAGCACTACTTACCATCCACAAACTGATGGTCAGTCCGAGAGAACAGTTCAGATTCTGGAGGATTTGCTTCGTGCTTGTGTGATGGATTGGGGTGGTGCCTGGGATCGGTATCTACCATTAGCAGAGTTTGCTTACAACAATAGCTACCAAGCCAGTATTGGTATGCCACCTTTTGAAGCTCTCTAAGGTAGACCTTGTCGTTCACCTTTGCACTGGGATGATGTTGGTGAACGTTCCCTGGTGAAGACTGATGACATGCATATGATGCTTGAGAAGATACAGTTGATAAAGAAATGGATGAAAGCTGCTCAAGACAGACAGAAGATGTATGCTGATAAGAAGAGATCTGATGTAAGCTTCTTAGTGGGTGACTATGCTTTTCTGAAGATCAAGCCTATACGTTCTATTGCAAGATCTAAAGTAAAAGGCAAGTTGAGTCCTCGCTATGTTGGACCATTTGAGATCTTGGATAAAGTGGGAGATTGTGCATATCGCTTAGCTTTGCCTCCTGCTTATGATAAGATTCACAATGTGTTCCATGTTTCTGTGCTGAGGAAGTACGTTAAGGATCCGTCTCATGTGCTCTCCATTGAACCTGTGGAGATTAATGAGAATCTGACTTATGAAGAGCTACCTGTGAAGATTCTTGACTCCCGAGTAAAGCAGCTGAAGAATAAGGAGATAGAGTTAGTGAAGGTTTTGTGGAGATACCATTGTTTAGAAGAAACCACCTGGGAGTTGAGAGATGAGATGTTACGTACTCACCCTTCCCTCTTTGTATGAGATTTCGGGGACGAAATCCTTTTTAAGGGGTGGAGTGCTGTAACATATTGAAAACTCCTTTGTACCTCTTTGTACTCTTTTCTATAAAGCTTTGACCTTCATTTTCGTTCCTTTTGTCCTTGGTCTTGATTTCTGAGAAATTAAGATGGTTATTGGTTAAATATTTCCCATATGTTCTTATTTCAAGGTTTCATGTACAAAAGACTCAGTTAGATTTAGACAAGGGGTTTAATATGCAATTTCACCTTAAGAAATAAAAAGGGGATAAAATAATTCGTCCTAGAATCTTCTAGTGTTTCCTAGAATATAAGAAATAAGAAGGAAATCCGAATTTTATAAAAGAAAGAAGATAAAGATAATATGTAAAGGAAATATGAGAAATTATGAGTAAAGGAGATAATTACAAAGATTTTGTAACAAATAAAATAATCTGAAACCATCATGATAATTTGATAATTTAATTCGTTTCCTTGAGTAAAGAGTAACTTAAGAGTCAAGTATTACTTAAAATAAAAATATTAATAACATTATCAAAGGAAAATAGGAAATAAGCCAGTAAAAAAAGAAATAAAATATTTAATGCTCTCAAATCAAGGAAATAACTTCAAATCCGTATTCTAAACATAAAAATAAGCCTCTGTGCAAATTTGCAACTAATTTGGATAATATATGAATAAATAAAAAAATAGGAGAGAGAAAGTGTGTAGAATGTTCTAATTAATTTAATAAATATAAAGATAACGTCAACTTGAGAAGATAATTGCAAAATCGTGTTTCAAACCATTAAGAAGACTTAAGGGTGAAGTTACATTAATTTTAGATAATGTTATCACTTCTTTTGAGGGAGGAAAGAGAAAATGACATATTAATTATTTCACCTATTAAACTTTCTCAAAATCAAAAACTAACTTCATATTCGGATTCTAGGCGTCGAAATAAGTCAGAATATAAATTTTCATAATTTTTGGGCAACGTTTGAGCCTCCAAAATAAGAATGAGAAAAACATTTAAAATATAATGGTTTTAATCGACTTTTGCTCAGGGATATTTCCCTCATCTAATGCGCGATCGAACGGCCCAGATTGCTTGATGGACCCGCGTCCATCGATCCGACGGTGCGCGGTCATCTTCTACCTTGAGTCGGATTAGGCAACATACTTGGATTTTCATTTTCTTAAAATCGCAATAACTTGAGTTTTACTCAACGTTTTTCCTTGTTTTTTGTTGCGTTGGTTTCCTTGCGAGATTTCGCACAAGATTATCCCAACTTTTGTGAGCTTTAACGCGTATTTGAGAAACGCCCAATGTAGCCGCCGGCCACTTCCCTTTGCTCCTACCCACATCCTAGTTTAGGGTTCCTTGCCTATAAATAACCACACCCTCGCAACCGCAATCGCCTTAGCAACCTGTTCGTGCCTCCAATTTGGAATTTCGTCGACGTTTGCACCGCCAACGAGCCGCCGTAGTCCCTGCTCTTGCGGCGCCAAGTGCTCTCTACTCGCTTCATCTCCGTCCAAATTAAAGGTACTACTGACTTCGTCTTCTCGTTATCTTTCTTTCGAGTACCTAAGCGTTCGAATCGGTCGAGTATAGAGATTTTGCCCAAATCGGCCGAGCAAGCAGCTCGCGCACGACCGAGCTTGAAGACGATGTGCTTTTGACCGTTTTGCCCTCGCCTCTCTTCTTTTCTCGTTTTCGAGTGAGGGTCATTTCCGTCTTTTCTCTATCTTGATCGCTCGCCTCCTGCGACCACCCGGAGACGCGGAGTACCGCTCCGGGTCACTCCCGAACGCAACCGGGCGACTCCCGACCGCTCGCGTTGAGCGTGGTTGCCTACGTGGCACACGCTGATTGGTCAGAATGAAATAATTTTTATTAATTAATCCGTTGGTCAAAAATTAAAAATAAATAGTGTTTTGAAATCAGGAAAACGAGATCTATCTAATAAAAATATTTTTGAGATTTAATTTTGAGGTTTGCGAAAATGTGTTTTTAATATCGATTTAATTAACATAAAAATCCCTAAAATTAATCGTAAAAATCTATAATTCCAAAATATACAATATTATATGTTATTTTGATCAGGAGAACCTAACTAAGACGATTATGAGGTTTTTGTAGTCTGAATCGAGAGTTTGTACAAAAAGTTAGTAAATTAGGGTTTCAATCTTTTAAATGAATACATGTAATTCTAATAAATGAATTAAATGATGTATTAGGTAGTTTGGGGTTATAGTTCGTGTGAAGATTTGAAAAAGGAAACTTAGGACACCTGTGGCAAAGGTATGTGATTAGTATGTGTTTATTATGAGTCTTGTTGTACATCTACCTATCAGTTGGGAATACTTAATCCAATACTTAGATTTCTTCTATGAGGTTTAATTTGATCTAAACCATTGAATTTCTTGAAACCTAAATTGTCTTATTTGCCTCAAAAATCAGATTTAGTATTCTCTTGTTTGGGTCTTCATACCCCACTGCCATGTTGTTTATCTTTTGCTTATCTTTCCATAAATCTCTTATTAGCATGAAATTAAATGTTCTATTTAAATTTTAAGTAGTGATACTTATGTACAACCACCCATAGAGGGCATGTATAAAATCGCCCTAGGGGAATGTTAATTATTCTCCCCATTTAAAAATTTGTAGGTGACTTGGAAATGTTTATAATTCTTCCCTCACCTAAGGTTAGATGTTCGGTAGGTGCCTCAACCCTACTTAGTTAGATAGACATATTAATAAACATGCTAAAACCTTTATTACTTTGTTGATGGCAAGTTCTCTTATGAAAACCTCATACTTTTTGACATCTTCTACACCAAATACATAGTCTAGTTACTTGTTACATGTTCTCTTTACCTTTGATAGATTATTAGTGTAACACATACTTTTCTTGTTTTCCCTCTTGCTGGGTGCCTTCCCAACCACCCAGGTGTTGGAGCTGTTCAAGGAGAAGGAAGGACTTAAAGAAAGAATCGTTGCTGTGATCGTTTGCTTGAGAGGAAGGATGGCTAGGTTGCTATAGCTAGATCCTCTGTTCTATCTTATCTTTTCTTTTAGAAAGCAATGATGTAATAAACAATAAAGCCATTAGAAGTCTTGATATTTCTTTCTTTCCGCTGCTATTGACATTTTATTATGTATCTGGAATCATGCTTATTTAATTGGATTATTATGCAACCATCCTCAAAAGTCTCAAATTTTTGTTAAAAATTGTGGATGTTGTATTTCCTTTAAATTTTAGTAAGGAGGTGATCTCGCCTCTTTACACCATTCATCCAAACAACCATAAGAGCTAAATCATTATGCAATGCTTAGTCTTTAAAACTATGAGACAAAAATTTATCCAGATCACATGATTCTCTTGCACTACAAAGGAAGATCTAATCCCATAATAAAATGAATCACAAACCTCAAAATACAATAACATAACTACTCCTCTATTCTAAAATAAAAAATCGGCTTGCCTTCAGAAATTCAAGAAAGTTCCAACTATATAAGCACTGAATTAGTCTAGAGAGGATTCTTGATCTCCATAATTTCCTTGTTCCAAAGCATTAAAACATTTCTTTTAATTACTGCTTAACATGGTGTTGAAAAATAAAGAGATTAAGTGACCTCATAAGTTAAGATTACTTCTTTTGATGAGTTGACGACTTGATACTTTTTTGAATGATTTCAAGTTACAATAATTTCATTTTCTTGTTTCCTTGCATAGTATTGAGACACACTCATTGTCATGCTTAAGAAAATGGACAGGTTTTCGTTGGTGTGAATTATAGCACTCTACCCAATAATGCTCTACAAGCTATACTATAAATAAACATGGTTATTGTTCTTGATCATTGAAGAATACTTTATCTTTATACAAATTGATGCAAGATATAGTAGGTTTCATATTTCTCAAATGCAAGAATTGATGCTCTAGATGGTAGTGTATTATCTGGATTTGGACAGGTCTGGATTTTTTTTATAATCCTCACTATCTTTTTATATAATTTTTATTGACAAATTCATGTAATCTATCACATGTGGTCTATCATATAGGTCTGGATGTTCCTATTTGTCCGACATAGATTTATTTGTCATCATTGACCGGTTAATGTTGGCCTTGGTCCTTTCTCATGAATTGGGCTTACTTCTTCAGAAGGTAGTATGCATACATTTCTGGCTATTTTCTACTTTGTACAATCTCTTATTAATATATTGTTCGTTTATGTGTACTACTCTTATGTGTGCCCTTTGTTTCTTAATGAAGCACAATGAAAACTAACTTTATACCTGAACTGATTCAGGACCTTATTCGGCTACATCATTAGTATAGGTCTTTCAACTTCTTGCAACCTTCTTCTTCATTCTACCTTGGGTGGTCCTTATAAGTTACCCTCTGATCTTACTAAATACCTCTTTGTTTGCCATTGGGCTTCATTCATTCATCAAGCATCAATTGGGATTTCATTAAATCACTAATATTTGGCTACATTACCAGAAAAAGCTTGCAACAAAAACATTTAGGCTCATTTTGTTACAATTTTATACTATGTTCTTGTGATTTATGATTCAATAATATTGCTATGCGGTGCTCATACCTCAACTTCCTGCCTTGGCAGATGCATATGATTCTCAAAACCCTTTCATAGATTCAATCAATTAATTGTATACGTCAAATGAAATACTAAGGTTGGGTATTATATATCCTTTTTTGAAAACACAAAGAGATTAGTTTTTATTTCTCCTGTTCTCTATAACGGGCCAAATCAGGTGAGGCTCAATGTTAACATCCTTAGATAGCCAGTCTGGTTTTCCATAGGAGAAATAAACTGGGTAGAGGAGTGCATAGAATGTTTTGCAAGTACGTCTGCCACATGATCATGCTTCCGGGTGATGAATGAAAGTTGTAGATCTGTCAAACTAATTTTATTCAATGAACATCTTTTTATTTATTTAGTTGAAGATCTTGCTTCTATCCATTAATAAGATGATATTTTCAATTCTCCATCTGTTGTATTCCTTGTTTTGAACTATTGTTGTTTTTATGGAGCTGCTCATTTAATTCGTCTCACAACTCTAGTATAATGCATACACAATTGTCAAGAAAATAACATTAGATGTTGTCAAAACTTTCATATGCAAGAAGTCAATAACTGCTCAGATTCAGAAACCCATGAGGAATACTGAGAGATGGGACGACAAGGACAGAAGAGAGTTAAATTTAAATTAAAAAGGTTGTAGATGTCTCTGAGGCTGTTTGGTAGTGGGCTGATGCTTTAATGCTCTTTGGAGAGTCAGTGGTTGGATCCAATGCAGATAAAGCTCTTACTGTCCTTCATGTGGCTAGTGGAAGAATGAAGCTATGGAATCACGAGGAAAATCAACAGAAGCTTTATGACTTGCCTCATCTTGCTATATCTTTTCCAGACCGCATTGCACTATAGATATGTAACTCTATAGTGGAAATGGGTATGCTTTTTATAAAATAGCTTTAATACATAGACTATAGTGTCATGCCATTAATGGTTGGCATCCAAACTTCCCATGTTTTACATGTCTAATATGATGTCTTACATGTCTAAGCTCCTAAGGAGAGCCCTTCCAATCATGGATAGTGAATTCAAAATAGAGTTAGATTTGAATTAATGTATTCACTAGTGTAGTGCACTCATATTGCCAAGGATCCATTGGATTATTTTTAACCATGTTTAATATGAGTTTCCTTTTGTGTTCATTAATAATTGGCGTAACTTAGTAATCCTTGTTTAATATCAGTCATCAGAAGGATTACCCTTCTTGTCGAGCATATTTAGGACTGGCTAAGTCGGTGATTAGGCCAAGGATTTATTCCTCTAAGACTGAACTATATAAACCCAAAGTTCTCTATTCCCTCTTGGATTTATTCTCGGATTAAGCCTTTACTAAAAAGGTCAATGTTTCCCTAGACAACTCATCAAATCAAGAGAAATTTCATTCTTCACCTCTTTGACAACATTTTTTGTTTCAGCTATAAGGCTGCCCACAGAATTATCATATTTCCTGAGGTTCTATCTCCACCAATCACATGGTTACATTGAGACTAATTAATCAACATAGGGTTCTCTACAGTATCTAAAATGTTGTCTCAATTTAGTAGTTATAGGATATCCGTCTCATTAGCATGTTATGAAGGGGTTCAATGAATTTTGTTATAGTAACTCTAGAAATTTGATAGGAATTTCATTTCTCTGTTGTTGTTTTTAGTGATCCTTAGCACACCTAATCCCTTCTCATGGAAACAAGATGAATACTCTTATCTGTGTTCAATCTCAAGCTAGGATTCTTTCACCTGGTATGTAGAAGTATCACAGTGTTAGCAGCTGGCACAATAGGTATTCTGTTTCCGTGGTTGAGAAATTTGGTTATATTTCAACCGTCTACTTGCAGTGAAGGAGATAGACCGCAAGAAATATATATATTATATTTAGTTTGTTCTAACATATGGTCGACGTGCTGGTGCTGAAAGCCTCATGTACTTTCTGCCCCGTTTCCTTTTCATCATGTGAATAATCTCCTGTGTGAGGGCTATGTTGTCCATAATGTGACGTCCAGGAACAAAGTCACTTTGTTCATGAGAAATCCACCCAGGTAAGTGTGTCTTTAGACGTTCCACCACAATTTTGGAATCAAGTTTAAGGCTGAAATTATTCAGGGATATAGGGCGTAGGTGGTCACAGCTTGTAGGGTGTTTAGTTTTAGGTATCATGACCATGGTAGAATTTCACATCGCCACAAGAAGTTATTCTCCTCGTAAAGCACTTTGCATCGTCTTGAGCATAGACTGTTTTACTGATTCCCAATGATGGACCAAGAACAAGGCTGAGATCTCATCTGGACCAGCTGCCTTGTAGTGGTTTACCTCCTTGAGGATGTCCACACATTCATCTCCATTGGGGTCTGTTGCAATCTTCTTCTTCTGACAGATAGTAAGTTTCTTGAAATGGCCCGGAATAGAAGCTATTGCTTCACCTCTGCCTTGGACCGGTTATGTGAGAAAGTTTAGGAAATGACTTTGAACCATGTTCTTTAGCTCCTCTTCCTTTGTGATCCATATACCTGCTTTGTTTTGAAGAGAGGTAATGGTATTCCTTCTCTGATGTTGTTTAACATAGGTATTATAGAATCTAGTGTTGCAATCTCCGCTGGTAAGCCAGTTTATGTGGATTTTCATTTTTCATTCCTCCTCTTCTCTCAGCACCAAATTAAGTGCCACTTTCATGTCCGTGTATACGAAGTCAGTGATCGGGTTGTAGCAGGTGGCAAGTTCATTCTCAAGCTTCATGGTGTTCCTCATAAGCACAATCTTCTTCCGTTTCCTTTCTAGAACTTGTTTCCTATCCCACTGGATCTATCGAATCCCATACTAGATTTGATGTGTGAGGCCTCGGGGAAACCACTGGGTTCCAGCACATTGTATCTATCATTTAACAAACTAACTGTTGTTTGCAGTGGCCTCCGGGAGACCACTGGGTTCAGGTGAAACATGCATGTGGTTCTCTTTGTTATCTTCCTCTACAAGAGTTGGCTTAGGCGATGGGGGCTGTGAAATTGAGTTGCTGTCTCCCGCAAGGGGTGATTCTTCTTGAACCTCTGTGCTAGGTTGTCTGGGACTACGACGGCGGGGTTCTGAGGACGTGGGGGCTTGTTGCTTTCCTTGCCTTTTCATTTTGGAACTGCTTCCTTTGGTTTTCTGGGCTGGGACAGTAGGGATATTAGTATCTAGGATGTCGTTAATGTGACTAAGGTCTTCATTTGAGACATTTTCTTTTGTAGGTTCCTCCCAGTTGATTGAATCATCCATCTCAATTTATGTTTCTCCTTCATTGACTTCAATGACTTCCACCACTTCATCCACGGCTGGGTTAACAGCAATGTGAGTCTCCTTTGCCCTCTCGGTGCAGGCTTTCTTTGTGTTGGGCTGGGTAGAAACATTGGTTATGTTCTAGAACACACTCTTTGTATGGTCCACTTTGTCTTCCTCCGTAACAGATTTCTTCTTCCTCCATACTTTTTCCGTGTGTTTAGGATGCCCAGTGGTCTCGCTCGTGTTAGGAGATTTATCTATGCTTGGTTCTGTTACTTTCTCCCCTCCATCTTCAAGATTAGCGAACTAGCTGGAAACTTGTTTAGGGTGATGCCTTCAAACCACCTACTATATTATGCATCTATGTAGGACCTGGATTTAGTTCTTTGGCATGACTATTTTCACAATGATCTTCACCTTTCTAGGCATCCTATCCCCATTAGAACATGGTGGTGTGATGACTGTCATGATTCTTCTATTTGTATCATGGGCCTATTTGTAGGCTACTCATCATCAAATGTAATGTATCTAACTCTCTTTAGTTTTCACTTATCATATGAACCAATGTCAGGTCTTGATGCTAGCGCAACAACTGTAGTCATGAGAACTGTGAGAACATGGATGATGTAAGCTTTTCTAATCTAGGATAACATGGAATTGATGTTTCTGATCATTATAAACCCTCAAAGTTGTATCAGTGAGTATATCTTTCGTATGTTCTATTCACTGGATTACAATTTTAAAGTTTATGTAACTGTAAAGTCATGATATGTTGTGAGAACTCTAAGAATGTGAATTAAAAACAAATGGAAAAGAATTAGTACTATCACATTGATCTATATTTTAGAGTTTCTATTTGACTAAATATTAATGTGAATACCCACATGCTTTCCTATCAAATTCAACAAGTAATGCACTATATTCACATATAGAGTTTGTAAGAGAAATGAAGATGAATGTTATCAATAATGCAGTATCCAATTCATATTTTGATTAGATATTTTGAAGGTTATTTGTAGTTGGTTGTTCTATGTTATATTTATCATACACTTGATCAACAATTACTGCAGTGTATTAAAGTTAAAGGTACTAAATGAATTTTCTTATCACATAAACATGAACATGCGTGAAAACACCACCTTCGGTTTTCTCTAGGATACTACTATAAGAACATTGAGACAGGGAGAGAGAGAATAGAGACATCTACAGTAGTGGAGGAGGTCAGTTGCTGATGCATGTGACTTGACAAAGAGTGTGTCATGCAAATTCTTGAGTGATCATCCCTCAACATTAGTGACTGAGCCAACTGGTAGGACCACAAATGGGCAGATTTCATGGTCTACTTAGCCTTTAAATCAACACAAAGTTGTAGAACTAGTTAAAGCTGGCTAATAGGGCATACTAACTATTGGATAGATTACTTATTGTATCGTTATTCATTCGGCTAAAACATGTTCCTCAAAGGCCATTAATTTAGCATTTGTTTATAGTGTTAAACCATGCTTTGGAGAGATCGTAGAGTGCAGCATAATGACCTTTGTCATTTTTTGATGGAAACAACACATACATGAAGATGGTCTTTGATTATGGATTAGGATCAGCTTAAGTGCATCCTCTGGTGCATGCATACATAAAATTATATCATCCATGAAGAAAGGAATAAATATAGATGAGTTCCATGTGCTTATCTACATCAAAAAATGCTTTCTAACTAAAAAAAGAAGACTTTGTTGGTATGGAATAGTTTCCCTTAGCTAGGAGTCTATCTTAACGATCCATAGATGATATTTATGAAGTGCAGAAAAAGGTATTTAGCAATGTTATTATTTCTTAATTCTACAGAAATGTTTTGTTTCTAATAAATTGTGTTGCTAATGAGTGATGTTTCATTTTTTATAAATGTGAGTAACGTGAGTATATACATATTAACCAATGTTACTTTAATTTATCTAAATGTCTGGGTACATTACTCATTCCTCGCTCGCAAGGCTCTTGAATCAAACTGTGGGTTGCTCATTTAGTGTGGAGTTATGGTGCTGTTAAGTAAGTTATCTGCTCACTTTTTTTTGTGATGTTTGCATTGGTTTCACAAGACCAGAAATTGTGATTTAATTGGCGCCGACATCATTCTCCTACTGTGGAGATTTTCCTTGATGGATAAAATCTGCTAAAGAGTTCTTTTGGTTCAGTCTTTGTTTCTAGTTGTTGCAGATACTATTTCCCATCTGTAGGACATGCTACTTTATGAACATCATTATAAGGATATGTACTACTGACACCTTGCTTAGTGCCTGCCCATGCCAATTTTGTAATGTGCAGCTCTGTTAATCTCTCTTGGCTATTTTGCAGCAAGGGAAGAGTGAACAAAAATGTGTTAAAGGTTTCTAGAATAGAACGGAAGGTACTCAACATATGTTTACCTTTTACCTTTATTTTCATTTGTTGTATCAACATATGTTTACCCACTACCTCTGAATCATTAGTTAACTTATTTTTATTACACAATAATATCTTTGGTAACTGTCTCTAATCTTTCAGGTACTTGATGCCATAAGCAACAAATTGGGATGTACATATAGTACCACTCCGTTGTTAAGCAGTGTTTCACCTCATTTGCATGCTTTGATTGTTTCACTCACTACTACAGAAGTGCCTTTTAGTGTCGGTTGTTTAACCCCCTTTGGCGTCGGTTTCTGAACGACGCCTATGTGGGCGCCGCTAAAAGGTTGGACACTTCAGCGTCGGTTAAAAAACTGACGCCTATTTAACATAAAGGCGTCGGTTTATTATAAAACACCGACGCCAAAAGGGTTCGCGCCACAGAAAACGGCGTCATCTAGGACGATTTCTGCGTCGGTTATATACTAAAAAATCGACGCAGAAAAGTGTCCTAGATGACTCCCATTTCCTGTAGCGCGAACACTTTTAGCGTCAGTGTTCAACAAAAAACCGACGCTGTAAGTCTGTGCTGACGGTTATCGGTAAATAACCGACGCCTATATCTATTTTTTTTTTATAAATCTGTTTGCAGGCCTGCTGTGGCTGGTCAGCAGGATGAGAACCTGCAGTTCAGTTTTCTGAACTGCAGGTTTACGACATCCATTGATATCAGCCTACAAACAGGCCACAAACCTACAAAATTAACATAAAAAGATTCACACAAGTAGATACATTCAGACATCAATTCAATTGTCACGTTCACACATATAGAATCATTCAAATACATGTTTTAACATTCAGAAACATTCATTTACAAAGTATCATTCATCATCACTATCAACATCCCAATTATATCTAACAGTTTATGACCCCACATGCCTTCCTCCCCAGTTCCTGCCGCTAGACGACCACACAATGGATCCAAGAGGATATGCAGGCGTTTGCCAAAGACTATAGGCTGAGTTAACTATTGAGTTAACTCAGCCTATAGTCTTTGGCGAACGCCTGCAATCCTCTTGGATCCATTGTGTGGTCGTCTAGCGGCAGGAACTGAGGAGGAAGGCATGTGGGGTGATAAACTGTCAGGACTAGCACAGCAAGTTGCGATGGAGGTGGAGACGACGACGACGGTGGTGCTTCATGCGACGCCTGCTTGGCCGGGTAGGGCTTGGCGAAAGGGTTCAACTGCGGCATGGCTTCGATGTAGTAGAGGGAAGGGAGGGGTTCAGAATCCTACGAGAAACGTTTAGAGATGAGGATATTACTGCGGAGGAGGAGGAAACGGTAGACGATATCTCGAGTTGGAATGTCCTCTCCGCGCATCAAGTTGCTCCAGTGCTTCAGTGGGTACATGTGCATCATCAACCTAAAGTTTGACAAAAATAAACACACTGAATTAGGCCAATATAGAAATATAGGATATATGACATAACTAGAAGATAATGAATTTTATAGAAATACAGGATATGTTTTTAGAACTTACATTGGTATCCTCGCCATGCTCGTCATGGACAACATGCTCATCATGGACTTCATGCTCATCATGAACATCATTCTCATCATGGTCAGCCATCTGAAAATGTCATAAAAAAGGCAAACATTTAGCATTTGTATCAACTAGAAAAAGGAAAACATTTAGCATTTGTATAAATTAGAAAAAGGAAAACATTTACCATTTGTATAAACATACATGTCTCTAAAATTGTGATCTTTTATCAATTAACAATCCTTCATTGTGATCTCCGCGCACATATAAGTCATCATTAGCTTCAATATTTTGTGGAGTTGGCAACCCAACTGAGAATGGACTGGAGTCATCATACTTATCATAGTACTCTTCTTCATCTATAGGATCTTCAATGAACTGTCTTTTACCATGAAGAACAACCGACCATTTATCATTTGCAGGATCATCGATATAGAATATTTGTTTTTCCTGTGATGCCAATATGAATGGTTCAGCCTTCTCGCCAATCATTTCAAAGTTCACCAAAGTGAAACCCAATTCATCCACTATAACTCCTTTGGTGTTATCAACCCAATTACATTTAAAGAGCGGAATATTGAAATCTATGTAGTCAAACTCCCAAATGTCTTCAATGACACCGTAATATGACATTTTAGCTTCACGTGGACTCTTATCCTTTGCACTTGCAAAGTACATAGTTGACGCTTGAAGAGTGACCCCACTATTTTGGACGACACTCTTATCATCTTGGCGCTTTGTGTAATATGTGAATCCATTAATGTCAAACCCTTCATAAGACATAACATTCGGTTTTGGTTTAAAGGCGAGACATTTGATAGTTTCTGTAATATCATTTGGTGTTTGAGATAGTTGATGTAAGACTTTATCTTCAAACCACTTAGTAAAAGTCTTATTATGCTCTCTAGCAAGCCACATTGAACTTGCTCGAGGATGTTGTCTCTTTATGAAATTGGTATGTTCCTCGATATAAACACTCACTTCGTCCATATTATGTAAAATATACAAGTGAGCTTGTTCCAACTGCTCACGGCTGATTACTTTCACCCGTGATCCCAAAATTCCTTTGCCCTCCTCAATATTCTTGTCATTATCAGGAGTGTCATTACCACTGAGAAAGTCATTGCAGAAATCCATAACCTCTCTCGCCACATAACCTTCAATAATACTCCCTTCAGGACGATAACGGTTTTGAACATCACCTTTAAAAACGCTCATGTATCGTTCAAAGGGATACATCCAATGCAAGAAAACCGGTCCCAAGATTTTCACTTCCCTAGTCAAGTGGACAACAAGATGTACCATGATATCAAAGAACGAAGGAGGGAAATACATCTCAAGCTGACATAGGGTAACAACCACTTCTCTTTGCAAATTATCGAGAGTATCAGGGTCAATAACTTTGCTGCATAGACTGTTGAAAAAGAAACAAAGTCTGGTAATTGCAAACCTTACATGCTTCGGCAATATAGATCGAATTGCCACGGGCAATATTTGTTGCATTAGAGTGTGACAATCATGAGATTTAAGACCTATCAACTTCAGATCTTTCATTGATACCAATCTACGGATGTTGGATGAGTAACCATGTGGCACCTTAACATTTACCAAGCATTCACAAAAAGTTTTCTTCTCCTTTCTAGACAACGTGTAACAAGCGGGAGGTAAGTATGTTCTTTTATTACCCATTTCACGTAATTCTGTTAATTCTGACCTTATTCCCATTTCACGTAGGTCCAGTCTGGATTTTATCCCATCTTTAGTCTTACCTGGTATATTTAATAGAGTACCAATGATGCTATCACAGACATTTTTCTCAACGTGCATTACATCGATACAATGCCTGACTGACAAAGAACTCCAATAAGGAAGATCCCAAAATATTGACTTCTTTTTGAATGAAGAATTGTCACTCCGTGTGGCCATACTACATTGTGATTTCTTACCAAATTCATTGACAATGTCTTTTACTCTTTCATAAACAACATCCCCTGGTATAGGTTTAGGTGCACTCCGTTCATCATTCCATCCATTGAATGCTTTGCGCTTCCTACGATACGGATGGAATTTTGAAAGAAACCTTCGATGACCAAGATATACAGTCTTGCCGCCATATTTTAGTCTTATTGAATCAGTGTTTTCTTCACATATAGGACACGCTTTAGCTCCTTTGACACTATATCCAGAAAAATTCCCATATGCTGGAAAGTCATTAATAGTGCAAAACAACATAGCATGCAAACGAAATGTCTCTCTTGCTAAAGCATCATAGGTCATCACACCTTCAGCCCAAAGTTTCTTTAAGTCATCAATCAAAGGTTCAAGATAAACATCGATATCATTTCCGGGTTGTTTAGGGCCCGATATCAACAATGACAACATAACGTACTTATTTTTCATACACAGCCAGGGAGGAAGATTGTATATAACAAGCATGACTGGCCAAGTGCTATGTTGGCTGCTCAATGTCCCGTACGGATTCATCCCGTCTGTACAAAGCCCAAGTCTTAGATTCCTGACTTCTTCACCAAATTCAGGGAACAATACATCAATCTTCTTCCACTGTGGGGAATCAGACGCATGTCGTAGGATCCCATCATTATTTTTCTTAACATCTGCATGCCACCTCAAATTCTTCGCATCTTTCGGATTTGCAAACAAGCGTTGAAACCGTGATGTTATAGGTAGATACCACAACACCTTGGCAGGAGAACCAGTTTTGGACTCCCCCGAAGTCGTCAATTTATATCGTGACGCACCACATTTTGGACAATCTTTCAAATCTACATAGTCCTTTTGAAATAATACACAATCATTTGGGCATGCGTGTATCTTTTTGGCCTCCATTCCCATTGGGCACAACATTTTCTTTACCTGGTATGTTGAGATTGGCAGCTCGCTTCCTTCAGGAAGAATTTCTTTCAACAAAGTCAACAATTCAGTGAAGCTTTTGTCGCTCCATCTATTGTTAGCTTTCAACTTATACAATCTCAGCATAGCGCTAAGCTTCATAAACTTAGAACAGCCTGTGTATAACGGTATCTCAGCATCATGCACAATGTTTGTAAAGATAGGAGGTGGATCGGTGTGCTCTACCCTACAACTATCCAGCATCGCATCAACAATGTCTGCTGGAACTGGTTCGTTCACATTTACGTCATCGAAGGCAATTTCTTCTTCCACCCAAGCACTGCTATTGACATCTACTGGATTCGATTTTGAAATCTCTCCATGCCAGTGCCATTCTGTATAGCCTTGTACAATCCCGTTGCACATGACATGACTTTTGATTTCCTCACCAGTGTTGAGTTTCAAGTTGTTACCGCAATGCCTACATGGACAGTAGAACCTATCTGTAGGTTTTTTCCTATGTTCCTCGGCAAATCTAATAAACTGATCAAGACCAGATATAAACTCTGGGGTGCAACGATTACGAATGGACATCCATGATCTATCCATTCTATGATCAGAGAAAGCAAGTATATATTAGGAAAGCAAGTATATATTAGGAAACAAGTATATAAGCAAGTATGTCGTATTACAGTTCATCATTAAGAAAGATATAAGCAAGTATGTCGTATTAAAATAGACTAAACAATAAAAGAATTTTTTTTTGAGGCAAGACAATATGAGAAAATAGTAGTGTAATCATGTAAATGGGAACATTCATGGGAACACACACTTCAGTTATAAGCATTCATGTAGCAACTTACAGTTCCATTCATGGGAACACACACTTTAGTTATAACAATAACTAAACAAAGGGGTTGGTGTACCCCTAAACATGCGCATAATTAAAAAAACTATTAATACATACAAGTCTAGATAGATAGACAACTAAATACTACATCAACATGGTCCCGCATGCATCAATAACTTCTTTTTGATGATGAAGTTGTGTCACGAAGCTCTCCAATCCAATCACGCCTCAGATTCAGATTCCGATTCCTCATAGATGATATCCGACGCCGTGCGCTCATACCGCAGAAGATGATCGAGGGTCTCGCAGTTGTTGTTGGTTATCCAAACTTTGATGGAATTATCGCCAACTGGACGGAGAAAAAGCCTATTCCAACGGACCAGATACAGCTCTCCAATCCAATCACGCCAACCGGATTTTGATACAAGATTTCCCGCCAAATCATACTCAACCTCGATTACATGTGAATAATTTCCAAAAGTTAGGGTCACTTTACCAGGCATGTAGTGTCTTCCTTTTAGAAAACGCCAATGTTTGGGTATGACCAATTGGTTTAAGGAATGATCATCTAGGATGATGTCCAATTGTTCTTCAATAGGGAACGTTAACATTGACATAGAGGCCCAATTCATAGTCATTGTTATGGGAAGACAGAGACTGCACAATATTAGTATTAACAAAGTGTAAGTACATATAACGATGTTATATATTTTCAGAAAAAGTTGTATAACATCAGTTAACCTTTTAAACAAGTATATATTAGGAAACAAGTATATATTAGTCAATCTTGGACGGGTTTCTAGGCCAACAAACACATTTGATGTCAATCTTATATATAATAAATGTGTACCACCTATCCCATCCTTGAACACCTAATCTCACTTAGGATGTAAGTGTATAATGTGTATTTGGTTTTCAAGAAAATTTCGGCAGCATTTCCCCGTTGTTCTCTAAGTACATATGTACTTAGAGAACAAACGGGGAAATGCTACCGAAATTTTCTCGAAAACCCAATACACATTATACACTTACATCCTAAGTGAGATTAGGTGTTCAAGAACAGTCCCAAACTGGGGACTATCCAAGATTTACTCCTACTGAGTAAATCTTGGACGGGTTTCTAGGCCAACAAATACATGTGTTGTCATTCTTATATAAACCCTATAATTCATGAAATCATTCTAATTCAATTTAATATGTTGGGATCACATAATTATATAATGACATCAGAATATATAGAAGAATCATAATTAACATGATTAACAACATGCTCATCAAACTAGGGTTTTCTTGAATATCATCTAATAAATCAAGAATTTCATAGTTTCAAACATGCAATAATTCACAATGCAATGTTATAAACTATAGGCAACATGGATAGATGAAATAAATAAACATCCAGCATCTATCACTTATTCAATCTTCAAGAAACCTTGACAAACATCCAACATCTATCACTTATATAATTTGCATGTATATACACCCTAAAGTGCCACAAATCATATAATAAAACTATCATGTTATGATATTAGGACCACTTAAAGCAGATTAGGCACATTAAGCAAGCAGAGTAGGGAGCCAATTTCGTGCAAGCAGATTAGGCAAGCAGATTAGGTCAGCACATAAAGAACCAATTTCGCGCCTGGGTAGGTCTGCAGGTACCTGGGCAAGAAGAGTAGGGTGAGGTCGAGCTGGTTGAGTACGTGGGTGGCGGCCGACGAGCTCCAGAACCAGCGGCAGTGACTCCGACGAGCAGGAGCGTCAGCCGCAGCAGGCAGGCAGGCGGCCAGGCGGCGGCAGGCAGGTAGCGGCCAGGCGGAGGAGAAGGAGAAGGGGGTACGACGGCGCCGGTTCTCAGGCGTGGCAGGCAGGTGGGCACCAGGCGTTGCGGCGGCGCCGGTTGTCAGGCGTGGCGGCGGCGCAGGCGGTTGGAGCAACAGGGCGGGCAGCAGGGGTGCCAGAGAAGAAACGCGTCGGAGAGGGGCGCCGGAGAGGGGACGCTGGAGATGGGGCACCGGAGAGAAGCGCCGAAGAGAAGCGCCGGAGAAAAACTAGTACCAGCAGCAGAGAAATCGCCGGAGAAATCGCCGCAATAGGGAAATAGTGTGACGTCCCATGATTTTCTAAAACTTAATCTGATGTGTGACATCTAAATTGAAACCCTCACCTCAGAGAGCATTCCAATTTAAACATCCCACACTAGGCTAAGAAGAAGAAAATCAGAGGAAGTCAGAAGGAAACACAGTAGCACATATACATGAACATTAACCAAACCACAACACATGTTCACCATTCAACATATAATTACAACATGAATTGTTACAACATTTGATATTACATATTGAACAGCAAACTATACATATACATGAGCTACAATGAAAACAACAGGATCTTAAGACAACAGGTCCACCTGTACATCAGCTCGCTATACAACTCTCACTATCCTGGATCATCAAGAGCATAACCACAACCTAAACAAAAGATTACATGCGGTACACGTTAGCACAATATTTCATGAATATTGTACTGAGTACGCCTACGTGTCTTTTATATACCTCTCATCATATCTTGGTAATAAGGTAAAACTAATATACTTGGCAGTAACAGAAGAATATAAGAAAAGCATATACTTGCACGAAGATGTTCATTAACAAAAGAGAACACATATTTTAAGCTCATTTTCCATTATATCATCCATGCATTTACTACCTCAGAGTTGAATGCATTAAGGCCTTTATGATCTACTACCAAAGAGTTGGATCATTTCACAATGTGATCTACTACCAAAGAGTTGGATCACTTCCAAGTACTTTACTACCAAAGAGTTGAAGTACTTATTTCCAGCACTTTACTACCAAAGAGTTGAAGTGCATAGATATAATGGAACATACATATTATGTTTAATGTGTTCATAGCAATAAGTATGGAAAATCATGCAACATATCATACAAGAACAATCATTTCAATCAATACCATATGCCAAGTATTTTACTACTCATATAACGCAAGCATATTGTATAATAAGCCAAGTAAGAGGTAATAGCGTACCTTGATCACAGAGATAAACCTAATCACATATGTATTCCTGATGTCAACTATAACCTTGGTCAAACCTGATTAAGATAAGATCATAAACTATCATCAGGTTCTCATCCTATTATATCTCATCTTAACCCTAATCGTTCTCATATTAGGGTTTCACTTTATCTCATTAGGATATACTTATCATTACTTGCATTCTTGTCTTATAATTATCATACTGATGTCATATTCCAGGTTATGACTCATTGTCTGAACATTAGGTTCCATATCCTTTTTGTACACATTAATTAACCCTAGGTTACATCATTAACCTAGATTAGGGTTTCATAACCTGTATTAAGGATCATCTTCATATAACATGGATTATATTCATCATTATGATCTGATAATTAATACTGAGGTTCCATATATAGATATGAGCTTACTCTGTAATTCTCATCATTTATTGAGCATGTATGCATTTATTACATTTAATCTAGGATTATTAGCCCTAACTTGCCATATTAATCATATTACATGATTTCATGCATCAATGTGATCATATCTGACATCATATGCTTTATAAACATAATTATAGGTTTACTGACATTTTTCCATAATTCTTTGTCATTATTTGATATTTATTATCTATTAAACAAGCATAACTCATCCTACATGATATCACTGATATTAAAGCATTAAGAGGCAGATATTATGCTTCTATTGTGTTCTATGCATTTTTCTGAGAATTTTGATATATTATTTGTATTTTTCTGATACTCGAGCTAATTTCTATGAATTATGCAAGATCTAAGATTTATCTGATATTTTCTAACCTTTAGACCAATCGGGTGGCGCCACGTGGCCACTAGGGTTGCGGTTCCTTGCTCCTGCTTGCTGGTGGAGCCGGCCGGTTCAAGGGCACTTCGACCCGGTTCATGGTTTGGTTCGGGCGACTGGACCGGGGTTCACCCCCTCTTCTCCTCCTCGCACGGTCAGGGAGTCCGTGGACTCTGTTTCACGGAACCGCCGCCGCACGGCTTGGCTCCGGCGAGAGCTCAGCAGAGGCACTCTCCTCCGAAGGTCCTTCTAGAACCTCCATCAGGTTCGAGCTTCCCTCCAGGAGCTCCGCGGCTACTCCACTCCTAGGGCTCGTGTCTCAAGCTCCAAGCCCACGAGCTCTCCGGCCATGGCAGCCACTGCGGCGCTAGAAAAGAGGGAAAAAGGCTCCCCACCCTCGAATCTCATGGATAAGGCATCGGAAACCTTCGTCGGAGCTTCACGGACCTGGAGGGGCCCCTAGATTGCGTTGCAGAGCCTTGGGTCAGCGTCCCCGACTCCGTCTTCATCTCCGGCAAGGTGCCCTTCGGCAACCATCGACACCACCCCGATAGTCCTTACGGACAGCTGGGTCGGACTCCACTGACCTCGGTCTTCCTCCCCGCCTACTCATATTGCTTTGATCCCTTTTCTACCTCCCCTTTCTATCCCGACCGATGCCCTGCTAGCTGCAAAGGAGAAAGGGGGGAAAAAGGGCTTCCGTTCTCCCTCGTCACTGGGTTGTTCGGACTGAAACTGGGGTTAACCCCACTCTTTGGGAAGAGGCGAGTACAACTGCTGGGTTGGAAACACGTTCAAGTCCACGATCAGCGTACAAAGCGATGTCGTGGTCCAAGCCTGCGGTCAAGGAGGTAACCGCAAGGTTAGGGACGACTCTGGGACCCTTCATCTTCAATCCAACGGTCTGGGTGAGTCCCTCACTTGAGTCCATCCGCGGTTCAAACAAACTAACAGTCACAGCCGCCGGATCAGATATGGACGGCCATGATCTAGTCACATGACCCGCCCTCAATCAAAGGGGCGCGTGACACTTATTTAATCAAAGGCTTAGGCTAATCAACACAAGAAATGCACATTATTTCCCAATTTTCAAACCTTCATAACTCCTTCTAGGGTACTCCAAATGCCACCAAATTTTAACCATAGCTTTCCTACCACTCAAGCTACCTTATATTCAAATTTGGTGCAAAAACTCCATTGTTATACCATCCAATTAAATTCCTCAAGAAGGCATATAAAGAGAGTTATTAATCATTATATAAATCTCATTTAACATCTCCACTTTACCAAAACACTTGGAACTCTCATTGTAACTCAAGATATGGATTCTAATATGTTATTGGAGATTTATGGATTTCAAAAATCCACTCCATCACATCCTACACACCTTAAAAGATATTCCGTCCTCGGAATTAAGCTAGAAAACCCAGTTTGTCACATCATATACATCTTAAAAGAACTTTCGTCCTCGAAAGTCAGCCATACTCGTACTCCAAGGAAAACTACCATGTCTTCATCCACATGTAGGCACTATTCTATGTGTAACCTATTCGCAAGGGTTACCTAGAACCATGTATCCAAAGCACTATTAAGGGTTTCTACAACCATCTTGGTGCACAACACGTCCTTCAAGGTTAAACTCAAGGTTTAGAAACTTAGATTATGTCATTACATATCTCATATGTTAGATTTGCATCCTTATCTTTACTCATGCATTAGGGTTTAGCCATCTTGTTACCATGTTCTAAAGGAGTTAACTAAGATTAACTCATACACCAAGGTGTCATCAACATTTTATTGAGCTAGTTATTAGAACATGTTCAACATTAACATATGCCTTTTAGGAGGGTATTATCTATAGTTAACCCACTTTATCGATCTTTATCACATAAAGGTGTCATAATCGTTATATTGTGCTAGCTATCAAACTATATTTTCCATCTCTATTAATCATTAAGATTAGCACCTCATGTAACATGTTTCATTCATATGATCTTATTTCATCGCTCATAATAAATTGCTACAGTTATTAGTGATTTTATCACAAGATTAACCGACAATATTACATTATCATTATTATTTATGTATGTGGTTAACCATCTATGCATTGATATTTATTAACTCATCCTTAGGTTTCCATCATATTATGTCTATATATCACGTCTCGAGATTGGATCACATCTCTACATATATTATATCATGGTCATGCTAAAACAAAACTTATACAAGTGGCTCGTGAAACATGTATCAAAACTTTATATAGTCCAATTGAGGTTCTCCTGACCCATATCATGAGGGTAGTGTCGTGCTCAGTCTCTCTGAGCTAACTCAACTCTATGAGTATCTCACATGCATATACTTTATCTTCCATTTATTAACTTAGGGTTCTCGGATTACCTCATTGGCACTCGTGATAGCTTTACAAGCTCTAGCCACATAAGCACAAACCAAAACATGCTATGACATACTCTTATCAGCTCTATACCCATGAAAACCATTTCTCAACTCTCTTTCTCTTATATACACACCACTAGATTCCTATGTGGGAAACCACCAACCCGAGCATGAGGCTTCACAGAAACTAACATAGCTACCTCCTCCAGGGTCTTGGGCTCTCTCCCTCACCCAGATGGCAGGCACTCATTTTCATGTTCTCATATGCACATATAGCCAGCCTCTCTCTGTCTCTAGGGTTTGGTCCTCCCAAGGACATCTAGGGTTCAACAAACTATAGGAATCATGCATAGAGTGACTCAACTCAATCACTCAGGAGTAGTCTAGTTTAGGACATATCACATTTCTCATAATTCTCATATCATGGAGTCTAGGTTCTCTGACCTTCTCCCTGTGGGTCTCGCTCTCTCTTGAGCTAACCCCCAACTGGTCCTAACACTAGAGGTCCTCCTTTGTAAAAGAGCTTGAGGCTCATGCTGACTCACAACTTTGCCTTAACTTAACTTATCTCATCTCATAAAAGCCTATTTACTTGCATCGTCAGAACATATCTCAAAACCTCAAAACTAAACTTATGTCCTGAAAGACAATCATAAATCATCTTATATCTTCTATATTAGACTTACATCGTATCATCAAACTTATTCTATCTACTCCATCTATCACATATACCAAACAAGGCTCTAGACATCTAATCTAGAACTACACTCTCTTCTAGACTGATGTCATTCACTTTCACTTAAGTTACATGACCACCTCCTACTCATACATGTGTGGGGACACATTTTTATAATACATATACATATTAAAATATTATATAGTTTTTCTCCGATAAAACAAGCGTCAGAGAAAACTATCGAGGTTCGATTCGTTTGGAATCAAAAACCAAATCCTGAAAACGAGTGTCCCACACATAGTAGAGAGTCCAGTGTCATGAAAACTAGTGAAAAGGGTGAGAACAAGGGGTAGACTAGTATAGCTACTCTAGACAACGAGCGCCATATGTCTAGGGTTTCTCTTCCCTTGATGCACGTCATTTCCAAATAGTGCAACGTCCCATACCGCTGCACTACAAGGAAAGAACGACATCTAAGGACTTGTTATACAACAAGCACCAGTCTAGGCCTAGTTCTCAGACTTCTAGGTGATAACCTAGAGGCTAGGTCAGATCTAGTCTCTAAAAGACGACTAATCTAACCCTAAGATATTATTACGTTCAAGGTTCTTTTGTTTGAGTTGCATAATGAGCAAATGTCAAGCTTTGCTATTGTTCATGCTCTGATACCACCTGTGACGTCCCATGATTTTCTAAAACTTAATCTGATGTGTGACATCTAAATTGAAACCCTCACCTCAGAGAGCATTCCAATTTAAACATCCCACACTAGGCTAAGAAGAAGAAAATCAGAGGAAGTCAGAAGGAAACACAGTAGCACATATACATGAACATTAACCAAACCACAACACATGTTCACCATTCAACATATAATTACAACATGAATTGTTACAACATTTGATATTACATATTGAATAGCAAACTATACATATACATGAGCTACAACTAAAACAACAGGATCTTAAGACAACAGGTCCACCTGTACATCAGCTCGCTATACAACTCTCACTATCCTGGATCATCAAGAGCATAACCACAACCTAAACAAAAGATTACATGCGGTACACGTCAGCACAATATTTCATGAATATTGTACTGAGTACGCCTACGTGTCTTTTATATACCTCTCATCATATCTTGGCAATAAGGTAAAACTAATATACTTGGCAGTAACAGAAGAATATAAGAAAAGCATATACTTGCACGAAGATGTTCATTAACAAAAGAGAACACATATTTTAAGCTCATTTTCCATTATATCATCCATGCATTTACTACCTCAGAGTTGAATGCATTAAGGCCTTTATGATCTACTACCAAAGAGTTGGATCATTTCACAATGTGATCTACTACCAAAGAGTTGGATCACTTCCAAGTACTTTACTACCAAAGAGTTGAAGTACTTATTTCCAGCACTTTACTACCAAAGAGTTGAAGTGCATAGATATAATGGAACATACATATTATGTTTCATGTGTTCATAGCAATAAGTATGGAAAATCATGCAACATATCATACAAGAACAATCATTTCAATCAATACCATATGCCAAGTATTTTACTACTCATATAACGCAAGCATATTGTATAATAAGCCAAGTAAGAGGTAATAGCGTACCTTGATCACAGAGATAAACCTAATCACATATGCATTCCTGATGTCAACTATAACCTTGGTCAAACCTGATTAAGATAAGATCATAAACTATCATCAGGTTCTCATCCTATTATATCTCATCTTAACCCTAATCGTTCTCATATTAGGGTTTCACTTTATCTCATTAGGATATACTTATCATTACTTGCATTCTTGTCTTATAATTATCATACTGATGTCATATTCCAGGTTATGACTCATTGTCTGAACATTAGGTTCCATATCCTTTTTGTACACATTAATTAACCCTAGGTTACATCATTAACCTAGATTAGGGTTTCATAACCTGTATTAAGGATCATCTTCATATAACATGGATTATATTCATCATTATGATCTGATAATTAATACTGAGGTTCCATATACAGATATGAGCTTACTCTGTAATTCTCATCATTTATTGAGCATGTATGCATTTATTACATTTAATCTAGGATTATTAGCCCTAACTTGCCATATTAATCATATTACATGATTTCATGCATCAATGTGATCATATCTGACATCATATGCTTTATAAACATAATTATAGGTTTACTGACATTTTTCCATAATTCTTTGTCATTATTTGATATTTATTATCTATTAAACAAGCATAACTCATCCTACATGATATCACTGATATTAAAGCATTAAGAGGCAGATATTATGCTTCTATTGTGTTCTATGCATTTTTCTGAGAATTTTGATATATTATTTGTATTTTTCTGATACTCGAGCTAATTTCTATGAATTATGCAAGATCTAAGATTTATCTGATATTTTCTAACCTTTAGACCAATCGGGTGGCGCCACGTGGCCACTAGGGTTGCGGTTCCTTGCTCCTGCTTGCTGGTGGAGCCGGCCGGTTCAAGGGCACTTCGACCCGGTTCATGGTTTGGTTCGGGCGACTGGACCGGGGTTCACCCCCTCTTCTCCTCCTCGCGCGGTCAGGGAGTCCGTGGACTCTGTTTCACGGAACCGCCGCCGCACGGCTTGGCTCCGGCGAGAGCTCAGCAGAGGCACTCTCCTCCGAAGGTCCTTCTAGAACCTCCATCAGGTTTGAGCTTCCCTCCAGGAGCTCCGCGGCTACTCCACTCCTAGGGCTCGTGTCTCAAGCTCCAAGCCCACGAGCTCTCCGGCCATGGCAGCCACTGCGGCGCTAGAAAAGAGGGAAAAAGGCTCCCCACCCTCGAATCTCATGGATAAGGCATCGGAAACCTTCGTCGGAGCTTCACGGACCTGGAGGGCCCCCTAGATTGCGTTGCAGAGCCTTGGGTCAGCGTCCCCGACTCCGTCTTCATCTCCGGCAAGGTGCCCTTCGGCAACCATCGACACCACCCCGATAGTCCTTACGGACAGCTGGGTCGGACTCCACTGACCTCGGTCTTCCTCCCCGCCTACTCATATTGCTCTGATCCCTTTTCTACCTCCCCTTTCTATCCCGACCGATGCCCTGCTAGCTGCAAAGGAGAAAGGGGGGAAAAAGGGCTTCCGTTCTCCCTCGTCACTGGGTTGTTCGGACTGAAACTGGGGTTAACCCCACTCTTTGGGAAGAGGCGAGTACAACTGCTGGGTTGGAAACACGTTCAAGTCCACGATCAGCGTACAAAGCGATGTCGTGGTCCAAGCCTGCGGTCAAGGAGGTAACCGCAAGGTTAGGGACGACTCTGGGACCCTTGATCTTCAATCCAACGGTCTGGGTGAGTCCCTCACTTGAGTCCATCCGCGGTTCAAACAAACTAACAGTCACAGCCACCGGATCAGATATGGATGGCCATGATCTAGTCACATGACCCGCCCTCAATCAAAGGGGCGCGTGACACTTATTTAATCAAAGGCTTAGGCTAATCAACACAAGAAATGCACATTATTTCCCAATTTTCAAACCTTCATAACTCCTTCTAGGGTACTCCAAATGCCACCAAATTTTAACCATAGCTTTCCTACCACTCAAGCTACCTTATATTCAAATTTGGTGCAAAAACTCCATTGTTATACCATCCAATTAAATTCCTCAAGAAGGCATATAAAGAGAGTTATTAATCATTATATAAATCTCATTTAACATCTCCACTTTACCAAAACACTTGGAACTCTCATTGTAACTCAAGATATGGATTCTAATATGTTATTGGAGATTTATGGATTTCAAAAATCCACTCCATCACATCCTACACACCTTAAAAGATATTCCGTCCTCGGAATTAAGCTAGAAAACCCAGTTTGTCACATCATATACATCTTAAAAGAACTTTCGTCCTCGAAAGTCAGCCATACTCGTACTCCAAGGAAAACTACCATGTCTTCATCCACATGTAGGCACTATTCTATGTGTAACCTATTCGCAAGGGTTACCTAGAACCATGTATCCAAAGCACTATTAAGGGTTTCTACAACCATCTTGGTGCACAACACGTCCTTCAAGGTTAAACTCAAGGTTTAGAAACTTAGATTATGTCATTACATATCTCATATGTTAGATTTGCATCCTTATCTTTACTCATGCATTAGGGTTTAGCCATCTTGTTACCATGTTCTAAAGGAGTTAACTAAGATTAACTCATACACCAAGGTGTCATCAACATTTTATTGAGCTAGTTATTAGAACATGTTCAACATTAACATATGCCTTTTAGGAGGGTATTATCTATAGTTAACCCACTTTATCGATCTTTATCACATAAAGGTGTCATAATCGTTATATTGTGCTAGCTATCAAACTATATTTTCCATCTCTATTAATCATTAAGATTAGCACCTCATGTAACATGTTTCATTCATATGATCTTATTTCATCGCTCATAATAAATTGCAACAGTTATTAGTGATTTTATCACAAGATTAACCGACAATATTACATTATCATTATTATTTATGTATGTGGTTAACCATCTATGCATTGATATTTATTAACTCATCCTTAGGTTTCCATCATATTATGTCTATATATCACGTCTCGAGATTGGATCACATCTCTACATATATTATATCATGGTCATGCTAAAACAAAACTTATACAAGTGGCTCGTGAAACATGTATCAAAACTTTATATAGTCCAATTGAGGTTCTCCTGACCCATATCATGAGGGTAGTGTCGTGCTCAGTCTCTCTGAGCTAACTCAACTCTATGAGTATCTCACATGCATATACTTTATCTTCCATTTATTAACTTAGGGTTCTCGGATTACCTCATTGGCACTCGTGATAGCTTTACAAGCTCTAGCCACATAAGCACAAACCAAAACATGCTATGACATACTCTTATCAGCTCTATACCCATGAAAACCATTTCTCAACTCTCTTTCTCTTATATACACACCACTAGATTCCTATGTGGGAAACCACCAACCCGAGCATGAGGCTTCACAGAAACTAACATAGCTACCTCCTCCAGGGTCTTGGGCTCTCTCCCTCACCCAGATGGTAGGCACTCATTTTCATGTTCTCATATGCACATATAGCCAGCCTCTCTCTGTCTCTAGGGTTTGGTCCTCCCAAGGACATCTAGGGTTCAACAAACTATAGGAATCATGCATAGAGTGACTCAACTCAATCACTCAGGAGTAGTCTAGTTTAGGACATATCACATTTCTCATAATTCTCATATCATGGAGTCTAGGTTCTCTGACCTTCTCCCTGTGGGTCTCGCTCTCTCTTGAGCTAACCCCCAACTGGTCCTAACACTAGAGGTCCTCCTTTGTAAAAGAGCTTGAGGCTCATGCTGACTCACAACTTTGCCTTAACTTAACTTATCTCATCTCATAAAAGCCTATTTACTTGCATCGTCAGAACATATCTCAAAACCTCAAAACTAAACTTATGTCCTGAAAGACAATCATAAATCATCTTATATCTTCTATATTAGACTTACATCGTATCATCAAACTTATTCTATCTACTCCATCTATCACATATACCAAACAAGGCTCTAGACATCTAATCTAGAACTACACTCTCTTCTAGACTGATGTCATTCACTTTCACTTAAGTTACATGACCACCTCCTACTCATACATGTGTGGGGACACATTTTTATAATACATATACATATTAAAATATTATATAGTTTTTCTCCGATAAAACAAGCGTCAGAGAAAACTATCGAGGTTCGATTCGTTTGGAATCAAAAACCAAATCCTGAAAACGAGTGTCCCACACATAGTAGAGAGTCCAGTGTCATGAAAACTAGTGAAAAGGGTGAGAACAAGGGGTAGACTAGTATAGCTACTCTAGACAACGAGCGCCATATGTCTAGGGTTTCTCTTCCCTTGATGCACGTCATTTCCAAATAGTGCAACGTCCCATACCGCTGCACTACAAGGAAAGAACGACATCTAAGGACTTGTTATACAACAAGCACCAGTCTAGGCCTAGTTCTCAGACTTCTAGGTGATAACCTAGAGGCTAGGTCAGATCTAGTCTCTAAAAGACGACTAATCTAACCCTAAGATATTATTACGTTCAAGGTTCTTTTGTTTGAGTTGCATAATGAGCAAATGTCAAGCTTTGCTATTGTTCATGCTCTGATACCACCTGTGACGTCCCATGATTTTCTAAAACTTAATCTGATGTGTGACATCTAAATTGAAACCCTCACCTCAGAGAGCATTCCAATTTAAACATCCCACACTAGGCTAAGAAGAAGAAAATCAGAGGAAGTCAGAAGGAAACACAGTAGCACATATACATGAACATTAACCAAACCACAACACATGTTCACCATTCAACATATAATTACAACATGAATTGTTACAACATTTGATATTACATATTGAACAGCAAACTATACATATACATGAGCTACAACTAAAACAACAGGATCTTAAGACAACAGGTCCACCTGTACATCAGCTCGCTATACAACTCTCACTATCCTGGATCATCAAGAGCATAACCACAACCTAAACAAAAGATTACATGCGGTACACATCAGCACAATATTTCATGAATATTGTACTGAGTACGCCTACGTGTCTTTTATATACCTCTCATCATATCTTGGCAATAAGGTAAAACTAATATACTTGGCAGTAACAGAAGAATATAAGAAAAGCATATACTTGCACGAAGATGTTCATTAACAAAAGAGAACACATATTTTAAGCTCATTTTCCATTATATCATCCATGCATTTACTACCTCAGAGTTGAATGCATTAAGGCCTTTATGATCTACTACCAAAGAGTTGGATCATTTCACAATGTGATCTACTACCAAAGAGTTGGATCACTTCCAAGTACTTTACTACCAAAGAGTTGAAGTACTTATTTCCAGCACTTTACTACCAAAGAGTTGAAGTGCATAGATATAATGGAACATACATATTATGTTTAATGTGTTCATAGCAATAAGTATGGAAAATCATGCAACATATCATACAAGAACAATCATTTCAATCAATACCATATGCCAAGTATTTTACTACTCATATAACGCAAGCATATTGTATAATAAGCCAAGTAAGAGGTAATAGCGTACCTTGATCACAGAGATAAACCTAATCACATATGTATTCCTGATGTCAACTATAACCTTGGTCAAACCTGATTAAGATAAGATCATAAACTATCATCAGGTTCTCATCCTATTATATCTCATCTTAACCCTAATCGTTCTCATATTAGGGTTTCACTTTATCTCATTAGGATATACTTATCATTACTTGCATTCTTGTCTTATAATTATCATACTGATGTCATATTCCAGGTTATGACTCATTGTCTGAACATTAGGTTCCATATCCTTTTTGTACACATTAATTAACCCTAGGTTACATCATTAACCTAGATTAGGGTTTCATAACCTGTATTAAGGATCATCTTCATATAACATGGATTATATTCATCATTATGATCTGATAATTAATACTGAGGTTCCATATACATATATGAGCTTACTCTGTAATTCTCATCATTTATTGAGCATGTATGCATTTATTACATTTAATCTAGGATTATTAGCCCTAACTTGCCATATTAATCATATTACATGATTTCATGCATCAATGTGATCATATCTGACATCATATGCTTTATAAACATAATTATAGGTTTACTGACATTTTTCCATAATTCTTTGTCATTATTTGATATTTATTATCTATTAAACAAGAATAACTCATCCTACATGATATCACTGATATTAAAGCATTAAGAGGCAGATATTATGCTTCTATTGTGTTCTATGCATTTTTCTGAGAATTTTGATATATTATTTGTATTTTTCTGATACTCGAGCTAATTTCTATGAATTATGCAAGATCTAAGATTTATCTGATATTTTCTAACCTTTAGACCAATCGGGTGGCGCCACGTGGCCACTAGGGTTGCGGTTCCTTGCTCCTGCTTGCTGGTGGAGCCGGCCGGTTCAAGGGCACTTCGACCCGGTTCATGGTTTGGTTCGGGCGACTGGACCGGGGTTCACCCCCTCTTCTCCTCCTCGCGCGGTCAGGGAGTCCGTGGACTCTGTTTCACGGAACCGCCGCCGCACGGCTTGGCTCCGGCGAGAGCTCAGCAGAGGCACTCTCCTCCGAAGGTCCTTCTAGAACCTCCATCAGGTTCGAGCTTCCCTCCAGGAGCTCCGCGGCTACTCCACTCCTAGGGCTCGTGTCTCAAGCTCCAAGCCCACGAGCTCTCCGGCCATGGCAGCCACTGCGGCGCTAGAAAAGAGGGAAAAAGGCTCCCCACCTCGAATCTCATGGATAAGGCATCGGAAACCTTCGTCGGAGCTTCACGGACCTGGAGGGGCCCCTAGATTGCGTTGCAGAGCCTTGGGTCAGCGTCCCCGACTCCGTCTTCATCTCCGGCAAGGTGCCCTTCGGCAACCATCGACACCACCCCGATAGTCCTTACGGACAGCTGGGTCAGACTCCACTGACCTCGGTCTTCCTCCCCGCCTACTCATATTGCTCTGATCCCTTTTCTACCTCCCCTTTCTATCCCGACCGATGCCCTGCTAGCTGCAAAGGAGAAAGGGGGGAAAAAGGGCTTCCGTTCTCCCTCGTCACTGGGTTGTTCGGACTGAAACTGGGGTTAACCCCACTCTTTGGGAAGAGGCGAGTACAACTGCTGGGTTGGAAACACGTTCAAGTCCATGATCAGCGTACAAAGCGATGTCGTGGTCCAAGCCTGCGGTCAAGGAGGTAACCGCAAGGTTAGGGACGACTCTGGGACCCTTGATCTTCAATCCAACGGTCTGGGTGAGTCCCTCACTTGAGTCCATCCGCGGTTCAAACAAACTAACAGTCACAGCCGCCAGATCAGATATGGACGGCCATGATCTAGTCACATGACCCGCCCTCAATCAAAGGGGCGCGTGACACTTATTTAATCAAAGGCTTAGGCTAATCAACACAAGAAATGCACATTATTTCCCAATTTTCAAACCTTCATAACTCCTTCTAGGGTACTCCAAATGCCACCAAATTTTAACCATAGCTTTCCTACCACTCAAGCTACCTTATATTCAAATTTGGTGCAAAAACTCCATTGTTATACCATCCAATTAAATTCCTCAAGAAGGCATATAAAGAGAGTTATTAATCATTATATAAATCTCATTTAACATCTCCACTTTACCAAAACACTTGGAACTCTCATTGTAACTCAAGATATGGATTCTAATATGTTATTGGAGATTTATGGATTTCAAAAATCCACTCCATCACAAATAGGGTAGCAATGAAACATAAGAAAGGGGAAGAGTCGGGCGATCGAAGGTTATGAAGTTCCCCAATAGCGTCGGTTGTTTACAACAACCGACGCCTAAACATCTTTACCGTCGGTCATTCGCAACATCCGACGTCCATTTGGACGATATTTTCGTGAAAATGTTTGGCGGGAACCACATTCAGCGTCGGTGATTAAAGGACGACCTACGCGGAAAAGGACACTTTTCGCGCAAATTTCCATCGCACATAAGCGTCGGTGTTTTAACTACAGACTCGACGCCGAAAGTGACATTATTTTTTTCGCTCGAAAATTGGATGACATTATGCGTCGGTTTTGTATAAACAACCGACGCTGTATACAAAGCGGTACCCGTGTTTGGCTGGTCTTTGAATATAGACGTCGGTTCTTCTAAATAACCGACGCCTTTAATATGAGGCGTCCGTGTTCCTTAATAACCGACGCCCAGAAAAGCGACACTGAATGTTATTTCTGTAGTAGTGACTCATCAAATCTTAGTCACTATGTTGCATTCATGGATTTCTATCTTGAGTATATCTACTCCTATAGAACACATGGTGAGTCCAAAATTTCAAATCATCCTATAACAGATGGTTCCAGTCCCATCTTTCATCTTCCATTTGAATTATATTTACCTACATATAAGTTTGATTATAGTTCCATCTGGTTGCAACTTATTAATTTTGGGAAGGTGTTAAGTAGATACTCTTTGCGACTGATTTGGTCAATAGAGGGATAGATATTTTCTGAGTGAACATGGTCATGAACTATGACTTGCCTGATTCTGTAGAAACCTACTTCCCTAGGGTGAGACAGATGTAAGTCATCATCTTGTAGATGTAAAATGAGGAGCCAGTGAGATCATATTCACATTTAGCTATTCTAGTAGCTGCAAGCTAATGATCCATTGGCTTAAATGATTGTATAGAACATAACATGTACCTTTTGTTTTTCACATGTAGATATTCTAGTAGTTGCAAGCTAATGATAAATTGGCGTAATAGGTTGGCCGAGCAGAATGGTTTTGATACCAAGGGTCTTGCTATTATGTTTGCATCCTATTCATCAGGTTCTGATGCTCTAAATCAGTTTGGTAACACAAAACTGCCTATCTCTATATAATAAGTATTACAACTCAATTCAACACCAACATTGCCTAGTCATAAAGCAATCACTAAAATGCATATTATCCCATATTTCCATCATATCTATTATTATGTTTTTTTACTACATCTGTCAGCAACTAGGACTTGTTTTTTTTCTCATCTGAATTGCTGACGTAGAGGGTAAAACAACAGATGCATTTGACAATGACATGGCGGAACTGAGCCCAAAAGTTGAAGGGAATGATGGTGCAAACAACAATAGAGAAAAGCAAGGGGAAAAGAGTAACTGAGCCACCCAAGGAATACATCCATGTTTGAGAAAGATGAGGCCAAGAGAATGACAGCCATAGACTAGCATAGAGGGTGAGTGTCGAGAAATTTTTCATTTTTATATGCATCACTAGTTGGTGCCAAAATAAATTCTGTTCAATTTTAAAACTAATTTTGCTACCATGTGTTTTCTGTATGGTAAGGAGAGAGATCAGCCAAAAGATATCTTACAAGATCTTCTACCCATATGCTATAGGTTAGCAATCCACTTCTTATCTTTGAAAAGCTAACTGTCAAGAGCATTGCCTTCGTATCTTTACAAACCACCCCCACACTGACATGTATTTTACATAGGATTGTTGCATATGTATTGGTATTTATGAACTCACACATAGGAGCATGCATTGTTTTCAATTTCTACCTTGCGGCCCAACCACTACCTCATATTTTTTTCCCATAGCTGAAGCTACAACTGACCTTCTTAGGAATTTGTGCTCACCATTGCATAACATCCAACATAGCATCTGGGTTAGGATTGTGCTCAGTTGAAAATAGCATTGTTCTAGCACTTCCATATGGAAATGCACTCCATGCTACAAATCATACATTCTTGATCAATTTAATTTATTAGCTTAGTAGTAGGACATAGTATGGTAACCATTAGACACCTGTCCATATCTATTTTTATTGATGTATTAGTTACACATCATGTACTGATGTCATGTACTGATGTACTAGAAGCTTAGACACAAATGTTACAAGCTATTGTTATGTACTAGTTACACACAAGCGCACTAGCTACTGTAGTATTGGAAAACAGTTATACATAGACAAATCTAACGTTTTTCTATTCTACGATTGATTACTTTCATACTACAATGGTGAGAGAGAGTGTTTGGAATGACACTCTCAAGAGGATCTACAATGATGAGACATGGGAAATGGAACATAATGATCAGACCTTCCAAAGTCATCAACAAGTTCCTTCTTGTGTGCAGAAGATTGGTTTATTTCATTTATTTACATACATTCATTGAATCTTGTTCTTTTAGCTCTCCTTCACCCTATTCAATATATTTGGAATTCAGGGTATTCAAATATGTGGATGACCGTCGTGCTGGGAAGATTGTTGCTGAACTTAACGGATTGAACAAATGCAGTGTAATCAGTCCTTGTTTTGATGTTGAGGTTATGGATATTGAACCATGGACCACCAAACAGCTTCCTTCTCCTGGCCTCAACCGGTGCTCATTATTTTAGGGAGCTAGGATTACCAGTCCTTGGGTTTTCTCCAATGTTCGACAACCCTATTTTGCTACATGCACACAATGAGGTAACTTTCTACCCAAATGTCTGAATGGATGGTTATCCAAGTTGATATTTTGGTAACTTTGTTAGGTTCTTGACCTTTTTTGTTGCAATCAGGATTATCAATGTCAAAGGAGTTCAAGCACAGTTGATCACCAACAGTGGGTCACAAAAACTAAAGGATTTATAAATCTTTGTGTTGCTATAAAACATGCAAAGGTATTGGGACTTCAGTCTTCTAGTTCTCTTGCTGGGAAACAAACCTATAGCAGCAAGAAAATAACAGCAAGGCAACTAATTGAACTTGGAAATTTGTCTACAAAGAAAATCCTGATGCTATTTGTCTTGATGGGTCACAATAAGGAAACTCCAAACAGAAATAGGTACTCAAGTCGCAATGGAACCACTCAAAGGGCTTTAGCAATGGCCACTTTGACTTCTGCTTTCAACCCCACATCAGCAGAACCTACTGCTCCAAGGTTGTGTCACAGACCCAAGCATCTCAAAGAGCGGCTACAGTTAACATGCACTTTATCTGGTGTATTGACAGATGAAAAAATAGGATATAAATAGCCTTCTTCTACATGGTTTATTAGAAGCCCTTCTCCTAGAGAGTTAAAGTAGTACACATTGTGTAATAGGGGCAAGGTATATGTCCTCCCCGTGTACATGTGACATTTAAATATAAATGAAAGTAAGATTGTTGGCATAATGAGCATAACTTGGCCTAACTACTACAATTTTATATATATATATATATATATATATATATATATATATATATATATATATATATACTATAAAAAGAGTGAGTTTTCCAACCAGTTAAGAAAACCCAACCAAACTCGTCTGTGGCCAATCAGAAACCAGAATTTTCAACATTTTGCCAACGTGTCAAAATGCTGGTCTCTCCTTCATTCAATCTGTTCTCACATTTTTTATCACCTTTTACCAACTCTATTTGCTTTTTATTTCTCACATGTTTCTCTCCGTCGGTAGTTTGAAACCAGCTTTTTAGCAGGCAAATGTGTTGGAGAACGTGTTGACAGCTGTGTCAACTTCCCACCATTCAAATTCCAATTCAAATTTTAAATCAAAAATTTACACGATCATTGCTCGATCAAACAATATTCCTGCTAACTGCAAGCAGGTTCAGTTGAAATCTTTACAAATAATTCAAATAAAAATCGAGTTTGTTGCAACAACCTCCCCCAAAAACCACGTTCATTAGATAATTTATATTACAAATATATTTTCACCCACATTCAAATTATCTTAAACGTCAAATTACAACAAATTAATCAAATATTTACAAATAACTCATATACAAAATCTTTACAAATAATAACTCAAATACAAAATCGAGTTTGTTGCAACAACCTCTCGGAACACCACGTCCAACATCCACGTCAAACATGACGTCCAACATTAGTGCCCACTCCTTTTAACTCCCAACGTGACACCACCTCTTCAGCACATAGCTTTTGTCGTTCCTGAGTTCTGAAGCATGTTCCTCACGCTTTACTTCACTACAGCGGAAAGAAAATACTAGCAGGTCAGATATTTAGTCACTACACATACTATGCATATATAAGGTTTCTCATCTCCTAGATCCTCATGTCATAAGTCTAATCAGGAGATCGGCCAACTTCTTTGGTCATATTCAAGTCACAGAAACCAGAATATAGCATAATTTATATTCATTTCTGTTGTTGTAGTACCAAAAGCATGTTCTAACATTTCAAGGTAAGATTTACTCAACAAGTCAGACATTGATTGATTAGAAAACTATTTTATGCATGCCTATTCAGCAGAGACACCTCCCCATTAAGCTTCTCAAAAATTTCAAACTCCATTGTTGCTACTTCAATCTGAAAATCATGTTCAAAGAAGATACATTAAGGTGATATCTAAAATTTAACATGTGTCTTTCATAGATTAAATACAATCTACTCTTATGTGTTTCTCATCTCCTCATTTCTTACGTAGCTTTAGAGTGGCTACTGCAATCTGTAGATACTATTTTTCGAAGCAACAAATACCAGAGGTTACATTTTATATTAACATATATCTATATTATGTGCATCTATTACCATTTAATATAATGTTGTTCCCTATTCAGCCTCTATTGAACAACAGAGATAACTGCTTCAATTTTATAGTCGCTACTACAACCTGAAAAACAGAGATAGCAACACCACTTTTAGAGTGTCTACTGCAATCCAGAAAGCCAATTTTTAGACAAAAATATTTGAAGCTGAGATTTAGTATTAATAAGTATATTATGTCAATCCTCTTTAAATGCCAATTTTTATTAGAGTTCTCACCTTTTCAATGCTCATGCAGTGAGCTAAACCGCATATACGACTCCACTATTTCAGATGTTGTCAATTATTACAAATGCAGCTATCCATGAAAGTTTCTCCTAGAAGAAAATAAATTTAGGTAAAACTACATCATATAGGTATCTTATGCATTTGATAAGAGTGTTCTCACCTTAATCGTCACACTTTCTAATCATAGATTCATAGACCATATTGATCTTACTGAGGGATTCATAGTCAACAACAATCAATATCATTCTTCTCTTCAGGATCCTACTACTTAGGAAAACACTTCCAGGTGTGGATTTTAATCAACAAATAGTTTTAATTAATTTACAAAACATTGGATGTCTTTTTCTTGCAAAAAGTTATAACTTTCTATTTTCATATACATACTATAATTTGATTTGAGGAAAAAAATGATACTTAAGAACATGGTGCAAATAATTCTTCAGTACCTAATATAGTGATATCATGGTCTTGTGTCTTGATGGATTTTCATGTAGGGATAGATTTTCTAAGCATAGAAAACTTAGTAGCAGAGGGTCTCACTAAATGTCAAACACAAAATTTCAATATGCTTGTGTAACAGTCCTACATTTTAATTTCTAATCAGTAATTGGGTTTTTTATTACATTTAAAGGACACAACATTACCAAACATAAATTTCATGTGCTTATATATAACACATCCCAAGTAAAACATATAAGCTAGGACAAACAATTCGGCATAGTCTTGCATATATATTCTATGTATCACTAATGAGCATGAGTGATAATCAACAAGATCTACATAAACTATGGTATCATGTTGTCATGAATTCTAAATAACATCTAAGAGAATAAGCAATGTGACATTTATACATTTCTATTTTCATATTTATAGTATAATTTAATCTAAGAAATAATAGATAATAGTTAACAAGGTGATGTAAATAGTGCTTGAATACCTATTATATTGGTTCTCCTAGCTTGTTGAACATGGTGGGGGAATAGTTCAAGTTGTTGACCCATGTAGCCCATGGACTGGACAATGAGCTTCTGGTCTTTATGTCTATATGAATTTACAGATAAGTAGACCATCTTGAGCTCAGTAGTCGAGTGTCTCACATTCGGATAAAAATCCCTATTACAAGGTATATAGTAGGATTAAGAATCTGGAAATAGAAAATAATTTGTTAAGGAAATGTACAGTACCAATCCAAACATGTTCATCCAAAACAAGTTTAGAGTACAAACTAAGAATTAATAAATATACCCACATTGAGAGATCGAATATACATCCAAAAAAGAAACAAAAAATAGAAACCTAAGCACAAAATTTAATCTAATCATCCAATAGGATTTTATTACACACAACTTTACCAAAATTAGATTCCCACATGCTTAAATAATACATCCTAAGTAAAACATATGAGCATAGACAAACAATTTGTAGCAGTCTTGCATATTAAAGGCTATCACTTAAATGTCAAACAAAAATTTTGAATATGCCTATGTAACATGTCCTACATTTTAATTTCAAATCAGAAATTGGGATTTTTATTACATTTAAAGGACACAACATTACCAAACATAAATTCCCATATGTTTATATATAACACATCCCAAGTAAAACATATAAGCAAAGACAAACAATTCGGGACAGTCTTGCATATATATATTCGATGTATCACTAATGAGCATGAGTGATACTCAACAAGATCTACATAAACTATGGTATCATGTTGTCATGAATTCTAAATAACATCTAAGAGAATGAGCAATGTGCTATTTATACATTTCTATTTTCATATTTATAGTATAATTTAATCTAAGAAAAAATAGATAATTGTTAACAAGATGATGTAAATAATGCTTGAATACCAACTATATTGGTGCTCCGAGCTTGCTGAATATGGTGGAGGAATAGTTCAAGTTGTTGACCAATGTAGCCCATGGACTGGACAATGAGCTTCTGGTCCTTATGTCTAGATGAATGTACAGATAAGAAGACCATATCGAGCTTAGTAGTAGAGTGTCTCACATTCAGATAAAAATCCGCATTACAAGGTAGTTGGATTTAGAATCTGGAAATAGAAAATAATTTGTTAAGGAAAGGTACATTACCAATCCAAACCTGTCTTCCAGAACAAGTTTAGAGTACAAACTAACAATTAACAAATAGACCCACATTGAGAGATCGAATATACATCCAAAAAAGAAACAAAAAATAGAAAGCTAAGCACAAAATTTAATCTAATCATCCATTAGGATTGTATTACACACAACCTTACCAAAAATAGTTTCCCATATGCTTATATAATACATTCCAAGTAAAACATATGGGCATACACAAACAATTCATAGCAGTCTTGCATATTAAAGGCTATCACTTAAATGTCAAACACAAAATTTAAATATGCTTGTGTAACATGTCCTACATTTTAATTTTAAATCAGCAATTGGGATTTTTATTACATTTAAAGGACACAACATTACCAAACATAAATTCCCATATGCTTATATATAACACATCCCAAGTAAAACATATAAGCAAAGACAAACAATTCAGGACAGTCTTGCATATATATAATACGTATCACTAGTGAGCATGAGTGATAGTCAACAAGATGTAATCATCCATTAGGATTTTATTACACATACCAAAAATAGATTCCTATATACTTATATAACACATCCCAAGTAAAACATATGAGCATAGACAAACAATTCATAGCAGTCTCCCATATTAAAGCCTATCACTAAATGTCAAACACAAAATTTCAATATTCTTGTGCAACATGTCCTACATTTTAATTTCTAATCAGCAATTGGGATTTTTATTACATTTAAAGGACACAACATTACCAAACATAAATTTTCATGTTCTTATATATAACACATCCCAAGTAAAACATATAAGCAAGGACAAACAATTTGGGATAGTCTTGCATATATATATTCTATGTATCACTAATGAGCATGAGTGATAGTCAACAAGATCTACATAATCTATGGTATCATGTTGTCATGAATTCTAAATAACATCTAAGAGAATGAGCAATGTGCTATTTATACATTTCTATTTTTATATTTATAGTATAATTTAATCTAAGAAAAAATAGATAATAGTTAACAAGATGATGTAAATAATGCTTGAATACCTATTATATTGGTGCTCTGAGCTTGCTGAATATGGTGGAGGAATAGTTCAAGTTGTTGACCCATGTAGTCCATGGACTGGACAATGAGCTTCTGGTTCTTATGTCTAGATGAATTTATAGATAGGAAGACCATCTCGAGCTTAGTAGTAGAGTGTCTCACATTCGGATAAAAATCTGCATTACAAGGTAGTTGGATATAGAATCTGGAAATAGAAAATAATTTGTTAAGGAAAGATACATTACCAATACAAACCTTTTCATCCAGAACAAGTTTAGAGTACAAACTAACAATTAAGAAATAGACCCACATTGAGAGATCGAATATACATCCAAAAATGAAACAAAAATAGAAATCTAAGCACAAAATTTAATCTAATCATCCATTAGGATTTAATTACACACAACTTTACCAAAAATAGTTTCCCATATGCTTATATAATACATTCCAAGTAAAACATATGAGCATAGACAAACAATTCATAGAAGTCTTCAGATTAAAGGCTATCACTTAAATGTCAAACACAAAATTTAAATATGCTTGTGTAACATGTCCTACATTTTAATTTCAAATCAGCAATTGGGATTTTTATTACATTTAAAGGACACAACATTACCAAACATAAATTCCCATATGCTTATATATGACACATCCCAAGTAAAACATATAAGCAAAGACAAACAATTCAGGACAGTCTTGCATATATATACTATGTATCACTTATGAGCATGAGTGATAGTCAACAAGATGTAATCATCCATTAGGATTTTATTACACATACCAAAAATAGATTCCCATATACTTATATAACACATCCCAAGTAAAACATATGAGCATAGACAAACAATTCATAGCAGTCTCGCATATTAAAGCCTATCACTAAATGTCAAACACAAAATTTCAATATGCTTGTGCAACATGTCCTACATTTTAATTTCTAATCAGTAATTGGGATTTTTATTACATATAAAGGACACAACATTACCAAACATAAATTTTCATGTGCTTATATATAACACATCTCAAGTAAAACATATTAGCAAGGACAAACAATTTGGGGATAGTCTTGCATATATATATTCTATGTATCACTTATGAGCATGAGTGATAGTCAACAAGATCTTTATATACTATGGTATCATGTTGTCATGAATTCTAAATAACATCTAAGAGAATGAGCAATGTGATATTTATACATTTCTATTTTCATATTTATAATATAATTTAATCTAAGAAAAATACATAATAGTTAACAAGGTGACGTAAATAATGCTTGAATACCTATTATATTGGTTCTCCTAGCTTGCTAAATATGGTGGAGGAATAGTTCAAGTTGTTGACCCATGTAGCCCATGGACTGGATAATGAGCTTCTGGTCCTTATGTCTATATGAATTTATAGATAAGAAGACCATCTCGAGCTTAGTAGTACATTGTCTCACATTCAGATAAAAATCCCTACTACAAGGTATAGTTGGATTTAGAATCTGGAAATAGAAAATAATTTGTTAAGGAAATGTACAGTACCAATACAAACATGTTCATCCAGAACAAGTTTAGAGTACAAACTAACAATTAATAAATAGACCCACATTTAGAGATCGAATATACATCCAAAAAAGAAACAAAAACTAGAAACCTAAGCACAAAATTTAATCTAATCATCCATTAGGATTTTATTACACACAACTTTACCAAAAATAGATTCCCACATGCTCATATAATACATCCTAAGTAAAACATATGAGCATAAACAAACAATTTGTAGCAGTCTTGCATATTAAAGGCTATCACTTAAATGTCAAACACAAAATTTGAATATGCTTGTGTAACATGTCCTACTTAATTTCAAATCAGCAATTGGGATTTTTATTACATTTTAAGGACACAACATTACCAAACATAAATTCCCATATGCATATATATAACACATCCCAAATAAAACAAATAAGCAAAGACAAACAATATGGGACAGTCTTGCATATATATACTATGTATCACTAATGAGCATGAGTGATAGTCAACAAGATCTAATCATCCATTAGGATTTAACTACACATACCAAAAATGGATTTCTATATGCTTATATAATACATCCCAAGTAAAACATATGAGCATAGACAAACAATTCATAGCATCTTGCATATTAAAGCCTATCACTAAATGTCAAACACAAAATTTCAATATGCTTGTGCAACTTGTCCTACATTTTAATTTCTAATATGTAATTGGGATTTTTATTACATTTAAAGGACACAACATTACCAAACATAAATTTTCATGTTCTTATATATACCACATCCCAAGTAAAACATATACGCAAAGACAAACAATTCAGGATAGTCTCACATATATATATATATATATATATATATATATATATATATATATATATATATATATATATATATATATTCTATGTATCACTAATGAGCATGAGTGATAGTCAACAAGATCTACATAAACTAAGGTATCATTTTGTCATGAATTCTAAATAACATCTAAGAGAATGAGAAATGTGCTATTTATACATTTCTATTTTCATATTTATAATACAATTTAATCTAAGAAAAAATAGATAATAGTTAACAAGGTGATGTAAATAATGCCTGAATACCTATTATATTGGTGCTCCGAGCTTGCTGAATATGGTGGAGGAATAGTTCAAGTTGTTGACCCATGTAGTCCATGGACTGGACAATGAGCTTCTGGTTCTTATTTCTAGATGAATTTACAGATAAGAAGACCATCTCAAGCTTAGTAGTAGAGTGTCTCACATTCAGATAAAAATCCATATTACAAGGTAGTTGGATTTAGAATCTGGAAATAGAAAATAATTTGTTAAGGAAAGGTACAGTACCAATCCAAACATGTTCATCCAGAACAAGTTTAGAGTACAAACTAACAATTAAGAAATAGACCCACATTGAGAGATCGAATATACATCCAAAAAAGAAACAAAAAATAGAAACCTAAGAACAAAATTTAATCTTATCATCCATTAGGATTTTATTACACACAACATTACCAAAAATAGTTTCCCATATGATTATATAATACGTTCCAAGTAAAGCATATGACCATAGACAAACAATTCATAGCAGTCTTGCATATTAAAGGTTATAACTTAAATTTCACACACAAAATTTGAATATGTTTGTGTAACATGTCCTACATTTTAATTTCAAATCAGCAATTGGGATTTTTATTACATTTAAAGGACACAACATTACCAAACATAAATTCCCATATGCTTATATATAACACATCCCAAGTAAAACATATAAGCAAAGACAAACAATTCGGGATAGTCTTGCATATATATACTATGTATCACTTATGAGCATGAGCGATAGTCAACAAGATGTAATCATCCATTAGGATTTTATTACACATACCAAAAACAGATTCCTATATACTTATATAACACATCCCAAGTAAAACATATGAGCATAGACAAACAATTCATAGCAGTCTCGCATATTAAAGCCTATCACTAAATGTCAAACACAAAATTTCAATATCCTTGTGCAACATATCCTACATTTTAATTTCTAATCAATAATGGGGATTCTTATTACATTTAAAGGACACAACATTACCAAACATAAATTTTCATGTGCTTATATATTACACATCCCAAGTAAAACATATAAGCAAGGACAAACAATTTGGGGATAGTCTTGCATATATATATCCTATGTATCACTAATGAGCATGAGTGATAGTCAACACGATCTACATAAACTATGGTATCATGTTGTCATGAATTCTAAATAACATCTAAGAGAATGAGCAATGTGATATTTATACGTTTCTATTTTCATATTTATAGTATAATTTAATCTAAGAAAAAATAGATAATAGTTAACAAGGTGATGTAAATAATGCTTGAATACCTATTATATTGGTGCTCCTAGCTTACTGAATAGGGTGGAGGAATAGTTCAAGTTGTTGACCCATGTAGCCCATGGACTGGACAATGAGCTTCTGGTCCTTATGTCTATATGAATTTAAAGATAAAAGACCATCTCGAGCTTAGTAGTACAATGTCCCACATTCGGATAAAAATCCCTACTACAAGGTATAGTTGGATTTAGAATCTAGAAATAGAAAATAATTTGTTAAGGAAATGTACAGTACCAATCCAAACATGTTCATCCAGAACAAGTTTAGAGTACAAACTAACAATTAATAAATAGACCCACATTGAGAGACCGAATATACATCCAAAAAAGAAACAAAAAATAGAAACCTAAGCACAAAATTTAATCTAATCATCCATTAGGATTTTATTACACACAACTTTACCAAAAATAGATTCCCACATGCTTATATAATACATCCTAAGTAAAACATATGAGAATAAACAAACAATTTGTAGTAGTGTTGCATATTAAAGGCTATCACTTAAATGTTCAACACAAAATTTGAATATGCTTGTGTAACATGTCCTACTTAATTTCAAATCAGCAATTGGGATTTTTATTACATTTAAAGGACACAACATTACCAAACATATATTCCCATATGCATATATATAACACATCCCAAGTAAAACATATAACCAAAGACAAACAATACGAGATTGTCTTGCATATATATACTATATATCACTAATTAGCATGAGTGATAGTCAACAAGATCTAATCATCCATTAGGATTTAATTACACATACCAAAAATGGATTCCTATATGCTTCTATAATACATCCCAAGTAAAACATATGAGCATAGACAAACAATTCATAGCATCTTGTATATTAAAGCCTATCACTAAATGTCAAACACAAAATTTCAATATGCTTGTGCAACATGTCCTACATTTTAATTTCTAATCTGTAATTGGGATTTTTATTACATTTAAAGGACACAACATTACCAAACATAAATTTTCATGTGCTTATATATACCACATCCCAAGTAAAACATATACGCAAAGACAAACAATTCGGGATAGTCTCTCATATATATATATATTCTATGTATCACTAATGAGCATGAGTGATAGTCAACAAGATCTACATAAACTATGGTATCAAGTTGTCATGAATTCTAAATAACATCTAAGAGAATGAGCAATGTGCAATTTATACATTTCTATTTTCATATTTATAATACAATTTAATCTAAGAAAAAATAGATAATAGTTAACAAGGTGATGTAAATAATGCTTGAATACCTATTATATTGGTGCTCCGAGCTTGCTGAATATGGTAGAGGAATAGTTCAAGTTGTTGACCTATGTAGTCCATGGACTGGACAATGAGCTTCTGGTTCTTATGTCTAGATGAATTTACAGATAAGAAGACCATCTCGAGCTTAGTAGTAGAGTGTCTCACATTTGGATAAAAATCCATATTACAAGGTAGTTGGATTTAGAATCTGGAAATAGAAAATAATTTGTTAAGGAAAGGTACAATACCAATCCAAACATGTTCATCCAGAACAAGCTTAGAGTACAAACTAACAATTAAGAAATAGACCCACATTGAGAGATCGAATATACATCCAAAAAAGAAACAAAAAATAGAAACCTAAGAACAAAATTTAATCTTATCATCCATTAGGATTTTATTACACACAACTTTACCAAAAATAGTTTCCCATATGCTTATATAATACATTCCAAGTAAAACATATGAGCATAGACAAACAATTCATAGCTGTCTTGCTTATTAAAGGCTATCACTTAAATGTCAAACACAAAATTTGAATATGCTTGTGTAACATGTCCTACATTTTAATTTCAAATCAGCAATTGGGATTTTTATTACATTTAAAGGACACAACATTACCAAACATAAATTCCCATATGCTTATATATAACACATCCCAGGTAAAACATATAAGAAAAGACAAACAATTTGGGACAGTCTTGCATATATATACTATGTATCACTTATGAGCATGAGTGATAGTCAACAAGATGTAATCATCCATTAGGATTTTATTACACATACCGAAAATAGATTCCTATATACTTATATAACACATCCCAAGTAAAACATATGAGCATAGACAAACAATTCATAGTAGTCTCGCATATTAAAGCCTATCACTAAATGTCAAACACAAAATTGCAATATGCTTGTGCAACATGTCCTACATTTTAATTTCTAATCAGTAATTGGGATTTTTATTACATTTAAAGGACACAACATTACCAAACATAAATTTTCATGTACTTATATATAACACATCCCAAGTAAAACATATTAGCAAGGGCAAACAATTTGGGGATAGTCTTGCATATATATATTCTATGTATCACTAATGAGCATGAGTGATAGTCAACAAGATCTACATAAACAATGGTATCATGTTGTCATGAATTCTAAATAACATCTAAGAGAATGAGCAATGTGATATTTATACATTTCTATTTTCATATTTATAGTATAATTTAATCTAAGAAAAAATAGATAATAGTTAACAAGGTGATGTAAATAATGCTTGAATACCTATTATATTGGTGCTCCTAGCTTGCTGAATATGGTGGAGGAATAGTTCAAGTTGTTGACCCATGTAGCCCATGGATTGGACAATGAGCTTCCGGTCCTTATGTCTATATGAATTTACAGATAAGAAGACCATCTCGAGCTTAGTAGTACAGTGCCTCATATTCGGATAAAAATCCCTACTACAAGGTATAGTTGGATTTAGAATGTGCAAATAGAAAATAATTTGTTAAGGAAATGTATAGTACCAATCCAAACCTGTTCATCCAGAACAAGTTTAGAGTACAAACTAACAATTAATAAATAGACCCACATTGAGAGATCGAATATACATCCAAAAAAGAAACAAAAAACAGAAACCTAAGCACAAAATTTAATCTAATCATCCATTAGGATTTTATTACACACAACTTTACCAAAAATAGATTCCCACATGCTTATATAATACATCCTAAGTAAAACATATGAGAATAAACAAACAATTTGTAGCAGTCTTGCATATTAAAGGCTATCACTTAAATGTCAAACACAAAATTTGAACATGCTTGTGTAACATGTCCTACTTAATTTCAAATCATAAATTGGGATTTTATTACATTTAAAGGACACAACATTACCAAACATAAATTCCCATATGCATATATATAACACATCCCAAGTAAAACATATATGCAAAGACAAACAATAAGGGACAGTCTTTGTAACATCCCTGACCTGGGTTATAGCCTAACCCTGGAAGTTTTGCCTAAATATGTAATTATATACTTGTGAACACTCCCTGGCATGTAATTAAGTTCCTCAGGAACATATAATTTCAAATTTTGCTCCTTTTTGTATAAAGTTGTAGCATTGTGTTGTATGTAGGGACCTTTGTGCAAATTACCCAGTTTAAGGGGTTAACTTGCAAAACTCACAAGTTAAGATGTTCCTTTGATGTTGAAACATCATGAGGATGTCTATGATGAAGTTTGAGGGATTTCCCAAGCTTGAGCACCAAGGTGCAGCTGTGGAAGCAGTCCCCATGCTTAGAAACCCTAATTTCAAATAAAATGCAATTTACCCAAATTTAGGGGTGCAACTTGTAATTCTTAATATCTAGAGCATATTTTATGACTCTTGTCATCATTTAGAGTAGAAATGGTGAAAGGGACACATCAATGACTAATTAGATGAGAAAAATGATCTTTGTGATAGAAATCACCTAAAAAGGGTATGGAAACCTTTCATGTATGTACCCTAGTTGAAGGATTGGATTTCCTTACCCTTAGATCTTGAGATTTCATGAGATTTGCATAAGGTTATATGGGTTTGGACGTACCCTTGAGCAAGGAGGGACCTAGATGTGATTTCCAATCTTGAGAGGTCCTTGTGGTGTAAAAAGGGCTATAGTATATAAGCCCTTTTCATTGCAATTAAGTGAACGATCTTTCTTTCTTTCACTTCTCTTCTCTTCTTGCTCAAACGGCCAAGGATAGCTCTGGAGCTCAGGGGGACGACCAACCTGTTCTAGGTAAGAGAACACCACCTTCTAGCTCGAATTCATGGAGGAATTCACCCTTTTAGGTTGGTTTTGTGGATAGCTTACTTAGTCTTCTTGTTCTAGCCAATCAACCCTACGTTTCCTTGGAGAATTCACCTCTGACCAAGTTGTGGAAGCTCAAGGACGCCATTAAAGCTTGGAGCTTGAAGGCTTGGAGCTCTAGAATCAACCTTTAGGCGGGTTTTATAACTCTAAACTCTTGCTTTATATGTATGCTTAATTCTTGCAAATTTACTTGGTAAATTCTTCTTCTACCTCCCTTCTTCCTTGCACTTTTGCAAGCAAAACAGTGGGGGAACCGACCTTTCTAGAGGTTGAAGATGAGGGGCGTGATTCCCTATGTCACTTTATCAAACGATCTTGGACCCTTTTGGTCCAAACGGTTGCAAACCGTTTGGGTTCAAACGGTTTCAAACCGTTTGCCCTCAAACGGTCTTGCAAGACCGTTTGGATTGAAACGGTCTCAAGACCATTTGATAAAGTTGACCAAGGGACGACCGTTTGAGGGTCTGTTCATAATATATTGAATTTCATCTCTGCAAAGAATCAAAGTCTAATTCTTAACCAATTGAGAGTTGAAGGCACTTCAACATGGAAACCCTAATCGGGTCAAAACTGCTGATTTGATGTATAGATCTTGTTGAGTTTTGGGTTGAAGGACCCAAACGGTCTCAAGACCATTTGGGGGTTCCTCCAAACGGTCTCAAGACCGTTTGGGCACAACCCAAGACCGTTTGAAGGTCTAGGGTTGAGTTAATCTAATGGTTTGAGGGTCCAATTGTAAGAAATTGATGAATTGATAAACATTGCTGATTTTGACCTAATTGGATTTCAACCCTAGTCAAAACGACTTGGTTTTTGGTCAAACTTTGGGAAAACGGTCTCAAGACCGTTTGGATGATGTCCAAACGACCTCAAGACCGTTTGGGCCAAGTTTGGGTCTAATTGGAGGCCAATTGATAGGTTCAACCTTGAATTGATTCACCTTGTTGAACATTGATGACCATCCGATTTGAAACCCTAATTGAGAAGGATTGAACCCTAATTGGCTTGCAATTGAGGGTCAATTTGATGACCAAGTGACTAAGGCTAACCCTAATTGACTCAATTTATAAGGGGTTGACATGGCCCTGACCAATTGAGGGCTTCAACATACACTTTCATGAACATTGGTAACCTTTGAACCACTTTGGAGGTCCAAACGGTTTGAGCCCACTTGGACCAAACGGTCTCAAGACCGTTTGAGACCAAATGGACTCAAGACCGTTTGGGGCCAAACGGTCTCAAGACCGTTTGGGCTCAAACGACCTCAGGATCGTTTGGTCCAATCGATCTCAAGCTATTTTGATCAAACGGTTTCAAACCGATTGAGCTCCAAACGGTTTGGAAAGTCAACCCTTCCAAACGGTCTTCACCTCCAAACAGTCTCAAGACCGTTTGGGGCCAAACGGTCTCAAGACCGTTTGGGGCCAAACGGTCTCAAGACCGTTTGGGTGGTTGAAACCGTTTGAAGGTTGAAACCGTTTGGAGATGTTGGTGATGGTTTGTACTTAACCATTTGATGGTGCAATTAGTTCAATGGTGATCCAATCTAAACCCTAATGGTAACCTAGGTCATTAAGGGACTATGTGATTAGTGAGTTAACCCATGATGGTGATCATGCGGCAAATTACCAAAATACCCTTGAGAGGTTTAAAGGGGTAAAACCTTGTTTTAATCAAACCCTAATCACATGATGATGATGTCTTGGCTTATGTTAGTCAATGGAGATTTAATCCAACCTGATCTAGAGTGGTGTTACCACCATCTACTAGTGAGAGGAGAGAGAAAGTATCCTAGAGAGAGAAAGTATCCTATAGAGAGAAAGTACCCTTTTTAAGGTGGAAACTCAAGCAAGATACTTCTAATACAAACAAATATGCATGATTAGGGAATGATCCACCTATGTGAGGTCATAGAAACCCTAGTTATGATATCTAATGGGTCTTAATCTTATTTAAGAGCCTTAATGATGATGTTTCTCTTACATGATGATGTAATGAGTACAATTCACCATGGATGAATAGTAAACCCTAATTTTAGGGTGTTGACATGAAAGATGAATAGTAAACCCTAATTTTACGGTGTTGACATGAAAGATGAATAGTAAACCCTAATTGTTGAATTGTTTACTGTTATCTGTTGAATTAACCATGCACGTTGTTATAAGATGATGGTCATATCCAGGTATGGAATACCATGTTATATTCATTGAAAGCATGCCTAAGGCTTTATGAATAAGTGAATTATCTTGATGCACTGCTAAGTGGCATCTAATGAGATTTATGGGCTGTAAGAGCCATAAACTTTAACAAGGTCATGCTTGATAGATGACTTGAGATGAGATAACTGATGAGTGAGATAAGTTATGCCTGTTACATTTTAGTATTCTCATATATAGCTGTGATGCTAATGTTATTGTTTGAAGAATAATGTATGATGTTTAAAGAATACTGAATGTACCTAACTAATCAAGTGAAATGTAGAGCCCTGATCATAGATCCATCATTGTCAGAGTCTAAATGATGGTGAAATAGGTTTTCCTCAGGGAACTCCTGGATCACATACTTTTGAGTATGTGGGGTACATGGATGTGTAGAACCTTACATCCTAGTGTAGGAAGTGATGTAGATTTTTATAGTCCGTCATACCTTCACTAAAAGAGATTCAAGGTGAGAGGATTTGATGTAGATTCTTGTAGTCCATCATTCCCCACCACAAAGTCCAAAAGGTGAGATGTATTACTACACTCCCTTAAGGACACAAACACCGCATCGATGAAATATAAACAAGAAATCTTCCGATGACGAAGAGAGTACAGAACGCCACTGTAACTCTAAAAATAGCGAAGGTCCAGTTTACCCTGGAGAGCTATTATAAAGGACATCCCGCCAGATGTCTAACAAACAATCCTCTAACTGACTGAGGTAGATGAGGTCATGAGAATCCGGCTCTTTTAATGACCTATGTATGATACTGATGTGACTTCTTAGCGATCAGTTGGAGTATGAGTGGTAAGCCTCATCTCTACAGGGCATAATAATGTTTGAAAAACATAATCAACAGTGTAGTATATCTGTTAGAGTTATCTACGAGTCATTTGATTGATGTTTCATTAAATAGTGTAAGATGTTCTCATATTTCATAATGATTGAACTCTTGCTTATCATCAAACTGCTAGTGAATACCTTGAAGGCTTTTATTGCTTTAGTTATTCCTTGCTTTGCTTATAAAGCTTCTAGTGGAGAGTTATAACTCTCGCTGGGGCAATTATGTATAATTGTCTCACCCCGTAGACTTCAACTTTTTAGGTGGTCTTCGAAGACGGAGGAACAAGAATACAGGTGACCAATCCCAGCAACAACAACATCAGGAGCAGTAAATCTCAGGTGGAGATTCAGCCTGCTTTATGGTGTAGAATAGAGTCAGTCCTATGTGTCCTCTATACTCTCAGGTCTTGGAATGTTTTGAGTATGAGTTCTTGAGAGATTTTGTATCATGTTGTATATAATTACTCAAGAAGTAATTTGTCAGTGATGTATACAGTTAAATCCTTTTTCTATGGAAAAGGTTTGTGGTTTCAAGCTCTTATCTCGAAAGGTTTTAATTTCCCGTGATTTTTGTCTTCCGCTGATTATCGAATGCTTCCGCACATGATTAAATCGTGATTATTTCGTTGTTTGGAGACTTGAGCCCACAATTAAGTGGTATCAGAGCTCTAGGTTCGCCGAGTCTACAGAGGCATAGGACTTAGGAAGTTGAGTCTATCTTTAGTATTCCTTCCTTATCTAATAGAATCTTCTGCTCCTCAGGAGAAGAAGATACTTAAGAATGTCAGAGCCACATGATGAGAATGTGGTAGAAAGTAGTGCTAGTGCACCCTAAGGCGGTGCAGGAGTACCAGAGGTGGAACATTAATGGAATATAGGAAATAAGCCAATAAAAAGAAATAAAATCCTTAATGCTCTCAAATTAGGGAAATAACTTTAAATTCGTATTCTAAACATAAAAATAAGCCTCTGTGCAAATTTGCAACTAATTTGGATAATATATGAATAATAAGAAAAATAGGAGAGTGAAAGTGTGTAGAATGTTCTAATTAATTTAATAAATATAAAGATAATGTCAACTTGTGAAGATAATTGCAAAATCGTGTTCCAACCCATTAAGGAGACTTAAGGGTGAAGTTACATTAATTTTAGATAATGTTATCACTTCTTTTGAAGGAGGAAAGAGAAAATAACATATTAATTATTTCACCTACTAACTTTCTCAAAATGAAAAACTAACTCCATATTTGGATTCTACGCATCGAAATAAGTCAGAATATAAATTTTCATAATTTTTGGACAACGTTTGAGCCTCCAAAATAAGAAAGAGGAAAACATTTAAAATCTAATAGATTTAATCGACTTTTGCTCAGGGATATTTCCCTGATCTAATGTGCGATCGAACGACTCAGATTGCTTGATGGACCTGCTTCCACCGATCCGACGACGCATGGTCGTCTCCTAGCTCTAGACGGATAAGGCAACAAGCCTTTGTTTTTCATTTTCTTAAAATCGCAATAACTTGAGATTTACTCAACGATTTTCCTTGATTTTTGTTGCGTTGGTTTCCTTGCCAGATTTCGAACAGGATTATCCCAACTTTTGCGAGTTTTATTGTGTATTTGCGAAACGCCTAATGTGGCCGCCGACCTCCTCACCGTGCCCCTAGCTAAATCCTAACCTAAGGCATGTTGCCTATAAATATCTAGGTCCCAATAACCGTCATGACCTTAGCAACTCACCTATACCTTTGATTTCAAGCTTCGTGGACGTTTGGACCCCCATCGAGCCGTCGGTTGCTCCTTCTCTTGCGGCGCCTTTTGCTTCCTACTCGCTTCATCTCCGTCCAAATTGAAGGTACTACCAACTTCGTCTCCTCTTTCTCTTTCTTTCGAGTACCTAAGCATTTGATTTCGTCGAGAATTGCAGATTTGCCCAAATCGGCCGAGCAAGCTGCTCGCGCGCGATCGAGGAAGAAGACGACGCGCAAAAGTCCTTTTTGCCCCTCCGACTCCTTCCTTTCTCGTTTTCTCGCTGAGGGCGTTACTGTCTTTTGCTCCTTTCTGATCGCCCGCCTGCCCTCACCGCACGACCGATAGCGAGCGGCTGCGAGGCGCGGGTCACCGCTGCCGAGCGCCCGCTACCGCTCGGCCATCCAGTCTTGCCTACGTGGCAGGCTGTGATTGGTCAAGATAAAATATTTTTTATTAATTAATCCTGTGGTCAAAAATTAAAAATAAATAATGTTTTGAAATCAGGAAAACGAGATCTATTTAATAAAAATATTTTTGAGATTTGGTTTTGAGTTTTTCGAAAAGGTGTTTTTAAAATCGATTTAATTAACTTAAAAATCCCTAAAATTTACCCTAAAAATCTATATTTCCAAAATATACAATATTATATGTTATTTTGATCAAGAAAACCTAACTAATACGATTATGAGGTTTTTGAAGTTTGAATTGAGAGCTTGTGCAAAAAGTTAGTAAATTAGGGTTTTCAATCTTTTAAATGAATGCATGTAAATATAATATATGAATATAATGATGTATTAGGAAGTTTGGGTTTATAGCTCGTGTGAAGAGTTGAAAAAGGGAATCTTAGGACACCTGTGGCCAAGGTATGTGATTAGTATGTGTTTATTATGAGTCTTGTTGTACATCTACCTATCAGTTGGGAAATACTTAATCCAATACCTAAATTTCTCTATGAGGTTTAACTTGATCTAAACCATTGAATTTCTTGAAACCTAAATGTATTAATTGCCTCAAAAATCATATATAGTATTCTTTTGTTTGGGTATTCATACCCCATTGCCATGTTGAATATCTTTTACTTATCTTGCCATGAATCTCTTATTAGCATGAAATTAAATGTTCTATTTAAATTTTAAGTAGTGGTACTTAAGTACAACCACCCATAGAGGGCATGTATAAAATCGCCCTAGGGGAATGTTTATTATTCTCCCCATTAAAAATTTGAAGGTGACTTGGAAATGTTTATAATTCTTCCCTCACCTAAGGTTAGAGGTTCGGTAGGTGCCTCAACCCTACTTAGTTAGATAGACATATTAATAAACATGCTAAAACCTTTACTTTGATAATGGCAAGTTCTCTTATGAAAACCTCATACTCTTTGATATCTTCTTACACCAAATAATTAGTCTAGTTTACTTGTTACATCTTTCTTTTCCTTTGATAGATTATTAGTGTAACACATACTTTTCTTGTTTTCCCTCTTGTTGGGTGCTTTCCCAACCACCCAGGTGTTGGAGCTGTGCAAGGTGAAGGAAGGGCTTCAAGGAGAATTTCTTTGCTGAGATCGTTTGCTTGAGAAGAAGGATGGCTAGGTTGCTATAGCTAGATCCTCTATTCTATCTTATCTTTTCTTTTAGAAAGCAATTATGTAATAAATAATAAAGCCATTAGAAGGATTGTTATTTCTTTCTTTCCGCTGCTATTGACATTTTATGATGTATCTGGAATCATGCTTATTTATTTGGAATATTATGCAATCATCCTCAAAAGTCTAATTTTTTGTTAAAAATTGTGGATGTTTGTATTTCCTTTAAATTTTAGTAAAGAGGTGATCTCGCCTCTTTACAGATATCTCTATATCATGACTAATGAGATTCTGTCATCAACCAACACCACAATCTAGTCTTGTGTGTCATTGCTGTCTATCTACCTTCCACAATGACATCCGACTAGGGACATAACAAGAATGTACAAACTCTTAGCATCTGTATGATCTCATCGTTCAGGTCCTTAACCCGAAGGCATACGTCATTGAATACTGTCATTCTCTAGACATTCAATCTGTTCTATCACTATCTCATATGACTGAACCAGAATGAATTGGAAGCTTTCCTTTGATGTTTATCAAATCAATCTTAATGTATCCCACCAATCATCCCATGATTTGCTCTCAGGGCATACATACCAACAAGGTCAAACCTAGGCAAAGATAATATCTTTCTACTTGGAACAACGTTTTAGGTCAAGATCATGTGCATGCAAGATAAGAGTAAACAATAATCATTGAGAAATTTATATGGGTCACCTTAGAGATGTGAAGAAGCTCCAAATAGCAGGGTAGATTGAAGAAAGGAAGAAGGAACCCTATCTTGATCACTCCACTCGACCAAGCTATCTCCTTCTCTAAGTACAAGCAAAACCCAAGGTCAAGAAAGCAAGAAAGAGGTGTTCTTAATGATCTAGCACACGCTCCACCATGAACGCTATGGATCCAACTACGAAGAAAGAGAGATAAGGTAGGGTAGAAAGGAAAACAAAGTAGGGGAGGAAGATCTTACTCACCAAGACCAAGAATCACATGTAAGGAAGCACCAAAAGACCTCAAGAAGGGTAGATCCAAACCCTAGGTGCACATGCAAGCATGATTGACCAAGCTTCTCCTACCTTGGCTCCTCCTTATCCAAAAAGTAAGGGGGACAAGATCCAAGTAGAAAAGAAGAGAGTTAGATAGAGAGATAGGTGTGTAGAGAATTTTTTTTAAGCAATGAGGGATGTATATAACGTTTAGGGTGAGAGAAAGGAAGGGAGAGTTGTCAATCCATGCATGTCATGTGTAAAGTTAAAACATATCATCCATACAGGCATATCATCAATGCAAATAGGGTGACCATGTTGTTCAAAACGTAAATGACAAAAACAAGAAAACTTGGGGACTAAGATGATCAGAAAACCAATGGACATCCAACCCTAGGAATGTTGGCCATAACAGGTGCCATAAGTCTCATAGACCACCAACACTAGAGACCTTATGAAAACTTGGAGACTTCCAACACTACAGATTTCATTAAAACTTGGCGACCTACAACACTAAGGGGTCCATCAAGTCCCAACACACGATGTCAACCATTGAGTTAGGGCACTTGTGAGAGAAAACCCTAAGTTGAACACAAGGCTAGATGCCATTGCTCAAACCAAGGTGTAACAAGGTGCCCCAAAATACAACTATATCAAACATGATATGAAAACATATGAGGCACAGATGTAAAAAAATGCAAGAAAAACCATAGACATGGGTAAATCGTATAAAAGTCCAGAACCGGCACATATTTGGGTAACTTGATCAAAAAGTGTGAAAACTGGACCAAACTTGAAACTTAAGTTTGCCACATAATATCAAAGCACATGTTAGGGTTTGATTAAGGCTTTTAGCTTCTAATTCTTATAAGAAAACATGTTCAACCAAAAAGCTAGTTTAGGGGTCTTATAGTGTAATACTTAAAGAAATAAGTGTCTCGCAATCCTCTTGGATGAATGTTGTTCTTCTAGTTGATCAGGTCAGGAATTTGTAGCAAAAGAACGTCATTGACGATCAACAAGGTAGACTATTAGTACAACCCATCAACCATAGGTACCATCACCTAACAGATCATGTCCATGATAGAAGGAAGGGTGTATAGAATTTGCATAGGAGATGAATCTCCATGAGGCACTCTTAGAGTGATGGAAGAAGCAAGTTGGTTTTTTTGGGGCAAGGATTTTCTCACATATTAACATTGACAATTATTATTCACATCTTGTTTTTGTGTGTTTAACCTTAACAACTAGATACTTATTTATAACAATCATAATTCCCCACATTATATTCCAAGTAAAGCACGATCACACGATCTCTCTTGTACATGTGAAAGGTAAAAGACAAGTCTCTTCTCAATTAATAAGGGAAATAAGGAGTCTTTGGTTAAGAAGGAAAATGAGAAATATAATTCCAATTAGTAAGGACAACAATGAGTCTTTTTCCAATTCAGAAGGAGAACTAGGAGACTATTTAAATTAATAAGGGCAACATGGGGTCAATTCTTCATTATCATTTTGTGTAAAAATAGATTTAAAATGGAAGATAATTTCCTATTCCCATTCTTAATTTGCACCACTTTTTCCTCCACCCTCCTTATATAAAGCACCTATATTGTTCTTAACTCACATAGATAAATGACATATGTCTATTATATCCATCAACTTGTTAATTAAAGTTAATATTGTTATCTATTTCATGTAATTACATTCTAAAAATCCAATAACCTTCTAAATGTTAGCCTTGCATACCCCAAAGACATTTAAGAATGAAGACAAGTCTGATAATGTTGAGAATTGTATAAAGAACAATAGATTGATTACCAGTTTGCGAGAATGGGTATATAAGGATTTGATGTCCAAAGTATCCATCACAAACAGAGCCCATTCTAAAATCAAATACAAACTTATATATGCATGCATTTAGAGAACACAAAAAATATATATATTCTCTTTCAATGTTATGCACAATGAAATCTTAAAGGAATTGGTATTCCTCCCTTAGCTTGTGGCAGCAGGTGCATGTCAATTACATTTTTTGTTTCTTTTTTAACTACTTTAGAGCTTTAATTATGAATATTGTTGCTTCACAAATATACATGTTGGATAGTAGTGTCCTGGTTTATCCATATTGACCTAAATCTTCCCACTTGACCCAAATATTTTAAGAAATGAGAATGACAATCACATTTTTTTCTATTTTTGATCCACTCCAACTATGTTGGTTGTTGTGGTCAAATGCTTAGACATGAATCATACATATAGAGAGATATGTCTTACCTATGAATAAACCAATTTTTTCTTGAACACATAAGATGATATAATTATGTTGATGATAAACATGAATGGGAAAAATCGTCATACCAAAAAAGAAATATCCTACTATCACAAATTTATAAAATGACTCACCACATCAACCAAGCCAAATTGTTCTACCTATAATGTGCATTCATAATCATTTTTGGTATCTATTAGCTATATACATTCATTTTTCACATCAAACCATTCACTTTTCCTAATAACATTAGACATGAGTCATAATTAACACAAATTCTTATATGTAATAAATGATATTGGTTTGATTTTGGAAGGTTAGCATTGAAAAGAGAGTTTTTATCCAAACATAGCTAGATGAGGTGCACTTTCCACTTTATACCTTTGAATGATTGAGAATTATATTGAATATGGATAGGTCCTGAAAGGATAGAAGTAAATAGTAATCGATAAACCTATGAATCACCATCTTATCAACCACCAAACTACTAGAAGAAAAATTTGAGTGGGTTAAGATGATTAACGCACTCCTAAACCCCAAAAATCATAACAAAGAATACACTACATATTTATAGATATGATCACTTGTGATGAATATTTACGTTTGTTGCACCATATGAAGGAAAATATATATTTTAATAAGAAAAACTATAATACATATAATGAAAATAAAACATATGTTTAAATATTCTTGTAAAATTTCATGTCACCGATATAAGTCATATTGTATTATTGTTAATAAGAGAAGTGAATAATAGTTTGAGATGTTGTTATGGAATACATGAAGACGGTTTTTATAATCTCTATATAGCAAAGAGTAGTCATTGTCTTAATTTACTATTTTCTTAATCTTCAAAAAGTTACAATTGCTTCTATTTTGTATGAAACTAAATAATTTACATCATGCGTTGTATTATTTAGGTCTTAGAAATCTGATTTGGAAAAATGTTTTTTGATATGTGACAATCTGTCATAAAACTTTTAGTGAACTAAAGAAATTTGTTCGGACCAGAAATGTTATGCTGCATTTTCAAATAAAGTTATATTAAGAAAAATGAAGCAAGACTTCAGGTCAAAATATAAGTACGATATTTAATAACAATATTTACGATAGGTGAGGAGGATATCCATTATCCTCATAAAATTTTTGTGTGGCCCGCAAACTTGTAAGTACTTATATTTAATCATGTCAAATGGGCAAAAAACATTCTATTGTAAGTGAGAAAGAAATAGATTTCTAGTGGGTAGGTAGTCAATACACAATGGCTACATCTTTATAAACTTGTCTACTCTAAATCTCAAAGAAGATACTGATGATGCATTTATGACTATCAAAAATATAGTTCTGGTTGAAAATTTAGGTATTGTATTCTCTAGAATCAATTACAACATGAAAATTTTCCATTAGGCTAAAAGGATATAATTTAACATTATTATCGAAAGACACCAACAATTGAGTGACCAAGCATCCTACTAAGGCATTTGGAAAAGCACATTGGTACAAGAAAAAGGGATTTGAGATAGAAATTTATTGGTCATAGTATAAGTAAATGTTGCATCGTAATTACTCACATACCAAGTATGCATAAGCAAGGAAGATACAAAGATTTACACATTACATGCCTCATTTTCATTGTACCTCATAACTAGAAATAATAACTTCACCAACAATAATCCAAAAACTATGAAATGGATTGTCATGTGAGTATTGTTGCATTAATAAATAATTCCCAAATAAATATATATATATATATATACATATATATATATATGTATATATATATATATATATATATATATATATATATATATCAAAAATATCAATGTTGAAAGTGGATGTAACCATCATCTAATCTTTGTAGGGTTGTGTTTTATGAAATATGACATGTCGATGTAATGCAAGAACATGACACATACATGAAAATTCAATATGATTAATTTGAAAATATTGGTTTATAGTACAACATAGAAGTAAACAACAATATCAAACTTCCCTTATTTAAGTTTCATATGAAATTAAGGCAAGTGAGCATCAACTCACATGCACCATAGTCAAAAGAAAGATATTTCTATATAAATCACCCACCAATTATCTTACACAAGGGTACAATTTAGATGCACAATGTGAAACCACTATAGCTTGTCTGGTAGTCCTTATTTGTGCTTCATACAGAAAGTGTTGGTGTGTTGTGTGTTTTCACAGTGTGAAAATATGATGAACCAAAATAAGGTGTTTTACCTAAGGGAAGATTTAACTAAAATCAATGCAATATAAAATCTAGAGAAACCAAACTTAGCTGGAACTTTAGCACTTCTTGACTTGGAAACTCAATAAAGGCAAGGTTAGTTTGAATAAAATGACAAAAACCTATAACATGATCGAAATTGAGGTGGTTTTTTACATTCTTTATAAATTCAAATTCTTAGATCTCAGGAACTCAACTCATAATGTTGTTATTATCATTGTTAGAATGACAATATGTTCTAGAAAAAAAACAAGAGTTTGTATGTTTTTATATATGCAAATGTATACAATGAATAAGAAATGTACCTTTGTAACTCTTCTAGTTGAAATGAAATGTGCATGAGACGTGTAAAGGTAGAAGGTTACATATCTAAGAATTCTACTATACCAAATAAGAGTATTTTGATAAGGAGGGTGACTACAAGTTGTGCATATTGTAGTCAAAATAATTGTAGATATATATACATATATATATATATATATATATATATATATATATATATATATATATATATATATATATATATATATATCTAGCATATTACCTCAATTGTAGTCTACAAACTGGAAAAAAACAGCTATTGTAGACTTTTGGTGCCTGGAAAAAGAACACATTCTAAGAAGATTTCGTGTTGTATAATGCTATCTTGGTTTAAAAAGTCTATGAAAGTAATGAAAATATTGATTCTTAAATTCTTTCATCAGAATGGTGTGCTTCATAATAATAATAAGTACAACTAGTGAGTTTCATATGAATAAGTAGAATACTACACAAAAGTATACGAGTGCTTAAATATATCAAACATTGTACTAATCACTCTGGACATCTTATCCATTGAACAATAAAATTTACCTCACTTATTGGCTTTTTCTTTAACTACACAAAATTGAACAAATTAGTGGCCACCATGGCATCCGTCTATGCCATCTGAACCTCCATTTCGCTAGTCTATGAGCTCATACAGATTTCATAGTGAGTAGAATGCTTAAGTGGAAAGTAGTGCAAGTTAGAAATGTATTTCATGGAATCCGTAAGCTAGTCTGTGGGTTTTACAGTGTGTGCATACAAATATTTATGGGACCATAATAAGAAATGTATATGACATGACTTTTAAAATGTCTTTGTAGCACAAGGTAAAGTAAAAATGAGAAAAGAGATTTCAATGAATTTATGTGCAAACCAACAATTGCCAAGTTATATCTAATTAATTTTTAAGCTATGCACCTTTGACATCATATTTATTTAATCTTTATGAAATATTGTTTTATGAACCCTGAAGAGAATATAGGTTATTGGAGGGCAAAATTGAAGAGAATGTTTTTGTCCAAAACCTGAAAGACATAGCAAAGTTTGTTTATTCTTGGTGGATATATGTCGGTTCCTTGACAATCCACACAAATTTGTCATGTGTAGGCGTGCTTGAGTTTGAATCTTCCAAAAGTCATAAGTGTTAATGTAATCGGGAGGGGTAACCCCAAGGATACATCTATGATGACCTATATGACATTAAATTTGTGAATGTAGGACATGCTTTAGTGGCGGATCTAGGATTTATAATTGGACGAGGACATATATATAAGATAGATATTTTTTCTATAACTCGACCATGTTTGTCAATATGAATGAATATATATAAGAACAACACATATAGTTTTCTAGAACTAAACAAGTTATGGATTAGAAAACATAGATAAGATTGTGGAAATTACAATACGGTGGCATAATTTACAAATGAGTGTTCATGAAAGTATAGCCCCGTACCAACATCATGGGTGTTATTAAATGAATCAATGTCAACGCACATAAACTTCCACTGACAATATTTACAAAAAAAAAAATTCGGCATCCAACAAAACCATGTTTATTAGCAACTTAAAACCAAAGCCAATAGCGTCAAAGATCCAATAAAATAAGGGAAGAAACTTAATAAAAAAAAGTAAGTAAGCTGCACCTTTTGTGAAATGATACTAATAGAAGAGACTCGAATAAAAGCATCGATGACACACCTCCATAAAAAGGCAAACAAAAATGAATTGTAAAAGTCGTAATTAATAATAATTTTGAAGTACCGTATACCTTCCGGTAGAATTTTCTGTGATCTACAAAGATCAAGTTGAAATAAAATTAATTGTTAAATGAACCATACTAGAAACGACAAAAAGTCAAATAAGGCCCACACCAGAAATCTAGCGGCCACTGCCCCATGGTCTTCTTGCGTAATAAATGTCGCCTCATGTATCTCAGAATAACTCTTCATGCACCAGAGAATGCGGTTGCTGCTATGACCTATGCAATTTCTCGCCATGGGAGCAATCAAGCAACCGTTCAAGTTTCAAGGATTGCAGCATTGCAGTTAGAATTTGGTGTTGGGACTATTCCTATTGTATCAGGTGTATGTCTGAAACCAATTGAGGCATTGTCCGTAAGGCTTTCATCTTACGAAGGAATATTTCAAGTGGGGATAAGTATATAGCCACCCAGGATCTCCGGTGTGTGGCTGTCAAGACAAAGAATTCGTCATTGCCCCTGTTGTATTTGGTAACAAGGAATATTATTCCAGTCTCCCAAAGGAAGTCGTTGTGTTTTGACCATGACAGAGAAAAACACTGGTTGGAGATTGTCAGTGCAGTCGTGCATATCTAATATGCTCCCGATTTATGTGTTGTTGGATTTCAAATGTGCAGTAGCTTCTATTCGAGTGGAAAAAACGTTCTGCCTCGCATTTGTAGTTGTCATGACTGTTTAATGGGAGAGAGGGAATCAATAAATCAGATGAGAGCATCCATGTACCAAGAATATGTCGTTCTTGTTGCACAGTTCAAATAGGAGGCTCTGATTAGAGTAGAATAGTACCAACAGTGACGCTCCACATGCAGTTTCCCTTGCAAAACTTGAAATCCCTTGTGCGGTCTCGCCGTTGACGTCAAAGAGGGTAGGCTTCTCAACCTCTTCAGTCCCTGGAGAGACAATGAGGCTATCGTCTGTATTAGTTTTCACAATGAAGGGACCACATAGCCTCATATACAAGGATCTACGGGCAGTGGGGCCTTCATGGTCTTTCCCCTATTCGTACTTCCTGATTCTTCTACAGCGACATGGATCTATGGGCAATAGGTGACGTTGATGTTCATAGTTTTGTTTAACTGCAATATCAATGGCTTCCCTCTCAAGTAGTGGCGGCTACGACGGCTATTAACCTTGTTAGGGTTGGAAAGGCACAAGTTAGGAAACCCGGTGACATGAAAACTTTATTGGCTGAAAAGCCTATCGCACATGGACTCATGCATCAATATACAATAACCTACACCCACGTGTTTCTTTAGTATGTGGAGTACGTTAAATCTCCAATTGCACAATGAGATTATAACTCATAGTGACGTGCTTATGGTATGGGACGGAGACGAGTGTTTCTGCCTTGGTTTTTAATATGGTGATAGTAGATTTTGTATTACTAAGTAAGAAAGTATGAGAAACGAAAGGAAGACATTCTTAATATTTTCATGTTGATTTGTGTTTTTAATTTTCTAGAGTAAAGGCTTTTTAAGAGAGTAATATTAATGTGGTGTACGAAGAGAGATCTCTGTATCTTGATATTTCTTTTCTCTTTTTACTTGTTACTTAATCAAGTTTTGATTTCTGAGAAAACATATGCATTGGTTTTTGTATATACTCCGCTTTTTGTTGATCGGTCCTCTATTATTTTTATCTCAAAAAGGAAAAATATGTGAAAGTGTCTAATTTGGTCATGAATCATCTAAACATTACTATGAATAAAAAAGAACGAAAGAGAAATGAATGAAATTTATATATTTTACGTGTTTATGTTTTACTATAGTGTTTTTTAGAGAGCAATTTTGATGTGGTATACGAAGAGCTCTTGCTATCTTGATATTTTTATGTTCACATTGTAATTGTTCCTTACTCAAATTTTGATTCAAATTTGAAAAACAAAATGACAATATTCGTTCTGTGTAGTCTATTTTTTATTGGTAACACAAAAAGACTTTAATACTTGGATATCAACTTTAATTATGACTCATATAAGTGAGCCCCCCTATTATAAGTTTCTAAGCAGGCCGTATAAGTTTCTGCATTACGGCGGGCAATTATTATTGATATTTTGTGACAATAAACTATGGATTAATTGATCTTATAAACTACGAATTCTGGTCGAAGTTTGCTCCGCCAGAGGGGTCCAAAGTCGCTAGCCACGCTCCTCATTACCGTTGCGTTCTTCATTACTATTCCCTGAGCCATCGCGACGCGTAGAGGCGTTTCCAGCATCCGACGAGTCTTCCGGGTTCATCACAATCTGCCGCACTTCTAAACTGAGATGGCGCTCCGCTTGTGGCAGCTTTGAGATATTCTCAGCAAGGAAATCCATCCCTTTGCTAGTGAGCTTGTATATGACTGGTGTTATGTCATACACTAGTCTCTTTTCGAGAGCTAACCTCATGTTGTCGGAGAACCAGGCATCACGCGTGCTTTCAGACGCTAGTATGGTGTCACAGACTTTGAATAGTAAATCCTTGATCTTGTGATAACAACCAACCGTCTAGCCGGACCGATCTGCTGCCCTCTCCCGCTGGGCATTGACGTCCCACAAAATCATCTACATTGATGATCCACAATTTTTATAATTAATTAAGAATGTAAATAAGAGAATGTATAGCTTAATCACAACTCGTGTATAGGGAAGAAAAATAAGAACCTAGATTTAATTAAAATATAAACATAATCTTTAATAAATTTACCCTTGACCTACCACAGTATTGATGTCACAGTAATAGGGATACCTAACTCTAACCATTCTAAGAAATGGTGTTTGCAGAAGAAACTAGGAGATGAAATTATGAGATATGGAAGTTATAGAACAGGGATGAAGATGAGACACAACACTATTGGGGTGGCTCTTATATCACATACACGCATATATGAATCGACATGGGGGGCTGCCCAGCAGAGACACCCCCCAAAAATTATTTTTATTAGTATTATGATATTATGTGCTAATTAAATTGTGTGAAATTATCTTATTTCACCATATTAGCTACGACTTTCCACATTACTATTTTAAGCAAAATTATCATTCTGCATGCACGTAGGGGTTGAATTGAACATATTTGAGGACCAGGTCTCTTAGTCTACACGAATCATACATGTATATTCTTAATATGGATGCTGTCAATTACTATTTTAAGTAATGAGGTCAAGAATCTTTTCTTTGAACCCTTTCTTATTAATATTAGATTAATACTTTTATATTAATTTGTGTCACGGCTTATGCAACTCATTCATCGTACTAAAAATGGAGCTCTTAAGGACTAGGGGAATCACATACCGTCAAAATTTGAAAGAATATTAATACAATAAGAATTTCATAAAACAAGTACCATGTTCATGCATAAATTGCATGTTATTAAAATTTTACTTTAAAGACACAAATTACATTTTTGATTCAGTGCACTAGATTATAATTATACACCAACCAAAATAATGATGATCATACATACACAACCCATCACCTTCAATTTCAATCTTTTATTTTCAAATTATGGTTAGTCAATCATTTTTTAAATAAGAAAAGATACATTTATATATATATAAGTAGATCCAAACAACATTCTTTGGTACATGGTATTTCACAATCACTTCTTTGCATAGTTTATAATGTCTAACATTTAGTCAAATAATAATAACAACAACTTTACATAAACTTGTAAAGACAATGTCAAAATTTATGTATATAGAAGAAAACATAAAAGTTATATCAAATAAATTTATTTTTGGAAAACACAAAATGATATGGGGTAAAGTTGTGAAATTGGGGTACGAAAGAGAAGAAAAAGAAGAGAAATTCATAGACACAATTTTAATCATACAAATAAAGAAAAAGGAGGGATGTTAATAAAAAATAAGATATCATTTTCTATTTTCTCCCCTTTCTTCTCCGACCTAAAAATAAAGAAACAAAGAAATATATGGATGTATCTTTTCTCTTCTTTCTCTTCACTTTTCATTCCACAACTTTCTTTCTTCATCACTTTTTGTTTATACATTTCAATAAGTAATTTACATTCTTCTTTCGTCTAGAGTTTCCTTATTGCCAAATATTGTGTTAGGATCTTAATGGAAGTTGGCACAAAATGGTACCTTATACCAATATCCAAATAGTAAAATATTAGACTACTACAAAAATTATTTGTGTCTTCTGGGATTAAACCATATAGTAAATGGTGTCATATTTTGTTTTGGTGCACGTTCTCCACTGATAAAGTGAATTTCTTACCATTTTACCTATAATTGGTATTTTTCTTATGTTTAGTAATATTATACATATTTTAGTAATAATTTTTACATATAATTTTTTAATTTTTCTTATGTTTGTGTCATTTTACTTTGCAATGTTAATTTTCTATACAATTTGTATTCTTTTTATCATTTAGTAAAATTATACATATTGCACTAATCAATGAAGATTAAAATGACTATGAGATTGATTCTCTAATTTTCCAACTTGAAAGAGGCGAGGTCAAATAATTTACTATTTATGACTTTAGAATAATCACTATACATGTTTCATATAGAAATGTCATTGACTTTAGATTTTTATATTTTATAAGTAACTTATATTAGGCAATGAGAAATGATATTGGGTCTAGTTTTTTTTAGTATTACCCAAATAAGTATTGTTTTCCTATCTATACATATAATCAAGATTTTTCTCTCCCCATACTAACTCAACTCTCGTACACTGGATTTTTTAATCTACCACCACATACATGATTTATAAAATTTATGCAGAGTGGTTGAAGAGCAATGGTTATTTGAGAGTATATCAAGTGAGAATCATGTTAGTTCTAAAGTGGGCGGAATTCGATTAGTAGAAAGCATTTATACACTTTATAGAAGTTGGCATCAAGGAATGGTAGAAATCACCTATTCAAGAACTCTACAGGTATTCCAACCACACTTGGTTACCCAGACGATCATACACTAGTGTTGCATTTGACAAAGTGTTCACACATCGGTGAAAAGTGTCGGAAATCACAAGAAATTAACAAGCAACGATTGTCAATGCTTTGCCAAATATTGCATAGAAGCTATACACATTATAGTTCTGATAATCACTATTCATAACACTGCCAATATGTAGACAAAAGTAAAAGAGGTGTACCCATGCAAGAAAAATCACATTATAGTTCTGATAATCACTATTCTTCGCCCCCTCCACCAGTGCCACCTTCATCCAAGCATGGTCACTATTAGGGTGTCCTCCAAGTGACACATGAGCTTTAGGGAAGCAATCCAGCCACACCACATTGACCAGGCCTCAATCAAGAAGGCTTGCAATCCGATTTTCTGGACTTCTTTTGTTCTGCCAAGTAGTCAAGTCTCCATTCATGTTCAACTCATGTAAACACGCTGCGTCCACCGCTTCGTTGAACTTGTTTAGCACCGAGTCTGGAATGGGAAGCCCTCCATGCTTTTCTTTCACCTTTCTCACGTGGTTGAAATCTCCAATCACCAGATGGGGTACATGTTGCTGTGTGGTATCTATGATTGTCTCCCAGCAAGCCCTTCTATTCCCCTCATAGTTGTGCCCATACACTCCCGTGATGATGCAGTGGAAACCACCTCCATTAATACAACTTGCAACCATCATGTAAAATTAAATTATAGGAAAGGGTGATGAATAAGTTAGTGTTTATGGGAGTAAGAGAGGCATTCTCTCCCCATCTCCCATATTTGTGATGGAAGTTGAATTCCTGGGAGGATGGTAAACCAAGGCGACAACTAATATTCAAATCTAGGTTTCTTTGTTAGGGGACACCATACTTGACAACTTGAGCCACTCCTTTTAGGCGAAGTTTGTGTGTAGAACATCATAAGAAACAATGTTTTACTAAAATATCATTTTCAATACTATAAAACCCAAAGAGCCAATGTAATGTATAAGGCTCATGTAAATTGGGACCTAAACTCAACCTCACTTAGAGGAATATTCGACTTCAATTTTACTTGTGCAATGCTAAAGTATAAATCAATATCACATGATCACCATTGAAAATCAATGTCTAATACAAAACACACCCATATTTGTAGTCAGCGGTTAGTTTATTACATATGGCTGCTTTTCAACCCTAAACCTATGATTATATAGTGTGGGGGTCTGTCCAAGTGATGAACTAAGTTTTATGTATTTCAGAGTGAGTTTTTATTGTTCCATGAACTACTCATGAATGTTTTCTCACTAATCATCGTTCTAACTTTCATTAGCATTCCAACATAGTTCGCTTTATCATAAAATTTATATATTGATCAGAACGATCTATCCCTTTGAAAATGGGCCACATTATATAACATGGACATATATCTTACAATTGAATGTGTTATCTTCACAAACCAAGCTTCATACTCATTGACCGTCATCATCCTCTACCTAAAATTCTCTAAATGTTTGAACTTCTAATTCAGATAGGACTAAGGAATGTATTGGTTCTCAAACTCCCTTTGAAGCTTCTTTGGAGTGATGACCTCACCAAGCTCTTAGCCTCCTCAATGAATCACCAGTGGGTAGCATTTTTTTTCATCAAATTGACATTATGCATCACCTAGTGTGTATATCTGGCAATTAGAAAGCAATTTCCAACTCTATCAACCCCAAATCCACGTATCTCAGATCTGTGATACCCTAGGTCTTTGATGCTCCAATTTGTTTCAACATTTCAACTATATTATTGACCATGTATACATGATGTTTGTGGAAGGTCGCATAACAACATGAGATGGTATTTTCTTAGAAAACTGAGATAACTTGAACATCGTCTCCCAAAACATACACCAAGAGGTCATATGGCAAGCATCGTCCAATCTAGGGTTTTCTTCCTCAGAATACTCAATCTCTAATTTAGGTTCTTCCCCTTGAATGCAAATTGTTTCCCATCACTTCTTGAAGGAACATAACTTCTCTTTACATGATCTTCCCTATTTCTGGTCATATCTCCATAATAGTAAATAATGGTTAGATATGGTGGACACATAAATAGACACAACAACCAAACTTTATGTCCCTATAGACTTAGCAGACCTAGACTCTGATACCAGACACTTGTGAAGTCTCTTCACCACAAGATTGATATTACACAAAAAAAAACACTAACATAAAAATGAGGAACATCATCATCAACATCAACCACATAAATTACGTAGGTCTAAAATTTCTCAATCAACCATAGAGTAATATTCACAACTATTGTACTTATGACAAAATGTCACCAAAATCATGTATATTACTTGAATAAAATAGTGTCCCTTACAGGGATCATGTGATGAGTATCGTAATATAACATGGACATATATCTTACAAATCATATAGCTGTGACACTAGAGACCATGCACGCATGTCAAAATCTCAAGTCGGGTACACAAACATAACCAAAAAATTCCCACTAAAGCCTAAGCAAACCTCCACTACAAATAAAAAGATGATTTAACTACAATTTATCTACCGACATAACTTATATGTAGTTAAAAGTATTTTCAATTGAAAAGGTTAAAAATGTAAACAAGAAAAATGTAGCTTATAAATAAGATTATAGCTAACTACATTTCCTCCTTGTCTATTGTAAATGTTGACATATAAGTATAGTTAATTGGATCTTAGATAACTAAATCAAAAAATCAAATTCAAAAACCCAAAATTTTCTCTCCCGTGCCTCACTCCATCTCCATGCTTCACTCTTCCCTCTTCCTCGCATGATACTCCCTCCACCTCTACACTCTACCAAACTCCAAATGGTCATCCACATACAATAAATTCCTAGCCACTCCATCTTGCGGCATCCACACGCTACTCCTTCCCAACCACCATCTTCCCCTCCCTATCTGCAAATAGAGACATCTGCCTCAATCGGCGCCAGAGTTGGTCAGGTAGCATTTTGGATTGCTAGACTTCTTCTATTCAGAGACATTGCACAAGCCTTAGACCCTCTCCGATGGAATATTCCTCATCACCACCAAACTATAGTTCTCCTCATACTCACACTTGCCCAACAATTGGGTTCTAATAGGTAACTCATCACTTCTACGTTGCATGCATATCATCATCATTTCCTTAAAATCCATCCAAAGGTATTAGTCAGTCCCCCTGGTGTTCGAATACATCAAGGTCGGTGGGTGATTCTCTTGAAGGAGATTAGGGAATGTAGTTCCTCTATAACTATTGGGAATGTAGATAGCATGGTATATTGTGTGAGATTTGAGAATGCACCTTTTATAAGTATGAGCCATATCTCTGATTGAAGAAATTTCCTCAAATTCTCAAGATTGTTTAGGCCGAATCTATTTTAAATAGTGTTATATAGAGGACTAAAAAATAAAAATATATGTGAGGGAGGCTATAGATTCCTGCACAAAAATGGCAATCTATGTACGACCTAGTTCTTTTGGTCAAACTTGTCCTTACTACTAAAAAAAGGCATCATAATTTGGATTGATAGGAACACGGTTCCTACTCATTAGAGTCAATGGAATCAATCAAAGGGTTTGAATTAAATTTTATACTCAATGATCAAGATGACTAAAACTTTCCTTCTTATTTGATCTCATTTTATGCAGTGAGTGCGTGAATGATCCAGAGATACATAGAGAGGCAACTTCCAACTATACATGTTATCCAACACGAAAACTTGTTGATTGGTTATCGCCTCACCGTGTCCAGAATATTCCAATTTCTTATGATATAGAGGATCTTATAGGAACTATTAAAAAACAAATATTCACTTTGGTACCTTCTCATAGTTATAATCTTCCTTTGAAAAAAGGTCAATTAAAATGGGAAAACTAAATTTTGTTTCCAGTCTTTTTTTGTTTTCAACTTTCATAATAATACACTCCTACCTAGATTGTTTGCAAAGGGTCAAATATTTAGTTAAAACTGAAGTGAAGGGTCAATTAATGCTTAGGTTGCTATTTAATTTCTAATGTATAAGAGTTGCAACAGACACATTTTTGTTGAATACATGTAAGCCTTTATGGGGATATAGTTGTGGTCTAATAGAAGTATATCATGTAACGTCACAGTATTGGCATGTCGTACATTTTTTACATGTCATGCCAGTAGGCCATCTTCCCAATATAATAGGATGTAATTCTACATCATTTTATTACAATTCACTTGTTGATCAACAGTACATCACCGTGGAAACTAGCTCATGTGATGTGAAAATGGATTCAGCTTTTGAAACCAAGTAGAGAAGGCCATCTTGAGAATAAATAGTAGAGGGGTAATTAACTTGACTATGTTTTTTTTAGGGTGTTCATCCAGTCCAGTCTTAAATTATTGACTCCTGGGAGACTAATCATATGAGTAGCATAATATCTTGGTTTTTTCAACATGATATACACCAAGATATAGTATTTAATCTAGATAACTTTGAGTGGGTCTCTAAAAATTCACTTTCCATTTTTTATAGATTAAAGCTTACCCTTCTATTTTATGGAAAAGGATCTTCAAAGCACCATCTCATTCTTGTACCTTCATTATCTTCTTAGGACCTTTGGATGAGTTTGATGGTTGGGATGGGCCATCACCTAGAAGTAAATCAATAGAGATGATTGCAACAATGAAGAGATTCAGGGAGGATGAGGCTATGGTACTCTCCAAGGGATGCACAAGACTTCCCCCACCCCCTTTTCTCATACTACATGTTCAGAAAATGAGATAGAAAATCCATGTTATCAACAACTATTAGAGAATACTCAAGCCTCTTCATTGTCCTACATGTGCGCAACACATGGTCAGTAACCTACTAAATAGAGGATCCAGAATGTCAACTTTGTGTTACTATAGTCCTCATAACTAATTTGTGGTTTTTCATGTATCCAATCAACTTTCGCAATATCTAGGTAAGATTCTTTTTATATATGTGTTGACTCAAGGTCAATTAGGTCAATGTTGACTCACGTCTAAATTGACTAAACCCTTGTTTTGATGATGACTAACCATTCCACATATTGGTGTCTAATGCTTCTACATTGAGTGATTTCAGATTAGGTTTAGACACACTCCAAATGCCCTAACTTGCGCATATCAAATTGGAGAAAAGACAAGTCAAAACAGCTACAAGTGTGCAATTTGGGATCTCTATGTAAATGACCTTAGAATTGCTTTGTAATCACTTGTAATGATTGTATGACTTGTAATTAAGCTTAAAAAAATTATTGGGACACAAAAATCCATCGTTTGTATGGTCAAACAAAAGTTCCAAAATTTCCCAACAGGGTTTTTGTCGGCCGAATTACAAACTCGGCCGATCCATGAAATCTGGAACTTTTGTGGGATTCGGCCGAGTTGCAAACTCAACCGATCCACCATTCGGCCGAGTTGCAAACTCAGCCGATCCACGGTTCGGCTGAATTGACTTTATGGAAACTCGGCTGATCAGACTGTACTGGAATGCAGAAAAAGCAAATCCAACTGTTGGAGATTTTGTTGGGATCCAAAATAGATCCATTGCAACTTGTAAAACGGCTAGTTTTCATTCCTAAGTGTTCCCAAAGGCTAAGAGGCATCCCCAACTATAAATAGGACCCCTTGGGCTTCATTCCAAGGTTGAGCATTCATTGCAAACTCTTTGTGAGGTTCCTATTCTATAGTTGAGTGCTTCCTACAGCCTCCTCTCTCTCTCTAAGCCTAATCACTTGCTAAATCCATTAGAGTGAGTAGGAAATCTGTAAGAGAGCTAGTCATATATGTATATCTTGTGAGGCTCTCACTTCCACCACCTCCCCATCTCTCATTTCCTATCTTGAAGATGAAGGTTTTCTCTCTTGTCCAAGAGAGGTGAAGAAGAACAAGGGAAGGAGTCCCTTGGTGAAGATCAAGGCCGAAGACTTGGAGCTAGAGTGGGTAAGCCCTTGGAGAAGGCAGAAGACTCAAGCTCAAGTGGGTAAGTCCTTGGTGGAAAGCTTCTCCGAGTGAAGGTGAAGTCAAAGGCGGAAGATCCAAGAAGAGTGGGTAATTCCTACAAGGCCGAAGACTTGTGCAAGAGTGGGTAAGTCCTTGGAGAAGGCCGAAGACTCTTGCAAAGTGGGTAAGTCCTTGGTAAGGTTGAAGACTCTTTGTATTGGATAGGTAAGTCCTTTGTTGGTCATGTATTGTATGTCTTATTAATGAATATAAGAGTGCAATTGGTTGAAGTCCTAGAGGTTGACCTCTCTAGGCAAGTGGACTGACACACTTCTAGTTTGAAGTGTGGAACCACTCTAAATAGCTTGTCTAATTTGGTGCATGTTCAATCTCTCTTATCCTTTCTATGCATGATTTAGTTGCACTCAAATTACCTATTTAGCAACCTTATCTTGTCATATAATTTGAAGGTTTAATGAGTTTTGTTTAAGTGCTTTCAGCTCTATTCACCCCCCCTCTAGAGCATCTAATCACCCATCTAGGATCCAACAATAGGTTCATCCATGTTCTACTTTATTAGTTTCTTTGAAGGCTTCTTCTTGTGAAAGAATATGTCATGGTTAAAATATTGGGGCCTAATCATATAATTGGTCTAGTCACTCAATGGTGTGCCCTTATTTTGTATTTTGCTTCATGTTTATAGAATTCATCCTATAGATTTTGATGGTGGCTTTCATCACCTTTTTCTTTTGTAATAAGTTTCACATGACACTTTCTTCGCACTTATTTGTCTACTTCCATTTTGTATTTCACTTGTAACAAAATAAAATCTAGATAGAAAAAATTATAAACATGGTACAAAATATCCTCAAGCAACTTGGGAGGTTCAAGAACAAGTTTGAGAATCTTCTTCAACATCCTCGAGTTTCTATTTCCATATGTTATTATGGAACTAGAATTCACTGTACAAGGTTATATGATTTTGATTTATATGTATGCTTTTTTTTTCTATAAGTGAAATACCTCTATATGTGATTACACGTTGCTTTATTTTACAACTTTTCATTAGTGTGACCTCATCTTCTCTGTAAAAAATGCATGTTCCTTCCTTGGTGCAGGGTGTCAGACTATTTTGAAGGTTCACAAGTACATATTAGCACTCCAAACAATGGCATGAGACAACCTAACATATTGGTCTATTTTGTTGATGCATTGATCAATTATAACATGAGGGTTTTTATTAAGGCAACACTGCATCCTACTTCACTTCCCACTTGTACACCAAAATGATGCAAAAGACTAAAACAACAGTACATAAAATATGATACAAGAGAACATCGATTGTTCTTTTTTGTTAAAAGTTAAAAAATGATCATGCTATTATTTTTGTTTGACCCTTCATTTATCATATTTCTTTTTGTTTCTCACTTACTTCCAGATTATGAACATTACCAATGATCATGGTTCTTACTATTACACCTTCATATAATAATTGAGACAAATCGATTTTGTTTAGGACATAGTTGGTAAATGAACTATGCTATAAAATACTTGTCTAGAAATTAAACTTCTTGACATTCTTGTGTAGTCTAGGAAAAATGTATCAATAGTCTCTAATAAGTTTCTTCTACATGTGTCAATAAAAGAATTTTCCATCTATCTTAGCAGAAAAGGAAAGACCTAAATGGTTTACTCACTGATTGTATACTTACTAAATATGATTTTTTTCTTAACAAGCTAGATTTATACATGACTTTGCTAATTATGTGAAGTTTTGATTTACTACTAAGATCAAATTTCTCGTTTTAATTTAGACATATATAAAATAGTAAATATGTAAAAGTATGTTAAACAATAACACAACTTGAGATGGCTTTGCTTTTTTGCATTGGATTTTTCCATTTTCCTATCGCTTTTCATGACAATATTCTTAAGAAAATAGGTTCTTTAGGATATGAAAAAGGTATGTTAACGAGTACATGAAAAACTATGATGGGTGTGTCAACTGGCCATTGATCGTTGGTATATGATGCCTCATACAGTGTAGCAGTGAAATACTAAGATGAAGTACCATAGAAATCCATATAAGAAGACAATGACGTACAAGTGATTTATTAATATGTAGTTGTGACAGGAAGGTAAGTAAAATTTAATGGTTTGATCAAAAGAAAGAGTGGATGTCCATTAGTTCTAGTAGACTCAATTATTGATTGAGGAGACACAAATTTAATGATTTGGACACCTAGGAAACTTTTAAAGTTTTGAAATTCAATATATTTTCCTATGAATTTTGCGATGATTTTTTTGCCTCTAATTGTAGAACTCTGGGGAATAAGTTCAGTTTTAATTTCTCCATTTACAATTTGGTTTAGATAATAATATACATTTCTTTTAGTTCATCCTATGAAATTTCTATTGTATATGTCCATATCTGAAGTTGGTGAAGTGCCCTATTTCAGACAATTTCTTTTAGATGGTTGTTCTTTTCAATGGAGGTTCTTTAGGATATAAAAAAAAGGTATGTTAACGAGTATGCAAACCTACGATGGTTCTGTCAACTGGCCATTGATTGTTGGTATGTGATGCAAAAGTTTAATGCAACTAGCATCACTGTTCTAGTCATAATCCTCTTATGTGATTGATTAGTTATCACTCAAGGACTTACTAGATCAATGGGCCATGCAATTGTAGTTAAAAGATGCTACAATTTTAAGTTCAATGAAACTAGGATCAATAATCTAGTCATAATCTTGTTCCAAATGTAAGTGCTCAATCGATTTTACTATCTTCTGATTTCAGTTTAGTTAGCTTGTCAAATAAGTAAAGACGGATATTTATTTGGTTTCATGTTTCCTCACGAACAGAGGCCCTTGAAAAGGGGAGAACAATGTATTATCACGTGTTATTTCTTTTTCCACACTTTTTGATTTAATCCAAGACATCAATTATTTTCTCATCTGATCCTAATTGTTAAAGCAGAGTAGTTTGTAGTTATAATTGGTTGTATATGAGTGTAGGAAGTTGAGGTCTAATGAAGTATCTATTGTTACATGGTTCTTGAAATTAGTAAGAATGATATCTATCATTTCTTCATCTTCATAGAAATTGTGATCTATACATGTGAGCATGCTAATAAAATTAGATCTTTGATGTTGAGTGATGAAAACATGGAAAAGATACTCAAGTTTGGATTTGGTATTTCTATTTTGTGGTTGTCTGAAAACCACACATGTGGGAGGAAGGTTGTTTACCCCCTTCACAAATCACATGCCCTTCATCAAAAGAAGACCTCTTGTGTTGATTGCTAAGAAAGAAGAAATTTTCTCAAGAATGGAAGGTCATTATATATGTGCACAAGCTTTATGAAGAATAATAATGAGTTGCAATCCTTGGCAAAGGTCACTCTCGAAGCCCCCATTTTGGAGACACTTCAGGGTATTGGGTTAACCTAACTTATGATGGTGTCCCAATGGTGTTTAAAACTCTCTCTCTCTCTAATGTTGTTGCTTATCTTTGGTTGTGGCAGTTTGTTGATGCTCCTACAATTTAGGTGAAGGAGTTATAAGGGGAGAGCAAGGGATGTTTGAATGGATGTTTGGACAATAATTAAATTGTCTTTTGAGTAGCATAATAATAGGTAGGTTTATCTTCTTCTAATGTTATAAATTTTTGAGTGAATTTTCTTCTAGGGTCAAATATTAGGCCTTCAGATGCACTTTTCTGATATTTTTTGCAAGTATATAGATGTTCAGATTTCTATGGTCTTCCTTGAGATGAGAAATTTTAGTGTTGTCTACTTTCCTTTCTAGAAAGGAACCTATAGCAATTTCTACCTAGCTTCCTTTTTGTATAGGCCTACATTACCAATAGTTATAAACCACTATACACACATGCTTCCCAACATCACAAGTGGTTTTCTCTCTAATTCTATCGCCCGACCCTTCCCCTTCTTCCCTAGTGAAGCACCTACTTTTTCCCTTACTATAGAGATGTGAGAGACCGAGTTAAGAACACATGCCTAAATAAAGGGAAGTAAGGTGGGATAGGTGTAAGGTGTCAAAGGTTGGAGGGTGAGGACCATTAGTGATGGAATTGGGAGTCCAACAACTTTAGAAAATTCAACCAAGAGTAACTATAAAACTCTATCAAGTTATATTTGTAAATATTGCATGTCAATAGAAAAAATCTAGGAAACATGAATGCAATATTTTTAGCTGTCTAGTACATTCTAACCTACAGATTACCCTTGAGTAACATCTAGGTTTATGAATTGTATGAGCAAGATTCTTTTTTCTATGTTAATTTGACCGAGAATGCACATACTCGTGAGCAAGGAAATAGCTTTTGAAGTTTTCATAGCAGAAGTCTGTTTAGATAAATAATTTTTCAGTGAGCATATTTACGTTGCTATAAAATATTGTACATAATTGAACAAATGATCCTCCAATAATAGCCTTGTTTTAAAATCTTATTTTACTTGAAATGATCTATACCTATTTGAAATAGGTTTATTTTTTACTTGATGTTCGATACTTTAATTTTTATTTTGCATTACAGTATGTAGTGGGTTTATATCCTTTAACTTTTGAATTTCAATCAATTGATGGAATTACTAATAATGCTTGTTGGTTTTAAAGAAATTTAAGTGAAATGATATCCTACACTCATCTATGTCTTGTTGTTGGTTTTAGATTTATCCATTAGATATCATGTTATGTGTACTTTATTTTTATATCTAATGCTTGTTGTTGTTGAATGTAATAATTTTTAGAATGCAGAGAAGTACAAGCTTAGCCATCCTAGCAACATCCATTACCTGAATCAAAGCTATGAGCTTAAAAATGTCAACAATTTGGATGCAAAGTATGGCTAGTATCTAATCCCTAGGTGTTCTCCTATGAATCATTGCTATGTAGATCCATTTGAAGATACATGTAGTCAAGAGAGGGGACATGAGCTATAGTGTTTGTAATAGGCAACATGTTTTTTATGTGATTTATGAATGTTGGTTGTCATTTCAATTCCCCATAGGGAGTTAGGTTTGGTAGTGGGGCTAGCTAAGATTGTTGATGGTGGATGATTCCAAGATGAGGGATCTCGATGGTAGGTGTTTGTGGTTTTGATTAATAGCTGGGCGTGAGTGAGCCAAGGAATGTGAGGGTGCACTCAGAAGCTACATCAATACAAAAGGTTGAAATTTGGACCATGCATTTGACATTAGCAGCTCAAACAAAGTCATAGAGGAGGCAAAATCAATCCGCACACTAGCTTAAGGATGAGAGTATATCATCTCCTCATTTGCAAAATGAGCATTAAGTTCTAGAGGAATGGTGATGTTGTTAGATAATAAGATAGTATTGCTTCTCTGTTCTTTTCTATTCATTAGTTAGTGCCACTTTCTCTCCAAAGTTTGTAAATTATTTCTCTTGTATTGACTTATTTTGGTCTATAATCACAATTTGGCATCTTTCCTTTCCTTCTCTACATTAAGGTGAGTCAAAATTAATTTTGAAGGATTAAAATTTCTTATTGTGGCGTTCATATTAATTTATAAGGGGCTGGTTGGTAGAAGTTAAAGAACTTTGAAACATCCACGTTGGGACCGATAGTAAGTATCCCTATTTTTGAACATTTATATAACACATAGTACACATACATAGGAGTCCCACTTATGTAGGGAAATATATCTTGTGTACACTCTAAGATGAAAGGAATGGTCCAAGTCATGTTGGCTAAACTTCCAATCATCAAATATACGGGAACATAAAGGAATTCATATATGGGGGTCCTCACTAAATTACTCCCTATTTTTTCCTATTTTTTACCTTGCTTTCTATAATTTACTATTAATATAAGATTTAACTCATGTAGTCTCCTTCTTGAATCTAAACTGAATTTGTCCATTTAATATTCTAGTTCATTGCATGCATTGTTGGACATTTTACTATTTCTCTCACATGCTTAAACATGAAAACATGGCTAAAGAACATAATCTTGGTGTTGGTCAATCTGGTAGAAGGGTATCACGTCAGTCAACTTCTTCATTCTTAGTCACATGCATAATTGTTTGGTTATTCTCTGCTTTCAATACTACCTTATGCGTTTTTACTCTTCATCAAGCAGGGGGTCTACAGTTGGGATTTGATACCTCTTATGGTGAACTTTCATGTATCAGATCCTAGATTCCTAGTCTGATGATTATTTTGATATGGAATTCGATTATGTATTGGAAATGTTTTTGTATGCTCTTTTGCTAAAACTAATGTTGGACTCTTCTTTTTTCGCTTTTTGAGTTGCTTAGAAAGTTGATGGGTGTTAAAATCTTTTCGAGATGTTTATATTTGAAGGTATTTAAACTGGTTATTAAAGCTCAATTTCTTTTTTGAAGCCTCTTAGTACATACTTATATGTTATTGGAGTAAAGGTTTCATCTTTCCTTTTTGTGCCACAATTATATCTTGTTTAGGAAAGGGATATGTATACATGCTAAGCTTTGCAAATGTTGAGTTGCATTGGACTTCATTAGATTCTTTGTTGTAATTGATTCTACTTCTTGGCCTACTAGTGCTTATAGTGATACAATTCTATTGCTATTATGGATGAAGGTGATTCACAGTCTGAAGCCTCAATATAACTGAAAAGGTAGGTGGAACCTCTGGTGTTTAGTTTTCCTTATGGAAGAAGATTATGATTTTTTTGGGACTCAACAACAACAAATAAAAAGCTATAGATCAACATCAAGGCCTCTCAAGGTTTGTGTTGTACAAGTCCATCCATCTAGATTTGTCTCATATATCAAGAAAGGTATGTTTTTCTGAAGTTGTTAACAATTACACAACATTTCCTAGTATCTTAGGTCGTTCATTCTTGGTTCTTTTGATTGACATCAAAAAGAGATGTTCTAAATGAATTTCAGATGCAACCTGTATACATAAACAGAAGATCTTTGCATTCATACAAATGTTTCAACTACAAACATATTTTTTTATTTAATTTTCATCACTAATGAAAAAAAGGTGTAGGTTTGTGAAGTTTTCGATAATCTTAAAGTTTTCACACTTATGTTAGGTGATTTGTCACCGGTTTTCTTCAAATGGTAGTGTATGGAGGTGATCTTCCAAGCTTGATCTTCAGATTCTCGACAGAAAGGAACAACCTTAGATTGTGACATCTTGTGCTACTAGTAAAAACATAATTTTTAATTTAATGGCATCAGTGATCAAGAAGGTGCATGTTTATGAAACCAATGATATCCATGCACTATCTACACTTATTTTAGGTGTTCAACCCCTGGTTTATACTCTGGATAGAAATGTAAGAACCTTACATTGGAACATGTATGCTACCACACACATATTAGCTAATATAAATTCTAGCTTGTTCATTCCTAGGATTAGTTATAAATTCATTTCCATGCCTCCATTGGCCTTATACCTTCTTGGGGAGGATTGATTAGGATTCTTTGAAAACGTTACTTGATTTTGTCACTGCCTTTTTTCGATGAGCTTAACCTTTACCTGATCCTATAGAGTTTTTGTTGCCAAGACCTTGGGGAGATTCCCCGTTGTTTGATGTAGATAGAGTGATATGACGGGGGGTGAAGGATTGGTGACTAACTATGAGAAATTGAGGAACTAGATAAATGTTATAAAATTTTAAATCTATATACCCACAAGGGACAATTATATATAAACCTTTGTAATAGCAGCCAACTAACAAAGTCAACTATTGATGTTCCCTTTTACTCATTAGAAACTTGAAAGCCCCTAGTTTATCTCCCAATACTAGAAAGTGAAATTCTATTTTTGACAAAGGCAAGTCCTGGAAACTTGAGGGGAGTAGAAACAATGCAACATCAGAATAAATAATCCTATTAACTTGTTCTATTAGAAGCACTTGCCCTAATCCTGGGTCAAAACCCAAGATACCACACAAGGGTCATTCCCACTATCATTGCTGCTCTGACCTACTAATACTTACAGTGATTTTTTCATCACCATCATCTTGCATGAATTTAGTGTACAAATCATTATGGTTGTGCAGATAATATGGTGGAATTTTTGATACAGTAGTATCTATGATGCATAGTACTATTGGAAACTATAGTGATTATTCTTTTTGAAGAAGCTTTGTTAAAGGTGTTCCTAGTTGAAGCTTTGATCTCACCTAGTCCTACGTCTAGAAGGTCTTTGATCATCATAATTTTTAGTGGCCAAAGGACCTCTTTTAAAATATTCTTATTTGATAAGACAGAGAGTCAGAATTGGTGCCATCCATCTCAGATTTAATGGAATACGATGTCAAATGAATCTTTTTAGGGTCCTCGTCTAGCTAACCATCACGAGGCGTTGATGGAAACAAAGTGCACAAATAACTTGTATCATGCAAATTTAACTTCCACTTGCTCTTGTCGGGTTGCTAGTGATCGATATTGAGTCATAAATCCAATCTTGGAAGTTTCCTATAATTTGTTTAACCATAGTGTTAGCATGGCAAGTTGTGTCTATAATCGATCTGCTAAAGCTCTCTACACTTTCAACAATGAGCATCCTATCAATATGTGATGTAGTAAGAAGCTTTCAAAGAGTAAACTGATCAAATACATTCTAAATCTTCCATAGTATAGGCACTTTATTTGTGTCCTTTTGGTTCTGTTTCTATATGTTATGTAGCATTTTCATGATATACCGGCTTAGTATTGATTTGTCCACTTATGCTTCACAATGGAAGCATGAAATATTGGTGCAACCCTATTTTAGGGCTCCATCTTGTGCTTTTTGCATCTTATTCACATCGAAACATGTTAGATTGTAAGTCAATTCCCCCGATATGAAATATCATGTCAATTACACTTAAGGCTTCATTTTGCATGTTTTTCAAGTTTTTGTACATGCATTGGATGTAAAGGAGAGAGACAAAGAGGATCCTTGGGTTTCTACACCCTGAGATTGAACCCAAATCTTCCCCAACCACCCCTTGTATAGATAAAAATTGCTCCAAATAAATTAGCAGCCATTTGTAAAAGTTTGGAACAAAATCAAGCAGTTGGACCCTCACCACAAGTTCCAGTACTCCGCCACAGCCGTGGCCATTTTTCCATAAATCACAGTAGCGACATCACGGAAATCAAAGACTCACCATCGTCACGGCCTTCAAAACGACTGTAGTACCCCGAATCCCCCATAATCATGGTCATAAGAATGGTCGTGGCCGAAATTTTCCATCACCCCCGTGGCACAATGCCACGACCATGGCAAAGACACATCAATATCCATGAACTGTGCATGAAATATAAGGGAGTGGCCATGGTCGTATATATCCAACAACCATGGCGACTAAAGATCAACCCTCAATGTGGCAACTACCACAACCGTGGCATGCAGAAGACAAAATAGATAGCAACAACAAACGACTGAGGCACCTCCCCTCCAGTACAGTCGTGCTCCGCGGCATGGGCGTGCATCCACCCAACATGACCGTGGACCACCCATGGTCGTGGTCATCCACTTCCTTACCCTGCACTCTACAACATATATATCTACCTCACCCTTTTCACACCCCAGGGCCGTACCATCCCACATTCACCATCACCGTGGTACTCACCACGATCGTGGTGACCACACAATCCTACTCAACTTTTCCACTGCATTCCCAACTTTACCCCCACTTACCCGAGTGTTTCCCCACCACCTATATAAGACAAGGTGGTGGCCACAACACTAGGTTAGCTTCACCTTATCCTCCCTCAGAGATTTTATTGCTCCTCCTAGAGCGTTGAAGAGCTCCTACCTACCCCCTTCCATATCCACCTCATTTCCACCAAAAATCCTTGATTTTCTAGGGTTTTCATCACCCAACCTCACCCATGCATACCATTTCTGACCATGAATGGAGGTGTTTCATCTCCTAAAAAAAGGAGGTTATAAAGGAGGATCTTCCATGAGCTACCATGGCCTTCTACCTCTTTCTTCTTTCCTTTTTTCTTTTTTTTTATTCTGAGTATCTAAGCCCCCTTGGTGGACTGTTTGGGGGATAAAATGTTAATTTGATACCATGTTGGGGGGAAATAATTTGTAATGAACATATTTCCATTTTATGATGATTGTCTCTTTCTTAAATCTCATTTCTCATTACTTTACTTGCTATTTATTCTTCAAAACAAGGATTGTTTGTTAGATGATGTTTGATAACACTTAGACTCTAGGGGAAACAAATTGTATGTGGCTATTTTAGGAATTGCTCCCAGGTCCAACTAGGGGATTCCTAGATAGAACCCAATCTTTGTACATACAAATCTCTTCTGTTACAATTAAGTGTTAGATATAAGTAATTAGTGTAAGGGTGATTAGTACAATTATCTAGAGTTTTCTAAAGGCTAGACGGTGAGTAACATGAGGTGAAACATTCTCATTTGTACTCTTCCTTCCTAACTTGGGTCTCACTTTCCCTAATAACCCTCACCCTAGAAACCTAGATCAGTTGAAACCAATACAAATTCCACCTAGAACTAGATCCAATTGAGCCTCATAAGGCTAGATAGGGGGTGAAAGGGGGTAATTCCCCTCCCACACTCTATTTTATCCATATCCAACCAATAGTCTAGGGTTATTACATTGCATTTGACTATTCTATTTGGTTTGGAAATCTAGAATGAAAATATAAGACTTGCATGCTATTTTAACCCCCAACTTGGACTCTTTTGACATTCCTCCAAACGGTCCACTCTTCCCATAAATTTCTAAATCCCATCTTGTTTTCTTAATTTGCTTATGCTAGTATAGTTGCTTGCCTTAATTGCTTCTTTGTTAATTGCTTAGTTTTTTTCTAGTTAATCTTTCTAGGGTAATTAGTTCACCCTTTAGGCTTTCTTGAACTAGTTAGTTGTAATATAGGTCTCTAAATGCTTTAGATCTTCAATTGCTAGTGTAGTTTAATCTCTTGCTCTTATTTAAGTAGTTTCTCTCTTTGCTTGTTAGCATTTCTTATTTAGGGTTAATTTAGGTTTTCTTGTAGTCTAGTTTGCCTTCTTCACTTTTGTTACTTACTTCATTAGTATAATCAATCAAATCACCATCAATCCCAAAAAACCCTACACTTTGCTTTAGGAATGTAGCTAGGGATGATCATCGGGTCGGGTCACCCAGGGTTTCACTTAGCCCAAACCCAAACCCAAAGTTTTTGCTGGTAACGGGCTGAGTTCGGGCTGAAAAATTTTGCTAAATTTAGGCCCATACCCGGACCAGTTTAATATTTAGGTTTCAGGGTCAGGCTCGGGCCAGCCCATATTTTTAGAGAAACCACAAATTCCTATAAATGATAAATTACTTTATAGTATAATTTGCATCGTCTGCCATCGTTGCACATAGCCACATACCCATTCCTCACAACCATTCCATTACCCCAACATTGACAAAAATATGATTTAATATTAAACAACTTTTTATATACAAACAGAGCATTGGAAACCTGGCAATTTGCCAATTGACATCCTTTTAGACTTGCTGCAATTTACGTACATAATCATTCATTGCTTTCTAGTGGATTAAAAATACACCAGATATGAAACATTGTCCATAACCACAATAGTAGAACACTTGTCCAAAAACAAACAAAAATGTTCACAACTATAACAAAAAGTAAAGACAAACACATGTCCACTCAATACAATTGAGCACTAGTGCTAAAAAAATAAGAATTCCAAGAAAGCTATATGTGATTTAATATGTTCATCATTTTCAAAAAAGCTAACTTCTGAGTCCATGTTCGTCCTTCCTCCTTCTGTCATGCAGTAAGCAATTACATGCTATTAATAATAATCACTGCAAAATGCATGTATTAGTAGTCCTTAGATAAAACATGGTTTTGTACTTACCCTTGCAAGATTTTAGATAAACCATGATGATTAGATCAGTGATCACACCTCATTAAATCTGACACCGATCTGGAAAAAATGTGAACAACATTTTTAGCCTTACTATACGATATATGCAGAGAAGATATGAGCAAAATGAAAACATACTCACCATGTCACCCGATGTGGAAAAAGAATCAATCTCCTCCATCTCTTTATCACTTTCTACCTCATCGCAAAGCCAATCTTGAGTACAAACTAATGCCTCCATGGTGGTTGGGTGCAATCTACTCCAATACTGATCAAGTATTCTACCTCCTGTGCTGAAAGCACTCTCTGATGTAACCGTAGAAACCAGAATAGCCAAAAAATCTTAAGCCATCCTTGACAAAATACTATACTTGTTAGCATTTTCAGTCCACCATGTTAAGATATTAATATTATCATCCTCTTCATAATCAATAGATTTATCATCCAAATAACATTGAATTTTAGATTTACCAAAGTCTGCACTTCCCTTCTCCTTCTCCTTCTTCTCTTTCCAAAAAAGTTTTCTCATAGTGCATTTTTTCGTGCCACTAGGACTGGTTACACTCTCATCCATTACTTGTGAAGTAGACTCTCCCATGGGTTGTACAATATCTTGGAACAAAGTTTTATATTCAAAGAAAAGGGCATGTATTGTGTCCTTAATGCTTGAAATCCGATATTCAACATCAAATTTAGGATAAATCTTATTGTAGCAAAACTGCAGATACTCCAACTTACATCGAAGATCTAAGAATGTAGAAATGTGTAAAGGCATCATAGTATTTTTATCTTTCCAACACTTGTCAAATTTGGATTGCATCTTTGCAGCCATATTTCTTATTATGTCATCCTCATTATCCTTTAAATTCAGTAACTCTTGTTGAATCTCAAAAATCTTTTCAAAAAAGAGATTGGATGCAGAATAATGATGGCCCAAAAATACATTGGTGGCATTATAGAAAACCTCAAGAATACCGCAAATAAATTCAATCTTCTTCCACTCAGAAAAAGTAGGAGCATCATAAGCATTAAAGTCACGTGCCTTCAGTCTAGTAAAGACCTTTTGATAAAGTAGAGCAGACTCCAACATGAAGAAAGTTGAATTCCACCTAGTACTAACATCTAGTACGAGTCGTCGTTTGGTACTAATTCATTCTATCACAGCCACCTCTTGAAATTCCTGCAGCCTCCTTGGTGAATATTATGACATACTTGACTAGAGTTCGAACTTTTCCAATCACCTCATTCAATTCTGCCAAACCATCATGCACAATCAGATTCAGAATGTGGGCCCAACAACGCACATGGAATATTTTTCCATTTAGAAGCAACCCTCCCTTCATAGAAAAATGATCTACTAAATTCCAAACCACAACATCATTAGTGGAAGAATTGTCTACAGTTATAGCACACAACTTCTCAATATTCCACTCATGCAAGTGATTGATAATCATATCGGCAATTTTATCCCCTGTATGAGGAGATGGAAGTACACAAAATGTAATTATTTTTTTACATAACTTCCAATTTTCTATGTAGTGCACCGTGATGGACATGTACCCTAATGTTTGAATTGAGGTCCACATGTCAGTCGTGATAGAAATTCTCCTTGAAGACTTTCTAAAATACTCCAACAATCTCTCATTCTCATACAATTTCAAGCAATCTCTCCTAATAGTGAATCGAGATACAACATCAAATTTAGGCTGCAAATTTCCTAGTAAATTGTGAAAAGCACTATGCTCAGCAACCTTAAAAGGTATTTCATGCTGGACTAAAAATTTGATCAAATCGTCCCTACTTTTCTCTGGATCAAATTTCCAAGCAACGAGACTACTTCCATTGTCAAACTTATTAAATGCTAATACAGGTTGGGCTTTTCCAGACTTCCTATAATATGGGAATGATCTGTCTAGGTGACGACTCAAATGGCTAGTCCCATTAATTGAAGTACATGTCAATGTTTTCTTACAATAGTGACACCAACAGGTTTCAACCCCATCCTTGCATTTCACAATTTCAAAGTGACTCCATACCAGTGATGCCTTTTTTTATCTTTTTCTCTACTTTTCAGTCACTGGTGATTCACCATTTTCTAGAGGTTGTTCTACTTGTGGTGCATCAGGCATCTTCTGTTGCTCAGTAACAATGTTATCCAATTGTTGGGTATTTGCATCAGCCATCTATAAGAAAGCAATAACTAGTTATATTTATCTTTTATGTCTATTTCTGAAATAATTGAATTAAGAAAACTTTTTCAAAGTTAGTGTCTCATAACCCAAGTTTCAATATATGACCATTCTAAAGAGTGATTGCACGAATGAACTGAAGCAATCAGTGCTATGCAATTAATATTGTAAGTAAATATATTTAAGCTTATAATTAGTAGGGCAAAAATGAGATACATACTCAATCAAGAGGTTTTTCAGATTCCTCTGTTAGAAGAGTGCAGTTTTCAGATTTCTAAAAGAACATAAGTAATATTAGATTACAAACCTCTATTATATAGCTTTCCCCTTTATATGCTTATTAGCCGTAACAAAACTCCAATAACCGTTTTCCAGCAGATTCTACTCACTACTGAGAAAACGATTGTTAAGTACATAAAAGAATACTTGAAGAAAAATAGGACGAGAGCATGAGAGCAGACCAAAAATTATGTGAGCTACACTGAAATCAAAAGAAAAACTGAGCAGGACAGTGTTGATTTGGTTATGATTAAAGAAGATGAAACAAGAGAATATATGCATAGGATGTTTGTACGGTTGAAAATTACGTAAAGGCATACAAAAATGTGAGTTGAGAAGTATTGTGAGTAGAGATCATCGTCTTTTAGGAGAGAATCGATCAATCTAAGATTAAGAATTTTAACAAAACATATATGAAATTGCTTACCTGGGTGGCAAAAAAAGGCAAGAAGCTTTGTTATCTGCAGTCTGCTGGTGCTCGGAATCCAGTGATGTTGGTCAACACTGCGCCGGAGACGTCGGACGTGAAAGCATCTTCGCACGTCAGTGTCGTTGGTGCACAGTGCTGCAACTTTGGAAGCACAAAATCATAAAACCATCACTCCTTCAGCCACATAATGCAGTGCCCGAAAGCCATTGCCTTTGGTGGTGGAGACGCCGATTGTGGAAGAGTTGTCATCTTAGAGACGTTGCCGCCGTGGAAGATCGGAAAGCAAACGACTTTTGTCCCCATCGTTCACCAGAATTGGGTCGTCTCCAGTCGTCACTCGTCACCCTCTCAAGTCAAACTCATTCACGAAGGCCACAAGGATATCAAAAACCTACGCAGCTACGCTATTAAAAATGACTTAGGAAACTTGTTTAGGGAAAACGTTGCAGCAATAATCCTCCTGTTTTAGGAATTTGATGGCCACACAAGAATATGATCTATCATCCAACGGTCAATACATTAAAAAGAATATATGTATATATTATATTATACATAATATAGGTACCGGACTACCGGCTAATATATAAATGGAAGATGGGTCGGGTTTTTGGGTCCTCAGGTTTGGGTTTAACTTGGCCCGACCCGACCCTAATTATAAAAATAGGTTACAAATACAGGCCTGACCCACCCATTTAAGAATGTTGGGTCGGGTATGGGTCGGGTTTGATGGGTTGGGTGGCGGGCTGGGTCGGGCCATCCCGGTCCAGTCCTCATCCCTAAATGTAGCTTACCCTAAATTAGTACTAGTGCTCCCTCTCTCCCTATGGATCAACCCTTTTATTTGCACTTGCCTGTACTACAAAATGACCCTGTGTGCTTGTGGGTGAAGTATGGATAGTCTGAGTGAGTGTGTTAGACTAGGTCCATTTTAAATTCAAAAGATCCACATGTTTTTCCCTTGTGTGCATCTGATCAAAGTTTAATTGATTTGGGTGTGTGTTGCGGAAAAACACAAGTTTCCAGGGAGTAGAGGTGCTTGACCTATCTAGTTAGTATAGCTTAGATTTCCCTACTACCCTCACCATTACTATTCTTTATTATTTATTTAATTTTTCATACTTGACTTCAAACTTAACTATTGTTGCTTGTTTGTGACTTGTGCAGCTAAAAATTGTGCATTCTTAAAAGACGTTTGACTTTTAATGCTTTGGTTCCTTTTGATCCTGAAATATGTGGAAGGAGACTTCAACACTGAGGTAAACAACACCAAGAAGTTGAGATGGCTGAGGAAGGTCCCCATGTAGATGGAGGTGGTGTTCCACCACCACCCAACCACCCCTTCCATGAGTAGTTCACTCCAGGGAGATACACCTCTATAATTGCCACCCTTGTTGACCAAATATCGGGCCAACAATTTCCTATCCCACTTGCCCTTCTTCGACTCCTACCCACTTACTATGGGGTGGAGAATGAGAATCCATACCACCATATTAATGCCTTTCAGGAAACATGTTCAATCTTCCGTAATCATGCTTCCATTAACGATTCCATAAGGAGAACCCTCTTCCCTTTCTCCCTCAAAGAAAAAGCCAAGGAGTGGTATATGTCAAAGACTGAAATACTGACTCGGGTGATTGTGAAGAATGAGTTCTTCAAGAAGTTCTACCCAATTTCCAAGATAACTCATATGAGGAGGTGCATACCTCCTTCATGTAAAAGGAAAATGAGCCCTTCCATGAAGCCTGGGAGAGATTCCCAAAGCTCTTGTGAGTCTACCCCCACAATGAAGTTTCTATAGGGCAGCTGGTGCAATCATTCTACACTTGACTTATTGAACTGAGCTAGACCACATTTGACTCTTTTTGTGGTGAAACATTCATGGCTAAGCCTCCAAAGGAGTCTCGGACACTCTTTGAGCACCTTGTTGAGAACTCACACCACCTATGTAAGGACCCTAACCTCCGTTTAGGGCTTATCCTGTTTGCTTTTCTTAAACCTAGTGCTTAGTTGCTTGCTAATCACCTTTAGTGGTGATTAGGGTTTGTTTTTGCTTTGTTGAGAGTTGGGGGTGCTACTTTCCATTAACCCAAGTCTAGGGTTGTTGAGCAAGTTTGTCACCTTGAGAGGTGTTGCTCTCTCTCCTTGCTTCTTCTAGTGTTGAGAGGAAGGGTTGGGCTCATTGCTTGAGTTGCTTTGGGCTTAGATGAGCTTGTTGGGCCTTGAGATGCCTTGCTTGAACCTTGCCCTTGCCTTGTTGAATCTTGTGTCGGGCAGAAGTGCCTTGTATCGGCCTGGGTGTGTCACGTAGGGAGTGTGTCGGGCATGGAGTTGAGGTGTGTTGCCCATGGACCCCCCTTTGACCTCTTTGACCTCGTTTGTGTCACCACTAGTGAACACTTGGCGCTTGATTCTTGCATGTGGCAATGGCCTTGGACATGTGTTTAAGGCAAGTTAGAGTGGTGGCATTGCCCATGGACAAGTGTCCCTAGGTGGGCGACACCTTGCCTTGTCTTACCTTGGTTTCTCCTCCATCCTCTCCTATATATGTGTTCCCTTTCTCTTTCTAAGGATCCCTTTAGTTCCTTAGTTCCCCTCTCCCTTTGGTTTCACGACACCTCTTCCTTTGCAATCTTGGTGGCCGATCCTCATCTTGGAGTCTTCTTCTTCTTGTGGTGGCCAAAGGTGTGCTTGGATCTAGGAGCTTGGAGCTTGCTTAAGGTGGGTTGCATAACTCCTAACCCAAATCATATTACCTTCTTATATATTCTTGTATGTTTCCTTATGATCATAATCGGCCATGTATGTTGCTAGTTAAGTTTCTTGCTTAGTTGTACCCTAGTTGGCCGAACCATGTCTTAGGGTTTCCTTGTTGAGCAACACTCCTTTCCCTCCTTGGTCTAGAGAAGTGAGCTTGAGATCTAGTGATATTAGCAACACCCCTCTCTCGTTTAAGTTGAGAGGTGAGCTTGTGTTCTAGTTGCTTGAGCAACACCCTTCTCTCACCATGGATTCGAGAGGTGAGCTTTTTGGTAGATGTATACCTATGTGGGGGTTGATCCTTGTGGTTTCCCGAGTTGTGATAGAGGTTGTGCAAGACCCCTCTCTCTTGGTTGTTGAGAGGTGAGCCAATCTTCTTGATCAGTCTAGGGTTTGGTACCCTTGTGCTTGAAGTTGGTGACGATCTTGTTGATTGAGTTGGGTGTTACACCTTGGTCCCTGCCTTGTGTGTTGGCCGATACGATGGGGTTAGTGTGGTTGGACGATAGGCTTTCCTTTGCTGCCCGTTTGAGTTGTACCTTTGGACATTGTTCCTAGAGGTGTTTGGTTTTTGGGCGATACCTTTGTGTGTTTGGTGTTATACCTTGTTAAGTACACTGCTCGATACACCTAGATTGGGTAGTGGCTTGGTGCCCGTTACCTTGACGTTATGGAGCTATGGGCTAGCTTTCTGTTGGGCATCATGGTTTGGTGGTGATGCCCGATATAGTGATAGATGGTAACCCTAACCCTGGTTGTACGACACATAGGTGCACGACGCCCCTGCTTGCATGACAAATAGGTGCACGACACACATGGATGCCTGACATCCATGGATGCACATTATATATAGTTGCACGATATACCTATAGACCTAGCTGCACATCATGCTTTGTGCATGATATGCCTTGGTCTCTGGGTGCACGACACACCTTGAAGTGGTAGCCCGACACCCTTGCTTTAGCTTGGTCGATATGTGGTTGGTATGCTTGGGTGATATGAAGGAAGTAACCCTGCCTGATACCACTTCTAGTGTGGGTGCCCTTCCCGTCACACATCTTGTGAGGGTAGTGGGTACTTCTAGTGAGGGTCTTGTTCCACCCAGAAATCTATATGATAGTTTTATCATGTGATCACATCTTTGTTGTTAAGAAATCTGATTGATAGGGTAGAACACATCTATGAAAACATGACATATATGAACTCTCATGCCATGATATTACATGTGTTTATGATCATCTTGAAATCATATATATATATATATATATATATAATGATAAGTTTGGAAGTATATGAGTTGCTTAACATGATGATGTGACCCATGTCTATGGTCACAAGTTGAGGCATGAATGATAAAGCATATAATCATCAACGTTACCCTATGTTTGATAATATGATTGTGTATACTAACCATGCCGGTGTTCAATACAGATACATAGTCAGGTAAAGGGCTATGAGGTATATATGTTTGAATGACACTGCATTAACGGTCACTCTTGTTGATGAGATAACTTGCATCACCAATATGATGTGTTTGGGTCTGAGGACCAGAGTTTGGCTTAAGTGCCTAGTTGAGGTGTTATGCTCTGATCATGTGATGAATACCTTATGAGGGAATGGTTTCTTGTGATGAGGGATTGAGATCCCGAGATATTGTGATGGTGGTGATAACAAGGTAACCTAATGTCATATATGTGTTATAACTTGTTTGCCCCAACAATCCACTTAAAATAAACTAACTAATTACAGTGGAACATATCATGTAGTTTGCCCTGGCCATAGATCCATCATCGTCAGTAGTTGGTAATGGTGAAACAGGTTCTCCTGTGGGTTAACCTGGAAGCGCATATTATTGAATATGTGTGGTTTCTCCTAGCCGAAAATGAGGAGGTAAGAGTGCAACTTCGGTTGTAGACTCCAGAGTGTTGTTTTAGGCCCATAGCTCGATATGTTAAGAGCATGGTGAACAGGCCCATGGCTCAGGATGTGTGATACGGGAGAATGAATGTGTTCATGGCTTAGAGCACGGTGATCATGCTCGTGGCTCAGTGTCACTAGCGGTGATCAGAGCACGGTGTTCATGGCTAGGCAGAGGGTAGCCTGACCCTGTGGTTGAGGCCACTTAAGTATGAGACTGTGGTCCTGCTTTGGTTCTCGTGCACTGAACACGAGGTGGGAGGTTGTGGAGTCCGACTCTTCCGTTGACCTTGTATGGCACCGACTTGGGATTCACAACCGAAGGTTGGATTTGAGAAGTACGACTCACTTCCTTAGGGCATAATAATACATAATCCAGCCGAATAGTAATATTGCTTAAGGAAAAACATAGAACATTGGTTGAGGCCTTGCTTGTGTAGTTGATCTTGTTATACGTTACAGTTACTTATACGTTCCTTATAGTATGTGGTAAGATCTTATCAATCTTATCATGTCAATCATGTTCCATAAAGAAATACTTGGTTATATGCCTTCTGTACATACTGGTAAGCTCGATGGTAGTAATAACCTTGCTCTATAGACTGCTCTTATTCTATGCTTTATCAGTTATTTGATATGGTTGCTTTAATCTTTCTGAGGTTTTATGGTTTCGACAGGGAGTTATGTTTCTCGCTGGGACTGTGTGTCTCACCCCGTTGGTTTACAACCTTTTTAGGTGTTCGCACTAGACGTGGTGGTAGTCGCGGGGTTGTGGCCAAGCAGCAAGAAGAAGAGAAGTAGAAGGCAATAGATGGCTATGATGTTGTTTTGGTTGTTTTGTAGTAGTCTTAGAGTCATCCCTGCATTCTCAGATCCTCGGAGGCGTTTTGACGTTGTTTCACGATGTATAGCTGATGAAGCTTTGTTTATCCTGCTGCTGGGCGGATGTGGCCCGTTATGTATGTATAAACAAGTGATGAACTCATGTGATGACAAGACAGCTGATCTTTGAAGTTGTGAACATGTATCAAGACTTGTAAATGTTTATATAACCTGTTTTCTTGCAGGATGAGGATCTGAATGTAATATTTTCTTGGTTTATCTATTTGTCGAAATCGGTTTTAATTAATGTGTGTTTTTGGTAAATAAGTGGTTTATGGTGTTTCCGCACGTTTTCACATGGCACCTCGTTGTCTGTTTGATAGCGGGATGCGTCGCCATAAGTTCTTGTTATCAGCTCTAGGTTCACTGAGAGTACAGGGATCTAGGACTAGGTTGTGTTTGTTCTTGTGAGATTTCCAGATTTTCTTACAACTATCTTCTGCCCTCAGCGGAAGAAAAAGCCAAGATGTCTAGAAACCATGAAGAACATGTTGCCGAGAGTAGCGATGCTGCATCAATTGATGGAGAAAAAAGACAGGTACATGGAGATCGGGTGCCTGAGGTTCCCCAACTTGACCCAGCCATTCTCGAAACCCTACCTACCAACAGCTTATGGGGCAGATGATGGCTACGATGAATCTCATGGTAGAGAGATTGCTAGTGCCTCCACCGAGAGCTCAGGCTTCCCATGGTGAAACATCGGGTATTGGGAAGACCTTTGAGCGGCTTCGCCGAGTCAGAGCTTCGGACTATGCTGGGACTGCTGATCTAGTAGATGCAAATATGTGGCTGACAAGTCTTGAGAAGGCTTTCTGGATCCTTGACATCCCCAAAGCAGAAAAAGTCAAGCACGTTGTCTACCTTTTGAAGGGTAGTGCTGGCCAATGGTGGGCCATCGAGGAGGAGAAGCGACCCGATGAGGTGATCGGTTGGGAGGTTTTATGGCGCGAGTTCATCAGTAGATACTTTCCGAAAAAGTATCTGGATGAGAAGATCAACCAGTTTGAACGCCTGTGCCAAGGAGCGATGAACATCACTGAGTATGAAGCGAAGTTCATGGACCTGTTGAGGTTTTGTCCTCACATGGAAGAACGAATGATGAGCGAATCAAACGTTTTGAGAAAGGCCTGAGTGTTGAGCTGACAACACCTGCTTCTGCGTTGGAGTACCGAGAAAGGTTTGCTACATTTGTGGAATCTATCCAGAGGATCCAACGGTCAATCAGGGAGAAGAGAAAGAGTCCATGTCTAAGAAGAGGCCTGCTCAGTTCCAGGGTCAGAGGTTTGGTGTCTTCAAGAAGCCAAGGTTTTCAACACCTTCCGTGATGAGAGGTTCCAGTGCACCATTGAAGTGTTCTCTGAGTAAGGGAAGAGGATATGGTTCTTCACCATCTAAGGCATATAGTACAACTTCTGTAGTAGTGAAAGGGCCATCTAGGCCTCAACAACGAGACCAATCATGCCATCTTTCTGGACAGATTGGGCATTGGAGGTCAAATTGCCCAAGTAGAGATGTTGAAGTGACACAACAGCTGAGACAGAATCAGCAAGGGTCAGACCAACAACAACCCAGTAGTAGCAGAGGATGAGGATGTGGTCAAACATTACAAGCGGGATCGTCTACTCAAGGAAGCAGAGGACGTGGACAACAAACAATGACTCAATTCTATTGTATGAGTCAGTCAGAGGCGATGGTCAACCCGTGAGTGGTGACAGGTCAGATGGAGTTATTTCATTCTGATTGTCTTCTTCTTGCTTTATATCTGTTCTGGTTGACCCATGTGCTACACACTCTTTTATCACACGTTCTATGCTTGATAACTGTTTGTTACCTGTTAGCTGTAAGAAAGATAACTTGTTGTTAAAAACCCCTCATGATGGTTCCTCGATGCTTCGAGAGGAGTGTCCATCCTATATTCTATTTTTTCGAGACACATGATACAAGTGGATCTTATAACACTTGATATGCATGGATTCGATGTAATCCTTGGGATGGATACCTTAGAGAAGTATAACGTTGTGTTGGACTGTGGTCCCAAGAAGGTAGTGTTTGAGGTTTGTGGAGAGAAGTGGATCTTCCAAGGAGATAGGAAGATTCTTCTGACGTGTCTAGTATCAGCGTTGGTGGCAGAAAATTTGTTACGACAAGGATGTAAGGCATTCTTAGCTCACATTGTGGATACCAAGGTAAAGGGTCCTAGTCTTGAGGAGGTGACGATTGTCCGAGAGTTTGCGGATGTGTTTCCTGATAAGTTCCCTGGTGTTCCTCCACCCCGAGAGATTGATTTCGAGATCAATCTAGTTTCAGGAACACATCCAGATGCACAGACACCATATAGGATGGCTCCAGTACAGATGGCAGAACTAAAGAAGTAGTTACAAGAGTTGTTGGAGAAAGGTTTCATCCGACCAAGTACGTCGCCTTGGGGTGCTCTCGTTCAGTTCGTTAAAAAGAAGGATGGATCGATGCGGCTATGCATAGATTACCGGTAGTTGAACATAGATTACCGGTAGTTGAACAAGGTCACGATCAAGAACAAGTACCCGTTACTGAGGATAGACGATCTGTGCGATCAGTTGTGTGGTGCTACAATGTTTTCAAAGATCGATCTACGGTCCGGATATCATCATTTGAGGATTAAGGCGGATGACATACCAATGTCAACTTTTAGGACAAGGTATGGTCACTATGAGTTTGTGGTTATGTCGTTTGGGCTAACCAATGTACCTGCTGCTTTCATGGACCTGATGAATCGAGTGTTCCGTCTGTTTCTAGATCAGTTTGTTGTAGTCTTTATAGATGACATCTTGATCTACAGTCAGGACAGTCAGAAGCATGAACAACATCTTCGACAAGCATTGACTCTCCTTCCCCAACATCAGTTGTATGCCAAGTTTGGTAAGTGTGAGTTCTGGTTGAAAGAAGTAACTTTCATGGTTCATGTGATATCTACAGAAGGAGTTAAAGTGGACCCGAAGAAGGTGGAGTTCGTTGTAGAATGGGACCAACTGAAGACGTTGAAAGAAGTTTGTAGTTTCCTGGGATTAGCAGGATACTATCAGAGGTTTATCAAGGACTTCAGTGTGATTGCATTGCCGATGACGAAGTTGACCCGGAAAGACGTACCTTTTATATGAGAAGATCATTGTCAGCAAGCTTTCCAAAGTTTGAAGGAGAAGTTGACTAGTGCTCCAGTGCTAGTGCTGCCAGAGCCTGGGAAGGGCTATGTCGTAGTAACCTATATTGACCTAGGTGTCGCACATTGCCCATATTTTGATAATGACTTAACCATTCCATTCATATGTATCTAACAAATCTATTTGAGATTGTTTCAGATATTAGGTACAAGAAAAGAATCACATTCAACTCAAAAGCTACTCATCCAGCACATGCAAAACATGTGACTTTTGACCATATTGGGAAATAGCCCTTATTGGCTTAGAACAATTGATGTAATCACTTATACTCATGTTTTGCATTGTAACTAAGATGGATAAAATTATTGGGACTCAAAAATCCATCATTTGTACGGTTATACGAAAATTCCAAAATACCCATAAAAGGGAGTTGGTCGGCCGAATTCCAAACTCGGCCGATCCATATATTCTGGAATTTTTGTTGCAATCGGCCGAGTTACAAACTCAGCCGATTCCCGTTCGGTCGAGTTTCTAGCTAGGAAACTCGGCCGATCCACTGATCGGTCCAAGATGAAAGTCGACCGATCGACCGAGTTTCTCTAAAGGAACTCGGCCGACAGTCTAGCTTTCATCCTTGTCTTTTAGTGGTTCGGCCGAGTTACCTTTATATAAACTCGGCCGATCAGATTGTACTGGAATGCAGAAAAAGCAATTCCAACCGTTGGAGAAGTTGGTGGAACTCAAAATAGATCTGTTGCAAGTTGTAAAACGGCTATTTTGTGTCCCTTATCTCTCCCACGTTCAAAGGGACACCCTCAACTATAAATAGGACCTCTTGGACTTCATTCCAAGGTTGCTCATTCACATATGATTGGTCCTAGCCTTAGTTGAGTGTTTTCTAATCCTTTGAGACCCTTTCTCTCTCTACCTTCAAAGCAAAATCGTGAGTATGAGTGAGTTAGGTCACCATGTATGAGAGATATCATTTGTAATGTTGTAAAGCTCTGCATTCTTCTTCTCCTACCTCCATTCCCTTTGAAGATTGTTTGAAGCTTCTTCTCCAAGTGAAAGAGAAGAAGGATGTTGTTCTTCCCTGAGTGAAGGAGAAGAAGGCAAGCTGCTCCAGGCCTCCGAGTGAAGGAGGAAGGTGCTAAAGCTCTCCAAGAGAAAGAGAGGTGCAAGGCAAAGATCAAGTAAGATGGGTAATTCCTGCAAGGCGGAAGATGTGTGCAAGAGTAGGTAAGTCCTTGGTGTGCAACGCAGAAGACTACTTGCAAGTGGGTAAGTCCTTGGTGAGGTTGAAGATCTTAGCTTGATTACATAAGTCCTTGGATGTGTGGTTGTTGTAGCTTGTAATCTTATTGAGTGATATATATAAGAGAACCAAGTTACAAATCCTAGAGCCTAACCAACTCTAGGTAGTGGACTGACATTGCTCCTAAGTTTAGGATGTGGAACCACTCTAAACCACATGTCCAAGTGCATGCTATTCCTTGTCTCTTATCCTTGCTTTGTATGCTAGTTTAGGACATCAAATTGCTGTTTTGGTTTAAGTTCTGCACTTAATATAATTTGGTGGTCTAATCAATTTTGTGAAGTTTGTGAAGCTCTATTCAACCCCCCCCTTCTAGAGCCCATTGATCCAACAAGTGGTATCAGAGCAGGTCTTCTCCAAGCTACTTCAACAAGTAGGAGAAGATGGGCGATTCAGCTCTTGGGTCACTCAATCTTGAAGGAAGCTTCTCCATGAGACCCCCGATCTTCGACGGCAAAAACTTCCTATATTGGAAGAGAAGAATGCAATTCTACATCCAAGGAGTGAGCTACGAAATGTGGAAGATAGTCCATCTCAAGTATGAAGAGCCAAAAGGGAACATCACCACATGGACGGAAGATGAGATGAAGCGTGCTCAACTCAACTCCAAAGCCGTGAGCATCATCTATGCCGCTCTCACTCCATCCGAGTTCAACTGGATCTCTTCTTGGGACACGGCGCATGAGATTTGTCACAAGTTGTGTGTCACCTATGAAGGGACCGAGCAAGTCAAGGAGGCCAAAGTCTACATGCTTGGTGGTCTACTTGAGAACTTCAAGATGGGGAAGAATGAGAGAGTTGCAGATATGTACACAAGGTTAAATGTCATCTTGAACAGCCTTGCAGCCCTTGGGAGTGTCATGGATAGAGGTACAATCAATGCCAAGATCTTGAGAGATGGGATCCAAAGGTCACTTCAATTGAAGAAGTCTACAAGCTGAGAGAGTTGTCAACCGAGGAGCTGGTTGGTAACCTCCAAGCACATGAACCTAGGCTCGACAAGCAAGAGGAAGAGGAGAAAAGAGAAGAGAAGGAATCAAAGAAGATGAAGGACACAACCTTCAAAGCCCAAGTTGAAGAAATGGTCCGGCAACAACAACTTGCCATGAAGTCTCCCTGCCCTTCCTCAAGTGAAGATGAAGGTGGAAATGATCATTAAGACAACTACTCAAAAGGGAGACACTTCAAGAGCAAGCCCTCCTCCTCAACTCCTAGGTGCTACGAGTGTGGTCAAAAAGGCCACTATAAGAGTGACTGCCCAAAGGTCAAGAAGAGCCATCATAAGAGCAGCCACAAGAAGGATGACAAGTACAAGAGAGAAGCAAAGTACAAAAGAAAAGACAAGAAGGAGAGAAGGTCCAAAGATGCAGCTCATGCGGCATGGGAGTCCTCTTCTTCAAGCTCCTCAAGCTCCGAAGACGGAGAATGTCATCTTGCCCTCATGGCCTCTACAAGTGAAGATGTAATTGAGGTAAATGAGGTAAGAAAAGTAAGTGATGTTAGTTTACATGAGCTATCTAAGGAAACTCTTATTGATATGCTTAATGAATGCCAATCTTCTTTTGCTAAATGTAAATCTAAAAGGAAAAGATTAGGAAAAATTGTTGATGATCTCTATGCTAAGATTGACATTCTTGATAAAAATGAGAAATTACATCTTGATAGCATAGATTCCTTGCAAGGGCAATTTCTTGACCTTGAACTTCAATATAATGGAGTAGAGGTTGAGAATGGTACTTATCTTAAAACTATTGAAAATCTTAAGATAGAGAACCAAAATTGCCTAGATGAGCTTGATATTCTAAAAACTGAAAATGTAGAACTCAAGCTTATTGAGGATGCTAGGAGAGAAGAAGTCCATGCTTATCAAAGAGAAATAGTTATTCTTAAATCTGAAAATGCTAAATTGCTTGCTCAAACAAATGATTTATCTTCTAGACCTATTTTGCCTAGAAATGAAGTTGCTAGCTTAACTCTAGAAAAAGACTCTCTTCTTACTAAAGTCCTCTGTCTTGAGGCCGACCTTTTGCATACTAGAGAAGATCTTGCTAGTTTATCTACTACTGTTATAAATCTTAGTGATGATAATGCTGAATTAAGATCTACGTTGCAAAGGTTTCTTTCGGGTAAGAAAACCCTAAATGATGTTCTAGAGCACTCTACCAAACAAGTTGGTACTAGTGGTATAGGATATAATGGGACTACTTCAAAAGGTAAGAAGAAGAAGAAGGGTAAGAAAAAGAGTGTGGAACCTCCAATTTTCATTGGAGAGTCTTCCGGCTCTAAAAACCCCATGGTTTGTATTCATTGCAAATGTGATGATCATTATTCTACCTATTGTCCTTACAAGCCCAAGGGGACCAACCCAAAGATGAATTGGGTCCCGAAGCTAACCCCGGACCCCAAAGTTTGAGTTGGGTTCCGACATCCTCTTTTCTTGCAGGTTAAAAAGAAATGGATTGTTGATAGTGGCTGCTCTAAGCATATGACTGGAGAAATCAGCCATTTCAACAAATTTGTGAAAAAGAAAGGAGGATCGGTAACCTTCGGGGACAACAAGAAGGGTAAGGTTATAGGTGAGGGTGATGTAGGAAATGAATTATGCATTAAAAATGTATTGCTTGTTGATGGCCTACATCACAATTTAATTAGTGTTAGCCAAATTATGTGATAATGGTTATCTTGTGCTTTTTACTTCTTTAGAATGCTTGTTTCTAGATTCCCTGTCCTACAATGTAATATATAAGGGAACTAGAAATGGTAATCTCTATGTGATTGTTCTCGATGCTCTTTAGCCCATACTAAATAGATGCTTAGTTGTGGATAAAAACGATCTTTCGCTTTGGCATCGTTGTTTGGGTCATGTGAATTTGCATCAAATGAAGAAATTGAACAAAAAGGACTTGGTTCGAGGACTTCCTAAATTGGATTTTGAAAAGGATGAGGAATGTCAACCTTGTACACAAGGGAAACAAACCAAATCCTCCTTCAAATCCAAAGGAGTCATGAGTACCAAGAGAGTTCTTGAGCTTCTTCATATTGATCTTTTCGGACCAATGAGAACACAAACGCTTCGTGGCTCCAAGTATTGTCTTGTTATTGTTGATGATTTTTCTAGATATACTTGGACTTTCTTTCTCGTTTCTAAAAGCGATACACTTGATGTTTTCTCGAGCTTTTGTAAACGAGTTGAAAACGAAGCTTCTTGCCATGTTGTTTCCATCCGTAGTGATCATGGGGGAGAGTTTGAAAATGATCTTTTTGAACGTTTTTGTGAAAAATCGGGTTATTCGCACAATTTCTCTTCTCCTCGCACACCTCAACAAAATGGAGTTGTTGAGAGGAAGAATAGATCGCTATAAGAGATGGCTAGGACCATGCTTCTTGAGTATGACACTCCTAAGAAGTTTTGGGCTGAAGCCGTTAGCACGTCATGTTTTGTGCAAAACCGAGTTTTCACACATCCGACTTTCAAGAAAACCCCCTATGAACTATGGCGTGGTAGGAAGCCGTCTATTGATTTCTTTCATGTTTTCGGATGTCCTTGTTTTGTTTTAAACACTAAGGATTCTCTCGACAAGTTTGATCCGAAATCATACAAGGCTTTCTTCCTAGGCTATAGCACTACTAGCAGGGCATATAGAGTTTTTAACATTGAACTATCAAAAATTGAAGAATCTATAAATGTTAAATTTATTGAAACTAACCCTGTTAGTGGCAATAATATTGGTGATGATGATGTTGCAGATGAAATCATTCCTATCTTAAAAGATCTCAACATCAAAGACAAAGGCAAGCAGGTTGAAGAAAAAGAAAAAGAAGAAGAAAAGAAGGATCCAACTCCCCGCTTTGCAAGGAATCACCCTAAGGAGATGATCATTGGCAATCTGTTTGAGAGAGTGAGGACAAGAGATGCTCACAACAAAGAACAAGCAGACAGTGCCTTCATCTCCCAACTTGAGCCAAAGAACATCAAAGAAGCCCTTGGTGATGATGAGTGGATCCTTGCCATGCAAGAAGAGCTTGAACAATTTGAGAATAATCGAGTGTGGACCTTAGTGCCAAGACCAAGTGATAGAAAGATCATTGGCACCAAGTGGGTCTACCGCAACAAGCTAGATGAGCAAGGAAGAGTGGTAAGAAACAAAGCAAGGTTAGTAGCACAAGGTTACAATCAACAGGAAGGTATTGATTTTGATGAAACTTATGCCCCTGTTGCTAGATTAGAATCTATCTGTACTTGCTTTTGCTAGTTATAAAAATTTCTTGCTTTATCAAATGGATGTTAAAAGTGCATTTTTAAATGGTACAATTGAGGAGGAAGTATATGTTGCTCAACCTCTAGGCTTTGAAAATGATAAGTTACCCAATCATGTATATTTCTTGCAAAAAGCTCTCTACGGACTCAAACAAGCACCTCGAGCTTGGTATGAGAAACTAAAGAACTTTTTGTTAGATAACGGGTATATCATGGGCAAAGTTGATTGTACTTTATTTCTAAAACACACTTCTACCCATTTTCTTATAATTCAAATATATGTTGATGATATCATTTTTGGCGGAACTGATCTTGATCTTTGCAAGGAGTTTAGTTTTCTTATGCAGAGTGAATTTGAAATGAGCATGATGGGTGAGCTAACCTTCTTCCTCGGCTTTCAAATCAAACAAACAAAGGAAGGAAACTTCATCAACCAAGGCAAATACACAACTGAACTACTCAAACACTTTGGGATGGAGAACATGAAGCCGATGGATACACCCATGTCAAACACCGCCAAACTCGACAAGGATGAAGAAGGTGAAAAGGTAGATGAGAAGCTCTATAGAGGTATGATTGGAAGTTTACTTTATTTAACTGCCTCTAGACCTGATATAATGTTTAGTGTTGGCTTGTGTGCTCGCTTTCAATCAAGCCCTAGAAAATCACATCTTATTGCTGTCAAGAGGATTTTGAGGTACATAGCCAAAACTACAAATTTTGGACTATGGTACCCTAAGTCAAGGGACTTTACTCTTGTGGCATATAGTGATGCTGACTACGTAGGTTGCTTGATTGATAGAAAGTGTACAAGTGGCACTTGCTTCCTCTTGGGACCATGCTTGGTGTCTTGGTTCTCCAAGAAACAGAGCACAGTGGCATTATCAACTACCGAAGCTGAGTACATTGCAGCCGGAAGTTGTTGTGCCCAGGTCCTATGGATGAAGAAAATGCTCCAAGACTTCAACATTCATTTTGATGCTTCTCCTATTTACTGTGATAATACTAGTGCAATCAATCTTTCTTACAATCCTATTTTGCATAGTAGAGCTAAACACATAGAAGTTCGCCATCACTTTCTCCGTAACCACATTGTCAAAAAGGATATTTATATCACACATGTGGATACGGAAAATCAATTGGCCGATATTTTCACTAAACCACTTGCTAGAGAACAATTTAACTTTATTAGATCAAAATTGCTCATAATCTCTCTTGATGATATTGAATTTCTCTCTAGTTAGTTGGTTACATCTTATATGTGTTGCTCTTGCTTAAGATGCTTTGTTTGCTCATGTCTTGCTTGTTTTTTTTTTGCTAAAATCATGTTTCTGTCTCTTTTTCGGGCTTTTTTCTCGCAAATCAGGTTTTAATCAACAAATAGTACCCTATGATGATGGGAATGTGCCTAAATATCATTAATTTACAAACTAGACCAGAAAGATAATTTGCAATAGGTCATTTGAGGTTAGGGCTAGGATTTCAGTTTTTCTGTCTTCAGGGTTTTGGTCGGCCGAGTTTCAAACTCGACCGATCGGTCGGGCTTTGGGTGCCTGTGCGCTCGATCGGCCGAGTTTCCCATTTCCTAAACTCGACCGATCGGCGGCAGACTGGTTTTGATATATAGGAATCGGCCGACTTTCTCCCTCTCAACTAGAGATAAGTCGACCGAACCCTAACTCTAGCTCCCGCCCCTCTCTAACCCTTGCCCTTTCTCACCTCGTTCCAACCGTTTCTACCTCTTTTCGACCTTGCTACTTCATCCTTGCGGCTCTCCGGGCTACGTCTACCTCGTTTCTCCACGAGTTTGGATCTCATTCCTCCATCTCGTCTCCATGAGGTCCCAGAGGCGCAAGAGAGTTGTCCCTTCCCCTGCTCAGGCGTCCCCTCTTGCTTCAAGGTATATTTCGTTCAATAATATCTCCTTTGTTGATCAATCTGCTGTTATTCGATATCAAGAGCTCCTCCCTCGCACTCCTTTTCCGTTTCGAGCTCTCCATCAACCTAACAGCCATCATCCTGACCTTCATGAAGCTTATCAACTCCTCCCAACTCATCATCTTGACCCTTTTTGCATAGAAGATGTTCGCTTTCACAATTTGAAATCCAGTTCCAAGGCAGTCCGAGAGTTCTATGCAAATCTGCGTTGGAACTATGACACTTTGGTCCCAACTGTGGACACTTCTATTGTTTTGACCTCCATGATTTCCGGTCAACCCTTTCATATCACCGAGCGCTCCTTCAATCTTTATCTTCATGGTAATGTCGGTACGACATCATGGATCGCTGATTATCCTAAGTATCTTGATCTTCTCTACCCTGATGACTTGTATAAGGAAATTGAGGTTGATTTGACTGATATCCATAAATTTCTCAAGCGACCAAATTTTCCTTACACTAAAAGGGGTACTCTTCCCTCCTCCGCTCTTTCTGCTCCTCACCGCGTCCTGGCTTTTATCTTAAGTTGCAATGTCCATCCCAAGAAAAATCAGACGGACATTGCTGAGAATACTGCTATCATGATGTATCTTTTGTTGCAGCATCAAGGAGTCAAGTGGGCACGTTATATCCTCCACCACATGACATGCTTTGACTCTGGAAAGAACACAAAGGGCACTCATCTTCCCTATCCTACCCTCATTTGTGGTCTTTTCCAACATGCCACTGGTAAATCACTTTTTGGCGATCTCCTTTACCGACCTGATTGCAAAGGTGTTTACATCAGTGAGACCACTCTCCAGAAGAGTGTTCCTACCCCCGGTGCTTCATCTTCCTCTCAGGCACCTCCACCATCTTCAGCTGCACCTCCACCATCTTCAGCTGCACCTCCTCCACCTCAGCCTTCCTTTCAGCCCCCTCCTCCGCCTGGCTTTGCTGACTTTCATGTTTCCAATGAGGCCCTCATGGGGTATCTCATGCATCAACAAGAGTAGAAAATGAATGTCCAGCAACATCTTCATCAGGACCTTTGTCATATCATGTCCTCCATGCATATCTCTTGCCCTCAGCCTTATCCTGCCTACCAGCCATATCCCGGTGGTGACTACGCTTCTTATGCGTATAGTCAGTTTTACCCTGCTCCACCTTTTTCTGCTTCCGCTGAGCCCTCTACAGGTGGACATCCTTCCCCGGTTCTTGCACTTCCTGGTGGTCGTTTGTCTGAGATTCTGGCCCAGTATACCTCTTCTGCTCCTCCCCTTGAGGTTTCTTACGAGCTACACGCTCTAGGCATGTCTTGGTCCGAGCAGAGTGCTAGGTGGCCCGGGCGTGCATCTGGTCCTACATATGAGGATCTGCCTGACCAAGAGGATGTTGATCTTGATGCTGATGAAGACAATGAGGCTACGGATGCTGATGTTGATGCTGATGACGATGATGATGATAATGATGTTGATCCTGCTGACGAGGCTACTCAGACAACTGCTCATCCTTCTGACGACGGAGATGAGGACTACCATCCAGATGAGGATCTTGATGCTACTGTTGAGGACATAGATATAGAGTAGTTAGCTTAGTGGTCTGATGTATCTAGTCTTAGTCTTAGATGACCATGTTGTATCTCTTTGGACTATGTTTGCACTATATACATTAGGCACATCATCTGAGTTGTACTATTTCTGCTCTATGCTTTCCGTGTAGTCTTGTTTTCTATTTTATGGGAACACTTTGTCTGTTATATCTTTTAGTGTTTTTATGACACGTTGATCTGGTTATATCTTATGGGTTCATATGCACTGTTTTCCATATTTTGATTATGACATGCTCTGGTTGTTTATCTTGGTTTTCCTCTGTTTCTGTGAGCTTACTGTGATTGATTGAGTGTTTTGTTTTCTATGGAGAAGACCTTTGCTTTTATGCTCTTCTACCCCCCCTGCCTTTTTGAGATGACAAAGGGGGAGAAAAAGCTCAATCATATTGAACTTATTGCTTATATGTTTCTTTTCTTGTCTATTAACTGAAATGCATCTAGACTTGCTTAGAATCATATAGTATATATATGTGCATTAGTTGTTTGTTGTTTAACTAACCATGCAGGCATAAGTAAGCATGAATTGAGGGGGAGCACTTCAAATTGATCATTTTTTGCATCCCCTTGCAATTCCCGAAGAAAAGGTATAACTTTCACATTCTTTTCAATATGTTGAGGAATGGTTTGTCATTGTCAAAAAGGGGGAGAATGTTGACCTAGGTGTCGCACATTGCCCATATTTTGATAATGACTTAACCATTCCATTCATATGTATCTAACAAATCTATTTGAGATTGTTTCAGATATTAGGTACAAGAAAAGAATCACATTCAACTCAAAAGCTACTCATCCAACACATGCAAAACATGTGACTTTTGACCATTTTGGGAATACCCCTTATTGGCTTAGAACAATTGATGTAATCACTTATACTCATGTTTTGCATTGTAACTAAGATGGATAAAATTATTGGGACTCAAAAATCCATCATTTGTATGGTTATACGAAAATTCCAAAATACCCATAACAGGGATTTGGTCGGCCGAATTCCAAACTCGGCCGATCCATATATTCTGGAATTTTTGTTGCAATCGGCCGAGTTACAAACTCAGCCGATTCCCGTTCGGTCGAGTTTCTAGCTAGGAAACTCGGCCGATCCACTGATCGGTCCAAGATGAAAGTCGACCGATCGACCGAGTTTCTCTAAAGGAACTCGGCCGACAGTCTAGCTTTCAGCCTTGTCTTTTAGTGGTTCGACCGAGTTACCTTTATATAAACTCGGCCAATCAGACTGTACTGGAATGCAGAAAAAGCAATTCCAACCGTTGGAGAAGTTGGTGGAACTCAAAATAGATCTGTTGCAAGTTGTAAAACGGCTATTTTGTGTCCCTTATCTCTCCCACGTTCAAAGGGACACCCTCAACTATAAATAGGACCTCTTGGACTTCATTCCAAGGTTGCTCATTCACATATGATTGGTCCTAGCCTTAGTTGAGTGTTTTCTAATCCTTTGAGACCCTTTCTCTCTCTACCTTCAAAGCAAAATCGTGAGTATGAGTGAGTTAGGTCACCATGTATGAGAGCTATCATTTGTAATGTTGTAAAGCTCTCCATTCTTCTTCTCCTACCTCCATTCCCTTTGAAGATTGTTTGAAGCTTCTTCTCCAAGTGAAAGAGAAGAAGAATGCTGTTCTTCCCCGAGTGAAGGAGAAGAAGGCAAGCTGCTCCAGGCCTCCGAGTGAAGGAGGAAGGTGCTAAAGCTCTCAAAGAGAAAGAGAGGTGCAAGGCAAAGATCAAGTAAGATGGGTAATTCCTGCAAGGCGGAAGACGTGTGCAAGAGTAGGTAAGTCCTTGGTGTGCAAGGCAGAAGACTACTTGCAAGTGGGTAAGTCCTTGGTGAGGTTGAAGATCTTAGCTTGATTACATAAGTCCTTGGATGTGTGGTTGTTGTAGCTTGTAATCTTATTGAGTGATATAAATAAGAGAACCAAGTTACAAATCCTAGAGCCTAACCAACTCTAGGTAGTGGACTGACATTGCTCCTAAGTTTAGGACGTGGAACCACTCTAAACCACCTGTCCAAGTGCATGCTATTCCTTGTCTCTTATCCTTGCTTTGTATGCTAGTTTAGGACATCAAATTGCTGTTTTGGTTTAAGTTCTGCACTTAATATAATTTGGTGGTCTAATCAATTTTGTGAAGTTTGTGAAGCTGTATTCAACCCCCCTTCTAGAGCCCATTGATCCAACAACCTATACCCTAAACTAGGTGCATTAGAATCGACCTCTCGGTTTCCACCATTAACCGTACATCACCTTATTCAAGGGATTTATTAATTAATTTGAATTTCGTCTCTTTTCAACCATTGATTCTTGTTTCAAAGTAATTAAAGGCATTAGATTATCATTAGGGTGATCAAGAACAATGATATAATGGAGAAAATGAAATCATACCACAGATTTAAGAGACAAGTTATGAATTACTATGATAAAAATGTCATACAATGATTACCCGAGCTACTCCCGATCCTAAAGACAGAGGGGATGAGCCCCGCATGTTCATCTCAGAGAAAAACATGATTGAAGAAAGGGGAAACATGGATAAAAATGTGAATAAGTAATGAAACCCCTGAATGGAGAAGATCCAAGCATTCCTCAGTGTAGAATGCACGATCTACAGCCTTACGGCGGTGGAAAACGTCTTCTTTAGCTTCCGGAATGGCTGGGTCGTGCTTCTCGACTCCGTTCTTCTCTCCACACCTTCTTGAGACGTGTGCAACGGCTAATGACGTGATACCTTGCTCTTGGTCGCCGCCATTAGGTATAATCACCGAGTTAGGTTGCAAAAATATCACAACCGTTGGATTAGAGCCGATCTGAAACAAACTTTAATCTGACGGCGTCGATACCATCGACCTGGGTCGATGGTATCGACCCCTTGCGATATCGGCAAGCCTTCTTTTCTTTTCTTCGTTATGCCTAATACTGACTCGATACCATCGACACGGGTCGATGGTATCGACACCCTTAGGCGCCGGTTTTATCCCTTTTCCATCGCTGAAGCTACACATGTCGATAGTATTGACTTTGGGGTCGATAGTATCGACAGACTAGTCGCCAACAACCTGATGGAATGTCGCTACCATCGACTTCCCTATCGATGGTATCGACTTTTTGCTGCTCCTTGCGGCTGGCTGCCTATGGTTGTGTCGATAGTATCGACAACCGTCGATGGTATCGGCAACTGCAGAATATGTGTATTTCCTGAAATTGCAAAACAAAACCACATAAGTCGAGATAAGACCTATTATCGTAATCATTTATTCTCAAAATAATAAAATAAGAGAAATTTGACACTGAGAAGGATCATAGACTAAAGCAAGTGAATTATGCAATATTAACCATCAAAATGAACAATAAACGCATAAAACACACATAAAACAAGTCTATAAATGCGACTTAAAATCATCGCATCAGACAACGAAAAGAGTGATGGTTTCCATGAGTCTGAAGATGGACTAGTTTTCTATCTTGACAGAATGGTGGTCCCCGATGCTGATGATCTAAGGAAGCTAGTGCTTGAGGAGGCACACACATCGATGTATGCTATGCATCTAGGAGACACGAAGATGTATCACAATCTGAAAGACCAGCATTGGTGGCCTGGCTTGAAGAAGGATGTAGCCGAGTTTGTGGCTAGGTGTGCGGTATGCCAGCAAGTCAAGGCAGAGCATCCAAATCCGGTTGGTAAGTTGCAACCTATGATGATACCGCAGTGGAAATGGGATCACCTAACCATGGATTTCGTAGTTGGTCTGTCAAGAACAGCTAGGAATCATGATTTCATTTGGGTGATAGTGGACAGATTGACTAAGTCTGCCCATTTCATACCTGTAAACACAACGTATACATTCGAAAAGCACGCTCAGGTATATGTAGATGAGATAGTATGCTTGCACAGTGTACCAGAAACGATAGTTTCCGACAGAGGTCCTCAGTTCACGAGTCGTTTCTGGGAACAATTGCACAAAATGTTGGGAACACAGTTGAGGTTCAGCACCGCTTTCCACCCACAAACAGATGGATAGTCTGAAAGGACTATTCAGAATTTGGAGGATCTGCTCCGAGATTGTGTTTTGAAGTTCCTAGGAAGTTGGGATGTACACCTCAGTTTGATTGAGTTTGCCTACAACAATAGTTACCAACGGAGCATTGACATGGCTCCTTATGAAGCTCTATATGGAAGGAAGTGTAGATCTCCTTTATGTTGGTATGAGTCTGGTGAGTATCAACTTTTGGGTCCTAAGTTAGTACAACAAACAACAGAAAAGATCAAAGTGATACAACAACAACTGAAAGCAGCACAAGACAGGCAGAAGTCGTATGAAGACAATCGTCGACGACCATTAGAATTCCAAGTGGGAGACAAAGTGTACCTCAAGGTCTCACCTTGGAAGGGCGTGCTAAGGTTTAGCTGGAAGGGTAAGCTAGCACCCAGATATATGGGGCCATACCCAGTCATAGCATGTGTTGGCAAGGTAGCTTACAAGTTAGAGCTGCCGCCAGAGTTGCACAAGTTACATCCAGTGTTCCACATCAACATGCTGAAGAAAAGTCACCCAAATACAGGGAGAGTGATACATCCAGTCGAGGTTGAGCTTGATGAAGATGTGACCTATGAGGAAGGTCCTGTAATGATCCTTAACAGAAGAGTAAAGAAGCTGAAGAGGAAGGACCTGGTTCTTTTGAAGGTTCTTTGGCATCGTCGTGGCATTGAGGAAGCCACGTGGGAGCTTGAGGAAGAGATGAGGAGGAAGTATCCCTCACTTTTCTCTTCAGATTTCGAGGACAAAATCCCTTTGTAGAGGGTTATAGCTTGTAAGGACCCTGACCTCCGTTTAGGACTTATCCTGTTTTCTATGCTTAACCCTAGTGCTTAGTTTCTTGCTAATCACCTTTAGTGGTGATTAGGGTTTGTTTGTGCTTTATTGAGAGTTGGGGGTGCTACTTTCCATTTACCCAAGTCTAGGGTTGTTGAGCAAGTTTGTCACCTTGAGAGGTGTTCCTCTCTCTCCTTGCTTCCTCTAGTGTTGAGAGGAAGGGTTGGGCTCGTTGCTTGAGTTGCTTTGGGCTTAGATGAGCTTGTTGGGCCTTGAGATGCCTTGCTTGAACCTTGCCCTTTCCTTGTTGGATCTTGTGTCGGGCAGGAGTGTCTTGTATCGCCCTGGGTGTGTCTCCCAGGGAGTGTGTCGGGCATGGAGTTGAGGTGTGTCACCCATGGACCCCCCTTTGACCTCGTTTGAGTCACCACTAGTGGACACTTGTCGCATGATGCTTGCATGTGGAAATGGCCTTGGACATGTGTTTAAGGCAAGTTAGAGTGGTGGCATTGCCCATGGACAAGTGTCCCTAGGTGGGCGATACCTTGCCTTGTCTTCCCTTGGTTTCTCCTCCATCCTCTCCTATATATGTGTTCCCTTTCTCTTTCTAAGGATCCCTTTATTTCCTTAGTTCCCCTCTCCCTTTGGTTGCACGACACCTATTCCTTTGCATGCTTGGTGTCCGATCCTCATCTTGGAGTCTTCTTCTTCTTGTAGTGGCCGAAGGTGTGCTTGGAGCTTTCTTAAGGCGGGTTACATAACTCCTAACCCAAATCATATTACCTTCTTCTATGTTCATGTAAGTTTCCTTATGATCATAATCGGCCATGTATGTTTCTAGTTAAGTTTCTTGCTTAGTTGTACCCTAGTTGGCCGAACCATGTCTTAGGGTTTCCTTGTTGAGAAACAATCCTTTCCCTCCTTGGTCTAGAGAAGTGAGCTTGAGCTCTAGTGATATGAGCAACACCCCTCTCTCATTTAATTTGAGAGGTGATCTTGTATTCTAGTTGCTTGAGCAACACCCTTCTCTCACCATGCATTCGAGAGGTGAGATTTTTGGTAGATGTAGACCTATGTGGGGGTTGATCCTTCTGGTTGCCCGAGTTGTGATAGAGGTTGTGCAAGACCCCTCTCTCTTGGTTGTTGAGAGGTGAGCTGATCTTCTTGATCAATCTAGGGTTTGGTGCCCTTGTGCTTGAGATTGGTGACGATCTTCTTGAGTTGTATCTTGCACGATATGGATTTGGATTGGTGCTGCCCGATACCCTCTCTTGGGCTAGGATCTGGTTGATATGATGAGTTTGAGTTGGGTGTTACACCTTGGTCCTTGCCTTGTGTGTTGGCCGATAGGATGAGGTTAGTGTGGTTTGACGATAGGCTTTCCTTTGCTACCCGTTTGAGTTGTACCTTTGGTTGTTGTGCCTAGAGGTGTTTGGTTGTTGGTTGATACCTTTGTGTGTTGGGCGTTATACCTTGTTAAGTACCCTGCTCGATACACCTATCTTGGGTAGTGGCTTGGTGCCCATCATACCTTGACGTTATGGACTTGTGGGCTAGCTTTGTGTTGGGTGTCATGGTTTGGTGGTGATGCTCGATATAGTGATAGATGGTAACCCTAACCCTAGATGCATGACACATAGCTGCATGATGCCCCTTGTTGCACAACACATAGGTACACGACACACATGGAAGCCTGACATCCATGGATGCACATTATATATAGTTGCACGACATACCTATAGACCTAGATGCACGTCATGCTTTGTGCATGATATGCCTTGGTCTCTGGGTGCACGATACACCTTGAAGTGGTAGCCCGACACCCTTGCTTTAGCTTGGTCGATATTTGGCTGGTATGCTTGGGCGATATGTAGGAAGTAACCCTGCCCGATACCACTTCTAGTGAGGGTGCCCTGCCCGTCACACGTCTTGTGAGGGTGGTGGGTACTTCTAGTGAGGGTCTTGTTCCACCCAGAAATCTATATGATAGTTTTATCATGTGATCACATCTTTTTTGTTAAGAACTTTGATTGATAGGGTAGAACGCATCTATGAAAACATGACATATCTGAACTCTAATGCCATGATATTACATGTGTTTATGATCATCTTGAAATCATATATATATATAATGATAAGTTTGGAAGTATATGAGTTGCTTCACATGATGATGTGACCCATGTCTATGGTCACAGGTTGAGGCATGAATGATAAAGCATATAATCATCAATGTTACCCTATGTTTGATAATATGATTGTGTACACTAACCATGCAGGTGTTTCATACAGATACATAGTCAGGTAAAGGGCTATGAGGTATATATGTTTGAATGACACTGCATTGATGGTCACTCTTGTTGATGAGATAACTTGCATCACCAATATGATGTGTTTGGGTCTGAGGACCAGAGTTTGGCTTAAGTGCCTAGTTGAGGTGTTATCCTCTGATCATGTGATGAATGCCTTATGAGGCAGTGGTTTCTTGTGATGAGGGATGAGATCTCGGGATATTGTGATGGTGGTGATAACAAGGTAACTTAATGTCATATATGTGTTATAACTTGTTTGCCCCAACAATCCACTTAAAATATACTAACTAATTATAGTGGAACATATCATGTAGTTTGCCCAGGCCATAGATCCATCATCATCAACAGCTGGTAATGGTGAAACAGGTTCTCCCGTGGGTTAACCTGGAAGCGCATATTATTGAATATGTGTGGTTTCTCCTAGCCAAAAATGAGGAGGTAAGAGTGCAACTTTGGTTGTAGACTCCAGAGTGCAGTTTCAGGCCCGTAGCTCGATATGTTAAGAGCATGGTGAACAGGCCCATGGCTCATGATGTGTGATATGGGAGCATGAATGTGTTCATGGCTCAGAGCATGGTGATCATGCCCGTGGCTCAGTTTCACTAGTGTCGATACATGTACCAAGGCGGGATAGGCAGATGGTAGCCTGACCCTGTGGCTGAGGCCACTTAAGCATGAGACTGCGGTCCTGCTTTGGTTCTCGTGCATTGACCACGAGGTGGGAGGTCGTGGAGTCCGGCTCTTCCATTGACCTTGTATGGCACCGACTTGGGATTTGCAATTGAAGGTTGGATTTGAGGGGTACGGCTCACTTCCTCCGGGCATAATAACACGTAATCCAGCCGAATAGTATTTATTACTTAAGGAAAAACACAGAACATTGGTTGAGGCCTTTCTTGTGTAGTTGATCTTGTTATACATTGCATTTACTTATACGTTCCTTATATTATGCGGTAAGATCTTATCAATCTTATCTTGTCAATCATGTTCCATAAAGAAATACTTGGTTATATGCCTTATGAGCATCCTGGTAAGCTCGATGGTAGTAATAACCTTGCTCTATAGACTGCTCTTATTCTACGCTTTATCAGTTATCTGTTGTTGTTGCTTTAATCTTTCTGAGGTTTTATGGTTTCGGCGGGGAGTTATGTTTCTCACTGGGACTGTGTGTCTCATCCCATTGGTTTACAACCTTTTCAGGTGTTCGCGCTAGACGTGGTGGTGGTCGTGGGGTAGTGACTGAGCAGCAAGAAGAAGAGAAGTAGAAGGCAAGAGATGTCTATGCTGCTATTTTGGTTGTTTTTTAGTAGAGTCTTAGAGTCATTCATGCACTCTCAGGTCCTCGGAGGCGTTTTCAGGTGTTGCTATTTTGGTTGTTTCACGATGTATAGCTGATGAAGCTTTGTTTATCCTGCTGCTGGGCGGATGTGGCCCGTTATGTATGTATAAATAGGTGATGAACTCATGTGATGACAAGATAACTGATCTTCTAAGCTGTGAACACGTATCAAGACTTGTAAATGTTTATATAACCTGTTTTCTTGCAGGATGAGGATCTGAATGTCATAGTTTCTTGGTTTATCTGTTTGTCAAATTAGGTTTTAATTAACCCATTTTTTTGGTAAATAAGTGGTTTATGGTGTTTCTACACATTTTCACGTGGCACCTCATTGTCTGTTTGATAGCGGGATGTGTCACCACAACCTAGCTTCAAGGAAGGGGAGCACTGTGATAGGAATTGGGTTTCTCCTCCACCTCCTCCTCTTGTGGCTCTAGCTAGAGAAGAGGTCAATTTAGAAATGGTGAAGATTTATGTTGACATGACGAACTTGATGAAGGGTTGAGTTGGGGGCTCCACTATCCAATCCACCATGTCCATTGATTCTATTGATGAAGAAGTGAAGGCCTTGCAATATTTTAGCAACTACAATCACCAAGGGTCAATGTTAAACACTTACAACCCAGAATGGAGGAATCACCCCAATTTGTCTTGGAAGCAACACAATGAAGAAGGACAAGGGTAGCCAAGACAATATCAAGGGCCAAGAACTAACTCAAGGTTCAAAGATGAAGTCCTTTGAAGACTGCAGAACCTAGATGAAGTGAATAAGGATGTGTCCTCCCATGGACAAACAACTAGCCACCTCGAGTATTGACTAGATCAAATATCGCTTTCACTTGCATGTCACGAGGAGGGAAGACTCCCTTCCCAACCCATGGCCAATCCAAAAAATCCTATCCCACCACAAAGACATGTACCTACCATTCAACAATACCAAGGACCTCGAAATACTTATTCTCCTCCACCTCCACAACCCAACTATAACTACTAATACCCTCCACCACCATATTCCTTCCAAAAACCACCTCCACAACAACCTTCTCAACTACCTCCACAACAACCAACTTACGTCCTCCAAAATCCTAACCCACCTCACCCAAAGACCACCATCACGACCACCATCATCTTCACAAGATCCCCCTACCCCCATGCAAAAGTGAATATGGTGTCTATCATATGGGGGAAAATGGCTATTGTGAAACTCATGGAAAGCGAGGATAAGGTGACCAAGTTTTGTGATGAAGAACCATTGTCGAAAGAGTCTTGTGGAGATTGTAAGAACATCAAAGAATATGTTGTTCCATTTTTTCTTGAGAGTTCCAAGTGCACCAAAACTCTTGCTGCCCCCTTTTGTAGTGGGAAAGTACCCCCAAGTGTCCTATGATTGGATGTGAAGACAAAAGCATGTGTTTCACCCCCATTTGAGGTCATGAGATCATCTATCCCACCCTTTCTTAGAAGTGTCGAAGGATCTAGAGATGAAACTTTCTCCCTATTTTATGATGAGATCATATTTTTTGTCCCACATGTTGTTGAGTTGGTAACACCTGATGCACCACCCTATTGGGAATTGATGATGGCCCAAACCCTCCCTCATGAGAGGAAGACAACCCACATGTTGCCCAAAATCCCATAAGTTATTTCCAAAGATTTTGATACAAGTAGGAGATTTTCCTATGATGCCTAAGGTGATTTATCCACCAAAGTCACACGTGGCTAAACTGGGAGCTTTTTAGAATCATTGAAACATAGAATGGAAAGCCTCCAAGCATTCCTTTCCTTGGTTAAGGATGTTTTCACTAGGAAGTGGAAAGTAGTGTTGATACTATCCAAAGAAATCATTTCTACAAAACACATGAATCCATCATGGGAGGTCACTTACGAGAGAAAGGGGAAGACCTAGGAACCTCTCTTATCACTTTCTATAGTAATCTGCAACTCATCGAGCATGCTCACCTAGACTTGGGCTCAGCCGTGAGCATCATACCATTTTACATATACTTTCAACTTGGATTAGAGAAAATGAAACCAACAAATTATGTCCTAATAATGGGTGGTGGATATAGGAGAATGCATATGGGCATGCTGGCATGTGAGATAGTGGAACAAGATAGAACGATAAACATTACTTTTCCAATTGATTTTCTAATCATAGACATCAACCCAATGGAGGGGAAGGATTACATCATCTTGGAAAGGCCCTTCTTGTCCGTAGTTGGTGTAGAGATCAATGTGCATGTCAGAACTCTGAAAGTCACACATAGAAGGATGAAGAACCTTGGCACCCTATGACCAGGCCAACTAGTGGCCACTGCCGCCTACCAACAGTAGAATCAGATCTTGCCACAGTTTGTCAAGAAATCAAGGGAATGCATCTTGACACCAATAGTGGGTTTGTATTTCTTCACGCCAGTTAGATGGAGCTTGATGAAGGTTGTCCTCCCTGTACCACCATCACCTCCCAACAGTATCACCCATTTGCAACCACCCCATGAGGTGCCACCCTACTCGACGCGACTCACCCAATCACCACCTACAATGTCTTCCACCTCCTCCACACCTCTGTATTTGCTTCCTATGTTGACCTCCTACAATGATGTAATAGACATTCACCGCTATCCACAACAGTATGCCCGACTCTATGTTATTTGTCGGTTGGTATGCACCACCGCCCCTGCATCTCCTCCTTTCTCTGGACCTACTACGTCACAAGGACAAAATGAGTTCAGGACAACAATAGGTCTCCTCACTAGCCATCACCCTACCACCTGCAACGAGAACTCCAGTCATAACCATCACAACCAGAATTTGTTGGATCTTCACCACTCATCAATTAATAGAAGGGAGACGCCTGAATTTGTTTCCTTCAACCATCAACATCTCCCTAGATAACCCCATCATTTCCCTCACCAGTATTACCACCAATCATCCATCTCAACACCACTCAAAGCACCCTGCTCCAGATTTGTCAACAACCGTGACTTGATGACCACCTGTTGCAAATCAGCCTTGCAATGATATTCTTGAACCTCAGAACTAGCTCATCAGGGTACCCTGGGTTTTGAACTAGAAATTGGTCAACACCTTTACATGCCATGCTAATTCATTGTTATTGTTAGGAAAACTCCAAACTCATCAATCATTAGACAATATCCATTGAATCCATCATGGATCAGTCGTAAGCCTCCTTGGAAATAGGTTAACACTTTTCCTTTCATTACATTTCAAACATTAAAGAGCTAAGTATAAATAATAACATATAAGCAACGAGACGATTAAATAATGGGTGGAATAATGCATAATGGAAACATGCGCCATAATCTATTGATTGCACTCTAGTGTCCACATATGAGAATATACATTAGTAAATTCATGTATGGAAGTATAGATTCGGTTAAGATATGCCATGTATAAGTTTGTTAACAAAGATGACCATGTTATCTTATTGTAATCTTGAATGTCATGGCTCAGCTAATATTGTAAGAATATGTATTATTATCCATATATATATATATATATATATATATATATATATATATATATATATATATATATATATATATATATATATATATCAGTTCATAGACTTATTAACTACAGATGAGTAATTAGAATTAAGATAGATATATAAAGCATCCCATAGTCTCAACAAAGATTAAAATCATAAACCCTAACATGATATTAGAAAATTGGGATTTGGGTAAAAATGATATAAAAATTTAAATAGGAATGAATATATTCCCTTTGACTTGGCTAACATACATAATGTGTTTCTAGGGTGAAATTTTGACTTTGTGGACCAAAGTATACTATTTAAGTTAACCTTTATGTGGGAAAATAGGTATGTGCATTGTAAACCCTAAGTTGGGCATTTTGATATCCAACCCTAATATTTCCAACGAGGTATTGTTTTAGTCATTATTCTCTTTATTTTCTTTTTGTGGAAGCTTTACTTCAATTATTCTATGGTCTTGGGACCCACTTACAAAGTTTTCAATTTATTAAATCTATCATTATATTATTCTAGCATGATGTTGTAAATGGCGAATTAAATAATGTAGTGTACATGAGTACAAATCACCCATAGTTGGCATGTGTAAATTTGCCCAAGGGAATGTGTTATTTCTCCCCATTTTATATATATTCAAGTTTGGGAATGTGTTATTCTCCCTCACCGAGAGGTTGAGGTTAGGTAGGTGCCTCACCCCCATATTAGTGTAATGTAGTCATATTAAATCATGCATGCAACTTTAATATTACTTGAATTGGCAGAATTCTTAGTTATTTATTTGCCTCATACTTTGACCCTCTTAGCATAGTAAATATTTATCATACAATACTTCACTTTATAATTGTCCTATTTCTTTATTTTTACACATACTTTTTATCTCCTCTTGTTGGGTGACCTCAACCAGCAAGGTGTAGGATCACAGTGCGCAGCAAGACTATGATGGACCGACCTAAGATTAGGGATAAGGTGTCTTCATGGACCCATCTTTGGAGTGAATGTTTCTTGGAGGAAAATTGTAGTAGTTTAGTTTCCCTCTATCTTAAGAACCATATGTTGTATCATGCAAATTCCTTTGGATATTTGATGTACATCCTTATATAATTGAATATAGTCTAAGTTTTTAACTTCCGTTTCTATTCATTGGATTTTGTTTACCATTTTAGTAGAGAAGTGATTATGCTTCTTTACATCTAGTTTCTACATGATTTATAAGATACTAAAAGCAACAACTTGTTGAATCTTGGTGTAGACTATGATTTTCAATGTTGTGACCAAAACCTGGATGAGGCGGTTATCCATATGGTCTTGGAACTAGAGTATAGTTATAGGGTGACAATGAAGGATATATTGTTTAATTGACAGCGTAAGGCCTCTTCTTCTACACTGAAATTGTAGTGTTCTGACCTTTTGTAGTTTTACCTTTATGCCTTGATAAAAATGACTTTTGATTGTTCATTGGTTTCTTCTGTCTAATCATCTACTTGCTTATTCCATAAAGTGATTGCGTATGTCATAGACGTATCTTTCTACTGATGCTATGAAGTAACATCCTTGCAGTACTATGTCCTTTGTGGAAATTGTACAAGATAGTGTAGTTGTTCACCCTATAAGTACATGGTCTTAATATTTTTGCATGACTCGCAGAGGTGAACACCTACATTTGTGGCTTTGGATGACCCATGTTATCTTTGATTGTATAATTGTTTTCAAATGTGAGACTCTTTGTGACATGTTGTTCATTAGCCCAACATACCTGTTGGATGGATCTTACACCGACTTAAGTCTTTAGTTCATAATGAGAGTTTCAACCAGTTTCTTCATTACCTCACCAATGTTTGATTATTCTTTGGTGCTTGTCATCTCAGGAAGCTCTTTCTAGAATTGTCAGTAAGTGTTTGTTGCGTGAGAGTTTTTTGATGTCCTCTTCTATGATGAAGGTGGAATGATTGATTATTAGGCTTAGGGGACATATGCATAATTTTCCTTGTGTGTAGCAAGTAGTTTAAATAAAATGAAACGTGGTCATAAAGAAATTATCCCATGTGTTTGGAAAGTGGATTCATCATATGGAATTTCATATTTCTTGATCACCAACATTCTGAGTATGACTCAATAAAAACTACCCCTTGCACAAAAGACGGTTTGAAAAATCAAAATAGATAATGATAACCTACCCCTTGCATGGTGAAAGGCACAATATCATGTCAAACTACAAAAGTTCACCCTTTGTGTAGAAAAGGATCGTTCATGTATCAAAATAGATTGTTAGTTTTGATGGTATGAAGATCGGAATATGCCCCTAGATTTGGTACTATGGAAGGATTTTTCCAATCTTGCCTAGAGATATGTACATTAGCATCAAGATAAAGCATGTCTATTGTGGTTGTTGGTTGCATAGTATTGATGATATGACGGTACCTAGGGACAAGGAGACCCACTTGGAGCTAGAGACTATGTCCTTCGATTGATGTGTGAGGTTTTTCTCTCCTCAAGAGAGAAAATTGTCACATGAAATACGGTATCCTTGAAAAATATGACCCAGTCGTGGCCAAAGATTGTGGATGGATACATGTGTGAATGCACAGTGATGAAATAGTTTTAGGTCATGGTCTGAGACCATATAGATGTGATGGTGAGGCAAGGTGATGGCCTAGTTTTAGGATGTGGTCTGAGACCATATGGATATGAGCATGAAAGACAAGGTGACATCTCTATTTAAGTTTTTTGTCTTGGATTGTCAAAGAGGTGAAGGTTTAAGCAAGGTGATGGCCCAATTTAAGGTCATGGTCTGGGACTGTATGAATAAGAAAGTGAAGGTGTGGTGATGGCTAAATTGAAAATATTATCAAAGTTTGAAAGTATTTTCTTTCTTGTGTTGAGTTTGAAAACATTTTCCAACATCTAATTTATTGAAAATGGTTCAACTTTGTTTACATTTGAAAACATTTTTTAGCTTAGTTATGTTTTGAGAGAATTTTTTTTTATTTAAAATGTAAGACGTTTCAAGTTTCCTTGATTTGCCTTGAAAATATTTAATATTGTTCTTTTTGTTGAAAAGATTCTTCTTTTGATTTTTTTTGAAACTATTGTTATTTTTGAAAGAAATGTGTTTTTCTATATGATTCTTCTTTTTGAAAAGGATGCCCTCTTTTTTTTTTTTAAAGATTGTTCATTTTGGAAAAAATGTCTTATGTAACTTACGAAAAAGATTGTCTTTATGGAAAATATTTGTTCTTTTTTATGAAAAGATTGTTATTAATGAAAAAGATATTATTAATATATCCTTCTTTTTGGGAAAAAATTTGTACTTTGAATTTTTAAATCTTGGAATGGTTTTTTTCATTATTGAAAAGAGTGTTTTTGTTATGATAAGATTTTTATTTTTTTTAAGATTTCCCTTTTGGAAAAAGTTTTCTTTTGAAAGGATTTTTTGTTTCTTTAAAAGTTTTTTTTGTGTTTGAAAAAGATTTGTTTGAACAAAGTTCTTCCTTATGTTTTTTAGAATAATTTTCATTTGATAAGAATGTGTTTGGTCTTTGAAAATAATTTTTCTTTCTTTTTTTGTTTTAAATACAATGTTGACCTCAACTTTTTGTTTTGTAAAGATTGTTGATTTATTTTTAGAAAGTTATTATTTTGCATGAGATGAAAAATTTCCCTTTCTTGGAAAGACTTTTCAATGAATATCATTGAATGGGAGAGATCTTTTGAGATTGTTGGAGATCATTTAAAAAATTTCAATTTTGAAAATATCATGAATCAAAGATTATTGATGATTGAGATCATTCAAAATCATTTGGGATCCATTTATATCATTGGATATTGTTAGTTTAACATTGTTTGAGATCTTGTAAGATAATGAGTTTGTTATTCTGATAAGATTGTTGATGTGAGATCTTAGTTTTGATAACATTGTTTTAAGCATTATGGTGTTAGAATATGAAAAAAAATCAACATGACGAGTCCAATCTTTAAGCATAAATCATTAAACAATCTAAGAATCAACAAAATATGTAAAAATCTTGAAAATTGTAAAACAAGAAAACAAAAGATGCATATGTGGAAAAAAAGTCCCCCTTTTAGTCTGTGATTCTAGATTTGAATCTACATGTTCGTTCAAGTGTGAGTTGTATAGGTTAGGTTGGTCTTTATCTTATCTATGGCATGATGACATTCATCATAGGGGTGACCCAGGTTTGGGGGATATTGGTACTACACCGAATACACATCGTGACTACGAAAATTGAAATAAGTCATGGGTGCTAGGAGAGGGGGTGGGGTTTAAGGCCTTTGGGCGTTCAACTTAATGGTGTGGTGGTACCTTTACTATCACCCCACACCACTTTTAGTGATCCAAAATGAATGTTGACACCCATTCCATGACACATGGGTTTGTCGATGTGCACTATGTTGGCATAAGATTTAATATATCTAATGAATTCCCATAATAATAATGTATGAAAGATATTACATATTCATAAGAAAACAATCATGTAGTTATTATGAAAGAGAAGATCTTACTTATCTTGAAAATATCTCTCATCCTTTTCTTTCTTTCCTTATTATAGTTTTTGTAAGGTAAATAACAAAGAAAATGATAAAGAAAAAGAAAAAAATGGAGGGAAGCAAATGCTAACCCTAAAATGATGAGTGATAGATAACGTTGCAGTTGTCATACTGCCAAAAATCAAAGTGATGCCCAAAACCAAAGTAATTTTTTTTACATAGGAGAAGATGATTCTATCAGATTTGTTAAGATAAATAACAAAAGGCGACTCTAATTTTTTTTATCACAGATAAGAGTCTTCATTCAATATTTTATAGGGTCAAAAATGTTTCTTTTATTTTTTTGGTCAAAAAATTGCTTCGGTTTGTGGTCAAAATATTTTTTGTGAGAAACTTTGGATTTAGCAAATAAAAGGAACAAAAGAAAAAAATGGAAAAATTAGAAAACTTAGTTGATCGGAGAAACATGAGATGACAAAAAAGAAAACAGAACTATGGTCGTCTACCTACTCTCCAACAGAGGTGCCAAGTAGTTGTACCTGACTAAAAATCTAATTGATCATATGGTCATCATAACAACAAAACAAAAAAAAGAAAATGATTAATCAATAAAGCTCTAAGGCATGACCTGGTTTTATGCATAAAATAAGGAAAAATGAAGTTGGAATTTATTTTAGTGGGAAAACACATAAAACACTAATTTTAAATCCACACAAGGATGTATAGGAAATGTATGCATAATTTGTTGATCAGATTCAACAATCACTTTATAAATGGGGAAGGTGTTAGTGCCTCATCTCTCCTACTAATGGCATTGCAACCATTTTACTGATCAGATAAAAATAGCGGTTATCAAGGTTGTTGCTAAAGAAAAGCTAAGGAAAATTCATAAAAAAGAATGTATGTTGAGGGAGCATTGGTTTGGAGACAAACATGTCTTTCTCATCATAGCCTTAAATGTCCTAATTTTTTAAGTGTTTTATGGTCCCAAGCACCTTCGGACCTCCCACACCAGAGATCCATCATTGGAATAGGAAGAGAGAGAGGCAGGATTGGTAGATTCAATATAGAAAAATTGGATCTTTGAGAAAGAGTGAGAAGATATTAACAGACAGATTAATGAAAGAAGCAATTACTGATATGGATGTATAATAGAAAAAGTAGAAGTTATGTTTTCATATCCTACTGAAGAGAGCATAATAATTGGTGTCATATGAAGTATCCTCTAATCAGAAGTACAAAATAAAAGAGGGAGATATTTGTTTTTATGGCTTCAAGAGAGACAAGAGCGACTTGGAATACGTTGGGTATGAGGGTCTATTTATAGGTGCATTTTAGCATTCAGGATTTCCATCTTGAAGATTTTGGAAAATGCGGTAGATCATGTTGATGTACTGCGAAGACTATGTAGGGAAATACGACGTCAATATATGTAGTGGAATTAAGAAATTAAATGCAATATTCTCCTTTAACAGATGATCATGTCAACAAATATATTATATGAATAATGGTTTCGAGGTAATACATGGTTCTAGAGCATGTCTAACACAACTATCTTGATGTAGACAATGTCTATCGTGGCTCCTGGTTTATCACTCTGGACATCAAGTTTACCTTGTCCTCCTCGAGACATCATATCATTCTAGAAGAACATAGAAGAAGGAGTTGTCCCTTCTCATTGGTGTAGTAGTATCGATTTGTTCTCCTACATTTTTTCTCCCTTGTTATCCCTTCCTTTATCAAGTAGGACTTGTTGGGGTTCTCTCAGTTACTACAACCAAAAAAGACAACAACTGCTAGAGCTAATTGATGTGTCTGAGAAGCTCCTCGTGACCCTTAATTTCTAGGAGGGTCAGGGTTAGGAATCATAGCCTGAGTGGGAGTTTTATGATTTTTTGCATCCTATAAGAGGAGAAATGATCGGTTCATAGATGAACCGATCAGTTGACATATGAAGTGACTAGTTCGACTGTTGAACTAGTCGTTTCATCATTTTTCTTAATCATAGTTGTATTAGCAATTAATATTCAATTAATGCACAACATGGTGTCAAAAGTAATCCTTGAATCAATTGAATTGATCCACAAAAGGGTTGTTTAATAACCTAAACTGGTTGGTTCATGGACCTGAGCCGATTGGTTCACTTCCTTAACCAGTCATTTCACGGACTTGGTTGCCAATATTGTTCCGTTGACCTGACACATTGAAATGATCGGTTCAACACATGAACTGGGTGGTTTACTATTAAGTCAAAATTCAACCAATGTTGTTTAAATTGAATACTTAACTCATTAGTAATCTAGTTTAAACTATTTTTATGAATGAACTCCTATTCTAAGGGTATCCTAGGTGTGTGATCCTATAGGTTCAAAGTTACATTGGCAGTGAATGTCCATAACTAATATATGACATAACAACTAATAAGTAGTATCTAGCAAGAGATCATTGCTACCCAAGTAATTAGGAAAGTTGGAGAACAACTTCAGCATACAATCTATGATTGGTGTTATAGTGATTGTCAAATTCCTTTGTCAAGATATCTGGATTGAACCTGAGGCATGGAATCACCAGCCTCGCAATGTTCAATCCATGTTCCTTGAACTAGAGCCGATTGTTTGATATATATGTGACCTCAATATCATATATTGATTCACATATGCATGCACATGATTTTTCTCAGTCACACTCATCAAGTGTCCTGGATATCAAACTCTTGTAGGAGGGACAAATCCCATTTACATCACTCACAATAATCCCCAAGTGTCACAATGCACTCGGTCACCACCTTTATGGTAACTATTTATCATCACAATGGATGATGTCAAAGTTCATCGAATGACATGTGATGAGTTTAGTGACTTTGGGTCTAAGAATCACAATCACCACCATCACTATGATAGATGACTTTCACTATCATTTCTGGTTTCCATGTGTCACTCTCAAGGTGGGTCTTTATGACAAACTATTCTCTAACAAGTATCTATGTGTTTGGTTAGATATCACATATCATGACTGATGGGATTCTATCATCAGCCAACACACACTCCAGTCTTATTTATCATTATTTTCTAGTAACCTTCCACAATAGCATTTGACTAGGGACACACAAGGATGTACATACTATTGATATCTATATGATCTCATTGTTTAGGTCATGAACCCGAAGACATATTTCATTGAGTAATGTCATTATATAGACATTAATTATGTTTCATCATTATCTCATAACTAACTCAAACAAAATAAACCGGAAAGGTTCCTCTATTATTAATGAAATTGTTTACAAGATATGACATAAAAATCATCAGATGATTGGGTCTCTAGGCATACATATCAATAGACTCCCATGTGTACTTAGAGCCAATCATCCATATAATCCAGCAAGTTAGCATCATTTTCCTTGAATGGGTGTATTGCATGTATCACATCTCCTCATTGTATGATATCTTATATGAGATGTAATTTCTGTAATATGTTATCTGATATTCCTTTCCTAACCAACATATTTGTTGTTGACATAGTATTAATATTGTGTTATTAATGGTTGGATCATCCTTTAAGTTATTTATATGAACTTCTAGATCCATACGGTATCCATTCATGTATTCACAAAACTAGGATACTCAACTTCTATTGTAGAATTTAAATAATGGTCCATAGTTCGTTTCCAACTAACAACTCTCCTTTTTAGGTCAAATACAATTTTAGATTTATATCATTAATTGTCTTTGTCAGTCTAACAGCTTAAATCAATATAACTCTTTACACCAAACTCTTCCTTATCACCATAATCTAGCAATTAATCCTTAGTGCTTCTCAGGAACAAATGGATGATTCTTATGGCATTCCAATGACCTTCATCTAAATCTAACTATTATCATCTTGTCACGTTCAAAACATACAAGATAATGGGATGAGTACATTATATAGCATGCATGATAGATCTAGTTGCTTACACATATGCCAATTTTCTCATATTTTTATTCTTCACAAGAGTTGTAATACATGGTTCTTGAGAGACTAATCCCATGTATTATGGACATATTCTCTATCACTGAATCCTTCATGTTGAACCTTTTCAAAATCTTTCCAATATATATGCTCATACTTAGGTCAAGAAACTTTCTAGAACTATCTGTATAGATGTAACGTCCTTGGATTATGTCATCTCGAGACTTAGAGGCCCGAGAGGATAATTTAGAAAATGTTAGAAATTATATTGAAGAGAGATGCGGAAGAATAATACACAAACATGAACAATCAACATAACATTTACCATAAAATTTCTCAACATGTAACATGTATATTTACAACACGACTTGTTACAACTTTACAATACATATCCAAAGGATAATTTTAAAAGTTTGAACATGTATTCTAACTAGGATCTATACAATAGGTACTCCATGTATAACTACTCACTTCCTGTCTTTTCTCCCATGCTAGATCTAAACCTAGAAAATACATGAAACAATGAATCAACACAATGTGTTTTGTACATGGGTAGAAAGATACATATTTATTTTGTTAATAATTTGAAAATATTAGAAAAAAGAGAGAAGGAATATCATATACAACTATTCTTTAATAAGCAAAATATGCCAATTTTATTCATTTTTCTCGATGAGTTGCATTATCAAGGTGGAGTAGTACAAAAACATATATGTTGGGCCCTATCCCATGTACCAAGTACTCTAGGAAACCTCCCCGTACACCGTGTGCTCTAGGGAGATGTACTAGTCATCATTAATCCATTCCCTAATAGGGGGGGATAATGAACACCTTAAATAACTACAAAAAATACACACATAATTTATGTTTCAAGTGACAAATCACCGAGTACTTATATTAATACTACAACAAATATTTGCAAATAAAAGAGAGAGAGAAGAAACATACACATCATGATTTCAACCAAGAAAAACACATTCATATTCTTATATAAAACCCACATATCTGAGTTTAGAGATTCATATGTATATTCTGGACGATTTACATTTTTGATCATCACCTGATTAATAGAAATTTAACCATTATTAATTATACAATCATCATTTAACTTGATATTTATGGCAGAATTAGGGTTTTCCAATACTATTTCTAAACTATTTTTTGTCTCTAATTTTTCATACAGATCTATATATCATAGCTTGGGTCTGGCACAAATTTCATATTTTTCTGATGATCAATCTATTTTCTAGAATTAATATGAGGTTTAAAGCATCTAATTATGCATTAAGGTGAAAAGACCTAATATTCTAAAATTATAACTTGATCAAAGTTCATATTTGGTCTCTAAATGACATTAGGGTTCATAAGGGATCTTCTTATATTTAATTTCCATGACATGCTAATTATACCAAAATATGATCTATAAAAGAAGCATTATAATATAAATTAAATATCATTATTTGTTTCACTTCAAATCCTTATATAAGGGTCCAATAATGTATAGAACATTTTTCTGAGTCTAGGAGTATTTTTTGGAAATTTATTGGCCAATGGATCTAATTACTACGAATTTTCTAAGAATACTAATATTTTTGAGATATTAAATTGATTTACGTTGAGTTGTCGATCCCATTGCATGGGTGGCAATCCTTGGTTGGTCAGAGTTGTCTGACCCACATCCTCTGGTCACAATGTACACCTGCAGTTAAACTGGTCAATAAGTGATTTCCTTGAGGGTGAACATCCAGTCTGAGCCATGTCACACTTCACGCACACAATCCCCATCATCCTGCACACAATACTCCTTTGATGCATCAATGCCACTATTGTACAATTCTTTGGTGGGAAAAAGTGAGTGCTAGTGATCACCTCAATGATTGAAAAGGGCTTCCTCATTACACCTCATTCTCTCCCAGCACACCCTACCTCAGTGCTGAGATGGTTGGCTTCAAATTGGGGGTCAATGTTATAGTTTTCATGGCAGCGTAGGCAACTGATTTGGGGTTTTTCTATTCATGCATCTCCTCACTCAATAAAAGGTTCATGGAGTGTTGCATCCCTTCTAGGAACAAGAGAGATGTGTTGTTTCAACATGGAAAAGGTTGTAGGTCATCTTTTATACATCTGACTTCCCCTACAAAACATAGGGTTAGATAGGCTGCTCATGGCCATCACAAGAAAACCCATGGATTTGGGTGGAAGTCCTGGGTTTTAGGGTCTCTCTTGCCCCACCTAGAACCTCATAGTATGACCTTATCCTCACCTTCACAATCTATGACTGTTACTAATGTTTCGGGTGGCAAAAGAGTGAGGAGCGCGTGGTCATTCTTCTTCTTCAAGCACCTCATCCCACTAATCTTGGACACATTCATTGTATCTCAACAAACGGTAATCGTTTATTCTCTTAGAAGTATCTTGAAGTGCCCCATAGATCAATGAGGATGAGAGGAGACGATCTATGCCAGCTCACCTGTGGAATCTGGACAAAGGAGATGAAGTCTCCAATGTTGGATCCGATGAGGATGACCTAGATTGGGCCATGAGGCCACACTACATGCACCACACAATAGAAATGATGTGTGATATCTAATTATCAAATAGCTAAGTAATAAATGATTATAAGAGCAAAGTCCCATCAAATTGATATCATTTATGTCATCATCTTCAAATAACTATATCTCATTGTAGGCACAACCAAACATCTTGAAATTTGTAGCATAGGCTCACGCTATCCTAGAGTGTCTTCAAAGATTGAGACTCAAAGTCCATTATTTGGTCATGCAAATAAATTATTCAAAAAACCTAAGAAATATGTGTATAAACCTTGAATTCAACTTATATAGTCATCAAATTTTGATCCTACAAGTTTAAAAACACTTGTAATAATGCTAATATACCTCAAGGCTCATCAAATGATCACTTGATTTCATTATGACTACTAAATGGACCTCTTGCCTCATAAGTATGCAATTTAGTGAATAAGAATCAATCCATTGTAATTAAACTGAATTAGATCTAATAATCATTCATTGCTTCTATTATTACCCTTTTTTCATGAAAAGAGTCAATTTGGTACTAAACATCTACATAACATTCATGGTCTTCAACTTCAATATGGGGTAATGAAACCCTGGAATTCAGGTTATTACATTCACCCCACCTTAAAAAGTAATTTCATCCTCAAGATTCGGCTAGTGGCATACTTAGTGGTAATCATAAAGTCCAACTTCATATAGGTCACCACTTCTAGGTTCCAAAGTTCTCATATTTATATATTCATCCCAAGTCGACATCTTAGGATCTAGAGTATCTAGGGTGTAGCCACATCACCTTATATAGGTTGAAGCATAACATTCTTTTTTTGTGGAATTGAAGAATCATTCCATGACTTAGTCATATAATTACATTCTATTATTATAGGATTTACATCTGTGACTACCCTAATAGTTAGGGATTTGTTTATGCATATATAGTTGATAAGGTATTAGTAAGGGTTTCATCTTTCACCCCATTAAACCATGCAAGGTGACATCAAGTGTACCATTCATTGTTACAAAAATTGTCACATTTGACATTATTAGTATGGATTTATGATCAAAATCTTACTTAGAAATCATTTTTATAGAAGATATTACTTTACATGGTTGAATATAGTTATTCATCCAAAGGTGTGAGATTTATCATCAAACTAGAAGCTTAGAGTTGTAAGATTGAGTTTAGGAACTACATTTCCTGATCATGTATCTATGATCCAAAGATATCTTTATTTCATGCTCAATATTTTAGACTTACATCCTTCTTGTATGATACAGAAGGAAAGCGAACATACTAAATTGAGATTGTCATGATTTCAAACTTATATCTTTCATGTATGATATGAAGTAAAAGAAAATACACTAAGGAAAACTCATGATTTGAAACTTGCACATACCACGTATGTTGTAGAAGGTGGAAATAATATACTAGGTCTAGCTTATCTAAGTGACTCGTAATATATAATCATCAATATAGATGAACTAAGGTCTCTAGCATCATATATCAAGAAAGATAGAAGGAGGGAACAACATTTATGAGTATCTTATGAACAAGGCATTTCATTCTATGATGTAGATTTCATATATCACCTCACTTGCAACCAGTGATGAGATTCATAAACGTAGGTCACTCAAGCTAGGACCTAATTCAATCAAAATGATTGACTTTCTCATTGTGAGTCACCTACCCATCATATTTTTTAGCCAAACTCTCACATATAGGATTTAATCATGCAAAAGAACTCAAATCATCTACTCATGAGTAATCCAACTTCGGAAACATAATTTCATATATATGTCATATTTTGCATATATTGCAGGGTAGATCCTACGACCCTCTCTTTGTGGGTCTCACTCTCTCTGGAGTTCAACACATATGTAGTCCTAACAGTGGATGTCCTCCTTTGTATAAAAGATCTTGATGATCATGCATATTCAACCTTTTCTTCACTTAGCTCACCGTAAGTAAGGAAAGAGAATGTACTTTCATCATCAATACTTAGCTTAGATTATTAAAAATTGGATTTAGGTCATATACAAGTTAACTTTATAAGTAAACTTATACCATCATAGATCAAACATAGATAAGATTTCACATGCTTATGTCATATATAAACCACTAATATACTCTAATTGTCACAAATCCAATGCGGCTGTAGACATCTACTCTAGAACTACTCTCTCTTCTTGACTGATTTCAATCCCTTTCACTTAACATTCATGAATACTAAGTACTCTCTAGTGTGAGGGACACATTTTCATATTTTCATATGTATAATGAAATATTATGTAGTTTTTATTCAAGAAGATGAACGTCAAAGAACATTTTCGAGGCTCGAGCCAATTGGAAAACAAAACAAAATCAGCAAAATGAGTGTCCCACACACAATAGATAGTCCAGTGTCATGTCACTTAGTGAAATGGTGATAACGAGGTGTAGACTAGTGTATCTACCCAATACATATGAGCTCTATATGGAAAGGGTTTCACACACTTGTCTAAACCTAGTTCTCAAACATCTAGGTTCCAACTTAGAAGCTAAGTCAAACTCTATTCCAATAGAAAAACTTACTATGTTTCTAGGGTTTAATGTTAACGGTGAATTTAGTTTTATGTTTCATGGTGAGAAATTTTTTGGTGTAGATATTGATCGTGCTCTAAGTACCAACTGTAATGTCTCCAGATTCTATTGTCTCAAGACTTAGAAAGACCAAGAGGACAAATCTGAAAATGTTAGAAATTATATTGGAGAGTGATGCGGAAGTGTAACACATATACATGAACATTCAACATAACATACACCATAAAATTTCTCAACATGTAACATGTATATTTACAGCATCACTTGTTACAATTTTAGAGTACATATTGAATGTATAATTTTACAAGTCTAAGAATGTATATTAACAAGGATCCCCACAATAGATACAACCTATACAACTTCTCACTTCCTATCTTTTCTCCCATGCTAGCTCTGAACCTAGAAAATATGTGAAACAACGATACAAAGCAGTATGTTATGTACATGGGTAGAAAGATACATATATTTATGGTTTTCATAATTTTATAAGATTTGCAAAAAGAAAGAAGGAAGATCATAGAAAATAGTTTTGTAATAAGTCAAATATGCCAATTTTATTCATTTTTGTAGGTGAGTTGCATTATCAAGGTGGAATAGTACCAAACCAAACATGTTGGGCCCTGTCTCGTGTGCCAAGTACTCTAGGAAAACTCCTTGTACACTGTGTGATTTATGGAGGCATACTAGTCAACATTAATCCATTCCCTACTAAGGGGGATAATGAACACCTTAAATAACTACAAAGCATCCACACATAATTTATGTTCAAGTGAAAAATAACCAAGTACTTATATTAATACTACATCTCATATTTACAAATAAGAGAGAGCATACATGTATATCATGATTTTAACTAAGAAAACCATAGCCATATACATAAATAAAACCCACATACCTGAGTTTAGAGATTCATATTTATATTATAAACCATCAACATCTCTGGTCATCACTTGATTAATAGTAATTCATCCATCATAAATTTTAGAATCATCATTTAAGTTTATATTTAGATCAAAACTAGGGTTTGCAATACTATGTCTATTCCATTCCTAATTTGTCTCTAATATTTTTGCACTGATCTATATGGCATACTTTTGGTCTGGTACAAATTTCATATTTTTTCTAATGATTGGTCTATTTTCTAGAATTAATAAGATATTTACATCATCTAATTATGCATTAATGGGAAAAGACCTAATATTCTGACATAAAACTTGATTAGAGTACAAAATTGGTCTCTAAATGATATTAGGTATCATAAAGAATCTTCACATATTCAATTTCCATGATATGCTAATTAAATCAATAAAATGATCTCAAGAAGAAGCATTATCATCTAAATTAAATATCATCAGTAGTTGTGTTAAAAAGACTGATCTAAGGTCCGATAATGTAGAGAACATTTTTCTTAGTCTAGGGGTATTTTTTGGGAATTTATTGGCCCAGGGAGCTACTTTCAAAGGAATTTTCTAAGAATATTGATATTTCTGAGATATAAATTTGATTTACCCAAAGTTGCGGGTTTGGTTGGTCAGTTTTGTTTGGACCACATCCTCTATTTACTTTGTACATTTGCAGTCAGATTGGCCAGTCAGTGATTTCCCTGAGGGTGAAGACCTGGTCTGAACCAGGTCACACATCACGCACGTGATCCCCATCATCATGTACCTGATACTGCTTTGATGCATCAGTGTCACCCTTGGACACTCCTTTGGTGAGAAAAATCAAGCACCAGTGATCACCTTAACGACGGAAAAGAGCACCAAGATCTTCCTCGGTACAACTCATTCTTCCCCAACACACCCTACCTCAACACTGAGATGGGTGGCTTCAAATTGAGGGTCAAACTGGAGCTTCCACAGAATAGTAGGATGTTTATTTGGGGTTTTCTATTTGTGCATCTCCTTGCTCAAGAAAAAGTTGAGGGAGTGTCACATCCCTTCCAGTAACAAGAGAGATGTGTTGTTTCATCATGGAAAAGGATCCAACTCATCATCTATACATCTGACTTCCCCTACTGAAAATGGGGTTAGATAGGCTGCTTAGGGCCATCACTAGAAAATCTAGGGATTTAGGAGGAAGTCTCACATTGTAGGGTTTCTCTCACCCCATTAGAACCTCACAATATGACCTTATTTGTAACATACTGAAATTCAGGGTCTTCCCTGCAATTTATCCACTTTTGATCTTTTCTTGGCTTTTTAGTCCATTTGGATCCTTTTCATAAATTTCCCTTGTTTTATATTCTTTTTGGACCCCCTTGTGCAATTTGAGCACAATTCATTGTTTAAATCACCTTTTTCCCTCATTTATGATAATGAAGGGGTGTTTGCACAAATAACCCAATTAAGTAGATAAGTGAGGGTTAATAATGTAATTTGGTCATTAAGGATGTAGATAAGTAGATTATATTAAGTTGGAGCTTTTTGGATAAATATATTAATAATAATAAGCATTTGAATTAATTATGAGTATATTAACCTCTTTACTTTCTCTCTTCTCCAATTTGATAGTAAATGTGTGAAAACATATTTAAAGGTTGATTTTTTTCTCTTAAAACTCATATATATCTATCACCTCGAATTTAACTCACTAATTGCATTAATATAGTCATTTCATTATAATTCACACCTTTTAATGTGTTAAAATACACCTTAAGGAGAAATATATTAATTTAGGGCCTTATTGGATATAAATATGAAATATAATTGTATAGCATCGTTCTAAATGCTAACATGAACCTATGGTTCAAATTTGGTGTCATTTGGACTTCATTTGACCCTTCAAATCCATTTTAAGAGCTTTTAATAAGGTTTAACTATGGATTTTAATCCATTTCATTTATATCAATTTGTAACGCTATGGTTCAGGTTATTTTAGCTGTCACGCACCCTTAGCTGATCATCTGATTGTCGCGATTGAATTGCTCCCTGATCTAACGGTAGTGAGATCGTCCCCTACTTCCGACCAGCTGAACAGGTGCGGCGCCCCAGTTCCTCGGGTCGTTCCCCCTATCCTCTCCACCTTTTAGCGTGATTCTTCACCCTTTGGGTTCGTCTCATCACGACGATTTGTTTAAGCACCTCCTCGAGTTCTTTCGTCCACTGTGCGAGAAACGCCCAACTCACCTCTTTTCCCCTTCTCCGCCGCAAGACACAGTAAGGCCAAGGGCCTCTCTCCGACCTGATTAAGGGGTCTTCGAGCACCCTTAGGCCTCGAGCCTTCTTCCCCTCCTTTCAGTTGGTTCCCTGTAGCCCTGGAGCTCCCCGACCTACTCCCTTTGGCATCTCCGGTGTTTTCTATGGCTACTCTCAGCTCTGAACTCCTCGAGTCGATTCATTGCGCGGTAACCAACTACCACCTCTCCTCTTCATTTCCACCCTATTAGATTTCCTCGGCTTTTCCTGAGTTGCCCAGTCCTATAGGGCCGCCTGCGAGCCACTATCGGCGCCTATCTTTCCGGTGTTCAGGTGCTTCTCCGACCGCGGGAACACCTGCAATAGGCTCGTGAGCAACCCGCAAATCATTTCCAACCTGTGATTCCCCTTGTAGAGACTTGTTCCCAAGATTTAGAGCTTTCGACCTCTTTCCCCTATCCTCTGCCGGCTGGTGAGCTCCCTTGATCTCCAGGTCGACGTGTTGCCCATAGGTGGGCTCAACAGATTCGGCGGTCAGCGAGGAATCCAGTGATGCTCTCAGCTTCCCTTGGCGTGCCAGATTTCCCCTCCCCCCCAAGAAACCATTGAGGTACCTGCTGCTTCATTGTTCTCAAAGCCATGGCTGAAGCTCGAACGAACAATCCCTTGGGTATTTGGTCTCGAATGCCCCTGTGGCTTTGATAATGCAATTTAATCCCCAGGGGCAGTACAAACTTTTCACAATGGGTTTTTGTTTTCTCGCTGTAACGATTGATATGAACATATGACACTGGTGACCCAGTCATTTTAATTGATTTCATTTTATGTACGAGGGTATTTTGGTCCTTTCATCTATTATTTACATTGATTTACATCTTGATTTAAATAATTGTCACGCTATGGTTTTCTTGCAATCTGATTGGTCAGATTTACTTAATTCATAGTAAATCAGTTGTTGGTAAGAAAAATGCAAATAAATAGCAGTTGGAAAGGATTTTTAATGTAGAATCTGATTTTGTGGTTTTTGAAGCGTGATTCCAAAGTATTTTTCGATGTTTCCTAAGATACTCTTTTAATGGTTTAAATGTTCTAAAATACCTAATTAATTCATTCTAACTCCAATTTGTAAAATAAAATATGTTTTATTATTCAGATGAATATGACCAATCTGATGGATTAGGTTTTGAATCTTAAATGGTGATTTTGTAGGTAAGTTCAAAAAGTTAGGGTTTTTCATATACTTTATGTCTTTATATGTATTAATACATGTGTAATAATGTAACTAGGAATATGGATGGGATGCAATCAGTTGGTGATGTGATGGTAAATAATTAAAAACAGGTATGTGAGCCCTATTTCAGTAGTGCACCCTATTTTGTATGTGAATGTGAACATCCATGGTGAATGTGAAGTCTATGTGGAATGTATATTGTGCAATCAACCTACTCTTCAGTTGGGATCTTATCCAACCCTACCTTAAAGTTTTGCTAGCCTTGTTATCCTTCTAATTACATTTATGGGCTCTTTACTTAGTTTATGCCATTGTGGCTTAATCATTTGAATCATGTGAATCATGCTTCTACATATGTTGCCTCATTTACTTGGAAATGATTTAATCTTGTTGTTGCCTTTGTGGCTCATTCTTTTGGAAATATTTGGAAGCATTGTATAATGTTGTTGCTTGTTGACTCTTTTACTTCTTGGAGTTCTTGGATATTATTGTGGCCTATGATGGCCTATTTGTTTATTCTTGGGTTTTATTCCCAATGTTGTGATGTTATTTTGTTCTACTTTTCACTCTACTTCCAAGTGAATGTTTATTCATGATATAGTTATTGGCCAATTGACAATGTAGTGTACATGAGTACAAACCACCCACAGGGCACTGGGGTTTTAGTCCCCCTGCCACTTTTTAGGCACTGGGGTTTTAGTCCCCCTGCCATTGGTGAGGTCCGGTAGGTGCCTCAACCTACATTGAGAGGATGTTGTGTCATAATTTATATTCATGCAATTGGGATATTTGTTGATATTGGAATGTGGTAGTTTTCTAAATTCTTATTTACTCATTGGTCTCTCTCCTTTTGAAATCCCTTAATGGAATGTTTTAGTTTAGCTTATTATTTGCCTTTATCCTATTTTTAACACATACCTTTTATCTCTCTCTTGCTGGATGACCCCAACCATCCAGGTTAGGATCAGAGTGCACAGTGGAAGCTTGGTGGACCCAAGGCTAAGGATAGGATAAGAAGAAGTGGAACACATAGTTGGCTTGATCATAAATGTTTTTATGTTTTAAGTAGTTTGTTTGGAGACAACATTGTAATAGTCTAAGTTTTCCTCTACCTAGATCCTAGTTGCTTGTATAAAGTTGTTCTCCCAATTGGGAAAAATTTGTAATGTACTATTTATACATTTTGAAATAAGTCAAGATTTAAATTTCCGCTGCTATCTAATTGATGATTTGTTTATCATGTTAATAGTAGAGACTTGGTCTTTACAGCATGGTATCAGAGCATCAAGGTAGTCGGATTCTTGACTAATTCAAAATTATCTCCTAGATAGAACCCTTATCTTATATAGTTTCTCTTTAGTTAGTTTTTCACCTTAGAGTTGGCCTAGCTTGAAAGTTTGATCTAGTATCATAATAATAATTAATTGAAAATAAAATTTGTCAACTTTTTGGTGAAATGTCTATTGAGTAGCTATTAGAGCAAGAATATGAAAGTGATGGTGTCTAGAAAGGGTCAGAGCTTGGGGGTTAGCAATATTTTCCTCCGCCCCACTAGCTTGGTCACGAGGACTCCTGAGCTCATATGACCTGGCCTGGTCTGATCTGAAACGGATAGCTCAAAATAGTCTACCCTTAGACATATTACCTTATTGTTGAGTAACCCTAGTAACTCTTATATGATGATTTGATTTCTTTTCTCAAACAAAAATCATCTTGTAATCCCTAAGTATCTTATATGAGCCTTAGATTTCCATGTTTAAGGTTTAGTGAACCCTATGCAATACCTTTAGTTGGAAGATAGATTTTAGTAAGACTTTTAATGTTGGGCTTTATACCCTTAAAATAGTTTGACTTAGTCAACCCTTTAAGTGGAAAGGTAGTGTTAGTACCCCATTTGGTTTTGCAAATCTGATTTCGAGGACGAAATCCCTCTTTAGGGGGATGGAATCCCAATTGAAAGCAAAATCAAATACCTTTAGAGTTAGAAACCCTATCCATGTGAACATATGTACATAATAACTTAGGTGAACAATAATTTAACAAACACATTATACTTGTAATTCAACTTGTTTGTTTATACACACACGAATATGTAGTAAGTCATATGGAGATAGTTCATATGCTTGAACCTTCACATATAGGCTTGATGCACATAATAAACAAGTTACTAATGGTGAATATACATAACGTTGACTATGCCACCCTAATGATAAAATGTATATGGATAATGCACCCTAATGATGCTTTAACATGTAATGATCATGTTAACCTAAACCCTAATATGTAATCATCTAGTCTTGACAACATATACATATATATGCCTTTCACGATACATTAGTGACATTTGGTGTCATCATCTCATAATATACCTTAATGCTTGTAAATGGATTATAGTCACTAAGTTATCAATACATGTAAGGTATATTATCTTGTTCTCTATTGAACACCTCATCATAATTTGATATATGAATTAATTCATTAATATTTAATGTGTTCATCATATTCACTAAAATGCATATAATAACTCAAATATGATATTGAATAATTGGTTTCACATAAATATTCATAAAATGCCTAATGTCATGTAAAATATATATAATTTATAATACAAAGTGTTATGGACGAAAATGATTAATGATGTCATTAATATGAGTATGAAAGATGATATGAAAATGTGCACTCGGAACATTATTTGGAATTATAATAGGCTTAATAACTTGTTGGATAATATTAACCTTTTCTACAAAATAATTGGTGATAACTCCACATGATAGTTTAAAGAGGATAATGGAAAATGAATTCATGTGATTAAGGTTTTAACCTAATACATTAATTGATGTTGAAATAGCTTAGTGATCCCTAATTATGCTTAAAACCCTTGATGAGGGAAATACCCATGATAAAATATTGAGATGTAATTGTTTTGAATAAAATGTGGCACAAGTGATAGTATAACAGATAAGATACCTCTTCATGATGTAGATTATATTAATAAGGCAAAAATGTTAGTTTAAGTTTGATAAAAGGCTATAGGTTTTGTGGAAACCTTAGTAACACCTGACTTATGTATATTTTATGTGGTACCTAAGATTAAGGGTTATAACCTAGTGTTTAAGGTTGGGTTGTTGCACACTCACCCTGTCTTTCTTCTTGTTGTGATTTCGGGGACGAAATCCTCTTTAAGGGGTGGTGTGCTCTAACATACTGAAATTCAGGGTCTTCCCTGCAATTTATCAACTTTTGATCTTTTCTTGGATTTTTAGTCCATTTGGATCCTTTTCATAAATTTCCCTTTTTTTATATTCTTTTTGGACCCCCTTGTGCAATTTGAGCACAATTCAATGTTAAAATCACCTTTTCCCCTCATTTATGATAATGAAGGGGTGTTTGCATAAAAAACCCAATTAAGTAGATAAGTGAGGGTTAATAATGTAATTTGGTCATTAAGGATGGAGATAAGTATATTATATTAAGTTGGAGCTTTTTGGATAAATATATTAATAATAATAAGCATTTGAATTAATTATGAGTATATTAACCTCTTTACTTTCTCTCTTCTCCAATTTGATAGTAAATGTGTGAAAACATATTTAAAGGTTGATTTTTTTCTCTTAAAACTCATATATATCTATCACCTCGAATTTAACTCACTAATTGCATTAATATAGTCATTTCATTATAATTCACACCTTTTAATGTGTTAAAATACACCTTAAGGAGAAATATATTAATTTAGGGCCTTATTGGATATAAATATGAAATATAATTGTATAGCATCGTTCTAAATGCTAACATGAACCTATGGTTCAAATTTGGTGTCATTTGGACTTAATTTGACCCTTCAAATCCATTTTAAGAGCTTTTAATAAGGTTTAACTATGGATTTTAATCGATTTCATTTATATCAATTTGTAACGCTATGGTTCAGGTTATTTTAGCTGTCACACACCCTTAGCTGATCATCTGATTGTCGCGATTGAATTGCTCCCTGATCTAACGACAGTGAGATCGTCCCCTACTTCCGACCAGCTGAACAGGTGCGGCGCCCCAGTTCCTCGGGTCGTTCCCCCTATCCTCTCCACCTTTTAGCGTGATTCTTCACCCTTTGGGTTCGTCTCATCACGACGATTTGTTTAAGCACCTCCTCGAGTTCTTTCGTCCACTGTGCGAGAAACGCCCAACTCACCTCTTTTCCCCTTCTCCGCCGCAAGACACAGTAAGGCCAAGGGCCTCTCTCCGACCTGATTAAGGGGTCTTCGAGCACCCTTAGGCCTCGAGCCTTCTTCCCCTCCTTTCAATTGGTTCCCTGTAGCCCTGGAGCTCCCCGACCTACTCCCTTTGGCATCTCCGGTGTTTTCTATGGCTACTCTCACCTCTGGACTCCTCGAGTCGATTCATTGTGCGGTAACCAACTACCACCTCTCCTCTTCATTTCCACCCTATTAGATTTCCTCGGCTTTTCCTGAGTTGCCCGGTCCTATAGGGCCGCCTGCGAGCCACTTCCGGCGCCTATCTTTCCGGTGTTCAGGTGCTTCTCCGACCGCGGGAACACCTGCAATAGGCTCGTGAGCAACCCGCGAATCATTTCCAACCTGCGATTCCCCTTGTAGAGACTTGTTCCCAAGATTTAGAGCTTTCGACCTCTTTCCCCTATCCTCTGCCGGCTGGTGAGCTCCCTTGATCTCCAGGTCGACGTGTTGCCCATAGGTGGGCTCAACAGATTCGGCGGTCAGCGAGGAATCCAGTGATGCTCTCAGCTTCCCTTGGCGTGCCAGATTTCCCCTCCCCCCAAGAAACCATTGAGGTACCTGCTGCTTCATTGTTCTCAAAGCCATGGCTGAAGCTCGAACGAACAATCCCTTGGGTATTTGGTCTCGAATGCCCCTGTGGCTTTGATAATGCAATTTAATCCCCAGGGGCAGTACAAACTTTTCACAATGGGTTTTTGTTTTCTCGCTGTAACGATTGATATGAACATATGACACTGGTGACCCCGCCATGTTAATTGATTTCATTTTATGTGCGATGGTATTTTGGTCCTTTCATCTATTATTTACATCGATTTACATCTTGATTTAAATAACTATCACACTATGGTTTTCTTGCAATCTGATTGGTCAGATTTACTTAATTCATAGTAAATCAATTGTTGGTCAGAAAAATGCAAATAAATAGTCGTTGGAAAGGATTTTTAATGTAGAATCTGTTTTTGTGGTTTTTGAATCCTGATTCCAAAGTATCATTCGAAGTTTTCCTAAGATACTCTTTTAATGGTTTAAATGTTCTAAAATACCTAATTAATTCATTCTAACTCCAATTTGTAAAATAAAATATGTTTTATTAATTAGGAGAATATGACCAATCTGATGGATTAGGTTTTGAACCTTAAATGATGATTTTGTAGGTAAGTTTCAAAAGTTACGGTTTTTCATATACTTTATGTCTTTATATGTATTAATACATGTGTCATTATGTAACTAGGAATATGGATGGGATGCAATCAGTTGGTGATGTGATGGTAAATAATTAAAAACAGGTATGTGATCCCTATTTCAGTATGTGCACCCTATTTTGTATGTGAATGTGAACATCCATGGTGAATGTGAAGTCTATGTGGAATGTATATTGTGCAATCAACCTACTCTTCAGTTGGGATCTTATCCAACCCTACCTTAAAGTTGTGCTAGCCTTGTTATCCTTCTAATTACATTTATTGGCTCTTTACTTACTTTATGCCATTGTGGCTTAATCATTTGAATCATGTGAATCATGCTTCTACATATGTTGCCTCCTTTACTTGGAAATGATTTAATCTTGTTGTTGCCTATGTGGCTCATTCTTTTGGAAATATTTGGAAGCATTGTATAATGTTGTTTCTTGTTGACTCTTTTACTTCTTGGAGTTCTTGGATATTATTGTGGCCTATGATGGCCTATTTGTTTATTCTTGGGTTTTATTCCCAATGTTGTGATTTTATTTTGTTCTAATTTTCACTCTACTGCCAAGTGAATGTTTATGCATGATATAGTTATTGGCCAATTGACAATGTAGTGTACATGTGTACAAACCACCCACAGGGCACTAGGGTTTTAGTCCCCCTGCCGAGCACTGGGGTTTTAGTCCCCATGCCATTTTATATATTAGGCACTGCAGTTTTAGTCCCCCTGCCACTTTTTAGGCACTGGGGTTTTAGTCCCCCTGCCATTGGTGAGGTCCGGAAGGTGCCTCACCCTACATTGAGAGCATGTTGTGTCATAATTTATATTCATGTAATTGGAATATTTGTTGATATTGGAATGTGGAAGTTTTCTAAATTCTTATTTACTCATTGGTCTCTCTCCTCTTGAAATCCCTTAATGGAATGTTTTAACTTAGCTTATTATTTTCCTTTATCCTAACTTTAACACATACCATTTATCTCTCTCTTGCTGGATGACCCCAACCATCCAGGTTAGGATCAGAGTGCGCAGTGGAAGCTTGGTGGACCCAAGGCTAAGGATAGGATAAGAATAAGTGGAACACATAGTTGGCTTGAACATAAATGTTTTTATGTCTTAAGTAGTTTGTTTGGAGACAATATTGTAATAGTATATGTTTTCCTCTACCTAGATCCTAGTTGCTTGTATAAAGTTGTACTCTTAATTGGGCAAAATTTGTAATGTACTCTTTATACATTTTGAAATAAGTCAAGATTTAAATTTCCGCTGCTATCCAATTGATGATTTGTTTATCATGTTAATAGTATAGAGTTGGTCTTTACATTATCCTCACCTCTACACTCTAGGACTTCTACTGGTGTTTAGGGTGGAGAAAGAGTGAGGGGAAGGTGGTCATTCTTCTTCTTATTTAGGCCACCTCATCCCACTAATCCTGGACTCACCGATTAGATCTCAACAAACCTCAATCGTTTATTTGCATAGAAGTATCTGGAAGTGCTCGAGAGATCGACACGAATGAGAGGAGTCGATCTATGCTGGCTCACTCATGGAATCTGAAAGTAGGAGATGAAGTATCCACCATTGGATTCATTGAGGATGGCCCAAATTGTGCCACGAGGCCATGCTACAGGCAACACACAACAGAAATGATGTGTGATATCCAAATGTCACATAGATAAGTAATAATTATTAAAAGACAAATTTCCAATCAAATTGATATATTTAATGTCCTCATATTCAAATAACTATATCTCTTTGTAGGAACAACCAAACATTTTGAAGTTTGTAGCATAGGCTCACACTATCCTAAAGTGTCTTCCAACAAAGTTTGATACTCAAAGTTTATTATTTGTTCATGCAAATAAACTATTCAAACAACCTTATAAATATGTGTATAAACCTTAAATTAAACTTGAAAAGTCATCAAATATGATCCAACAAGTCTAAACACACTTCTAATAATACTAATATACCTCAAGGCTCATCAATTTACCACTTGATTCATTACGACTACTAAATGGACCTCTTGAACTAATAAGTATCCAAGTCGGTGAATAAGAATCTATCTATTGTAATTGAAGTCAATTAGATCTAATAATCATTCATTGCATCTACTATTACCCATTTTAAATGAAAAGAGTTCAAAATTGAATAATTAACTCATCAATTTGATACTAAACATCTCATAATATTAATGATCTTCAACTTGTATATGGGGTATCTAAACCCTAAAATCTGGGTTATTAAAATATATCTACTATGTTTTGTGTTGACATGTAAACCAATTGGTTCAACCCTTGAATCAGTGATTTCTTCATGTTTCCCAATCACAATTGTGTTGGCAATTAGTATCTTATTTAATTCACGTCATGAAGTCAGTACTAATCCTTGAATCAATCGAATGATCCACCAAATGATTGGTTCATAACCTGAGCTGATCGGTACATGGACGTAATATGATCGGTTCACTTCCTGAACCGGTCTGTTCATATACCAAATTGCCAATTTTGGTTAAGTTAACTTGACACATTAAAATGATAAGATCATCACTTGAACCAGTCGGTTCATAGTTCAATCGTGAATATTCAACCGACGTTGTTTAAATTGAATACCTAACTCTTTAGTAATCAACCTGAAACTATATTCATGCATGAACTACTATTCCAAGTGTATCCTATGTGTGTGACCCTATAGGTTCCATGTTACATTGGTGGGGAATGTCCACGACATAATTATCACAAAACAAGCAATGAGTGCTACCTAGAAACACATCATTTT